>CAWUFW010000862.1:1388479-2082719 GCA_963921515.1 Calotriton arnoldi
GACTATGTCATTAAATGAACAGTGGTTCTGCCACAACACACTTTACAAAAATTGATCTTTTATCCCCTTATACCGTGGGATTACATTAAATGTTTGAAAAAAGATCTGTCTAAACACATACTCAAGAAAAAAAGTACAAATTAATCGTATTGCTGGAATCAAGTTTAAACTTTATATGTTAAAGAATCATATGTTATTCTGAAGCAAAACATATCATATATCAATTCAAAAACAGGACATATACACAGAGTAAGTGAGACATAGTAAATGAAGTGATTTGTACATCTACCACAACATAATACAATAGATACATGAATTATTTACATGACAAACAATTACATATAAACAGAGCGAGAGAACATGATGTTAGTCTCAGGATTACCTAAGGTTGTATTCCTTATTATTGGTAATGGTCAAGGTGGACTTGCGCTTCTAAACGAGCGTCGACATTTCGACCCTTGTATTATCGTGCAAGATGAAAGACATCAACTAGGGTCTTCTTCAGGACAAAACAAATGTAGCCTGTGTATAGCCTTTTAGGTTCCACAAGGGGAACCAATAATAACTTTTGGTATTTACCGCCTTCCCTTTCCCTTGATTCACTGTTCCCCCCCTGCATTCCATTGTCTTTGGAATGTCCGGGCGCTTTCCTTAGAATGCTGGTGAACCATATTCCATTGCTGTGAGATGACTTGGAGGTGTCAGTTGCATAATAAACGTCTTTTTACCTTTGCCTTGCGATGTTCTTTATTACACTACACGTGTGAACAAACGGCTGCACATGGAATAACTGAACTCTGGTACCACGTGCAGCATAACGGCAACAAGAGGGAATCTGTAGTAGGTCTGCCATTCCCTCCACGTGCTTTCCAGGGACACAGCTATTTAAACTGTGCCGCCTAGCACAATAAGCGTGGCCTCACCTTTGCTACTCACCTGTTTCTCTAGCCCCGCATCGTAGGCTTCCTCGCGTCTTCCGGCTTCCGAAGACTTCCTCCATTGCCATGGCAACACCTCTCCAGCATCAGCAAGCTTCCTCCATCACCACGGCAATGTGACTCGTCGCTCCACGACCAGTGGATTTTCACTTCGGCATCTCCAAGCAACGCGTCCTACCGCTCGCTTCAGACTTGAAAGCAGAGAAATAGAAAAAGGTTGAAGCAGGTATTTCTCAGCCACGCGCCTTGCGGCGGCGATTCTTGGCACATCAAATACTACAGTACTTGTTTTATTTTCTAGGATCACGCTGAACATCATGGTCACAAACAGTATTTATGGACCGTGACAGCGCATTCTGGAACAGCGCTTTGAACACTAACCCAAAAAACTAATCGTGCTTCTGTTTTATGTGACAACTTGTGGATTCAGCATACTGTGCTCGATATTGCAATAACTAATCTGTGAACACTTCTGGTTTTGCTGCAATTGGGCTACGGATGTGCCCATAATTAGCAGCATTTAAAGGACTACTACTTGTGAGATTCACTCTGAGTTTTATCAGAGGAGAGATGTTTGTATTGGTATAAAAAACTGCAGAACTTTACTGTTGATACCAGTATTTTGTTATAAAACCACTGGAATAACCCTGATATGGTACATTGTTAGATACCATTGGAGTAACTCTTGTATGGTATGTTTAAACAACGTGTGAAGTTATAATTCATGCTCTTGCAAATCACGACGTCTCCAAGCACACAGAAATCCCAAGCTAAGGTTGTGCTTTCAGTAGTCTTTTATTCAATCATATAAGACACGCCCCTTCACCAAAACGTGTTTTGTCTTATGCTGTTCCAAATCACAGCAGACTTCCTCAGGGCAATGTATTCGGTCTGAAAATGACCAAGGTATAAATACGTCCAGATCAAGATTTTCGCAAAGTATTCGTGCATATTCTTATGTTCCTTCTTCCTTATCGCTAGTCAGATAGTGTGATGGTGATTTATTAGAGACTGTCTGTTGTGTTATCCCTTCGTATCAGGTCCGCAGAGTACACACGACCGGCGTGATTATAAAACCACTGGAATAACCCTGATATGGTACATTGTTAGATACCATTGGAGTAACTCTTGTATGGGATGTTTAAACAACATGTGAAGTTATAATTCATGCTCTTGCTCATGTAGTTGTTGCATGCCAAAGGTAACTGTGCCTGTTCCCCAAAGATCCTTGTTACTACACTTGATTCCTGAGTGCTGATACCAAACAAGTCCTGAATTCCAGTGAATCCTGTTACACCACAGCTTATTCCAGGCGAGAAGACGTGCTGTGGTCCAGTGCAGTTTGTTTTCTCTTTCTCCCTCCAATCCTCCTTTCCCTTGGGACCTTTCTTGGTACAGTGCGTTCTCATTGCCATTGCTAGCACAGTTAGGTCTCAGAGGGAGTTGAGTCCAGTCATCACCCCATCAGAATTACCTGGAGGTTCAGGTGAGTGCTTTCTGACAGAAGGCACCAGGTATAAATATTGCACCTCAGACACCAACTCTTTACTACACTTCTGGACCTGTGGAACACTTCTGGACCTGCTGCCTACTGTGCTAATCTGCTGCCCTCTTGTCTGGGTGAGAAGGACTGGGCCTGCAACCTGTACCCAGGACCACCAGAGTGACTCCAAGGGCTAGTCTTCTGTAACCAGCACCTGAACTCTGCAACTGTGAGGTCTACCCTGTCAAGTAGTGCAACCCAAGTCCTGGACCCCTGGCAGTGGGCCTGACAGTGCTCTGTGCATCTGTGGATCCAGCAGAACCGATGCATCACCTCTGCTGTGCGGCGCAACCTCGAACAGATGCATAGTCTCTGCTGTGAGGATTCTTCCAGCACAAGGACTCTGCATCAACCACGCAGCCCTGTCAGAACTACCACTGCATGACGAATCCCCGGCGCAGTCCATCACAAGCCTCTTATCGACAGTAGCCTCAATGGCGGTGCAGGACTTCGTATCACAAGCCCTGCAGTCCCTTTGGAACCAGCCAGTGTGTGACGCTTCCTCAATGCAGGACTTCACATCACAAGCTTCCCTCATTAATGGCCTCCTCTATGACGATACAGGACCTCGCAACACAGCCTCCTTGCTCCCCAGAACTGACGCTGCATGACGCATCCTCAACGTGGGACCTTGCAACACTCCACAACAAGGATTTAAGGTACTCTTGTTCAGCGGACCTAACTGGGTCCCAGTAGCCAGCCCGCGCTCCTTCATGGTCGTCCTGAACTTGTGACTTTGTCCCAGTCCAGCATGACCAGTGTTAGAAATGGGATCTCTAGTTGGCAAGGGCTTGCACCTTTGTCCAAGTAGGGACCCTTCTTCCTAGTCAGGGTAAGGGTTGTTACACTCGTGAAGTAACCCCTGCTCACCCTCGTGGTAGCTTGGCACGAGCAGTCAGGCTTAATTCAGAGGCAGTGTGTAAAGCATTTGCACATAACCAACAGTAATACAGTGTAAGCACTACAAACGGACACCACACCAGTTTAGAAAAATAACCAATATTTTATATACTCAAGACAAGACCAATTACGACAAAAATCCACAATACTATACTTTACGAATGAATACTTGATACGTTAACTTCTTCTTTGCAGGAATAGCACAAAAGCAAAGTTCGTACGAGTCGGTAGCTCCGTCCGAGCCTACCGTGATGCTGAAAACCACAGAGTCTAACAGTTCCAGCCGACCGCGTCGATACGGGCCAGCAGAGTCATGAACAGACTCGGTCACAGTACCTTTTCTCGTTGTGGCTGGTACGGAGTGTACGAGCCGGTCGGCGTTCGTCGCGGTTGCGGTGCAAGACGGAGCGATGCAAGGTGCGGTGTCCCTCGATGCGGTGCAGGCAGCGGCTCGATGAGCGTCGTGCAGACGGAGTCGGTGAGCCCAAGGCGTGCGGTGCAGGGTGAGACGATGCTCGATGCGGTGCTGACAGGTTGCGATGCAGGCGACCCAGCCGGAGTGCGGGAGCTGGCGTCGGACAGCGATGCGAGTCGGAGCGGTGCGTCGCAGACGTGCGAGCGGTGCCCCAAATGCGGTGCGGTCTCGACTCTTGAGCCAGTTGCAGCGACAGTGTCGGTCTGGTCCGGCTGGCCCAGTGAAGCGATGCGATGCGAACTGCGGTGCCCACAGGTCACGGTGCAAGCAGCGGCTCGATGTTGGCGGCGTCGGACGTCGCCCACGGTGAGACCAGGGTTGCGATGCGAAGCGGGGCGATGCGGTCTGCGGTGCAAACAGGTCACCGGCCAGGGATGGATTCGGTTGACGGAGTCGGTTGCGGTTCCCTTCCTCTGTGGCAACTGAAACAGCGTTCCAGAAGCGGTACCCAGAGGCTTGTGAAGTCTTTGCAGTCCCTGAGACTTCTTAACAGGAGGCCAGCTCGGTTTCTGGCCCTTGGAGATACTCAGCACAAGTTTGGAGAAAGTTCAGTCCAGTCCTTTCACTGCCCAAGACAGAAGCAGCAACTGCAGGCCAACCCAACAAAGCAACAACACAGCAAAGGGGCAGTACTCCTCCTGGCAGCTCTTCCAGCTCTTCGTCTTGGCAGGTTCCTTGATTCCAGCGAGATCTAAATTCATGGGGTCAGGGCCCCAATATTTATATCCCAAATTCCTTTGTTCTCTGAAGGCAGAGAGGCCTTCGCCTAGTCCAAACCAGTTCTGGAGCACTTTGTTGACAAGTCTCCGTCCCTTCTTTCAGTGAGTGGGCCAGGGACATCAGACGCACCACAGGAGGTGGAGCCAGCATTGTGGAGGGAAGGCACTGTCCTATTCAGGGCCCAGGTGCGACCCCTCCCACCCATCTACAGGTCGATCTGGCTATTCAGCCCTGCGCTGACTCACCCTGTCTCCTGGCATCCCCCAGCCCCGGTCACTCACATTCCAGACACGGAATACACAATCTCGCAGAGGCAGGCTTGGATGGTTAGACAAGAAAATACCCACTTTCTAAAAGTGGTATTTTCAAACACAGAATGTTAAAACCAACCTTACTAAAAGCTGCATTTTATCATTCTGAGTCCAGGCATACTAAACTCGAATTTCTACCATGTTCCCGGGGTCAGTTAGGATTATATACTGTAATAATCAAAACCGCCCGTTCTGGCCTAGGGGAACAGGTAGCCTTGCAATAGTGAAAAACGTACTAGGCTGTAATTCACTATCAGGACATGCCGCACACACCCGGGCATGTCCTACCTTTCGCCTACACCGCACCCTGCCCACAGGGGTACCTTGGGCCTACCTTAGGGGTGACTAACATGTAGCAAAGGGAAGGTTTAGGGACTTGCAAGTGTGTGCACTTGCCAAGTCGACATGGCAGCCCCAGGCTGCGCACAGGCTCTGCGATGGCAGGCCCGAGTTACACTTTACGGGCTGTTTGCGTGGGTGGCACAATCCAGTGCTGCAGCCCACCAACAGCATTTGGTCTATAGGCCCTGGCACTCGCAGTGCACTTTACAAGGGGCTGACAGATAAACCAAATAGGCCAATCATGGAAACACCAATCCATAACACATTTTATACAGGAGCACTTGCACTTTCCCACTGGACCGCAGTGAGGAAAGTGCGCAGAATCATCACACCAGCAAAAACAGAGTCAAAACCGGGAGGTCAGAAAGCAAAAAGTCAGGGGAAACACGCCAAAAGATGCCAAGTCTAACACATGTCCCCTCCAGCTGAAAGTAGGGAGAACTACCCAACCCCATTGGAGTTCTCCTCACTAAGGCGGAAGAACCTGGACAGACCATCTGCGTTGGCGTGTTCTGTACCAGGACGGTGTTCCACCGTAAAGTCCATTCCCTGTAGGGAGATGGACCACCTCAGCAGTTTTGGATTCTCGCCCCTCATTTGCATCAACCATCTGAGGGGCCTGTGGTCTGTCTGAACCCGGAAGTGAGTCCCAAACAGGTATGGTCTCAACTTCTTCAGCGCCCAGACCACAGCAAAAGCTTCCCTTTCTATGGCACTCCACCTCTGTTCCCTGGGAAGTAGTCTCCTGCTAAGGAAGACTACAGGCTGATCCAGGCCCTCTTCGTTCAGTTGTGAGAGCACCGCTCCCACACCATGCTCTGAAGCGTCAGTCTGCACGACAAATTCTTTGGAGAAGTCAGGTGCCTTGAGCACGGGCGCCGTGCACATGGCTGCCTTCAGGGCATCAAAAGCTTTCTGGCAGGACTCAGTCCAGATCACTTTCCTGGGCTGCCTCTTAGAGGTCAGCTCTGTTAAGGGGGCAACGATGGTGCCATAGCCCTTAACAAATCTCCTATAGTAACCGGTGAGACCTAAGAAGGCTCTCACCTCTGTCTGGGTCTTGGGGGCTCCCAAGCCAGAATGGTGTCAATCTTGGGTTGTAGGGGCGCCACCTGGCCGCTTCCTACCTGGTGTCCCAAGTACACCACCGAACCCTGCCCGATCTGGCACTTACTGGCCTTGATCGTGAGGCCTGCACCTTGCAGAGCCCTCAACACTTTCTCAAGGTGCTGTAAATGTTCTTCCCAGCTGGAACTGAACACAGCAATGTCATCCAGGTAGGCGGCACTGAAATCCTCCAGCCCAGCCAACACCTGATTGACCAACCTCTGAAAGGTGGCAGGGGCATTCTTCAACCCAAAGGGCATCACCCGGAATTGGTAATGACCTTCTGGGGTTGAGAATGCTGATCTCTCCTTGGCCCCATCGGTTAAGGCAATCTGCCAGTACCCAGACGTTAAATCAAACGTGCTGAGGAACCGGGCAGCTCCCAACCGATCAATGAGCTCATCAGCTCTGGGGATGGGGTGCGCGTCAGTCCTGGTGACGGCATTGAGCCCACGGTAGTCCACACAAAACCGGAGTTCTGGAGTGGCACCGGGCGCCGCAGCCTTTGGGACCAAGACCACTGGGCTGGCCCAAGGACTGTGGGAGGGCTCAATCACCCCTAACGCCAACATCTTAGAGACCTCCTCCTTGATGCTGGCTCTGACCCGGTCAGTCAACCTGTAAATCTTGTGCTTCACAGGATGGCTGTCACCGGTGTCCACGTCATGGGTACACCAGTGAGTAACACCGGGAGTCAGAGAGAACAGTGGGGCGAACTGTCCCAACAACTGGCGACAGTCCCCCTGCTGCTCCCGAGTCAGAGTAGGGGAGAGGATCACACCCTCTACTGACCCATCATGCTCCTTGGTGGACAGGAGGTCAGGGAGAGGCTCGCTCTCCTCTTCCACCCCATCATCTGTCGCCAAGAGCATACTCACTTCGGACCTCTCGAAGTGGGGCTTGAGGCGGTTCACGTGAAGGACCCTCAACGGGTTCCTTGGAGCCTGCAAATCCACCAGGTAGGTGACGTCACTTTTGCGCTCCTTTACCTCATATGGCCCAGTCCACTTGTCCTGCAAGGCACAAGGTGCCACGGGGGCCATTACCCACACTTTCTGCCCAGGTTGAAATTCGACCAGAGTGGCGTTCTGGTCATACCATCTCTTCATTTCTTCCTGGCTTGCTTCTAGGTTCGCCTGAGCGAGTTTCCTGAAGCGGGCAGTTTGGTTTCTAAAGGCCAGCATGTAGCTAAATACATCCTGGGGAGTTTTCCTGGGAGCTGCCTCCCAGCCTTCCTTTACCAAACTCAGAGGTCCTCTGACAGGGTGGCCATACAGGAGCTCAAAGGGGCTGTACCCAAGAGACTTCTGAGGCACCTCCCTGTATGCGAAGAGTAGGCATGGCAAGAGGACGTCCCACTTACGCCTCATGGGTTCTGTTAGACCCTTGATCATGCCTTTCAAGGTCTGGTTGAATCTCTCCACCAGACCGTTTCCTTGTGGGTGGTAAGGAGTGGTGAACTTGTAGGTTACACCACACTCCTTCCACAGGGATGTCATATACTTCGATATGAAATTGGTCCCCCTATCGGAAACCACCTCTCTGGGGAATCCCACACGGGAAAAGATCCCCATTAACGCCCGGCCCACCACTGGCGCCGTCGTTGTCCTGAGAGGGATTGCCTCCGGGTACCGGGTGGCATGGTCCACCAAGACCAGGATGTACCTGTTGCCCATGGCTGTCTTGGGATCCAGTGGCCCCACTATATCCATCCCTACCCTTTCAAAGGGTGTTCCAACAACCGGAAAAGGTTGGAGAGGAGCTTTGACCTTCCTCCCACTCTTACCACTTGCCTGGCAAGTTTGGCAAGACCTACAGTGTGCATCTGACTGCCTTCGCATTTGGGGCCAAAAGAAGTGGGTGACAAGCCTGTCAAAGGTCTTGTCCTGCCCCAAATGTCCTGCCAAAGGCACGTCATGAGCCAGACCCAGTAGGAAGGTCCTGAAGCGCTGGGGTACCACCAGCACACGGGCTGACCCAGGCTCAGCAACCTTAGGCTCACTGTATAGGAGACCGCTCTCCCAGTAGATCAGATGTGACCCGGACTGATTACCAGCTGCCTGGTCTGCAGCCTGCCGCCGCAGACCCTCCAGAGTAGGGCACTCGTTCTGCTCCCTGCAGAACTCCTCCCTGGTGGGACCCCCTTCTTGCTGCCAATGGGTCAGCTCAGAGATGTCTCCCAGTTCGGCTACTTGCTCCCCTGTAGGCACCGGGGCGTCCCCCTCGAGGTCCGCCTCCTCCCGGTCCGTGGGAACTTCGGGGGCCGGTTTCCCGCGCCCCTGCCCTTTCTCTTGGCAGGGACTTGGGCCACTGTTTCAGGCTCCAAGTCCTCTTGATCACCCTTTCTGGCCGCCATTGACCGAGTAGACACGCATGCCCACTCTGGCAACCCAAGCATCTCCAAGTGAGACCTGAGCTCAACCTCCTTCCATGAGGACTGCTCCAGGTCGTTTCCTAGCAGACAATCTACAGGCATGGTAGGGCTCACAACCACCCTCAAGGGACCTGAGACCCCCCCATTCAAAGGGAACCTGCGCCACCATACACTGGCGCTCAGAGTTGTCGACAGCAACTACTTGGTGGAATGCTCCTGGGACTACTTGCTTCTCAGACACCAGGTGACACCGGACTGAGGTCACACTGGCTCCAGTATCTCTGAGAGCCTCTACCCTGTTCCCATTGATGGTCACCCAGGTGCTATATTTCTTTGTGTTAGGGGGCACCTGGTTTCCTGGGACCATCTCACTGTCCCCGAGTGAGACAAGGGTCATTTCTGCGGGATCCCCACCCTCCTGTGGGCACCCCTCCTCCCCAAGCGCTACACTAGCCAACACTTTGGACTGTCCACCGGTGGGTGGCTGTGTCCCCTTCGGGCACTTGGGGTCCCCCTTAAAGTGACCTACCTGGTCACATGCATAACACTTGCGGGGGCCGGTCTCAACAGGCTTCCCTGTAGAGACCCCTTTCTTCTTATCACCGGGGGCTGGGAACCTTTACCCTGGGTACTAGTTTGGGGCCCTTTAGAGAACTCCTGTGCTTTACCCTTGTCCCCCCACCTTTCTGCTGGGGACCCTGCACACCTTTGGCTGAGTCTCCCCCAAACGCTTTCTTGTGGACCCTGGTACTCACCCAGCGGTCCGCTTCCATAGCAAGCTTCCTGGGGTCAGTTAGCTTACTATCAACTAGGTGCTGGCGCAGATCTGCAAAACATAGACTAGACAAGTGCTCCCATGCAATCAAGTTGTAGAGCCCCTGAAAATCTGTTACGCTACTGCCCTTCACCCAACCATCCAGAGACCTGCAGAACACATCCACACATTCCAACCAAGTGTTGACATCAGACTTCTTACTGGACCTGAACTGATCCCTGTACTTTTCAGGAGTAAGACCATACTTCGTGAGAAGGGCATCCTTCATGTCAGCATAGGTGAGGTGATACCCCTTACCCAAAGCTATCAGAGCATCCCTTGCTTCTTCCGGGAAAAGTGGCCACAATCCTGCTCCCCAATTCTCCTCAGGGACCCCATTCATGTGTATGGCTGCCTCATAACCCTGGAACCACCTTTGTATGTCATCCCCCTTCTTGAACTCCTTGCCTACGTTCTTGGGAATGTGCACAATCCTGTCTGCCTTTCTGGACGAATTGCTGCCACCATCTGAGCCTGACTTACTCCTAAGTTCTAGCTCCTTCAGTTCTCTCTCATGCTCTAAGAGCATCTTCCTCTCCTCTATGGCCAATCTCTTCTCCTCCCGCTCACTCTCCAGCCTGAGCTTCTGCAGCTCGAACTGCCTTGCCTCCCGCCTGTCCTCCAGCTCCTCTGGGGACAGACTGCTGCTGCCTGACCTGGCGGGTTCCCCCTACCCAAAAGCACATCCACCCTGGAAATAGGCTCCTCCGCCTCCTCACTGAGACCACCAGGCTGCCCATTGGCATGTCTGGCTGCTACCCAGGCCCTCAGCGCCTTCTGTAGCTCCTCCTTCCTTGTGAGGCCTTTAATTTGGACTTTCAGATTTTTACAAATCGCTCGTAATTCCTTTACGGCGTAGGATTCCAACCTGTCCTCCTCAAAGATAACTTCCAGAGATGCAACGGATGATGCAATTGATTCAGGCATGACAAAAGTCGTGAGTTGAAAACTGGCAAGATCAAAAATAGGCCAAAAGAAAAAGAACCAGTATGTGGTACGTAATGGTCTGCGATATGGTAGTAGTGCACACCAATCACTGTAAGTCAAGTGCAAACACAAGTCCTATCCTCACCGCTGACAACCAATGTTAGAAATGGGATCTCTAGTTGGCAAGGGCTTGCACCTTTGTCCAAGTAGGGACCCTTCTTCCTAGTCAGGGTAAGGGTTGTTACACTCGTGAAGTAACCCCTGCTCACCCTCGTGGTAGCTTGGCACGAGCAGTCAGGCTTAATTCAGAGGCAGTGTGTAAAGCATTTGCACATAACCAACAGTAATACAGTGTAAGCACTACAAACGGACACCACACCAGTTTAGAAAAATAACCAATATTTTATATACTCAAGACAAGACCAATTACGACAAAAATCCACAATACTATACTTTACGAATGAATACTTGATACGTTAACTTCTTCTTTGCAGGAATAGCACAAAAGCAAAGTTCGTACGAGTCGGTAGCTCCGTCCGAGCCTACCGTGATGCTGAAAACCACAGAGTCTAACAGTTCCAGCCGACCGCGTCGATACGGGCCAGCAGAGTCATGAACAGACTCGGTCACAGTACCTTTTCTCGTTGTGGCTGGTACGGAGTGTACGAGCCGGTCGGCGTTCGTCGCGGTTGCGGTGCAAGACGGAGCGATGCAAGGTGCGGTGTCCCTCGATGCGGTGCAGGCAGCGGCTCGATGAGCGTCGTGCAGACGGAGTCGGTGAGCCCAAGGCGTGCGATGCAGGGTGAGACGATGCTCGATGCGGTGCTGACAGGTTGCGATGCAGGCGACCCAGCCGGAGTGCGGGAGCTGGCGTCGGACAGCGATGCGAGTCGGAGCGGTGCGTCGCAGACGTGCGAGCGGTGCCCCAAATGCGGTGCGGTCTCGACTCTTGAGCCAGTTGCAGCGACAGTGTCGGTCTGGTCCGGCTGGCCCAGTGAAGCGATGCGATGCGAACTGCGGTGCCCACAGGTCACGGTGCAAGCAGCGGCTCGATGTTGGCGGCGTCGGACGTCGCCCACGGTGAGACCAGGGTTGCGATGCGAAGCGGGGCGATGCGGTCTGCGGTGCAAACAGGTCACCGGCCAGGGATGGATTCGGTTGACGGAGTCGGTTGCGGTTCCCTTCCTCTGTGGCAACTGAAACAGCGTTCCAGAAGCGGTACCCAGAGGCTTGTGAAGTCTTTGCAGTCCCTGAGACTTCTTAACAGGAGGCCAGCTCGGTTTCTGGCCCTTGGAGATACTCAGCACAAGTTTGGAGAAAGTTCAGTCCAGTCCTTTCACTGCCCAAGACAGAAGCAGCAACTGCAGGCCAACCCAACAAAGCAACAACACAGCAAAGGGGCAGTACTCCTCCTGGCAGCTCTTCCAGCTCTTCGTCTTGGCAGGTTCCTTGATTCCAGCGAGATCTAAATTCATGGGGTCAGGGCCCCAATATTTATATCCCAAATTCCTTTGTTCTCTGAAGGCAGAGAGGCCTTCGCCTAGTCCAAACCAGTTCTGGAGCACTTTGTTGACAAGTCTCCGTCCCTTCTTTCAGTGAGTGGGCCAGGGACATCAGACGCACCACAGGAGGTGGAGCCAGCATTGTGGAGGGAAGGCACTGTCCTATTCAGGGCCCAGGTGCGACCCCTCCCACCCATCTACAGGTCGATCTGGCTATTCAGCCCTGCGCTGACTCACCCTGTCTCCTGGCATCCCCCAGCCCCGGTCACTCACATTCCAGACACGGAATACACAGTCTCGCAGAGGCAGGCTTGGATGGTTAGACAAGAAAATACCCACTTTCTAAAAGTGGTATTTTCAAACACAGAATGTTAAAACCAACCTTACTAAAAGCTGCATTTTATCATTCTGAGTCCAGGCATACTAAACTCGAATTTCTACCATGTTCCCGGGGTCAGTTAGGATTATATACTGTAATAATCAAAACCGCCCGTTCTGGCCTAGGGGAACAGGTAGCCTTGCAATAGTGAAAAACGTACTAGGCTGTAATTCACTATCAGGACATGCCGCACACACCCGGGCATGTCCTACCTTTCGCCTACACCGCACCCTGCCCACAGGGGTACCTTGGGCCTACCTTAGGGGTGACTAACATGTAGCAAAGGGAAGGTTTAGGGACTTGCAAGTGTGTGCACTTGCCAAGTCGACATGGCAGCCCCAGGCTGCGCACAGGCTCTGCGATGGCAGGCCCGAGTTACACTTTACGGGCTGTTTGCGTGGGTGGCACAATCCAGTGCTGCAGCCCACCAACAGCATTTGGTCTATAGGCCCTGGCACTCGCAGTGCACTTTACAAGGGACTGACAGATAAACCAAATAGGCCAATCATGGAAACACCAATCCATAACACATTTTATACAGGAGCACTTGCACTTTCCCACTGGACCGCAGTGAGGAAAGTGCGCAGAATCATCACACCAGCAAAAACAGAGTCAAAACCGGGAGGTCAGAAAGCAAAAAGTCAGGGGAAACACGCCAAAAGATGCCAAGTCTAACACCCAGATATCCGCAATTGGTGCTTTGTGCATTTTGGGGCTATTTTCAGCAAAAACTTTAAGACTGCATATCTCCGGTTCTACTTATTGGATTTTTGTAATCGTTAAACGTTATAGGGCATATTCTCAAGGACTTATCGCCGAGTTAGCTGCACTTTATCGCAGCCAAAGTGGCGATAGATTTATCGCACCATTCACAAGCTGGTGCTAACAGCCGATATCGCCAGTTTTCCTGCGATAGGAGCCGCAAAAAACATCGCCACGGATTACACCAGCAACTAACTAACTTGATTTCATGATGGCCGAGTTCATATGTCAATGGCAGCATTTATATCACTGTACTCCCTTCGATCTGGTGCCACCAACTCTGTGCATCGCAGGCCAACGACACGTGTCTGTGGGCCCTTGAAGACTACTGCCTTCGGCCTACACTGCGGTCAAGTAGGTCACACATTTCGAACTGAGTCTTGCTTTTTCATGGCAGAGTTCATACCATTGTACAGGCCTCATCACAGACTGCATCCCCTTTCAGCTCTGGTGCCACTAACTCTGTGCCCCGAAATTTAGGGACACTCTCTGTTTGAACTTTGGTGGCATCTGAGTCTATGGCCTGGGGGTTGTCTTCATCATCATGTAGCTGATACTGACTTGGTGTTAAAAATGAGTCTGTAGCATTCATCTCCTCCAAATTGCCTGTTCATGCTTGGTTCTGCCCTCTGCATCATGCCCTGGAAGAACACCTTCCACTGTCCCCCGAAACACTCTGCGACATTCAACTTGGACATCGACGAGGACCCGCTCAGCTCCCGTGGCCCTACCTCAGTGCACCGCAAGTCACCGTCCCGTGGCGGTGTGCCTGTGCCGGACGCATTTCATCCGGGGCCACTAACTCTGTGCAGCTCAAGTCATGGACCCTTGCTGTTTGGACTTTCAACTACTGATTGTCTGATCACTGTTGTAGTTGTTGCCAGCACCAACCACTCCCTGAGGGCTGGCTTACAGTCACCCCACACCCATCCAGCACAGGCGTCACTGGACATGTGACCCTGGCAATAAAAGGGGCCGGGCGCACGTGCCCGTAGCCAGTTCCACAAACTATCCAAGTGTGTCCGTGTAGTCATTGTGTATGCATGAGGGCCCCGGGCCCTACCACATTACATTGTGCTGTGTACAGCGGACACAACCATGTCACCTCAGGCAGTGGGGAAGACCTGGGACATGTAGCTGTGTCGTAGCCCCCTGTAAGTGTAAGCGGAGTGGGCTGGCGTACGACAGTCCAGCGTAGGGTTCTGGATGATCAGCCCGGGGCTCTGGGCGTTGCTATGTGTTGGCCTTGCCAAGGAAGTAACTAATGCATGTGTCTCTGTTGTAGTGTCGGTGCCACCCGTCCCGCAATGGACAATGTTGCGATGTAGCAATCCCCCAGAGTGCCGGCTCGGCCGAAGGGATAAATGAAGGAGCGCAAGCCCGCTCGGGGTCCGGGATCATACATGCCAACTGTTGTGTGTGTCGCTATTACCGCAGCATAGGCCATAGGACTACCCTCAACCGCATCGTGAGTTCAGCCAGCCATGAACTCTACATCTGTGTCCGCCCTATCCTTACCGTAGGCCTACACACACGTGGCCGCCCACCGTCAGCGCACAACATCACAGTGTCGTTGTCAGGCTTGTGGACATGCGCAGACAGGCATGACAATGGTGTGCCGTAGTAGTGCAAGTGATGCAATCGCGCTGCGCACACTAGTGAATAGGCTCGGGGGGAGGGAGGAGCAGCAGTGAGGCTACGTAATACACATTGATGCCGCTCATGTGCTACAAGCAGTACCTGTCAAACAGGAATCACTGAGTCACACATATCACACACCAATGAACTAGTGAGCCTGCCAACACATCATGCAGAACCAACTTTTGACTCATGTCTCTCTGCACTGTCACAGGTGATCAAGGATATGCACTCTGCCCTTGGATGATGACACCCCTCCGAGCCCCGAACATACAGGCCCAGAGGCAGCACAATGCAGCCCACAAATGCATCAGGGTCATCGTGGAATGCACATTTGGCGTGTTGAAGTCACGTTTCAGGTGGCTGGACATCACAGGTGGAAGGCTCCTGTACAGCCCAGGCATCGTGTGCAAGATGATCGTTGCATGTTGTGTGTTGCACAACATATGTGTACGTACAAATGCCCCATGGCTACAAGTGCCAGATGCACTGGACGATGATGAGGAAGATGAGGCAGGTGGACCACACCCCACTGCAGCAGCAGCAGGAATAGCCAGTAGGAACACCATCATTGACAATTTCTTCACATGAGCACGTCACATTGTCACAGTCCTTAGCAATCATGGGACAGTACAAAATGACCACAGGCACAGCATGTGCAAATAAATTCATTACAACACACATTCCCTGTGTGCATGTTACTACTCTGTACAAGCACATCACTCTGACAAGTGTAAGTGCAACATGTAGTACTAACAATCTCATAAATTGGAAATAGATGGTGGGTGTGTCACCTCTGTACAGAGAGGTTGTTTAGGGTGTCACGTATTCGAAATGCCATTTCTGTGTGTCAAAGATAGTACGGAATCCCACTCACCAGCGTTTCACATGTGTCCCAAATCATTAGATGTAGGCTGTCATTTGTGACCTACAACTGACAACAGGGCTTCTTTTGGGGTCAAATATGTACCACCATGATGCAGGGATGCACCCTGTGACTCAAGTCCCACAACATGAGCTACATGGACGTAAGGGGGAATCACTGCCCCTACATTCGTCCATGCTTTCATACTTGATTAATCAGGGACATGACACATCTGTGTGTATTAGAATGTGTTATTCACGTTCAGTGGGGTGTTGAAGCTGTCTTAGTACTGGGCCATGCAGACAACACTTTACAATGTTGCCCCGTGGAGGGCCAGCCAGAGTCCTTTAGGGATTGACAAGTTACTCGGAAGGGGAAGAGTCCAGTCCGCAGGCTGATTGCTGTGTCATTGTTGAGCATGCAAAATATGGCAGTCCATGTCCAAGGTTGGTGTGGCAGAGTGTGTCGGGGGACAGTGGAAGGTGTTATTCCAGGTCATGATGCAGAGGGCAGACCCAAGCAGAAACAAGCCATTTGGCGGAGATGAATGCTACTGCTTCCTCCTTACCACTAAGGCAGATTCATCCTCATCTTCGTCCTCTGACGTTTCATGTTCCTCACATGTGGGTGGTGGTGTTTGGTTTGCAGCACTGTGTGACACTGACACATCAGGGGCCGGAGATGTGGATGTAGAAGTAGCAGCAGCATTCATCTGTGCAATGTCTTGTGGCATCACTCCCATGATGAGGATCTGCAGGGCATGGAAGATCCCATCTACAGCTTTCTCATGTGCAGCCGTGGTAGCCATTCTTTGCGCCTGCATCCGCTCCATGTTCTCCATGACCCTCCTCATGTTTCCCAAATCACGGATGACATCACTGTAGCCACTCTGACTAGACAGCTATTGTTGTCTCCGAGTCATGACTCCAGCGACGCCAGCCATGGATTGTTGGAGGGCATGGGGCGGACTGTGGATGTCCGTTAGGGAGTGTAAGTGGTCCCTGATGGGACTTAGACACCGACGTATGGCATCTAGTTTGGCTGCCATGAGGTCGAAGCCCACCCGCACCTGTTCAGCCAGCTCCTTCTGGCAGTCTAACACACGGCGTTGGAATGCCATGTGTTCTTCGGTGAGGTGCTGGGAGCCAGACGAGGTGGTGGGTGCTTCCTGCTGTGTGGTCTGTGCAGAGGGTGGGATCACCTCGATGGTGCTGGGCTGCCCTGCTACTGGAGGTGGGGTGAGGAGGTTGTCCATGAACCGTTGGAGTTCGTCAAAGTCGATGTCCTGGAGGTCGTCTCCATCATCGCTGACGTGATGTGGGGTCTGCTCTGCAGGAGGTGTTGATTGTCCCTCTGCAATGTAAAGGGGAGATGCAGTTTCACAGTGTGTTCCATGTATGTTGACGCATTGGCGGAGTTTACATACAGACTGCATGACAATGTACATAGTGACAGTTTGTGAGGAGATGCCTATTTGATGCGGGACAGTGGACATTTGTACTACATCACGGATGTGAGGTTGTACTCGTACATTGTCATCTCACAGTTTCCTGCTATGCCAGATGTGATTGGCCATTTTGTACACACATGCGGCAACAGTTGTGTCCTGTGTTCTGTTGTGAAGGTGTTGCAGTTTGTATCACATTGTTGTCAATGTTGAGGTGCTCTTATTCTTATGTGTGTGTGCTGCATTGTGGGTGAGTCGCCCCTGCAGCTCTGATTTGGCTGCCCCTTATCCCTTTCAGGCGGTGTGCCTTTGACTTCTGTGCTTCTACAGTGCTGAGATGTTGTGGACTTGGGTAAATTGGGCTCTTGGTTGAGTTGTGACTCTGGGGCATGGTTTGTCCGCAGATGTGTTGTTGACGTCAGGGGTTGTTTGTGCACGTGGATGTGTCAGAGTGTGACCTGTTCCTTTCCGGATGTGGTCCGCACTCAGTCACCTCAGTGTCATGGCGTGCACCATGTCATGATAATTGGACTGCAGCCATGCTAATGGTCATGCAGTGTCACTTGCATTGTCAGTGTGGCACACGGACCCGCAGCTTTGCTGGGTTCAGCACATGTGTATGGGTTTGTTGTGAGATTAGTGATGTGTGGGGAGGGCCCCCTCCGGGCACATTGTCGACGGGGGCCTACTTGCTGTTTCTATGTGTGCTGCAGTATGCCAAGGAGATCAGGGACATGATCCAGAGTCATTGTGGGTGTGCAGTGTGCTCTACTTAATTGTGCATGTGTGCCATTGTGCCCATCTCCCCCCGTCCCCCCAGTCCCTGGTCGGTACTCACCCTGTTGATGTTGTGTCAGGTCATGTTGAGCAGTGTCCGGATCCACTACTCCTGGCACCGTATCCCGACTGATGACTGTGGCCACCATTTTCTCCATGTCATCCAGCTCCTGGTGTACCGCTGGACCCCCACCTCCAATCTGCGTTGCTGCTTTCATGTTGGCATCGAGTTTCTTCTTGGTTTTGCCCTTCACATCATTCCAGAGCCTCTTGACCTCTTCCATTGTCCTCCTCAACTCTGCAACTGCATTCACATGGTCCAAGATAGTTTGCGTCTTTGTTGCCAATGACACGTTGGAGGTGACGAACAGTTGTTGGTAGTGTTCTATCACCTCCATAACGATGATCCTGTTTTCCTGCGGACTGAACCGCGTCTTCCTCTTCCTCTTCTCCTTGGCCTTCCCCGACCCCGAGGTTCCTTGCTGGTCGTCTGTGGGGCTTGTGGGGTTCGCATTGTCCTCTGCACTCGGTCCGGGTGCATCCATGGTGCTACGCAGTTTCACTTTTTTTTGTCTTATTATTTTTTCTGCTTTTATGGTGCATTTTCCCGCATGACGCATGGGAATTTCAGGCCTGTCGCTGGTTATCGCTGATTTTTGTATCGCGATTTGGGGCATCGCAACTTTTTTCGTGTTTCGCATTTTTTCTGCGTCGCGTTGATTTTAACGCGGTCATTTGACGCGTTGGCGTGAGACTATCGCATGGTACCGCCGTGTTGAGAATACAACATTAACACGCCGTTATTTTCCCGCGATAGACTGCGATGTGCAAAGTTGCGTTAAGCTACTTTTGCGATAATTATCACATGTTCTTGAGAATATCCCACGTTATGTTTTAACATTATGGTTACCTCACACACTAAATCAAAGATATTTCACTACAACTGGGTGTACACAGCAAAGGTTTGAAATATAAGCCTTCAAAAAACTTCCCATCCTTTTGTCAATGGCTCTGTGCAAGACCTCCATCTAGTAGGTTTTAGGCAGTGGTCATTGGTCATGGATCTGGTTTGCGAAGTTGGAAATTATTTTTTTTTTAAAACATCAAAGTTCTGCTTAACCTAAAGAGGAGGACGTACATTAGCATCTGGTACCAACTCCCCTTGACAAAACATGTAGAAGTAAGGGGTTTGACTTTTACCACAACCTTCCAGAAAAGTCGATCTACAAGAATGTGTCACTGTTTAATGGGATTGTAAATAGTTGCATATTTTGTATAACATGACTAATTATAGTGACAGGCATTTCATGCTGTAAAATAAGTCGTCAATTTCTTTTCGCCTCTGCCAAATTTGTTTCACGAATAACTGGGTAATTAGTTGAATGATGGAAATAAATACTACGCTATTCCTAGAAACAGCATTGTGAGTGGCAGTGTCAAATGCAAACTACCTGATTTGAAATGAAGAACATGTTCTAATGCACAGGGACCTCTGGGCATCTGGTACAAGAAATGGAATTCATAAATATTTTTAAAGAAAAATATGCAACAAAGGCGTTTTAGCTTCTGACGTTTCTTTAAATAACTGTCAAAATATCGGCTTTAAAGGTGAGTTATGTTTTCACAAAGTTTTATTGATTTTGACAGGCATAAGAGAAAAAAGAATAACAAAGCGTTCTTAGAGACATTCTTGCACCATACAATGAAATCTTATTTAACAGAAAATTGAGTGTACCACGTATTACATGTATCCTTACAAATGCACATACTACATTTTATTTATGTCACAAAGTACTAACAACAACTTAAAAAAATATATATATATAAAAAAAGACTCCCATGTTTAGAGAAATTGCCCTAGCCTCTAACTGCGTTCAAAAGAGTATAACTCGGTGGTTTTCGCATTACATATATTTGACTTTGGTTGGGAATTTCGAAAGGCACTCAGACTGCCGACACCTTTAGGCGCAAAGAGGAAGGGTGAAACAGTGCAAGAGCTGTAAGTAGGTAAAACATATTTGCTAGAACAGGGTTGGCAGGGCTTTGTGATGGGCATTAAGCCAAAAGTGTCTCGACTGCTCAGAGTCAGAGAAGAATTAAATGATGCCTCCTCGAGCAGAGAAGGTTTGGCTTTCTGTTGTGGAATATATTTAGGGTGGAAGTTTAATTCGCTATGGATTGGTGGAGCTGAGTGGTGCTGACAAAATGTGAGGAATAGTGTCCTGGAATTGTGCTTGAGGGATTTCTTGTGGAGTTCTTTCTGCATAAATAGTTTAATTTGGCATGTATCAAATTAAACATGTATCTTGACATGTATCTTCGCCTTGCATCCTGTGAAATGTCTTGAGCTCTGATCTCGCATGTTCTCCTTGTTACTATATAGACTAAAGACTCGAAGCCAGATTGGACGCTTAAGACTCTCACAGAAGTAGCATGTAATCCATTCCCACACTTGCCTGCACCGAATTCAAAGTGCATACAAAGCCGGCTACCAGGAACCAGACTTTGGGAAAAAGGAAATGGGCTGCGAGAGAATAGATGGGGTAAGACAATCATAGAGGCTCTTCGGTATTCACTATAATTGTTTATCCAAAATAGCAACGGGCACGCTATCAGTAAAATTGCACTAAATAATTATTACCTGAAAAAAGAAGGTAGTTCTCTTCTTCAATTCCTGCAAAGTAATGTTAAGAAAGTGTCTGTCTCCAAATGTTAGATCGTTCAGTGGAGAAGAGATTCCTTCAAACATCTTTGCATAAAACTGCAAAGTACACAGAACACAACTCAAAACAGTCCCTCCAATGTAAACATAAAACAAATATTAATCTAAAAATATCACATGAAAATTCTGGATCATGTAAACCTACCTGGATGATGTCCAGTATTTGATGAGTCACTGTCCTTGACCTTAGTTAACCTTACAAGGACCTTTAGTCCTTGGTCCGACAGTCCATGGCTCACTTCCCTACTGACTTAGCTGAAGTCCAAAACAACCAGAAAAACACATCTTACCACTGCTTTCGGGTCTTTGATTTTGAAAAAGAGAGGTAGGGTCTTACAATTACTTCACACAGGCCCCTCTAAACTGACATGCCACGTTGAAATGCCAAACAGTTTTCTGCAAGTCTAAGAACTCTCAAGGCCACCCTTACCAAGGTCCGAAACACAGAAGAAGGACGAACGCCCAAGTGGTGTATGAAACTGAAGAGCAACTCCAGAAAGCCTCACAAAGCCCCTGCCTCATGAAGGAAGAGTATCTGAGCTCAATCCAACTGAATACAAACAATGGTAGGCTTGTGTGAGCCTGCCACTACGCCAACTCTCAGGATCTTGCAAAAACCATACCTGAAAATTTAAATGGGCAATGGGTCCAAACCATTAAACTGGATAACCCAGATGGGCATTGCTTCAGTGCAGTACAGAGGTATCTTCCTGACACAATCAGTGGTGATGATTGACAAGCCTCGTGGCCCACTAAAATCCTTTGATAACCCCACCAGTAGTTCTGTCACCAATCAATATCCGCTGGTTTTCCTGCAGTAAGAACAATTTATTGATACCCATTCTTGAGTACAATGTAATTTCCTGACCATAAGCACACCTCCACCATCTTTTCTCTGCAAATGACTTTGTCCAAGGATAGATCAGGCTAATATTCAGGGACATGCTTCAGGTAACGAGGCAGGTCTTTGGGGCAGACCTGAGAAAAGACCTGTCTCAATGCAGAATGCTGAAGTTCTTGCAGCTCTTGGGTAAGATGCAGTTGGAAATATCAAGTAAGGAGTAGCTGTTAGCTTTTGGAGCTAATCATGTGTGGCCTGAAGCGCAGCTGTTGCCAAACATCATGTTATTAACCTAAAAAAGGGATTTAAGAAGCACTACCAAAAGAGCGACTTCTGCTCCACTCACACATTGGTAGCTAGGAGTACAAATTTTGATTGGGCAGAAGTTGTGTGCGTGCATAATAAGTGCTCGTTTTCCAAAGTTGTTTGATATTTTCATAAATTTTGAAAAACAAAGAAAGAAAAAGAAAAACCTATTTTAGATACAAGCGATTCCATTTAAGTTATACATTCCCTTGTAGACTAATTTTGAGTGAATGTGATTGAAGATGTATTAGTTCTGAAATTATATATAACTTTTCACAAATTTCAGCTTTTAACAACAGAGGGGAGATTTAGTATCCCATATTTTGAGGCATAATATTTGGCTACCACTACAGTGGGTAGCAGAATGGTTGTAGTCAGATGGCTGCTCAGGCATTTGATATCCGTAAAATGTACTGGGTCGACTAGCAAGTGCTTCTGTATTTTTTAGAACAGCAACATCAACGAACAAGAGCCCTAAACTATCATGTAGCAAAGTACTGTTGGTCGAGCTGTCTTAGCAAAACGGCTACTAGGATAGCAAATGCACCCGAGATTCCATCTAGTATCTTTCTAGATTTCGCAATGTTATTCAAGGGCTATGCAAAAGCACCCTGGCCGAGTGCTGTCTTCTCCTAGTTTGGCCATTAATATGCAAATAGTAATCTACTAGACTATTGATAGCGGGATAGTTAAGGAATGTATTTGCACCACTCAAACTTTGCTCAAACTCGGACACTAGCATGGACCTTTTTCTTGAAATGAGACTGAAATAACAACCTCAGTAATATTTCAATGACAGTGAAGAAGATTAATTTGCCCCACAGTAATGACCGAGAGGATAAAGTCTGCAAATTATGAAGGTTTAATTGCAAATTAGTAAAGTTACCATCTCAAATCGAATCAATCAAGCATAAATCAATAGTCACATGAATGCATCATATATGAATATAATCTAGGCAATTCAAATCGGCAATTTAAGTACAAGTCACTAAGGACAGCATATCCATATTAAGGTAAATTCCATGCTAAGCTAAAGTTGTGGGTAAATCAGGAAATTTCAGTGGCAGCAGGTGTCAGCAAATATAGTATCAAAAGAAGAACTGAATGAAAGTTCTGATTAGAATGCGAAGGAATTTACTTGCACTTGACAGTAACTCTATGAGTAGAAAAATAAGGAGCATTGGGTCCCAAGAGAGGGAAATAGACATCCACCTGCAGTGGTGGACAGGGGCAAATCTTCTAAATAATAACCTTCACACAGTTAAAACATGAAATTAGTAGAAAATTAGTAAGAACCAATCAAAACCCAGTGTTTCAGCTGTACTTCCTAAACGGCCTCCTTCTTATAAATAATATAATGCCATCTTTTTCCATGGTCTCAGCCTTCACGATATCACTCAAAGGAGTATTCACCTCCTCTGCTTCCCTTCCTGTGCAGGTGTTGAGAAACGTTGTTAAACCATTTCACTCTTTTACTGACTGCATGCATGCTGTCTTTGACTGGATGAAGGGTAGCCAACTTAAATGTAACTAAGAGAAGATGGAAATTATCCCATTTGGATCACATTTGTCTTACTGGTGGGAAGATCTTTGACCGCCCGCGTTGGCGGTCCCTCCCCATTCAGCTGCTATGGTTAAAATCTTAGGGGTGAAGTTGGACTCTGCCCTTTCTAAGCAGCCCCAGATTTTAGCAGTGGTGGGCCAATGTTTTGCCATGCTCCGCACTTTGAAGAAATTCCTTCCCTTCCTTCTTTGGAGGCTAGGAGAGTATTGATTCATGCGTTGTTCACTTCCTGTCTTGATTAGGCCAACACCCTCTATTTGAGAGTTGCAGAGGCATTGGTGGACCACCTGCAGGTGGTCCAAAATGCGGCGGCTATGCTTCTTTTCTGTCTTCCCAGCCTTTCTTCCATCTCTTCAGCTCTGAAAGCTCTCCACTGGCTGCCCGTCAGGAAACGGATCTAATTCAAAGCCCTGGTCCTGGTTCATAGGGCAGTGTATTTGTCCCGCCCTGGATATCTGGAGAAGAGATATATACAGTATCTTCTTACCAGAGTGCTGCGTTCTGCCTCAGCCTTGCTTTTTTCCCGATTCCCCACTTCAAACGTGTCCATAGGGGCGGTAAAGCCTTTTCCTTTCAGGCGGCAAAAGCCTGGAACGAACTTCCATGTGATTTGCATTTGATTCCCTTGAGACTGTATTCCACAGGAAACTTAATACCTGTTTTTTTCCCCTGTGAGATAGTAAGGCTTGTGTTATGAGGCATGACCTAGCGCCGGAACACTCATCGCAGTAGCCGTGCGATGTATAAATCCCTCATTTATTCATACATTCATTCATTCATTTAGTTGTTACAAAAATGGCCATCACACAGTAAGCTAACAGAAAACAATTTTAAATGAGAACACATTGACTTTGGTGTCTGTAACAAAAAAAAAATTATGCACATCACCTAGGCCCACTGTTGTCAATGTTAAGATGCCTCTACCCTATCTATAGTCAAACAAACATATAAATCACTAATTTCACTATATCTAAATGAAAAATAACATGTTCACACAGAAGGTAATGGTTATGCGTGTTATAAGTTAACATTTCATTAAGCGCAATTACATGATGGTGACACTGAATCACCACTATACAGATCTAAATCAGGAGCATGGAGTCCTAATAAGATAGTTCCTGCCTCGAGCTGCGTTGACAAGTACTGCCCCATCATTGACCTGGGACAAAAAGAAAGCTGAACTTTCAACACGCACACAGTTCTTCATTCGTTGTTTACACTGAGTGGACCAAGAACATTGTTTACACAATTATAGAGAGCAACAACAATTACATGCCTATTGATCAAGGGGTCTTGAAATACAAATGGGAGTCAGACTTGGGTAAAGTTAGATTGGACAGCAGCGGTGCAGCATGCTACTGTGCTCTCTAGCCCTATTTAAGTTGCTGCAATTCAGTTACATTTTTATTGGGGCTCATGGCATTACCTCAAACTGATGAATGGCATTGTAAATTTATAGACTCGTGATGGCTAAATGGTAGATTGGAAAGAACTAACACCAAGAACCACGAGCTGGCAAAAGGATTGCTAAATGGACACTATTATTACCACATAGAACACAATACCGTTAATGCTTGAAGCGAAATCTCATAATTTACTGCCTGACTGAGCTGTTGTGCTGTTCAGCTCTGAAGAATAACGAATATGCTCTGGTTTACTTGTAACGTACAGCTGAGCAGGCCCTAATAGATTTTGAAGCCAAGCCATCCCACCCTAACTGTGTTAAACGCTGTGCCTTATAATATTGTGCTATCGAAACTTAGACACTGGCAGTGAGGAGATCTTCAACACAGGTTTCTGTGGATGGAAAACACTGTGATGGTGTCCTGTATCACACCTAGCGTATGCATGAATGTGAACACATCAATGTATCATTGTAGCTATATGACATTTTCGTGTCACTACTAACAACCAACTCACATCAGCTGTGTCAGGTGTTTCCTGAAGGAGAGACGTCTATCTGAGGTCGTCTGTGATCATTGCCTTGAGAAGCTGGCATTGGCCCAGGCCCTGGACCCTCCTTCTCTGGGCTGGCTGTGAAATCTTTCCTCATAATGTCATGCAAACTTTGTGGGTGTGGTAAGGGATGTCTTTGTGGTTATATGTATCAGTAGTGGTGCCATTGTTCCGCTTGGTTACAATGACAGACGTATCAGTACAAATGCAACTGCACAAATGAAAAATTGTTACTGAGCTTGTATTGTTCATGTGCTTGTGCATTTGATCATGTGACTATGTTTTCTCAGGGTGGATTGTAAAAGTTTTTTGATTCGTGTGCTTTTATTGCAAAAGGCTATGGCTACAGAATTTGGAGAACTCTGAGGATGCCTTTTCGGCTTGTATGTGCTCGGAATACAAATCCCATGAGCATGTGTTACAAGCCTTTATTTCCCTTTCTAAAAACGTAGGGGATTACCTGAACTTTCAGTTTAGCATTTAGAGGAAGCAACAATTAACAGTCACTTTCAAACTTCTAGTATAGTAAATAAGCACAGAGGACAAATACAAAGAGCAAACCCCGATTTTTCTAAAGTCTGATAAATATAGGATCAATAGAAAGCCAATTAGCTGCTGTCCACCCCCTCCATTTGTTTATGAACCCAAATGCTTTATAGACTTTGCAATAGGTGCTGCCATATAGTTTTCTTGTTGCATACACGTTTCGTGACATCCTTGCTATGGACATTCCTATCGACAACACGTTTCGCTAGTCTTGTTGTTGCTGCAGGCAAGTCAGTGGTGGAGTAGGAAATTTCCTTTGCATTCAATAAAGAGTATCGACTATTAAACCTGTTAGACCTGGTATCCTTGGCGTGGTTCTCCCCTACCTTTTTGCCTTCAACCCTCCTGTTTTGCTGACTTTATTTGTTTTGGCTTTAGGACTCTGCACACTTTACCACTGCTAACCAGTGCTAAAGCGCTTGTGTTCTCTCCCTAAAACATGATATATTTATTTATTTATCGAGTTTTGTATAGCGCAAACTTGACCTGAAGATATTGGAGCGCTTCACAGAGTTTGCATGACAGCAATTACATGGTCTACATTTGGAGTAAATATAGATACATGGTGACCGTAGGTAAATGAAATCTACGAAAGACAATAGGATAAGTCAACGATACAGATTTGAGGCATATATATATATATATATATATATATATATATATGTACGAATCCTCAGTCGAACAACAGAAGGCAAAAGTCGCACTCAGGATATTTTAAGAGCAAAAGTTTATTGACTGACGCCGTTTCAACCTCACGGTCTTTGTCAAAGTCACTTCCTGACCGGAAGTGGCTGTATTTAAGTGCTCATGGAAAAAGTCACAAGACAAATACATAGACATAAAGAAAATTATATATGGTAATTAAGGTCTCTTCATATAAGAAGACAGACTAACATCACGTTTTGAACCAATGAAGATATAATACCCATTATCATAGCTCATGATAGTTTAAACAAACTAAATTGACGTGGAAACAAAACCAAAATGAAATAAGCATAAAAAGAAACATATGCAAACCCACGACAATGGGATATGGCAATCAAATGGAAATTTACAAAGAGGCCTCACAGCGCAAGTGCAAGCAAACAAGTGAAAAGTTTCATGAGGCTGAAAGGCACATAGTGGCCAAGAAAATCACTGCACATATTAAACCCAATACAGGGCCTGCCAGATCCCATTCGACAAGATACAGATAAAGTAAAAGAGCAACAAAATAACAAGAACTAAAACATATAACTCAATGAGAACACAAAAAGAGCCCTATTGAAACCCACCCTAGAGTGATATACAAGGGAAAGCGAGTGGGAGAGACCATCAGTTCAAGCAGCCGCCTGAAAAATGATGAGTTACAGTGCGACTATAACGCTGAAACGGAGATGGGACTTCCTTAAAAAGGAAGATAATGGAGGAACAGATCATTCTAAGAGGGAAATTAAATATGACCAAAATTTGCAAAAATAAATAAATAAAAAATGGACAAAAAATAAAATAAAAGAAAAGGAAAAGAGCGCTTTCAGGCACACTACGTTGAAAAGCAGAAATAAAAATGAAAATCAATACAAAGATAAGATCAAATGAAATTAAGATTGAAACCCAGATCAGGAGAAGGAAGATAGCAATATATACAGTGTCCTAAGGGTATTTAGGGAGCACCAATTGTATATAGTATCTTTACTAGCCTAAATGGACATGAAGGTCTTCCTCACAATTGAGGCCTCCAGGGGTCTTGCTTTGCAGGCGAATAATATACTCCGATTCCAGGCGCCTGAGATTTCTTTCACGGTCACCTCCTCTGGGATGTACTGGGACCCTGTCAATTCCAAAATAGAAAGTTTAGAAGAGACATCAACGGTCCACCATGCTCCAACAAGCAATGCTTGGCTACAGTGTAAGTCAGATCCCTGTTCCGAACTGCGCGCAAGTGCTCAAGGATACGCTTTTTAACAGGAAAAATGGTGCTGCCGACATAGCGCAGGCCACAAATACAGACAATGACATACACACAAATTCGAGTGTTGCAATTTATAAATGACAAGATTTTCTCATCCCTGCCCACTGGCAAGGGTAGCTTCTCACATTGCGGCTGTTACTACAGGCCTTACACCGGCACACATTTGTAAAAACCAGGGAGTTCCTTAAGCCATGAACCGAGCCAATGTTCCTATGTGTAAGATGACTGTGTACCAGGGTATCTTGTAGGGATTTAGACTTGCGATAGGTGATGTGTGGCTTGGAACTAACCAATTTACCAATCACCACATCCTGCTTGACTAATTGCCAGTGCTTGTTAACTATCCTGTGTAAGGCTTGTGATGCATTGGAGAAGGTGGTGATAAGTCTTACTTCCTGAGCTCTTTTGTTAGTGGTCTTAGGGACCAACAAGCTGTTTCTGTCCTCCCTGCTGCTTTTCAGTAGCTACTTTAATGGTTTGACCTGAGTAGCCTCGTGATTTAAAACGGCTAAACATGGTCAAACTTTTCCTAGTAAAGGCTTCAGCAGAACTACAATTACGTTTAGCGCGGAGCAATCTCCATAAGGAATGCTTCTCTTGAGTGCATCTGGGTGATGACTACGTGCATGTAGCACGCTATTCACTGCAGTAGCTTTTCTGAACAAGCTTGTATGTATGCAGTCATCCCTACCTCAACCTGAACATCCAAAAGTTCAATGGTGGTAGCATGTATTTTACTAGTAAAACTTAAGTTGAGCTCATTGATGGATAAACCTGCAATAAAATCATGAAGCAAATCCTGTGAACCATCCCAAATCAGAAAAATGTCGTCAATGTGGCGGGTCCACAGGATCACATTATCCATAGAACACTCATTACCTGGATGCCAAGGTGCTCACGCCTCCCACCACCCCATGAAGATACAGAGCATAACATGGAGCGAAGCAGCTTCCCATCGCCGTCCCAGTGTATGCCTATACCATGTATCTTCAAAAAGGAAACAGTTGTTGTGAAGGCAAAAAGCAACATGTCCAACAGTAAGGTAGTGTGATCAAACATGGAGAGTGGTCTATCTCTAAAAAAATATTTACAAGCTTTCAGGCCCAAGTCATGCTCGATACAAGTATAGAGAGACACCACATCAATCGTAGCCAGTACATATGAGTCTTTCCATGGAATACCCTGCGTTTTAGATAGAAAATCCATGGTATCCCTGCAATATGATGGCAAATTAAACACATATTCGCAGAGGAAATAGTCAAGGTAGATGGAAGAGTTTTCAAGTAGGCTCTGGTTGGCGGCAATGATGGGTCTGCCCGGAGGGTTCAGTTAGACTTTTATGAACTTTAGGGAGCATATAAAAGACAGGGACCATAGGCTTCTTAGTCATGAGGAACAGGAACTCATTACGTCCTCAGAGTTCCTTGTCCATGCCATTTCTCAAGTAATAGATGGTATTGAGTAATAGTCCTGGAGTATTCTGTCTGGTTAGACCTCAGGTAACTCCCTGAGTACTCCAACTGTCGTCTTGCTTCTGTTTTGTATTTACCAAGATCCCAAGAACAACATTGCCCCCTTTATCAGAGGGTTTTATAACAAAAGACTCAGCCTTTTGAAGAGACTGTAGGCCCATTCTTTGAGCTGGCGTAAGGTTACTAGCAAAAGTGTTGTTTTGTTTCTCCCACAATGTCACGAGATCAAAGACAATGCTTTCATGGAAGGCGTCAATGCCATCATGTAAGCGTCACAGGATTAAACCTAGATTTAGGTTTAAAGTCATTCCTGGAACTACGATCGACCTCCATCCCATGTTAGCTAACAGTTCACGGTCAGAAACCCAATCCTTGGCACCCAGTTCGATCTCTCTTAGTGTGGCCATAGTCTCAATGTCAGACATGGTAAGTGTATCCATGTCACCACTCGTAGGCTCAGGCTGGGGAGTGGTGACATGGATACACTTACCATGTCTGACACTGAGACATGGCCACACTAGAGAGATCGAGACTGGGTGCCAAGGATTGGGTTTCTGACAGTGAACTGTTAGCTAACATGGGGATGGAGGTCGATCGCAGTTCCAGGAATGACTTTAAACCCAAATCTAGGTTTAATCCTGTGACGCTACATGATGGCATTGACGCCTTCCATGAAAGCATTGTCTTTGATCTCGTGACATTGTGGAGAAACAAAACAACACTTTGCTAGTAACTTACGCTAGCTCAAAGAATGGGCCTACAGTCTCTTCAAAAGGCTGAGTCTTTCTGTTATAAAACCTCTCTGACAAAGGGGCAATGTTGTTCTTGGGATCTTGGTAAATACAAACCAGAAGCAAGACGACAGTTGGAGTACTCAGGAGTTACCTGAGGTCTAACCGGACAGAATACTCCAGGACTATTACTCAATACCATCTATTACTTGAGAAATGGCATGGACAAGGAACTCTGAGACGTAATGAGTTCCTGTTCCTCATGACTAGGAAGCCTATGGTCCCTGTCTTTATATGCTCCCCAAAGTTCATAAAAGTCTAGCTGAACCTCCGGGCAGACCCATCATTGCCGCCAACCAGAGCCTACTTGAAAACTCTTCCATCTACCTTGACTATTTCCTCTGCGAATATGTGTTTAATTTGCCATCATATTGCAGGGATACCATGGATTTTCTATCTAAAACGCAGGGTGATTCCATGGAAAGACTCATATGTACTGGCTACGATTGATGTGGTGTCTCTATACTTGTATCGAGCATGACTTAGACCTGAGCTTGTAAATATTTTTTTAGAGATAGACCACTTCCATGTTTGATCACACTACCTTACTGTTGGACATGTTAAGCTTTTGCCTTCACAACAACTGTTTCCTTTGAAGATACATGGTATAGGCAATACACTGGGACGGCGATGGGAAGCTGCTGCCTCGGCTATGCCTGTATCTTCATGGGTGGTGGAGGCGGAGCACCTGTGCATCCAGGTAATGAGTGTTTTATGGATAATGTGATCCTGTGGACCACGCTACATTGACGACATTTTTCTGATTTGGGATGGTTCACAGGATTTGCTTCATATTTATTGCAGGTTTATCCATCAATGAGCTCAGCTAAGTTTTACTAGTAAATACATGCTACCACCATGAATTTTTGGATGTTCAGGTTGAGGTGAGGGATGACTGCATACATACAAGCTTGTTCAGAAAAGCTACTGCAGTGAATAGCGTGCTACATGCACGTAGTCATCACGCAGATACTACCAAGAGAAGCATTCCTTATGGAGAGTTGCTCCGCGCTAAACGTATTGTAGTTCTGCTGAAGCCCTTACTAGGAAAGTTTGACCATGTTTAGCCGTTTTAAATCGCGAGGCTACTCAGGTCAAACCATTAAAGTAGCTACTGAAAAAGCAGCAGGAGGGACAGAAACAGCTTGTTGGTCCCTAAGACCACTAACAAGAGCTCAGGAGTAAGGACTTATCACCACCTTCTCCAATGCATCACAAGCCTTACACAGGATGGATTAACAAGCACTGGCATTTAGTCAAGCAGGATGTAGTGATTGTGAAGTGGTTAGTTCCAAGCCACACATCACCTATCGCAAGTCCAAATCCTACAAGATACCCTGATACACAGTCATCTTACACATAGGAACATTGGCTCGGGTTCATGGCTTAAGAACTCCGATTTTACAAGTGGCGTGTAAGGCCTGTAGTAACAGCCGCAATGTGAGAAGCTACCCTTGCCAGTGGGCAGAGATGAAAATCTTGTCATTTATAAATTGCAACACCGAATTTGTGGTGTATGTCATTGTCTGCATCTGTGGCCATGCGCTATGTCGGCAGCACCATTTTCCTGTTAAAAGCGTATCCTGAGCACTTGCGCTCAGTTCGGAACGGATCTGACTTCACTGTAGCCAAGCATTGCTTGTTGGAGCATGGTGGACCGTTGATGTCTCTTCTAAACTTTCTTATTTTGGAATTGACAGGTCCCAGTACATCCAGAGGAGGTGACCGTGAAAGAAATCTCAGGCGCCTGGAATCGGAGTGTATTATTCAGCCTGCAAAGCAAGACCCCGGAGGCCTCAATTGTGAGGAAGACCTTCATGTCCATTTAGGCTAGTAAAGATACTATACAACTGGTGCTCCTAAATACCCTTAGGACACTGTATATATGCTATCTTCCTTCTCCTGATCTGGGTTTCAATCTTAATTTCATTTGATCTTATCTTGTATTGATTTTCATTTTTATTTCTGCTTTCAACGTAGTGTGCCTGAAAGGCTTCTTTTCCTTTTATTTTATTTTTTGTCCATTTTTTATTTATTTATTTTTTGCAAATTTTTGGTCATATTTAATTTCCTCTTAGAATGATCTGTTCCTCCATTATCTTCCTTTAAGGAGTCCCATCTCCGTTTCAGCGTTATAGTCGCACTGTAACTCATCATTTTTCAAGCGGCTGCTTGAACTGATGGTCTCTCCCACTCCGTTTTCCCTGTGTATCACCTGTGGGTGGGTTTTAATAGTGCTCTTTATGTGTTCTCATTGAGTTATATGTTTTAGTTCTTGTTATTTTGTTGCTCTTTACTTTATCTGTACTTGTCGAATGGGATCTGGCAGGCCCTGTATTGAGGTTTAATATGGGTGCAGTGGTTTTCTTGGCCACTATGTGCCTTTCAGCCTCATGAAACTTCACTTGATTGCGCACTTACGCTGTGAGGCCTCTTGTAAATTTCCATTTGACTGCCATATCCCATTGTCGTGGGTTTCGCATATGTTCTCTTTTATGCTTATTTCATTTTGAGTTTTGTTTCCACGTCAATTTAGTTTGTTTAAACTATCATGAGCTATGATAATGGGTATTATATCTTCATTGGTTCAAGCGTGATGTTAGTCTGTCTTCTTATATGAAGAGACCTTAATTACCATATATAATTTTCTTTATGTCTATGTATTTGTCTTGTGACTTTTCCATGAGCACTTAAATACAGCCACTTCGGGTCAGGAAGTGACTTTGACAAAGACCGTGAGGTTGGAAACGCTCAGTCAATAAACTTTTGCTCTTAAAATATCCTGAGTGCGACTTGCCTTCTGTTGTTCGACTGGAGGATTCGTACACATTATAGCGGGTCCAGCGCCCGCCTGCTCGCACCAACCCTGTCTGGTGGATGAGGTCGGATGAAAGGCTGGAATCTTCATATATATATATATATATATATTCAAACCAATTCTGAGCTCCGTACAGATCAGACACCGACACAGGGGTAGCATTGCTATTTCATCCTTCCATTTATTTCGATGTTATCGCTATGACGCGTTTCGGCATACCTGCCTTGTTCACATTGGCAGTCGCCAAAAACAGAATGCTTTATTTAAACAGAGTACTGCGGTCACATGACCCAGTTGTTAAATGACTCAATATATATATATATAGAGATAGATAGATAGATAGATAGATAGAGAGATAGATAGATAGATAGATAGATAGATATATCAAAACTTCAATCCTTCGTTGAACACACTTCGCTGACGAAGCAGGCACGGACTCCTTCATGGTGCGATATTAAATTTTATTGTCTTAATCCATTAAATATACAGAAGCAAATGCATTGTCCATGACGCGTTTCGACCGCCTACACACGGTCTGAAAATATAAATATATATATATATATTTTTTTTTCCAAATTTTCCCCAGAGATGAGGCCGCACTCCTTAGCAGGTAGGTGTCACCACTTTTATTCATGAAACGGATTGTTTCTCACCCCCAATGATGCCCCCTGGCCTGACGCGTTTCAGGGAATCCAACCCTTTCTTCAGCAATCAAACCCATTGGAGGGTTCTAAATTTGGCGAAAACTACTACAATTCCCAGCGTGCATTATCCAATGACTTACTATCACAGAAGCACACCGGAAGCCAGAAAATGCTAAAATAGCACGCAGGGGAATGCTTTGTTTGAACTGCTTGCTGACACGGCCTCTGAAGAGAAGCAAAGACGCTTCGAAACGCGTATGGCCAGGGACTTTTACATGGGGATGGGAAGCCGCATGCCTTTGTCAAATAAAAGTTTTCAACTTACCTGCTGCGAAGTGCGGTCGAAAATATCTGGGAAACTAGTGGTGAATATGTAAACGCGGCGCTCCTAGGCCGCGAAGACGACGCACCGCCTACAACTAATCAAGGACCCGCAAGAGTGAACTATTCATCTTTGTAGGGGCACAGCAGGAGATCCATTTAGGCATGCGAAGTTCCATCCTGGAGCCCACTGGTGGGCTGAAAAATGATGTCCCAAATTGCGTGTGTAGCAATCAAACCCATTGGAGGGTTCTAAATTTGGCGAAAACTACTACAATTCCCAGCGTGTATTATCCAATGACTTACTATCACAGAAGCACACCGGAAGCCAGAAAATGCTAAAATAGCACGCAGGGGAATGCTTTGTTTGAACTGCTTGCTGACACGGCCTCTGAAGAGAAGCAAAGACGCTTCGAAACGCGTAAGGCCAGGGACTTTTACATGGGGATGGGAAGCCGCATGCCTTTGTCAAATAAAAGTTTTCAACTTACCTGCTGCGGAGTGCGGTCTCATATCTGGGAAACTAGTGGTGAATATATATATATATATATATATATATATATATATATATATATATATATATATATATATATATATATATATGTATGTATTTATATATATATATATTCACTGAAAAAAGCAAAGGTTACAGGGACATTATAGTTAGGCTGACATTTCACTCATACAAAACCAGATAAATTCAGCAGTTACAGTTAGCTGAGCTAACTATAGCTCGCGCCCCCACAATGCACTGCTTATGACCTCACATATTACATCACTCATGACATGGTCAGTGACATCACTGATGACATAATCCAGTGACTCTGAGTGTTTTTAAAATGTTTATGAGTGTTAAATATATATACCAAGGTGTATTGATGAATCAATGGGTGTTTGAGTGCTGGTATGGATGATTCAGTTGGTGCGTGACTGACTGTATAAGTTAGTGATTAGGTGTCTCAGTGAATGTATGGGTGACTGACTATGTTGTCTGAATGTCTATATCAGTCTGCCAGATGGTGTCTAAGTGGCTGTATGGGTTGGTGAGTGGCTACATGAGTGGCTCCATGGGTGATTGATTGGTCGTCTGAGTATCTGTATGGGTGATTGATTGGTTGTCTGAGTACCTGTATGGGTGTATGAGTGTCTGTGTGGGTGGATGAGATGGTGTGTGATTGCCTGCATGGATGTGAGTGGGTAAATCAGTAGCTGTATGGGTCAGTGAGTGCATACGTGAGGAGCTGTATAGGTGAACAAGTGTGTGTATGACTGTGTCAGTGGGTGAATGGATTTGTCAGTGGTATATGGGTGAGTAACTGGATATGTGAAAGGCAGTATAGGTGAGTGTTGGAGTATATGAGAGACTGTATATGGTAGTGAGGGATTGTGATAGTGGCTGTATGGGTGATTGTGTGCTTGTGTGAGTGATTGTATATGTATTAGTATCTGTATGAATAAGTGAGTGGGTGTGTGTATAACTGTATAGGTGAGTAAATGGCTGTGTGATTGACTCTATAGGTGAGTGAGTAGGCATGCGATTAGCTCTATGAGTGACTGAGTGTGTGAGTGGCTGTATGGGTGGATATATCAGTGGCTGTATTAGTGAGTGATTTGGTGTGTGAGTGGCTGTATGGGTGACTGAGTGGATGTGTGTGTCGACCTATGAATCGGTGGGTGTATAAGTACTAGTATGGGTGTGTCAATGGTTTTGAGAATGTTAGTATGGAAGTTGAAGTGGGTGTATGAAAGGTTATATGGGGGTGTGAGTGGGTGTGTCAGAGATTCTGTGGATGATGTCATCAGTGATGCTATTTCAGATGTCATCAGTGATGTCATCAGTGAAGTCACTGACCATGTCATGAGTGATGTAATATGTGGGGTCATAAGCAGTGCAGGGCGCGTGTTATAGTTGCTGAATTTCTCTGGTTTTGCACGAGTGAAATGTTAGCCTAACTATAACGTCCCTGTAACCTTTGGTTTTTTCAGTGAATTTCTATGTTTTTTTAAATTCTATTTCCTAACTATAACGTCCCTGTAACCTTTGGTTTTTTCAGTGAATTTCTATGGTTTTTCAAATTCTATTTTGTAACTATCATGTCCATGTAACCTATGATTTTTTCTTTAAATTTTTTATATTTGTGACGACGTTGCGAAAGGCGCATGTTGTTGAGGAAGTCTTAAACATATATATAGACACATTTTACTTAATAGCAGACACTAGTTGTTTACTAATGTAGAGTTTATATTTGCATGGAATATATAGAGGTGATGGAGTTCACTTTACAGACGAAGGGAACAGTGTGTTTCTAGGCAACCTGAAACTTTGCATACAGTCTTATATGTAGCTGTCTTATACACACTCTCAACACGAAGGCTCTTGTCAGAGCCACCCAAGAGCCCAAAATGTTGTTCATTTTTTTGTTAAATAATTTTGGGGGGGAATTTTTTTAATTTGCGGCGGTGTTGCGATTATTGCGATCACATCGCAAAATCGCAAAACAAATGCAAACATTCAACGATCACCACCACATTCAAAAATTATAACTTAAAAAATTAATTCTAACTATTACAATGCACACATTACTAACTTAAAGAACATGTTTGTACACATATATTTGTAGTAACTTTTAAAAATACTGTGTTTGAACCCTACTTCCTGTTTTCGCGATGACGCCGAGAGTCGCAAAGACTTCGGTAACCGTGACGATCAAGCCTTTGTTAAGGGGTGTAAAACACATATACGCACACATTTTACAGTATTTTAGACACCAGGGGTTGATTACTGCACTGTTTAAAGTCATATTTTTGTAGGGAGTTTGTATAAAAACAATCATTTAAACGGATTTTCCCTTTTTGTGGTAACGCCGGTTGTCAGGATGATATTGGTAGGCGCGATCATCACAATACGTCGCAAAATGACAAAAACAAATGCAAACATTCCATAGCCACCACCACATTCAAAACTTATAACTGCAAAATGGATTATAAGCAACAGACTAAACCCATTACTATCTAAATGACTGTATAATAGCATGTACAACTCCCTTAATATATCTAGAACACAGTGCATAACTTTTTCAGTGTCATCGATAACTGCATGCATCACTGTATCAGTAAGTCTCTCAATCACTGTATAAGTATTTGAGTAAATCACTGTATAAGTATTTGAGCGAATCTGTAAGGCGGTGCATCAGTCTATCAATGCATCTGTAACAAACTCCGGGACTGCCTCAGTGCATCTATGACTGGGTGCATCAGTGTCGCAATGAGTCTGTGATTGGTTGTGTGGGTCTCTGAGTGCGACTGTAAGTGGGTACACGAGTCTCTGAGTGTAGAACTGACTGGGTGCATAAGTCTCTGAGTGGGTCTATGAGTGGGTGTGTGAGTGACTGTATGGGTGTGTGAGTGTCTGAGTGCATCTGTGAGTGGGTGTATGAGTGTCCCAATGGGTCTGTGATTGAGAGCATAAGTCTCTGAGTGGGTGAGTGAATGGGTGCATTCATGAGTGTCTGAGTGAGTCTGTGAGTGGGAGGTCGAGTGTCTGGGTGCCTCTGTGAATGGATGCATGAGCCTTGACTGGGTGAGTGAGTGGGTGCGTGTATATCTGACTGAGTTTGTAAGTGGGTGTATGAGTGTCTCAGTGGGTCTGTGAAAACATACGTGAGTGTGTGAGTGGATCTGTAAGTGGGTGCATGAGACTCTGACTGGGTCTCTACATGGGTGTGTGACTCTCCGAGTGAGTCTATAAGTGGGTGCATGAGTATCTGAGTGGGTGCATGAGTGCCCATGTGGGTCTGTGAGTGGGTGTAAAAGTCTCTAAGTAGGTATGAGACTGGATGCCTGAGTCTATGAGTGGGTCTCTGAGTAGGTGCATGAGTCTCTGAGTGGGTCTGTACATGGGTGCATCACCGAGTGAGTCTGTAAGTGGGTGCATGAGTACCTGAATGGGTATGTGAGTGGGTGCATGAGTATCTGAGTGGGCATGTGACTGGATGTATAAGTGTGTGAGTGGGTATGTGAATGGGTGTACAAGTGTCTGAGTGAGTTTGTGAGTGCATACACGAGTGTGTGACAGTGACCGGCGAGTGTGTACAAATATATATCTATTTTTATATTTTCAGCAATATTCACGATGACGGAGCGATATTCGCGATGTCGCTGCAATGGTACACGGGGGGCCGCATTGGCGATCTAGTCATCAATATCGCGCACGATTAAGAACATCAATTTTGGACATATAACTTGTGTCACTAACATACCCATTTCTCAAACATAGGGGCAGAGTATCTCCACCCTGACCCCTTAAGTTAGCTTTCACACAAATTTTCAGCCCCAGGAACCATTCCCGGACAATAAAATGGCAGCCGCTACTTTCTGTTCAGATTGCGTCCAGCCAATCAGAGCATTCCCGTTGACGTGCGCATTTGCGATTAATCAGAAACTGTCGCGAAATATCCGCGGCCAGGGATATTTCTATAATTTTCAGCTTCAATTTCTCAAAACTACTGGACGGATTTGCACCAAATAACAAAAAGCACAATCTGCATAACAACATCTACAGTTCTGCCAAATTTGGTGTAATTCCATGCAGCGGTTTGAGCTGTAGGTTCGACAACGGGTTCCTATGGGACTTAACATTACAAACGCACACTTTTTTCATGCCCCTATTTCTCGGTCCCCACTGCACGGATCACCCCCAAACTTTCCATGACACATAAAACCTACTTTGATACTTTTTGGGAAAATTTCATGAATATTGGTCAAACGACGCCGAAGTTATAGGCAAGTCAAAAAATGCTTTTCCTTTGGAAACTAAGTCCTAACTATAACTACCCACTGGCGACCGTGAGTAGGTAAGATACATATATATATTATATATATATATATAAGGAAAATTACGAAGGACAGTAGTATACATGGACAATATAGTTCTGAGGTAGCTAGGATAGGGTCTTATTAATGGTGGGGAGAGTAGAGGCATAGTTTTCCCCTAGGTAGTGATGTACAGATTTATTTAGCGGGTGCGGGGAAGGGAGCAACAGACCAGCCAGATGGTTTAAGGAGGAGGGTTTAGATATTTGTTGGAGATAAGAAGTTTCAGTTTCTTCTTGAAGTGAGGTAATGATTGATTGTCACGTAAGTCCTGGGGCAGCAAGTTCCAGATTCTAGGAGCATGCCCAGAGAAGGAGCAGGTGCGAGATTTTTTTTCTTGAATTTTGGGGGAATCAGGTGTAGTCTGTGAGAGTTTTGAAGAAGTCTCTTTTGAACGGCTTTTGGTAATTTATTTGCGCAGTAGACTGGTGTCTCTGTGTAGATTGGAGGCCAGTTGAGCTGCTTGAGAGTGCGAATGATGTGGTCGAAGTGACTCTCCCCTGATAGTAGTCTAGCCGCTGCGTGGAGTGTAGATTTCAAAGGGGCTAGGTGTGTTTCTGGGGAGCCCGTGATCTTTGCGTTACCGTAGTCCAGTTTGGGGAGAACTTAGGATTGCAGCACAGTCTTTAGGTCTTCAATGGGGATGAAGAGTTTGACTTTTTTAAGGTGTTTCAGTGTGTAGAAGACACTTTTTACAGTGGCATTAATATGCTCTTCATGCTCAGGTGACTGTCAAGTGTAATCCCCAGGGATTTACCAGAGTTGGAGATGGACAGCTTGCAGTTTAATGCAGTGAGGTTGTCGAGCCAGATGTCTACGGGGAAGGATTTTTCTTTAGGTTGGATGAAAAGGAGTTCGGTTTTGTTGGGGTTGAGCTTAAGTTGGTTGCTGGTCAGCCAGGATTCAACCGTGGAGAGAGTGCAATTAAGGTGCTAGATGTCTTTGACTGATCAGATTTTCATGTAGAGTTGGATGTCAACTACATAAAGAAGATAGGCAATTCCAGCTTGCTTTAGGATCATTGCAAGGGGTTCCATATAGAGGTTGAATAGGGCAGGAAACAGGATTGACCCTTGAGGGACTCCTTGTGAGACTAGCGTTGCTTTTGAAGTTGAGTTTTTAGTTTGATTAGCTTTGAGCATTGGTTCAGGGATGAGGCGAACAACTCCATTGATGGGTGCACGCTGCGAGGGGGTATTTAGGTGGATGTCATGGTTGACAGTATCAAAGGCAGCCGAGAGATCCATGGGGACTAGGAGGCAGGCCTGCCATCAACCAGAGATCTATATAGGTCGTCTATGATGTTCAGTATTGCAGTCTCTGTACTGCAGCCTTTCCTGTACTCGGATTGGAAGATGTCGTGCAAGTTGTATTTTTCAATGTGGTTGTTGAGTTGTGCAAGCACACATTTTTCGATGGTTTTGGCAAGGAGGGGGAGGTTAGTTATAGGTCTGCAGTTGAGGTTATTCTGGCCGGCGTCTGGTTTTTTGATGAGGGGGTGACTTGGCTGCGCTTGAGGGGGATCGGCATGGAGTCACTCAATAGGGAGGAGTTGATGATTTTGGCCGATATAGGAGAGATGATGTGACTGAGATTTTTAACAAGTGCAGCAGGGAGGGGACGGAGATGTGCGATGTAAGCTTCATGCTAGAGAGTCAAATCGAATCGAATAACCTTTATTCAGCATATTACAAAACAGCCATAAAAGTATATACTCTACATTAAACTTTCATAAAACGTATCAATTAAAATACATAAAAAGGACAATCCCATATCCCCCATTATCATCCCTAATACATAATACTTAACCTAGAATTTATAGCCCTCCTTATAAAAAGAGCAATGTTAATACATACAAGGTGATCTCCCAGTGCAGACAAACAACTTTTATAATCTCTAATGTTTTGTGCAAGAAGAATAGGTTTGAGATAATAACTCCTAAGATTCTTAAAAAAGGAATAGAACAACATAAAGTGCTGTGTGCTTTGCAAAGAAACACCGTCACAAGGGCATGAAATCATCATGGCAGGGTATTCCTGCCAGGGAAAGAGGATATCAGCTCCCCATCAATTACCTGTTTAAAATCTAACAGAACTAGGTCATATTAGAAGATTAATTAATTGAAAGCATTCCCGTAGTCGTAATGGCGAAACTGTGAAATGCCATATCCATCAGTGGTAGAAAGACACAAATCCAATTAGCAGGAAGAACACATACTTGGGTATAAAAATCACCTGCCCATATAAGAATAAAGTTTGTGTTAATAGGGCACAGCAAAGCATCCAATACCGCCTCAAGAGCATAAACCAACTGGCTCTGAATGGGGTCAAATACGTTATTATAAAAATTAACTACCACTAAGTCAGGACCACCCTTAGTTGACAGCCACAAAAACCGAGAATGAGGTGATACAGTAACTTGTAACTTATTTGATATTAAAATCTGCAATTCCCCTTTGGCACGTCCTGCTATAGATGGTACTCCCCCCAAAAAGAGGGAAGAAAAACCCTCAACATGAATTGGATTCACACACCAGGTTTCATGAATACACATGATAGCGGAGGCAGAAGTGATACCTAACCAATCTGGGAAGGATAACTTATTCTGCAACCCGTACACATTCCAGGTGACAGATTGATATATACCATTATCTTGAGAGCGATTCGTTTGAGGACTTCTTCAGGGATATGGTTGAATTCAGTTCAGATTGCGTCAATTTTCAATTGAAAGAGGTTGAGGTTGGTGAACTGTGTTGCAGAGAGGGGGGAGACAGCCATCGTTTGGAGGTAGAGCTTTGGATGGATCCTTTTTGCAAGGGGCATCTATGGTGCGGGGTGAGGAGGTGGGTGGCCCAATAGAGAGTAAGATGTTAAATATGTTTTCGGAGAAAAATGATGCAAATTCTTCACAGCGCTTAGTAGAGTCATTGATTGAATGTTGAGGGAAAGAGAAGGTTTGCTGTTTAATGATGTTGAAGAGGTCTTTCGGTCTGTTCCTGGACCGGTCAAGTTGGTCTCGGAAAAATTTGGATTTTTCTCTGAAGATGTGTTTTTTGTGTTTTAGGCATTCAGCCCGGAGTATTGAGAGATTGGTTAATGAGGGTTGCTGTCTCCAGTTTCTTTCAGCTAATCGGAGTTTTCGCCTTTCATTGTTAAGGTCTTTATTGAACCCGGATCTGGAGGGGATATTTCTTGATTTCTTGAGTTTCAGGGGGGCGTCTGCTTCAGAAAGTTCTGCCATTTTTGTGTTGTAGTGGGCAGTAAGGTTATTGTCAGACGAGAGGTCGGGTGGAAGTAGGATTTGGGAACTGACTAATGCTTCTAATCCTGCTTAGGGGATTTGGTGCATGTTCCTGCCCCAGTGCTTGGAACGGCAATATTGGGGGTGGGCCTTTGGTTAGATGGTATTGAGATCTAAAAAAATTAGATGGTGATCAGTCAAGTCAGATGGTAGGATAGAGTGGAGGGCTAGGGTGTTACACTTAAAGATGATCAGTCAAGGGTAGAGCCCTTATTGTGAGTTTGTTTGTTGCAGTGTTGGATAAGATCGTTTGCTTCCAGAAGGATGAAGAGGGCATGTACTGTAGGATCTTTAGCATTATTCAGGTGCAGTTTAAGTCTCCTAGCATAATGTCTGTGCTGCCTTTTAGGGAGTTTTGTGATATTAGGTCTGTTAAGTCTTCGAGGTATTGTGAGTTGTCACCTGGAGGGTGATAGATGACATGACATTTTGTGGGGTTGGAGCCTTTAGAGGAGAGCTGAACTCCTAAATATTCAAAGGTGGGGTATTTGGTAGTGCAGAAGGGAGTTCGGTACAGATCGTTTTTGTGTATGATGGCTAATCCGCCACCCCAGCGATCCTTGCAGTCGCTGTGAATGATTTAGAAGCCTGGTGAGGTGAGGAGGTCGATGTAAGGGGATGAGTGATCGTTTATCCAGGTTTCAGTTAGAAAGCAGATGTCAGTACTGTGTCATAAAATAACTTCAGCTATTTCAGTGGCATGCCTGAATGCTGATCGACAGTTTAGTAGCATGCAGTAAGGCATAGGTAAAGATCTCGGCCCAAGCTGATTGGGTTGGATGGTAGTTTGTTGGACGGGCAGTCTGGGAGGGTGGGTGGTTTTCAGGGTCCTATTTGTGCCAAGGATGACCGGGATCTTCTGGTGGCAGGGTTGGCTGGGGGCATTGTCGTAGGTGTTGCTCAGCATTTCAGCATCCTGCTGCGACATTCCAGTCGTGGTGTCTCTAGGTTTGAGATGGTGATAAATGTAGGGGATGATTTGGCTAGGGGTGAGGAATGGGGGTCAAAGTGAGTGTTTTTGTGGCAGGGTCGGTGTTCACCATAGATGCATGGGGTTGGGGAAAGGGTGTGGCTAATCGTTGTGTCTATGCGAAGTGACAACATTTCTTCCAGAATAGTGCTGAATTTGAGTTCTAGATGGGCTATTATAGGGATCATTAGAGAGACGGCTGGGTCTGTATTAGGTAGGGGATTGTGATGAAGCTCGCCAGAGTCTAGGGTGGTGGCTAAGGAGGGATCCAGCCTGTTGAGGTTGATGGACTGAGAGGATACAGGTGCGGAAGATACCTCAAGCTGGGCAGTGGGAGTGTGCCATGGAGAGGGTGGAAATAATTCTGGTAGCAAAACCATGGCATCAGGGCGTTTGGTAGTGAAGGAGGTTGTAGGGAGGGTGAAGACGGAGACAGTGCAAGGGGTATTGGGAGCAAAAGGTTCAGCTGGCAGAGGTGTGGGTACCTGGAGCAGTTCACTGGGAGAGGGTGGAGGGGTTGTTTCTATGTGAGAGAGGGAAGGGTGGAAGTGGAACCAGTTGGCAAGGAGGCGCAGAGCACAGGGAAGTGGCAATCAAAAATAGATATATTTTGTCCAGAGGCTTGGACTAGGATGTTCCCATTTCAGTAAAGAGTTATGGACAATTCTCCGCTAAAGTTCTGAGATGGGGATATATTGAGCTTAGTTTCATAGGGGAAATTGATAGTATTAGATATGTGCAAGTGTTGTAGAAAGTTCTCTCTCCGTTTAGCGGGTATCTTAGTGTAGAAGATGAAGACAGTTTTAAGGCCTCCGTGTGTTAGACTGTAGAAGATGTCTGTTATTATTGTTTCTGGATGTTGTTTGAAAACTTTGTGCTTGAAATGTTTTGCGGCCTGTTTGCAGAGGTTTCGTGGAAATTTAATGCAGTATAAGTACCTTTCCATAACAGTGTTGCGGTGTGACATTGGTGAGTGGTCCTACTGCAATATCGGCCGTCCAAGGCCCTTCCTGGGGGAGAGGTTCCTCCAAGATGATTGCCTGTTGCAGCAGTGGGTTATTCAGTGGAGGAGTGGCTGGCACTTCTTTGGAAGAGTAGGGCGCCAGAGATGGGGCGTGGTGAATGGAAGTCACCAAGAATATTTGGTAGGATCCCTGTGAGGTAGAACGGGCCTTGAATGCCAACGAGCATCGGTGAGCCTGCTCAGTTTTTCGAGATTTTAGTGGTCACGGGTCTTGGAGCTGGTGGTTGTGGTTGTGGAAGGGTTTAAAGGCCAGTTTGCCGGAGAGCTCTACGTAATGCAAGGGAGTATATACACTATATACACGCACAGCATGGGTTAGGTATCTGAGTGAACACGGACTAATAAACAATAGGACAGCAGGGTCACTATTGCTGGCATGAGGTAGACTAGGCAAAAATCACAGTGTAGGCAATAGATACCACAATCAACATAAAATCACAGGGTATGCACAGAGAACCAATATTAGCGTAGGGTAGACAAAATCATCTTATAGGTATAAGTAGCAGTAGACACAATAAACTCGTAAGATAATAATGTGGTCACACAATACCAAGTTCTAACGTAAATATGTTCATATATCGAATTATTCTTGTTTGGCATAAAAAAGGCAGAAATCTTCGACAAGTTATAGAGTAGTAGTGATGGCATAAAAGCTATTGATTGGTAGAAATCCTACTGGGGAAGTAGCCCAAAAAAACATTTCAACTGAAGAAGCAGCCCAAACAGTAAACAGATGTCAGCCCCAGACATCATTGCAGCACTCCCAACAGATTTTGATGCCTTCTGGCAAAATAGACCAGGGGACATTAGAGGAGGGGGTGGCGTTCCTTTTTAAAAAGAGCCTAATGGTCACTAAAATAATAGCAGAAAATTGTGATAATGCAGATATCTTGGGGGTAAAAATCTCCTTCAAATCATCCTGCATTGTACTCATGGTAGTTTATCGGCCTCCGAGGACCACCTCTAGCTTTAATGAGCTTTTTCTGGAACTTATTACTGATTTATGTTCCAGATATAAACGTCTTCTAGTAGTGGGGGATTTTAACTACCATTGGGACAAGACACAGAGAGAGTCAGCAGCGGGTCTATTTGAGACCGCCATGCTCTCAATGGACCTTCAGCAATTGGTCAACAGTCCTACCCATGTAAAGGGTCACACTCTTGACCTTATCTGGACCTCACAGCCTTGGGCAGAGATAACAGATATTAGCCCCTGTGCTTGGTCTGATCACTCGCTGCTTAGATGCTGGGTCCCGAGCGATAGCCAATTATCACAGCCCCCACCCCTGTGGAGAAAGGTAAGAATCTGGAAAAATATTGAGGCAGATCACTTAATAGCTACCCTGCTCTCTATTCCGTCCCCTAGGATGAAAATAGCTAACTTGGACCAGGAAAGCGAGGCCTTACTGATCCATTTACAGCAAGCCATAGATATAGTGGCACCAGAACGGAAAGAAAAGTCAGAGATAAAGGAAAGGGGCCCCATGGTTCAATGAACCACTGAGGAAAAAAAAAACATCTCCGCCAAGCTGAAAGGCGGTGGCGGAAAAGCTATGAGCCAGCAGAGCTACATGCCTATAAAGTCCTTCTTTCCGTCTATAAATCAGCCATCCTAGTAAGGAAAGCGGAGTATTATGAGGGAAGGATTGTTCTGGCAGAGAATAAACAGAAAGAGACTTTCGCCATTCTGAAAGAATTGAGTCAAAAAGCCGAGAAGAAATCCACAATCGCATCATTAGATTGTGATGCCTTCCAGGATTTCTTCCTTCAGAAGGTTAAGGATATCATCTCGGAAATTGCTAGAACCCCCACCGATCCCAGCTCCCTCCTTCAGACCTACCCCTCTCCCTGCCTCAGTAGTCAGCTTTCTAATTTTCCTAAAATTGACTCAGTCACCTTAGCATCATTAGTAAATCACACCAAATCAGGGTCTCGGGTAGATCCTTGCCCTCCAAGGATCTTTCAAATGGCCCTGCCAGGGCTGGAGAAGCAGATCCTGGAACTACTAAATAATTCTTTGGTTATGGGCTATCTACCGACAAATTTCAAAGAAGCTAGGGTCACCCCCCTGTTGAAAAAACCTGGTGCAGATACCCTGACTCTAAAGAACTATAGACCCATCTCTCAGCTCCCTTTCTAGCCAAGATGTTGGAACAGCACGTATTAAAGATACTCTCAAAGTATTTGGAGGACCACCAGCTACTCCAAGCTAGACAGGCGGGCTTCAGAGCTCATCATAGTACAGAGCTAGTGATGTTGGCTGTTCTGGACGAGCTCAGAGTTATGGCTGACGATAAACAGCCGAGTGCCCTGATTTTATTAGATCTGTCAGCGGCATTCGATACGGTCAGCCATAACATACTGTTGAACCGTCTCACCAATCTGGGTATCAGCGGGCAAGCATACCAATGGCTAAAGTCATTTCTGTCTGACCGTACTCAGAGAGTTCAGCTGGGTGAGCAGATATCGGATCTGGGCCCTCTGGCATGTGGGGTACCTCAGGGCTCTGCACTATCTCCACTTCTTTTTAATATCTATCTGCAACCCCTTGTGGAGACTCTGACTCACATGGACTGTCAGGTCTTTAATTACGCTGATGATACTCAACTTCTTATCCGGCTTAACAACTCTCACCAGGCCCAGGAGTCAGCCAAAAAGTTGCTCAGGTTCACTGTGAACTGGATGACGGCCAACTCATTGAAAATAAATCCGGATAAGACCGAATTGCTTGTCATTCCAACAAGTAATAGCCCCTGGTGTGATCTTTTTTGGCCTCCGGAACTAGGTGTAGTCCCGGTACCAGTCCCGGTTGTAAAAAGCCTGGGGCTGAAAATAGACTCTGAACTATCTATGTCTTGCCAGGTCACCACGGTAGTAGGAACCTGTACTGGCTTACTCAGGCAGCTACGGAAACTTGCTCCTCTCTTGTCAACATCTTCATTTCAGTCAATTGTCTCTGCCACTGTCATCTCCAGGCTGGATTACGGGAATGCCCTTTACATTGGCCTCCCTCAGAAGCTTATTGGGAGTTTGCAGGTGGTGCAGAATGATGCGGCCAGGCTTATTTTTAGACTTCCTAGAAAAACACGCGCTACCCCTCTGTTACATAAACTACATTGGCTCCCTATTAAACAGAGAGCGCAGTTCAAGGGTCTATGTATTGCCCATAAGGCAATCTACGGTCAGGCACCCAAGTTTATAAAAGATCGCTTGGAGAAATATGTTCCTGGCCGGACTCTGCGACTTCTGAGGCCTGCAGGTTAGCTTCCCCCAGGTACATCTCTAAATCCAAAGGGGGTAGAGCGTTCTCTGTTTCTCTCCCGCAGATCTGGAATGATCTGCCGGAGTACCTACGCAGGGAACCGGCTCTGCTCATCTTTAGGAAGCGTTTAAAAACTTTCCTATTTAGAGAGGCGTTAACAACCGCGTAATCTTCTGCCACCGCCGCTGCTATTTTATTTCTGCCCTAGTGACTCGCTCACTCTTCTCTAGAAGATCTTAGAGACCTGAAGGTGATTTTGCGCTATATAAAAGTCATATAACATAACATATCAAACTGGTGATTGGTAGAGAACCTATTGAAGAAGTAGCACAAAACACATTTCAACTGAAGAAGTTGCCCAAATAGCTTCCTAATGAGGGAGTAGCTCAAACTAGATGCCTGGTAAGGAAGTATCCCAAACCCTCTGCCTGGTAAGGAAGTATCCCAAACCCTCCTACTGAGGTAGCCCAAAAGCAAAAGGGTGGACTCAGACATTTTAGGGCAGCAGTGCAGGTGGTAAGGGGCATCTCTAACAACCCCAAGCTGTGCCCCAATTCCTGTGGAGCAACCCTTAAGTTGATGCAGGTATTCACAGACTGGAGGGTCCCGCTGTGTGAGCCGCCATGTTGGCAGGGAGTACTGAGGAAGAAGCCCAAATAGAGTCATACAGATGAGGTAGCCTAATGGTCCTACTGAGGAAGTAGCTCAAAATGAATGGGAGAAAAATAGGCAATAGCCAAACTTGGAGCAGCAGTGTCACCCAAGGCTGTGCTCAGTTTCCTGTGGAGAAGTCCATTAGCAGCGGCAGGCATTGATAGACTGCGGGGGCCTGCCTTGCGAGCCGCCATCTTCACAAGGAGTCCCGATTTCAAGGGATCCACACGCAGAGACCCACAAGGTAGGCTGCTCTCACATCAGGTCTGTTGCATCAGACCTCTCTCCGGCAACCTGCCCAAGGTGCAGTCGGTGACCGCCGCAGGGATGTGAGTAGCAAGGGAGCACTCGCCGAGCATAGGGCTGGACACCCCAGACGCTATGGCTCCAGAGTGCAGTGGGTTGACTCTGCAATTTTAGGGGCAGCAAGGGAGTGCTCAATGAGCCAGAGTGCTCGCCGCCTCAGTCGTCAGCCGCTGCAGCGCCCACAATCAGCATCAGGGCAAACCCCCATGATCTCTGATCGCGGTCTCCTCTCACATTGCCCTCCGCCCACATTGCCTCCATGCGCAGAGGTCAGTGGTGGGTCTCCTGGTCTCCAGGCCGTCGAAAGTGCTCTGGGGGTCGGCCGCTGAGCCGCCGCAGTCTCCATCAAGGTAGCCACATGGAGTCTCCCGCCGCGATAGACCCCTCCGCTGCCCAGTATCCCACGGGAACCCTGCCAGTAGTCCTCCACTGTCCTGAACACAATTGGCCTCTTTATTTACTTGTAAGTCACTAGTAAAGTGGTATTACCCATGCCCAAGGCCTGTAAATTGTATGCTACTAGTGAGCCTGCAGCACTGATTGTGCCCCCCACTTAAGCAGCCCTTTAAAGATGTCTCAGGCCTGCAATTGCAGCCTGTTCGTGCAGTTTTAAACTGCCATTTTGACCTGGCAAAATAAACATTTTGCCAAGGCCAAACCTTCCTTTTTGATGCATGTAAGTCACCCCTAGGGTAGGCCCTGAACAGCCCAGAGTACAGGGTGCAGTGTATCTAAAAAGTACGACATGTATTTTTAGGTTTTACACGTCCCGGTAGAGAAAAACATCTAAATTTGTTTTTCACTACTGCAAGGCATACCTCTCTCATAGGATAACATTGGAGTGCCTTATTACATTTAATATGCTGTAACTATCAATTGGGAGGTAGACGGGTCGAGTTTGGTGCCTAAAGAATTGTAATTAAAAGCCCTCTTTAAGGGCAACGTTGGATTTTTAGTCACAATTCTGGAAATGCCACTTTTAGAAAGTTGGCACTTTCTTGTCCCAACCATTTAGTGCCTGTAGCCTGATCCTGGGTCACATGGCTAGGTGTGGCTGGCAGCTGGCCTTCATGTTTTGCTCTCAGACGGTGAGACAAAGGGAAGATAGGTGTTGGCAGGATGGGCCACTCTGAGTTAACGAGGGGGAGAAGCTGTCACCTACCATACTTGCACATCACAAAGGTCCAGCCTGAGTAGTCCCACATAGGGTTTGTCACTAGTCTTTTGTGACCCCAGACAAGGGAAGAAGGGGATGCCTGACACCTCAGGGGGTGGAAAGCTCTAGAAGCTTCCTTCACTTCAAAGTGGGCACAGGGTATAAATAATGAACCCTCAGACCCAGCTCTTCAGTAACTTCTGTACCTGTTAACAGTTCAAGGAAGAAGGAATGTTCTGCTGCTGAAAGGACTGCCACTCTGATGGGTTGCTGCTCTGAAGGACAGCTGACCTGCTGTGCTGACCTGGTGCCCTGCTGCCCTCCTTGCCTTGGTGAGAAGGACAGGACCTGCATCTCTAAACCCAGGACCCCAGAGTCACTCCAAGGGCTAGCTGGCTAGCCTCCTGATCAGAGACCTCAGGGACATAACAGGCTTCCAACAACCCTGAACTCAGTACCTGGAATCTGCTGTCTGTGAGTCCTGCCTTTTCAAGTGTGGAAACCCCAGTCCTAGACCCTTGGAATTGGGCTTTAAAGTGCTGTGCCAGCCCATCTGTGGATCCAACAGAACTGATACATCTCCTCCGTGGAGCAGCGCATCTTTCTCAGAACCGGTGCATCACCTCTGCTGCTTGACACATCACCTTTGGAACTGACACGTAGCCTCTGCTGCACAGACTTCTTTAGCTCAAGAACTTCGCATCACCCATCGCAGCTCATCAGAGCCAGCACATCTCCAACCACAGACATTGCCTCGCTCAACGCAGCCTATCGGAACCGCCACTGCACGACACATCTCCACGCAAGGACATCGCCTCACACTTTGAAGCCCCCCGGAACCGCCACTGTGTGACGCATCTCGTGCCCCGACCTCTCATTGCCACTGCTGCATGCCGACACAGTACTCCGCATTTCTTCGCAGTCAGGACTAAGGCACTGTGTTCAGCGGGCCTAAGGGGCTCCCTGAAGCTGGCCATCATGGTCGCCCTAAACTTGTGATTTTGTCCTGGTCCGACCCGACCAGATAACTACAGTTGGCGCTTACATTTTGGAAATTGCATATATCCGGTTCTACTGAATGGAATGTTGTCCTTTTGGTCTCGATTTATTTATTAAAATTGAATCTATGTTGCTACATTGGTGTGAGATTTTTCTTGTGTTTTCACTTTATTCCTGTTTGAAATGCTGTATAAATACTTTACACATTGCCTCTAAGTTAAGCCTGATTGCTCTGTGCCAAGCTGCCAGTGGGTTGAGCACAGGTTAATTTGGGGTTTGCTTGTGACTGCACCCTGAAAAGGATTGTGTTTAATGCTTGAGTAGGGTTTCACTCCCCTCAACCAATAACACAGTTTCTTACACCTGCCATCCACTGTCCACTCTTGTTATTGCCTCTGCGAGTCCATTTAACAGTTGATCTAATGTTGACTGCACATTCTGTGGTCAGCATTAGCCTTGGAGATGCTGGAGTTCATATCTAGGACTTTGAGCAATCTCTAGAGAAAGATGCAGACATGACAGAACCATTTACAGGGTTGGTTGTTTTCTTTGAACTGGGCATCCAAAAAATGTTTGTCTAAGTGCCTGCGGTGTCAGCTAAAATTTGTGGTCCCACAACCAAGCACTGCTACAAAACTGAAGATGTGAAGTAGTGTTCCATTCCATGGGTGATTCACATATTCTTTATTTATATATTGCATATCTCCAAACGAGGTCAGGCTCTAAAGAGAATACAATAGAAGGCATATTAAGAGTGCTCCATTTAAGGGAAGGGCTGTGGAATATTTGGGGAAGGTTCAATTGGTATGGAGGGTGATTACAATGAATGAATCATTGTGGCCAGCTGGGTGGACAACCTGGACCACAAGAGAGGAAAAGACTCAAAATGAAATGGTTATTGAGATATGGTATGGTGAGTTGAAGTGTGAGTATATTTAACACACCCAACTCATGCATCAGCAGCTTTGCATGCATGCTGCACAGACAAAGAGGAGGTGTCCCTTGAGGGGTGGGAGGTAGAAATACGCCCTCTCTTTCTTGTGCTGAGACTGCAAACTGTGGAGGGACTCTGCTTTGATGCAGTTACAAAGCTTCAGATCATCCCAGGACTTACCGACCTCAAAGACCCAGTGCTCATGGACGTTTGGGCCTGACCCTCATTGGTGACATTCTAGTATATGCACAATATGCCGGTGTTGTACAACATCTCCTGACACCCTCTATATAGCTAAGTACATCTGGAGAATCCACTTCCCAGCAATGTCTTCCTGCTTAAAGTGAAGTTCTGTGCTTTTTTCACCTTGGTGGCAGGGATGGTTATCAGAGTGCTTTATGTAACCCAAACACTGCATTTCCAGGCCTGGGTTTCTACTTAGGGAAAGGATGCCTTGATTGGTTTATTAACAGAATTTATTTGGCATCCACCACCCCAAGGTGTTTCTTAGCGCTGCTCTTATAAACCTCCTAACCAAATAATTAGGAATTCAGCTTTTGCCTGAAGTGTAGAAGTAAGGTTGATGGCTTAGTATCTATGGGCAATGAGTTCCAGAGCTCTGGGCCCTGCCCTGAAACTCCCCCACTAGCCCTCCCCCCACACTGTACTTAAGTTTGTATCTGAGAGCCGTTAGCATCATTTTACCCTTACTAAGTTACTCTTCCCAAGGCTCCCAGGAATCTTTAGATTGATTTTAGTGGTCAAGTACTGAGTTGCAAACTGACATCTCTATACCAAACATAGGGCCAAATGTACGACATGATTTGGCATGCGCAAACGGGTTTGCGAACCCGTTTGCGCATGCAAAATCACTGTTGGCCATGTACAATTCCTAAATAGCGAGTCACAGTTTATTTGCGACCCGCTATTTAGGAATTGCGAGGCGCAATTAGGAAGGGGCGTTCCCTTCCTAATTGCGGCCGCAATGCTATGTGTGAATGTTTTGTGACCGCAATTGCGGTCGCAAAACACTCGCAAATTACCACCCTCTTCAAGAGGGTGGTAATGCAGTTGCAATTTGGAAGGGGTCCCTAGGGGACCCCTTCCACTTTGTGACTGTCTCTAAAAATATTTTTTAAGGGAAGGCAGTGGTCCCAGGGACGACTGCCTGCCCTTAAAAAATGAAACGAAAACATTTCATTTTTTTTTTTTTTTAATGCATCCCGTTTTCCTATAAGGAAAACGGGCTGCATTTAAAAAAAAAAATCTGCTTTATTAAAAAGCAGTCCCAGACATGGTGGTCTGCTGAGCCCAGCAGGTCACCATCCCTGGGAGGGCTGGCATTCCCAATGGGCTCGTAAATTGCGAGAGGCTCATTAATATTAATGAGCCTCGCAATTTGCGACCCCATTGGGAATCGCAAAACAGTGTAATAACACTGTTGTACATTTCTTTTAGCGCCTCGCAATTTGCGACTCGCAATGAGTTGCAAATTGTGAGGCGCTAAATGAAAGGGTCGTACATCTGGCCAATTAACTCTTAAAAGTGATATGTCTAGTGTAGTGATCTTTGAGCCTTGGAGACAAGGCCTATTCTGCCTTGCCACCCAAAGATGCCTAAATATCAGCATTTTGAGACTCCTTTAGCTGTGCCAGATGGTTCTTAGGTAAGGCAATGTAAAGGGTATTTTGTAGTCTACTGGAAGGTTGACTGCAGCGCTTACGCCTATTTTTCAATTATTTTGTGAAAAAAGTGGTAGAATGGTTTAGTCTATTCATTTTTCATCACCGCATTTACTTGCAGCTTGAGGGAAGTCTCAGCATCGAAAAGGTACTCAATGTTTTTGACTTTGTGTGCCAGCTAATCAGTTAGGCCATAACTGTTAGGGATTTCAAGTGAGGCCAGGGATTGTCTTCCTTTGACACCAAAAGCTGTGACCTGAGTACTAACTGGTTTAAGGTGCGTGAAAGGATCCTGTATGCACTTCTGATTATTCCCCCAGGATGAGATGAAGATCTGAACAGCTATCAAGATGCCATGAGAGAGGCTGATGTACATCTATGTGTTGTCTTTGTATGATTGAATGGAAACTTGATGATCATTAACAAGATCAAACAGGAAAGGCAGATGAATGTTGAAAAATGCTAGGAAAAGAGACTGACCCCTGGAGACCCTATATTGAGGTTTATGGTTATGGTTAAAATGGCCAATTTTAATTTTGGGCACCTAAGATCCAAGAAGGAAGTGAATCATTCGAAGTTGTCTGCTAAGATTCTCCACATAAAGACCAGAAGCTCCTAAACAATGGCATGGTCCACTTTGTTAAAGACTACTGATAGATCCATCATCACTAACAGTGATGCTGCCTCCTCATCAATACAACCTAATCTGTAATTCTTGAACCCTACAAACCACAGCCAATACCACAACTACCATACTGATTGGTCTTCTTCTGACTACCTGAAGTAACACCCTAGATGATAATAGTCTGTTCAGTTAAAGACTAAGGGGTCGACTCTGATCTCGGCCGGAAGCGCACCTAACAGTATTCGTCCGGAAAAAAACCAAGCCGAACGCGTGTTTCCCGATCGATTCGAACAGTCGTCCGAACAAACAAGTACGATGCGCATAACAGCCCAGATTCCGAGCGAGCCGTACTCACCAATTCCAGCATCTGTTCCCCGCCCGAGCCGGATCCGTAAACGCCGAATCGAGTCGCACGGAAGCAAATACACAGCACCTTCCGGCCGGACAAGTACGATGCGCCTTCCGTACGCGCCGAACCCGTCGCTACGTCCGGCACGTTTGAGCATCCGGGAGAGCTGTACATAAGCCCCGATTCGCGCCACAAGACGATCCACGGCGACGAGACGAACAAGCTAGCGACGAGTACGAGTCTAAGCCACGAGAAACCCGAACGAGACGAACCAACCATGAATCCCATCGCGCAGGCCCTACCAATACATCTATTACCGGGACCGGTACGGACGCGTACGACGCAGACGGTAAGTCAAACACCCACAACACAAACAAACGACACGTACCCGAAATATGTCACACACACATAGGGATGCAGAAATGACGTACACTAGCAACAGCAGAACCATAGGGGCGGGATGGATATCACCAATGCCATACACACCCATAGGGGGATGGATGCCTACCACCAACACCACCCCTACTCATGGGGGCCTGGATGCCTGTCACTACTACCATCCCCACTCATAGGGGGATGGATGCCTACCACTACCACCACCCCTACTCATGGGGGCCTGGATGCCTAGCACTACTACCATCCCCACTCATAGGGGGATGGATGCCTGCCACTACTACCATCCCCACTCATAGGGGGATGCCTACCACTACCACCACCCCTACTCAGGGGGGGCTGGATGCCTGCCACTACTACCATCCCCACCCATGGGGGGCTGTATGCCTGCCACTACTGCCATCCCCACCCATAGGGAGATGGATGCCTGCCACTACTACCATCCCCACTCATGGGGGGATGGATGCCTACCACTAACACCACCCCTACTCAGGGGGGGCTGGATGCCTGTCACTACTACCATCCCCACTCATGGGGGGATGGATGCCTACCACTACCACCACCCCTACTCATGGGGGCCTGGATGCCTGTCACTACTACCATCCCCACTCATAGGGGGATGGATGCCTGCCACTACTACCATCCCCACTCATAGGGGGATGGATGCCTGCCACTACTACCATCCCCACTCATCCCCACTCATAGGGTGATGGATGCCTACCACTACCACCACCCCTACTCATGGGGGCCTGGATGCCTGTCACTACTACCATCCCCACTCATAGGGGGATGGATGCCTGCCAACACTACCATCCCCACTCATAGGGGGATGGATGCCTACCACTACCACCACCCCTACTCATGGGGGCCTGGATGCCTGTCACTACTACCATCCCCACTCATAGGGGATGGATGCCTGCCACTACCACCACCCCTACTCATGGGGGCCTGGATGCCTGTCACTACTACCATCCCCACTCATAGGGGGATGGATGTCCCCACTCATAGGGGGATGGATGCCTGCCACTACTACCATCCCCACTCATAGGGGGATGGATGCATGCCACTACTACCATCCCCAGTCATAGGGGGATGGATGCCTACCACTACCACCACCCCTACTCATGGGGGCCTGGATGCCTGTCACTACTACCATCCCCACTCATAGGGGGATGGATGCCTGCCACTACTACCATCCCCACTCATAGGGGGATGGATGCCTACCACTACCACCACCCCTACTCATGGGGGCCTGGATGCCTGTCACTACCACCATCCCCACTCATAGGGGGATGGATGCCTGCCACTACTACCATCCCCACTCATAGGGGGATGGATGCCTGCCACTACTACCATCCCCACTCATTGGGGGATGGATGCCTACCACTACCACCACCCCTACTCATAGGACGGGTAATGCATGACACAACCAGCATACTCCAACATAAGGAATGTCTGAAAAATACATCCCCCCAACACTATGACAAGCGTGTGTAGTCTGTGTCAAATGCCTACAACACTGAACATGACATTGAACATACAATGTGACCCCCTATCACATGTGTCACACATAAATGTGTGTGGCCTCCACAATGCAAGCAGACCATGACCACTGTGGCAATGGGGTCTAACACCCCATCATCTCAGTGACCAAAAGGTAAGTGTGGGGTCCATAGCTGAAGCACATTTTGAACATTGTGGCAATGGGGTCTAAAGCCCCATCACCACAGTGACCAAAATGTAAGTGTGGGGTCCATAGCTGAAGCACATTTTGAACATTGTGGCAATGGGGTCTAAAGCCCCATCACCACAGTGACCAAAAGGTAAGTGTGGGGTCCATAGCTGAAGCACATTTTGAACATTGTGGCAATGGGGTCTAAAGCCCCATCACCACAGTGACCAAAAGGTAAGTGTGGGGTCCATAGCTGAAGCACATTTTGAACATTGTGGCAATGGGGTCTAAAGCCCCATCACCACAGTGACCAAAAGGTAAGTGTTGTCATGGGAAAAGCTGCAACTGCCAAACAGCATGGATGATTCCTGGTCACACAACAACAAACACATCAGTGGCATAGTAGTGCTTGTGTCCCATAGCAACATAGATTGGGTGAGGCAAACAGTGCAGTGCCAATAAAACATAGCTTTGGCCATGTGCAGACAAACATCACCCATGGGGGCTCACATTGTCAACATTCACGAATAAGACAATGACAGAAGTGACCATCATAATGCAGACACACATATCTGCACCAATGGACACACAAATGTAGATATCCTGTGGAGACTGTAGATGTGAGGTGAACAAATACCATACCATGGCAGCAATGGGACATACAAACCATGATCATTGTGCTGACTGATGACCTAGGAGTCCCAGGGACAGCAGGGGAAAGCCACCAAACAACATACAGCCAATGGCACACTAAAGAAATGCCAATGCAGTGGTGCAAATGCACAAACACAAACAGGCAGACTCACACTGCATATCAAACACAACAGGTGATGGGGGGTGTGCCAGTGTCCCCAGGCAACCACACAACACATGAGGAGGCCTGAATCCCTATTACACAGATGTCAATACAGTGCCACACAAAAGTAACTCATGGATCGGATTCCCCTATGTGGGCAATCAGGCATTGTTAGATGAGAGGGAGCCCAAATTACACATGTCACACAAGCTTGTAGGAACAGCAACTAACACAGCAAGAGACAGACCCACCACAGCACTACCCCCAGGGACCCCACATTGTGGTGACACTGGCCTGCATGATAATCCCACTGTGATGACAAAGGTAGATGTTGTTCACACTGTGAACCACAGTCATGTGTCCTGAGCAACAAACTACCATCACACCTACACAAGCACAAATCAATCAGCACGGCCTGTCAGCCAAGGCCAACATGGAGGTAGGGGTCTAGCCGTGCAACAACTCTCATTTGCACACACTCAACACCACACACCTTGATCTCCACCAATGTGCAGCAGTGAAGCTCACATGGACTGGTGACATTGCACATGCACCCATGACAATCCCAGGGGTGGTGGGGGGAACTAAGGTGGAGATACCCATCACACATGGCCAGTCAACAAGACTCGTGAATGTCTGACACACTGCACAGTACGCTGTACATGGGCATGACGTCAAATCCACACCAACCAATGGGATCCCGGCCACAGTCACACACCAATGAAGAAGCCAAGGTCACCCACAAAGAACACACATAGACAACTTCCAACATTGCAGCTCTGACCCTGAGGAGTGGCAGCAGTCACACACACAACGTGTCACAATCACTGAAAGCTAACACAAACTGTAAATTACATGACTTGTGTAACCAACAAGTGCCAAGGGGAATCCTGACTGTGTCTCATCTGCGTTTGCCCACAAACTCAGCCCTGACAGCAAACACACCTATGGGTGACACCCTGATGACCAGTAATGTGCCATGCACCCACATCACAGAGAACCCAGGGTGAAGATTTGGGGGGAACATTGCTCAACTCAGCAAGCATCACAAACAGGAACATCACTAGGGACCCCAGACTGCGTAGCAAAATGGAAGTGAACACACACAGACATGCTCACACAACACACACCTTGGGCTCAGGCAATGTCACGGAATTACACACTGCCATGAGGGGACTCCACTCCTGTGTAAGGAAAGCTGTGCCATACGTTGTCTCTGCAGGGCTCTATCATGTCAGCAGAACACTTGGTCACTCAGTCAACAATTAGCACAAAACGAAGGCCCTCGTCACATCAGCCTGTTCATGGCAGTGTCACCGAAATCATCTGCACAGATCAAATACACATGTATAGCAAGCTGCACTGATACCACAGATGAGTCCTTCCCCATTGATGCCCAAACTTGCATGTCCAGTGGAGATGGTCACACGGTCAGGGAAATAGACAAATTGAACAATGGCAAGCACATCTGATGTGCAGGGGTGTAAGCCACAGATGTGATATTGCAAAAACATGTAGGGAATCCCATTGGCAAATATTGAAAACATGACACCCTCATATTGCTGCAAAGGATGACATGGCTACACACCAGGATAGGACACATTCCCCCTGGACCACATGGGGTCCTGCACAGTAACACTTCATTTACCTGATATCAAAAATCACCATCACTGCAGCAAAGGCATGGTTAGCATCATCAACATCATGTACATCTGAAGCAAAACCACTAGAGAACTGAAAGTAGCTTTATTCAGCATATGTGAGTCGAAAATAGAAAGTCCTGACAAAACACAAAGGCCAATGGCCAGTCCATCACTAAAGTCCAAACAGGGTGACAGTGGCAGATGTCACCCTTTGCTTGCCTGCACTGCTACGGACCAGGGACATTCCCCTCAGAGGGGCATACAGGGGGGCAGGCCAGGCACCGCAGGGACAGGATCAGGGCTCACCAGAAGGAGGCAGGGGGGTGGCTGGTGCTGGAGAGTCACTGACAACTGCAGTGGAGGTGTCTGACATGGTGTGTGCCGGCACAACTGGGGGCATGAGTCAGATGGTGTGGGTGCCGGCACAACTCCAGTGGGCTGGCCAGATGGAGTGGACAGGTTCCCCACTGCAGTGCCCAAGTCAGACGGGGTGGTAGTGGACTCCACTGCAGTGCCCATCTCCAGGGGAGTAGAATGGGGTTCAGGTAAGGTGGGCAGGACAGAGGGGGAGGACACGGTCTCCACACCAGTGGCACAAACATGTGCAGCGGGGGGTGTGGGGCTGGAAGAGCAAGTGGTAGGTGGAGAAGGCCGCATCATTTTGGGGATGGTGTATCTGTGGGTGGGGGAACCTGGGGCAGGGTGTGGTGGGGGAACCTGTGTTGTGGGGGCCTGAGGGATGGAGGAAGGAGACTGTGTGGTTGACCTGCAGGACGGTGGCGGGGTCTTGCTCTTCCGGGCCCGGGGGGACTTGCGGTTGGGGGCCTCAGTTTGTCTGCGCCTGGGGGAGGGTGTCCGGGGGTGAGGGGCACTCCCTCTGTGTGGGTGGACTTCCTCTTCCCCCTGTATGCTGGATCAGCGGGATCGGAGGGGAAGAGGCCGAGGTCACAGAGGAAGAGCTGCTTATTAGGTGGGGTTGCAGGTGAGGCAAGGGAAGGGGTCTTGGAGGGAGAGGATTTGGAGGACTGCGGAGTGACTGTGGATGCCTGTGTGTGTGTCTGTTCCCCATCCCCTGTGGGTGTGGTATCAGTCCCCTGAGGATGCTTGTGTGCACGTTTTGCCTTTGTTTTGGGTGTTTCTGTGCTGCTCGTGTCTGTGTGTTTGGGTGTTTGTGCAGGTGTGCATGTGCTTGGGACAGGTAGGGTGCCAGGAAGTGTGGATGGGGCAGAGGTAGGAGGGGTGAGGGACTGTTGGAGGAGGGACACTGCTGCCGTCAGGGAGGAGTCCATGGACTTATTGCTCCTCTGTAGGGCAGACATGCCCGTCGAGATGCCCTCCATGAACGACACCAGCTGTGTCAACAGAGTGGTGTGTGCATGGAGGACACTCAGCATTGCTGTCTGCCCTACATGGAGCTGGAGAAGTAGGTACACAGACTCCTCACTCAGGGCAGCAGGGGACACAGGGGCAAGGGGTGCGGTGCCTGGCACGAAGGAGACACGCTCCCGAACACGGGAGCCTCCACGGACCTCTGGAATGGGAGCCAATGGGAGGGCGGTGGTGGTGGTGGTGGCGGGGCCAGCCATACTAGCTGGGGTGTGGTGGCTGCTGACACCCGCCTCCACAAGGGAGTCATCATCCGAGCTGCTGTGGTCCTCAGCTGAGGTGGATGGTGCTGAGGACTCCTCGGTGTGGCTCCCCTCGCCCTCCGTGCCACTGGGTCCCTCCGACCACTCATCGGCTGCTGACCCAGTCTGGCTCTGCAGCTCATCCTGGTCCGTGGAGCTGTCCCCTCCTGTGGCCGTGGATGTATCTGCAAACAATTAGGGAAACAGACAAGCATCAGTCACCTGCACTGACCGCACACACCACAGTAAGTACAGCACATTACAGAGCAAGCCCTGGCATCCTTAGTTGAACATTGCCAAAAGTGCTCACACAGATTAGGAGAAGCCAATTGTCAGTCTGATGGTCAACCATGGCACTCACACCCCTCCTGCCCTTGCACCCATCTGTCTGGTGCCTGTCGGATGGTAATACCCCAGTGTGGACACATGCACCACCTACACAGTTGTTGGACATTGCAGAGAACACGGTGAAGTATGTGAACATGCACACATCACACCTCTTGCCACTGAGTCAGTACAGGTGTCCGGATAAAGGGATGGCCAGAGTCTAATTAGAAATGCATGTGATGCATACCAGCACCAGACACCATGATGCACCCATGTCCGGATAGTCAATGCCACGATGGGGTGCATGTTGCACATGTCACTCCCCTGCAGGATCACTCTTAGGAAGTTTAATGCCATGCCACAGGCATGCCTGCAAAGTCACACATCACTGTCTCCAGTCTGCACTGTGTCACAATCCTAGGTCATGGGGAATGCAAGTTCTGTAGCTGACAAGTGCACATGTCCATCCCCCACAAACCACATCATCTGAACTCTTATTTGTCCACGTCATACCAATTGGACATATGGGAGACATGAAACACAACTCTCTGAACCTGAGCACCTCACAGTCTGCTGTGAATGAAAAACAGCTGCCTGAAATTCACAGTCGCATACACCTGTCTGCACAGTCAAGTGATCAAACACCTATAAGTCACAGAAGTATCATCTCTCATGGTCACATCTCAGATGGCATGCTGAGCCCTAACCGATAAACACCCCAGTAGTCCTGACAACGAAGCCACAGCACAATGACACAGAGGCAGACACCTGAGGGAACATTTCACTGAGCACAACATGTCAGCTGATACACGGGAGTGGGAGTACAGAGTGTATTGTATGCCCTGGAGTAGGCATGACTGTCCTGCTCCACCTGAAAGAGGGATGAGCCCTTGACAGTAGGCAGGTGGCTAAGCATGTGTGACACACTTGATATACATACTCCTGAGGCCCAAACATTGTTCCCACCCGCAGCATGGGGGTGTGCCAAATACCCCAGGCACATGTGGTGATTCAGATCAGCAAGTGAAACACATATCAAAGTTATACACAGATTACATGTCAGAACTTAGGCATTGTGTAAGCAATTGACCCACCCATGAAGCCCACCACAAAGTCACGGGAACAAATGCTGTCCCCCACCTTGAGCGAAGCAAAATGCAAGGACACAGTACCCAAGTGACACAATTTCCTGACTGTAAGGGCCACACCTGGGTATCAGATGAGGAGTGGGCATGTCTCAATTGAGGGACATGGGTCCTGGACCACAAGACTGATGTACTGTGGAAGTTTAACCAGGCCAGAGGAGGGCACATAGCATGTCAGACAAAGTTCACAGTGCAGTCATGGACTCACCCCCTCCTTGCTGCTGTCTGGCCTTCAGCTGCCCATCCAGGTCAGGGAAGACCACCGCCAGGATCCGGAGCATGTGGGGGGTCAGGGTCCGGTGTCCACCCCTCCTGCGAGGAGGCGACAGCTTCAGCTGGACCCTTCCGATCCTCCGGGTCTAGCCCCGAAGGTCCTGCCACCTCTTCTGGCAGTTGCGGATCCGTCGCTTGTAGACCCCCACGGATCTTACTGCCCGGGCGATGGTCAGCCAGATTTCCTGCTTCTGGTGGGCATCAACCTGTGAGGATGACAAAGTGAAAAGGCCATTACTACACATGCAACATATACGTGCATCACACAGTTGGATATACATGTCTCAATCACAGGGGCATATGATGTACACAGGCAGTGCAACGATGGCTATGAACAGTTTGCCAGCAGTTACTACATGGTATCATTGCCTGGGAAGTAAACCTTGTTGGAATGCACTGTTACTGCACTGTACCTGTTCAGTGCATGTAACTACACACTTTGGGGGTGAGAACTACTCAGTGAGCATGCTAGCCAGTGGTGTGCACACTGTAAGTCTTGCTAGTCAGACAACATGCACATTTAGTAAGGCAGTGGACAGCACACTCACCTGCTCCCCTGGTTTCCCATACAGCTTTCTGTACTGTGGAAGGAGGCTGTCCAGCAGGGCCTGGTTTTCCTCAGTGCTGAATGCTGGGGCTCTCTCCACAGTACGTGCCATTGCAGTAGCCAGAGGATGCAGAGACGGCAGCAGTGTTGGTGGCAGATGTCGTCCTGGAGCATGTAGTGCAGGCAAGTGAGCTCTCAGGGGAACAGCCAGAATTATATGTGTGCTGCAGAGGCAGATACTGTCCCATGTGTCCAAAGTGATAGGTCCAAGTCATTTGCATCTTCTGAATCTGGCCAATCCATGGAATTGCAGCACTAATACACGACCACAGCATCCTTCAAAAGTTCAACTTCATGACACCCATGAATTTGCAACATTGTTGTGGCTGGCCAACTGAATCCATTGCATCAGACTCGTTGAAGCTTCGAAAACGCGTCCGTTGCCATGCCAGGCCCTAGCCAATGCGTGCGCACCGATCGGTCCATTGCTGTACAACGCGTATTCTGGGAAACAACGCGTACCCGCTCACATCATATGCAATGGCCAATGCGTGCGCACCGATCGGTCCATTGCTGTACAATGCGTACCTGCTCACATCAAATGCAATGGCCAATGCGTGCGCACCGATCGGTCCATTGCTGTACAACGCGTATTCCGGGAAACAACGCGTACCCGCTCACATTATATGCAATGGCCAATGCGTGCGCACCGATCGGTCCATTGCTGTACAACGCGTACCCGCTCACATCAAATGCAATGGCCAATGCGTGCGCACCGATCGGTCCATTGATGTACAACGCGTATTCCGGGAAACAACGCGTACCCGCTCACATCATATGCAATGGCCAATGCGTGCGCACCGATCGGTCCATTGCTGTACAACGCGTATTCCGGGAAACAACGCGTACCCGCTCACATCATATGCAATGGCCAATGCGTGCGCACCGATCGGTCCATTGCTGTACAACGCGTATTCCGGGAAACAACGCGTACCCGCTCACATCATATGCAATGGCCAATGCGTGCGCACCGATTGGTCCATTGCTGTACAACGCGTCCCTGTACAGGTCACTCACATATGTCACCATGCTTGTCTCTGGTGAACGTATGCCAGCCACATATACTTGCCAGGGACTCAGGGGCACACCTACAACACCACAGCCTGTCCACACTGTATCCTAAGGCATGTAAGGCTGCATTACCTTTTCTGTGTATGGGGGTCAACATGTGGTTTTTGGGGTGGCACTTGGGGGCAGCCACTCCCAGGCTGTGCACGTGTTCATGGGGACAGGATCCTTTGTATGTTGTGCACATGACCACTGTGATGTGCAACTGTTCATTTCAGAGCATGTGGCATGGTCACATTTCCAGGTTGTGTATGTGTATGTCATGTCACATACCCCCAGAGTCCCATGTGGGAAGGTATGTACGTCACAGGGTGACTCATTGCCACAATAGTGATGGCCCTCCACAGTCTGTGTGCATGTTGTGTTTCCGATGTCTCTGATTCCATGTGCACAATGGGAGACAGTCTCCACATCCACGATGTTTGTGCATGGACTTTGATGTTGTGCGTGTGTGTGTGTGTCACAGACGTCCATGTCTGTCCTGCGGAGGCAACAGGGGCCACTACCTGTGGGAGTCATGTTTGTTTTTCTGACATGTACATGATACGCCATGTCATGCCAGTGTCCATGTGGCAATACAGGGTCCCTGGGAATCTACCTGTCAATGAGCTGTGATGCCTGTGGCGCATCTGTCCAGACATGTCACTGTGGTGTGTGTTTGGAACGTGACAGCAGTAAATGGGTACTGTGACACAGCCTAATGATTTCCCATTGCACAACCTGGAACTTGTTGTCAACACATGTTGAACTGTGATGTTAGATGTTGGCCATGTAGATGCCATATCTGTACATACAGAACGGCACACACATCAGGTACTTGTGTCTCGTAATGATGTATCATGTGATATTGAGTATGGTCAATGCCACATATGTGGGGTGACTGACAATCTTTCTTTCTTCACCTATGCACTGCAGGGCACCAGCTGTCCATAGACCATTCCCTGACCTTGCAACAATGGTGGAACGTGACTGCATCCGACGGTACCGCTTCACCAGGCAGCTAATTGAGGATTTGGCAGTGCGCTTGGCCCCACATTTGCAAACTGGCCGGCCGTACCCTACAGCGCTGACCCCCAAGGTGAAGGTGATGGCAGCCCTACACTTCTTTGCCACCGGTACCTTTCAACACACTGTGGCGTCTGCTGGTGGGATGTCACAGACTATGTTCAGCCATGTGCTACGCAATGTTTTGGAGGCAATGTTGAGATGCCTGAACCAGTACATCTATTTCCCTAAACGTCAACAACTCACTGACGTCAAGAGTGACTTCTATGCCCTGGGGAGGATGCCACGAAATTGGCTCCATTGATGGGACACATGTGGCTTTGGTACCACCACAGGCACATGAGCAGGCATACAGGAACAGGAAACATTATCATTCGATCAATGCTCTGGTGGTATGTCTTGCAGATATGAGCATCTCACATGTGTGTGCCCATTTCCCTGGTTCGGCACACGATGCCTATGTGATGAGGAGTAGTCGCATCCCGAGGATGATGTCACAGATGCAGAACCAGCATGCCTGGCTTGTCGGTGTGTACTAACTTTGTACCATTGTGTGTTCTGCTATGTTGTATTCCGCCCTCTTTTCCAACTCAGCTAATGTGCAATTGTCTGTCTGTAGGTGACTCCGGATACCCCAACATGCCGTGGTTGCTGACACCCCTCAGAAACTCTGTGACACCAGCCCAGATGCGCTACAATGAGGCACATGGTCGGACCAGGAGAGTGATCGAGCGGACATTTGGTCTCCTGAAGAGCCGCTTCCGCGACAAGACAGGAGGGGCCCTCCCATATGCCCCAGCAAAGGTGTGCAAGATTGTCATCGTCTGCTGCATGCTACACAACCTGGCAGTGCGGAAGGAGTTGCCTCTCATCCTGGATGATGATGACCAACATCCGCCACCTGTGGAGGATCCTGGCCTGGGCCACGATGCCAGTGATGATTATGATGATGATTGTGATGTCCGCACACAGCTCATCACCAACTTCTTCAGCTGAATGTGAGTATCCAGAGAGTTGTCATGTCAATGATGTGAGTTTGCATGATATGTGTGGGTGGTGCTCTGGTGCTGTTTGAGTGTGGCCATGTGCTACTTGACTGGATGCGTGCAGCGATGTGTCCTTACAGGTAGTCTGTACTCCCCAACAATGTTGACATGCTAACTTGGTTTTGTGTAGGTATCTTGTGACATGTATTGGGCATGAGTATTGCAGTTCTGTCCTGTTCTTCAGTGCTTTTGACTGTGTGTCATGTCTGTCCTTCACAGGGTGCTTACAGAGTTGTTTGGTCAACTTGGATCCCCCGACACCATGATTCAGCTTTCAGGGTGGCAGCAGTCGTTTCCCTACAGGTGATGTGCCACACACCCCTGGACTTTATATCTTCTGCACTTTTTGACTGTGTGGCCACTGCCACGCGGGATTACCTTGCATTTGTAGTGGAAACAACATGTTACAAATGTGTAATAAACCTGTGCTTCACTTTGGGATGTGCATTGTCTGTGGTCACACATCTGACTGACATTTGCTTACTGCACCTGTGGGCTAGTTAACACAGACTCTGAAAAGGTGTGGTGTCTGTGCATTCCACTGTATTTCCTGGCAACATCAGTGTAGGCGATTAGTCCGATGGCCCTGGTGTCTATGTGTTGTGTAGCCCTAGTGGTGTGTCTCCCTCATATGTGTCACGTCACCATGACTCACATGCCGGTGTTGAACTTGCTGTGGCAGTTAGCATGCACAGTGTCATTTAGCAGATCATCATCTCCATCACAAAAACAACGTTGGAATCACAACAAAGGCAAGTATGGTGCATTAGTGAGTTTATTACATACATGTGTGAGGATAGTGCACAGGATGGTGGGTGCTGTACATTGGTATTGTAATCCAAAGTTCCCAGATGAGTTGGAAGTCTTGGTAGCAGAAATGTCCAGAGTAAAGTCCACAGTCATCTGATACATTAGTCCCACTTAAACTCCCCATGTTCATGTGGGAGAGTTGTGTTGCATTCGACAGGGTGAACAGTTTGCACACAAAGGAGAATTTCCAGAACAGGTGTTGGGTTCCTGGGGGATGTACCTGGCCATCGGCCTCTCAGTTGTCCTTCCTCGGACGACCCCTCTTCTTTCTGGGGGGACCCTCACGTGCAGGCTGCTGCGGTGTAGAGGACTCTCCACCAGAGTCATCCTCCCTCCCTGTGGCAGTTGCAGTTGTTGGGGCACCAGATGTTGTGGGCACACAGGGAGGTGTGGACATGTTGGTGCTAATCTGGCGGAGGCATGTCAATATGTCCCTCTGCACCGCTGTCAGTTCTTCCAATGTGTCCCACTTGGACTCCATGCCAGACATGTGTGTCTCCACACGGGACATGTGTGTCTCCACACGGGACATGTGGGAGTCCAAGCGGGCATGATGGGCAGCCTGCTGCTGTTGAATGTCCTTGAGGATCCCCACTACCTGGCTGACCTCTCCGGTGCTATTCTGGTACGCCTGACAGTTGTGACTGTACCTCTGGATGCGGGCCTGTACATTGCATTGTCCTAAGTTGTCACAGTCAGAAGTTGATATTGGTGTGGCTCATTGTCCTGCCAACCTGATGCATTTCTATGTGGATGTTGAGGTGTGTGCATGACCAGCATTGGTGGTATTTGGTTGACATCCGGACCTCCTTCTCCCCCCAGCCCAGTTGTCCCACCATGAAGCATGCCACACTTGCAGTGGGTGCAGGTTGACTCTCAGGATGTCAGTCAGTGGTGTCCTGCTGTTGGTTGCTGCCCAGTTCCCCGCAGGGCCTTGTGCTCCCCACAGCTGAGGCCAGTGTCAGACATCTTTGAAGTGGCTTTTCACTCCCTGTGAGGTGTGCATGGTTCAGAGTGGTGTTGATGGGCCAATTGTGAGGGTGACCAATATCTGTGACTACAACTCCCATCATGCTATTGCCTACTCCCCCCTTCCCAGCATGCCCATACTTCCTTTCCTTTTGACTCTGCTTCCCTGTAGGGTAGTGTGCCTTTGCTGACAGGATGGCTGAGAGTGTTGTCCTGGCGTTTGTTTGGCTACAAGTCCCAAAAGTGTCCCTGTGCTTCACACGGCATAACCCAGTGTGGTTGTTCTTTGTGGGATATTTAATTAGAGTGTGAGGCATTGCATTCTCCCAGGTGAGTTGTGTGGAGTTTGTGTTAAGGGGGTGTGTGAGAAAAGCTGCTGGTGACTATGGTCAGAGCTGTCAGTCCTCCTTCCCACCGAGCCAGATATCCCACCATGGAACGTGCTTCCATTGCAGGGAGTGCAAGTTGTCTTTCAAGATGTCAGTCAGTGGTGTCCTGCTGTTGGTTGTTGCACAGTTCCCAGCAGGGCTTTGTGCTCCCCACAGCAGTACCCAGTTTCAGCCATCTTGTCAGTTCTTTTCCACTCCCTGTGATGTGAGCATGGTTCAGAGTGGTGTTGATGGGCCAATTGTGAGGGTGACCAATATCTGTGACTACAACTCCCATCATGCTATTGCCTACACCCCCTACCCAGCATGCCCATACTTCCTTCCTTTTGAGTGGACTTCACTGTGTGTGAGTGTGACAGCAATGGCAAGATGGCTGACAGTGGTGTCCTGCTGTTTGTTGGTGCACAGTTCCCAGCAGGGCCTTGTGCTCCCCACAGCAGTACCCAGTGTCAGCCATCTTGTCATTTCTTTTCCACTCCCTGTGATGTGAGCATGGTTTAGGGTGGTGTTGATGGGCCAATTGTGAGGGTGACCAATATCTGTGACTACAACTCCCATCATGCTATTGGCTACACTGACTTCACCAGCATACACAGAATTCCTTCCTTTCAGTGAGCTTCCCTGTGAGGTGGTGTTCTAGTGGTGGCAAAATATCTAACTGTGTTTGTTGGTTATATTTGTGCCACTGCCTTGCTGTATTTGTAGTTAGTTTTGTACATATCATGACACAGTTACATATCACTATGAGATGGCATGTATTGTGTTTATCTGACTGACAGACACATCTTGGGGTGATTATCTTTTGGTTGCTGTGGATTTGCTAAGGGTGCATGGTTTGACTATCCCCTTGACAGTGATGTGTGTGTATTGTCACACAATATTGGGTATATTAGTTGTGTACTCACCAGGCTCTGGGATGTTTGATAGTCCATATACGCTCACTGGTGGTAGGATGGCCCGCACCTTCTCCTCCCAGGGCCTGAGGTATAGTGGTTTGGCAGGAGGGCCACTGCCGGTGCGCTGACTCAAGATGTAATCCTTCTTTAGTAGGTCCCTGACCCTCCTGTGCACATCATACCACCTGTTCTGGATGTCTTCCTTTGTGCGCAAACATGGTGATTGTGCATTCACCCTGTTGACGATCCTCTCCCACATCTTGGTTTTCTGCGACATGGGGGTCTGTTGGACCAATGTACCAAACAACTGTGGCGCTACCCTGAGGATCTCATCTACCAGGACTTCCAATTCACTGTCTAGGAACTTTGGATTCTTCTTTGGGGGCATGGTGATGGGTGGTGGTGGTGATTGATGTGTGTGTGTGTGCAAGTGAGGGTGTGTGAGTGTAGGTTTTGCTGGGTGTATGTGAGGGTGCTATTTGTTGAGGTGTTAATGGTGTGTGGCTTGTGTGATGGATGAGCTGTGAGTGTCTGTGGTTGCTGTCTGATGGTGTTCTGTGCTGGCAGGTCAGTTGAATTTGCAAAGGATCATGGTAGGGATTTGTGGCCTTTAAATAGGTGGAGTTGGGGGTGTGTCCTTGTTCCATGTTTTCTTTCCCCTGTATTTATTGACTTTTTCATTGCTTGTTTGGCCCTTTTTTTGTATTTATTCCTTTGTATTTTTTGTGCATGTAGGAGACGTTCTTCTGACCGAGTAGGACGCTGCAGTTGTCTCGTGCGAGCTTCTCCGAGTCGTTCACGCTGTGTTTCTGCTAGGTTTATTGTGCGGCGTACGCGTCGGTCGCGGAGTATTGGCTTGCTTCGGCTGGCTTTTGTATGCGTGTCGGTCATACGGCTTGAGCTCCGTGTGACTCAGTCTGGTTTTCCACGCATTACATCGTACTGCACGGGTCGGAGTTCGCGGGTACTTTTCGTTCGGGTTCATTCCTGGTGCGTGTCGGTCGGTTCGATTCGTGTGGTTTCCCGGCCGGATAACTTGTTTCCGTCCGGTTCGGTCGTTCGGCTTGTGTTCCGTACGAGTCGGTCGTGATTCACATGCATTTCATCGTACTACCCAGGTTGGGCAGCGCTGGTACATGTCGGTCGGACTATATTCCCGTACCGAGTCGGTCGGTATGTTTTCCGGCCCGAATCGGAATCGGCCCCTAAGTCTAGATATGTGTTTTCCTGATGGCATGGGCCCAGTTGGGGACCATTTTGGTGTGTATGCTGTGTATGTGGGAGATCAATAAAAAATGGTCGTTATTATGGAATGGAAAATAAATGTGTGTTGGGTGTTACTACAACCAGGCATAGGTGTCCATGGATGCTGTAGCTGGCAAAATGGCTGAAGCCATTTCTCATGAATGATGTACAATTGCCAGACTACATTTTCAGACTTAACACCAGTGCAACTCAAATGAAGAATGTTCCACCAAACAGTTGCACACAACGCCTCCAAGTCCATTAGTGTAGGCACAACAGCAGTTCCTGGGTTTGCATGCAGTCCATAGTTGAGATCAATATGTATAGATAGACACAGTGAAGCAATGGGGAACACATACCAGTCCAAAACAGCATTGCACATTACAGCTAGGGAGTACAGGAGCACATCTAAAGTGTGAACCAGATGACTAAAGCATGTCTTCAAAAACCTGAATGTCTGCCCATTGATGACACAGGTGTCTCACTGTGCTGCGTTGTACGTCTGTTTCTCTTCAAATCTCCCATAGAAGCTGGATAATGGAGAGAACATTGACCCCCGTGGTGACTCCTAGCAAATGATATAATTATAGTCCCCCATATGTATAATGATTTTTATATCTGTTACATGCCTTGATATATGTTAACATGGTCTATGTGTGTTTAAGTATATTTACTTAGTATAAGTGCATTAGGTCTTAGAAGGAGACCAGAAATGAGTATACTTGTTTAGCATCAGCTCTTGCTTTACCAATGCTTGTGCAGAATAAGAAACCTTTCCTGCAGAAGGTTCTTTCTAAAGCTCCAGTTCTGAACTTAGAAGGTTCTGAATGTAGCATATACTAACTCTTCTGACTGCTCCAAGTGAAAGCCTTTTGTTCAGCTAAACATTGATTCCAACCCAATACAAATGTTCTGAATGATAGTTGCCCTCCCCAGTTTCTTGGAAATCAATGGGGAAAGGGTATATACCCTGTTTCCTGTTAGGGGGAGGAGTAGAGAAACCAGCTGTTGGGGATCATGCTGCCCACCAGAACACAAAACACTGAAGATAATCAGGTCTCCAGCTGATATGTAGGGTTTATTACATGGCTGAACAACAAGGCAGCATAAAATCATACTCCCACAAGGCAAAAACATAGTTTCTTTAAATCTTACTAATTAAGGAAGAGAATGAGCAATGTCTGGGGTAAATATTCTATCAATTTTAAAGATATTAATTAACAATAAGCTGTCTGTTTCTATGGTGGTAATCCTAATACATTTGCTGTATTAGAATAGCACATAATAAATTCAAGTGATTATAATATACCAAGATTTGTGTGCAAAATAATTCTCGGTGGTTCCGGGTACAACCCCTCAATTATACCCAGTAAGAGCTTCTGTTAGACCTATCAGCCTTAGGGTGGCCTTCCCCTAAACGTTTTACCTGCTTACTTCCTCTTTTTGCTGATTGTTTGTGTTGGCCTTAGGACTCTGAGCACTTTAACACTGCTGACTAGTGCTAAAGTGCATGTGCTTCTCTCCTAAACATGGTAACATTGGTGTATACACAAATGCCATATTTAATTTACTTGTAAGTCCCTTATAAAGTGGTATACCATATACCCAGGGCCTGTAAATTAAATGCTACTGGTTGACCTGAAGCACTGATTGTGCCATCCACACCAGTAGCCCTGTAATTATGTCTCAGGCCTGCCACTACAGAGCCTGTGTTTGCAGTGTTACCGCCACTTCGACTTGGCATTTAAAACCTTTTGCCAAGTCATAAACTCCCCTTCTATTACACATACCTCACCCCTAAGGTTGGCCCAGGGCAGCCGATAGGACAGGGTGCCATGTAAGTAAAAGGTAGGACATATACTTTTACGTTTTGCATGTCCTGGTAATGAAAAACCTCTAAATTAATTTTTCACTACTGTGAGGCCTACTCCTCTCATAGGTTAACATTGGAAGATACAAAATACACTTTTATGTTGCAATTCCTGATTAGAAAGGAATAGCTATATCAAGTTTCATATCTTTGGAATAGTAATTATAAATCCTCTTTACTGGTAAAGTTGGATTTAACTTTACTATTGTAGGAATGCCACTTTTAGAAAGTGAAACTAAACAAACAAAAGCCAGTACTGACGTTTCTTCACAAGAATAATGTTTTACATATTGCTACAATCTAGCTGCCACCGTTTAAACAAGTTCCAGTGGCACGCAGCATTTCCCACTTATTCACTAGAATGGAGTTATAATTGTTCAGGTATCGGCTGATGAAGTGCATCATTCCCTCACGTTTTAGCAATGAAATGCCGGCAGGAATGGTCAAACAAATACATCTGTTGCCGCTTGTATAGAGTAACGACTGCTCATGGACACTGGCCGTTATTTTTACACAGGAAATAAAAGGGATTGCTGAAAAAATGCATTGTGTATGAGAAAAAAAGATGTGAAACAAATATGGTAACTGACGCGATTGCATCAAACAAGTGAGTTGTGTAGAATAAGTCAATCCAGTTTTTAATTATTTTCAAAAACACACCTACAGGCTTCCTCAACCGGTTTTACACATTTTTGTCTTATCCAGCTATTGCAAAACCACTGCAAAGAAATACACGTGGAAATGGAGAGGTTTGAGCCCAAAAGACTGAAATTGAGGGAAGTTTTAAAGTAGAGTCCAATATAGAATGATTCCTAGCCCACTACATAATCAATTTTGAAGATTCATAAAGTTCTTTTTCCATGTTTTTGTTTTGTATAGTGTCCAGCAGTTCTTGGTCCTGAGGAGAACCCAAAAACATGTTTCGGGTTCGAAACGTGTCGACAGTTCAAAGAATCAGTGACAGTGTTGGCAAAAGGATCTCTGGCACGCAGGGAATCCTCTATTTGAACAATTCACATTTTTGGTCCCTGTCTTATGCTTTTGATTATGCAATAAGCTTCCATCTCCTATCCTTGGTGGTCCATTGAATAGGGGCCTTCATTGAAACTATAAACAGATATAGGCTCCTTTTGGTGTTTAAATTTAGAACTGGGACATTTATGTTCATGCTCACCAAAAAGTTTAAGTTTTGTAACTTGTAATAATTCATTGTCTAAAATAATACATGTGATGTGGGTTACCAAAAACGTTGATGTGAAATTTGTTATTTGTTTGTCCAATGTCTGAGAGATATAACAAAAAAATCACAAATAGTTTTGACAAATAATGATGTAAATAAAAGGTGATCAATGTAATTGAGTTTCGTGATCACGTATGAAAAACATTATTGTTGTGAAGTAACGTCAGTACTGGCTTTTGTTTGTTTCATATCGAATAGTAGCCTAGTCTTGCTGACACTAAATTGGCCCAACCCTCTGTGTTTTTTTACTTTTAGAAAGTGTACATTTCTCTGCTCTCACAGCTCTGTGTGCCTGCAGCCTGTCTCCAATACACGTCTGTGGTGGGTGACAGCCACACTTTGTGTATTCCCTCTAGACAGCCACAAACACAGGAAGGTTAGGTGTGTCTGAGTACTCACCTGCATTCTGATGGTTCTTCTTGAGCAGGAAGGGAGGGAGGGGCTGACACTTACACCTGAATAGGCAGTGCCCTGTCCACCCACAAAAGACTGATTACCCCTTACTGATAGTCTCGAGCCAGGGCTGGGAAGAAATGACCACTGTGCACTTGAAAGACCCTCTTTGAAGTCACCTCCAATTCAAAGGCATCACTGGGTATAAGTACTGGGTCTCTGACCCCACCTAATCAGACACTTCTGGACCTGTAACTGAACTCTGTCAGAAAAACTGCTGTGCTGCATCAAGGACTGACACTCAGTGCTGGACTGCTGATCTGGAAACCTACTTTTATGCTGTGCTGCCCTGCTACCTGCTACCTGCTACCTGCTGCTCTCTGACCCTACTGAGGGAGAGCTGAACTCTACCTTGCAATTGAAGTGATCTCCAAGGGCTTGTTGGCTTGCCTCCTGTTGCTTGAGACTCAGGGCTATCACCCCTGCTCTACCCCTGCACCTGGTTCAATGGAAGTGGACCCAGATACTTACCCCAGAGAAATTGACGCATCTCCAGTCTGTGTGTAGCAGAACCAGCACATCGATCCTGTTGCGGGAGTAGAATCGGCGCATTGCACTCGGAACCGCCACATAACATCGGGAATTGCCACTTCCAAACCAATGCATCGGTGCCACTGCATGGAGAAGATCCATGCATCACCCCTCAAGCGTGGATTAACCTGGTGGATCGCATTCAGAACTGCTGCACTCAGAACCAGAACTTCCCTCAATGGACCCAACTCATCACCGTCACTGTGTGAAGAAAATTGGCGCATCACCTCGACTGCGGGCTCGACATTGACGCATTGCTCGTCTGCACCCCACATCTCACTGTTGTGACCAGGATCAAGGTACTCTGTTCACCGGGACTGCGTGGATTCTGTCCCCAGCCTGCACTCCATCGGGGTTGACTTAAACTGTTAGTTTTGCCCCGATCCAGCCGACCAGATAACCCCCATAGCCGCTTATTGCTTCTAAGAGCTAGAAATCTTTTTATTCTTTAAAAATTCAAACCCAACTTCTAATTATTGGATTTTTGTCATTTTGGTTTTGATTTATTTTTAAAATTACTGTCTATTTTTCTAAGACCAGTGTGGAATCTTTTGTGTGGTGTTTTCATTGTGTTACTGTGTGTGTGTTCCCCAAATACTTTACACATTGCCTTTTTAGATAAGCCTGACTGCTCTGTGCCAAGCTACCAGAGGGTGAGCACAGGTTATCTTTTAGTGTGTATCTGACTTACCCTGACCAGAGTGGTGGTCCGTTACATGGACAGGGTGCATACCTGTGCCAACTAGAGGCCCCATTTCTAACAGCTTTTCTCGCAGGTTTGTCAAATTCCTACCTTCCAATACTCCTATGAGCATAGCCAAAAAGAGAGCAAGAGAAAAATGCATCCACTTTCCTTTTCTCTGCAAAGGCCAGGGCTATGCACATGCCTCTGGAATCTAGGTAAATATACCAGATGTGACTTTAAAAAGAGGATGCTCACATCAGTGGTATACCCAAAATCAACAGGAATATTGACTGTGGGACCCCCGTGTCAATTTTTCACCGTGTGATGGTCTGGCATCCTTCTTTTGTTATAAAATTAAGAACATCTATGAATATATTAGATCTAGTAGTTCTTGCCACAGTGTTCTTGAAACTAATGCAAGGATCCCCAGCCCCTGTGCTTAATTTGTAAAATAATGAGTGTCAGTGCCCAAAGTGCTGCTCAGAAGCCTGCGGCCGGTGCATTTAAATGTGAGTGCGCTGAATACTAAGGCTTCATATTTTTGAATCCACCTCATGCCTCTTTAATCAACTGCCAGACACTCCCTGCCCCTTTTCTTACTCTTTCAGGTTCCTGATTTCTCCCTTGGTAATGTTTTTTCTGTCTTTCTCTTCCTCTTTCTTTCCTGTGTGTGTGTTCCCTTCTCTTGCTCCCAGGAAATATATGATGAGATAAAATAAGTGGCGGTCCCCAAAAATAAGTGGCAGTTCCTCCCCACCGGCAACCACCAGCTCGAATTAAGCACTGCCCAGCACACTACTATTAGTCAGCTTCCTCTGATAGCTAAATCTAGGATACTACTCATCACAGCACTTAAGCACCTTGTTATATTCCGTATAGGTACCCTATATAGGCGCAGGTAACACTGCAACCTTTCACCTATATCCTTCCTTACATTACATACATAACAGTTCTTAGGCACTGACCTTTTACCCAGATATGACACTGCATTCAGAACGTGGGTTTTTCCCTGGTTCGATTCTCATACATTATGCATGAGGCTTCTTGGAAGCACAGGAGGACTAACAGTAGGATTACCATCTCCTGTATAATATCGCTGTATAAAGTTCAGGCCCGACGTCATCCTTTAGGCCGACAGTAACACAGCAAGGTAGGACCCCTGGGGAGACCTATGGGTATATATACATCATGTCTTGCTTAGAAAGACAGAGGAGACCGTGACTTCCCGGCTGACACACCGACCAGAGACGCAAGGTTCCTGCATGCAGATGCTCCAGCTAGCAGTGGTCTAACATCCCTAGCGGGGTGTCCAACTCGAGACCAGGACGGGGTCCCACATTCTCTAACTCTCAGGTAATGGGGTTGACTAGATCCTAGAGGGATTCTTGGCATAACTCCTACATAGATGCTAGGTACATTTAGGTACATCTAGTTAGGGAGGCATCGTCGGAGTACGCACTTTTGTTGGCTCATTATGATGGCGTGCGGATCGCCACCGCCGTGCCGGCGGTGGCGCCCGCACCGCTATCGTAACGTGAAATACCCCCGCCATATCACGATGGCGGTGGGTACCGTGGCGGCGGAAAGTCCGTCCGCCGCTTTTCCGCCGGTAGCAATCGTTCCGATTGCCCGGCGGAGCGGTCAGCATGCTCAGAATGGCGGCGGTGACTAGCAGGCTCCGCCGGCACAATCATGTTGCCGTCGGTAGCCAGAATTTCCATGGCAGTTGAACCGCCATTGAAAGGCATGGGGAGAATGTCATCGGGGGCCCGTTGCGGGCCCCCCTTGTGTTGGGGGGAGGTGTGGGTGCACTGGGGGGTCCCCATGGTACCCCCCTACATTTCACTGCACCAAGTGGCAGGCACAGTGTAGTGCCTGCCACGTAGTGCAGTGAAATGCACAACATGCTCTTTTTCACATCGCAGCGGTGCTGCTGTCAGCACCCTCAGCCACAATGTTAAAGGTGTGGAATCAGACCGCAGCGGTGGCGGTCCCATCAAAATCGCATAGGCGGGACCGCCGCACGCATGGCGGTCGGACCCAATCACCGCAACGGTGGTGGGTGGATCCAATCCGCCCGCCATCGTAATGAGCCCCTAAGTACGCACTGAGGTTGCCAAGAACTATTCTCTCCCCGATAAGAGGAGACTCTAGTGGCACTGTGAGCTAGCTAATACAGACAGGCTAACGTATCCGGTGGGGGTGCACAGAATCAGTCTGCCACCAACCCCACAGTTTATGTTATCCAAACGTGCAGATCCTGTATAGGATATATAGGAATTACACGACAACCTCAAATCAGGTTCTTTTGGCATTACCTGCTCAGCTGGGGTCCTGAAATAGTTGACCCTAGTACTATCTATGCAAGGCTATTAATAAGTCCCTCATCACTGGGACTGTGTCAAACTTGTATAAAAGGCCATGGGCTCTTCTCAGCTCAAATACAAAATCGGAGCCTCTTGGTTTGCCCTTGAGAAATGTTTAAGAAAGGCCGTTACCATGTCTAACTCAGAACAGCTGGGCCAGACTAATGTGTTCCACTATTCTGTCCATCTTGGTCTATGGGACAGCTTTGTATTTGGACCTGCCTAAGGACCAAATTAGCAAACTCCAGAGACTTCAGAATATAACAGTTTGACTAGCAGTGGGCCCGAGGAAGTATCACCCTCCCTAAGAGGTGTGGTGCGCTTTCAACTAGTTACCTGTCATGAAGAGGATTTGTTTTAACTCTCTGTGTGTTATTCATTGGCCCTCTATAGAATGGGTCCAAGGATGCTGTCCTCTCTGATCAGTTACTTTACTCCGAATAAATCTCTTAGGTCAAGACTCTTGTTGTTTCTCCAGATTTCCTAACATTGTCATGCTAGAGTGAGTGGTAAGTAAATCATTCAGCATTCTTGGCCTCACATTTTGGAACAACTTGTCATTAGAGCTTTGCCAGACTTCTTCGCAACCTTGGATCTGTCACCTATTGAAAGCCTTCCTCTTTTGTTGAGCTTCATTGGTCTGTTGCTATATCTCTTACTTCTCCTATGATTTGGTTGCCACTGTCCTAGTATCAAAATGCCTTTGGGTGATAGTAGCACCCTATAAATAGCGCGAGATTGAAATCAACAGTTTTCATTAACTGAATACAGTCATGGGTGGAGGAAAAACAATCACTACAAAATAGCCATTTATGATTTCCAGGATATTCTGGTGACCCATGGAAATTATTACGCTGGCTGATAAAGGGGATCCTTGGAGCATCATTAACCGCCTGCATTAATTGTGGTAGTGTTGGTGCTCTGCTTGATCGGATTAGCATTCTGCTTATTTAAATAGTTTCCCTTCCTCAGTTGAGACACATCGCAACACCTGCCTCCTAACTATCTTCTCACAGCTCAGCTGTGCAGGTTCAGTAAATCTGCCATTTGACACTATAATAGAGTCTGCTTTATCAGTTGGGGTCTATTTGCGAGGTCCAGATAACTTTTGTTTTGGAGCAGTGAGTCACTCCTTAGGTCGAAGCCTACCAGACAGTGTCTGGTTTGCTAAATACATCTTAGGGAAATTCGCAGAGCTTCCCTGAGAATGCATTCTGCCAGCGACCCATGCGCCTTCATCAGGAAAGCCACAGATGGAACCAGATGATACCGTGGAGAAAGAACAATTCTCAGGTAGTGGGACATCAAATTCCCACAGATGTTTAATAAAACTCCTCCAGGGTGAGTGAAGGTTGGTAGCTAACGACATTGGGTTCAACTTAATTTATTCTTTCTTTAGATGCATTAATACTTTTCATAAATTAACAAAACTCGATCTGTGTGATATCCAAAGTATTCTGGTAAAACAGGTGACACAACAGCAGGGCGTAATTCATAACGTCTGGCACAATCATCGTCTTTTTATATTTGTGTTTTGCTTGGCTTTCAAATGTATGGATGTATATTAGTATTTTTGTAGTGAATTATACGCTGCCTAGGGTCTTTACATACAGTACATTTAAAGACAGAGGTCAGATTTCAGGCTCTGTCTTCCAAGGGAGCTTGGTGTTTACCTTTGTTTCTCTGACTTCAAAGTGAGAGGAATTATGGAACAATCATGCTGGTTACTGGGGGTGTGCTGGAGGAAGGCTGGGGGATGTTATTTTTTTCTAGCAGACAACAAAATTTAAATGTCTGTAAATTAACTGGGCAGATATTTGGGAATAGGAAGGCATAAATGAAGCAAATTTTTGGGTAGTTCTGAAGTGTGGTGGAAACAGATATCTTAGGGGCCGATCACGATGGTGGGCGGATCGCTCTGCCGGGCCGGCGGTGGTCACCGCCGGCCCGGCGGGGCGATCCGCCCGCCATCCAGACCGCAAAGACCCCACCGCCATATCATGATGGCTGGGGGGTCCGCGGCGGACGGAAAGACCGTCCGCCGCTTTTCCGCCGGTCGACTCGTCGACCGGCGGAAAACGTGCTGAATATGGTGGCAGTGTCTGGAAGACACCGCCATCCATATTGCGATGCAGGCTGCAAACAGCCTTTCCATGGCTGCATTGCCGCCATGGAAAGGCTGGCGGTTCCTGCTGTTGGGGGCCCGTAGCGGGTCCCCATATAGTTGGGGGGTGGGGGTGCACATGGGGGGTACCCTTTTGCATGTACAATGTGGCAGGCACCGCGCGGTGCCTGTCACGTTGTGCATGTAAAAGCACAACATGTTTATTTTACATTGCGGCGGGTGCTGCCTGCAGCACCTCTGTCGCAATGTAAAATATACGGGATGCGCCCGCCAGTGTGGCGGGCGCATCCTAATGTGTACTGCGGGACCGCCGCACCTATGGCGGGCGGTCCCTTTTGCATATGCGATGGCGGGCGGACTTTGTCCGCCCGCCATCGTGATCGGCCCCTTAGTCCGCTCAAAACAAATCAATACACTAGGTGATGACATTGCCACACATAAACGTTTGTGCACTGCGGACTTTTATCAGTGAAACTATATGTCTGTGCAAATGTAATGGTCATTTCAATTGAAGATGTTTTGTCTGTAATGATAGTGCGCTACCACACCATGCATTCTCCACTTTTTGCCGCTCAACGCCACTGCACTCTATTCTGCACCACTCCAATCTACACCGTTCCACTCTACACCACTTCACTCTATGCCTCTCTACTCTGCACCACTCTACTCTATGCCTATGCACTCTACGCCACTCTACTCTGCACCACTGCACTCTTCACTACTGTGCTCTACGCCACTTCAGTCTAGGTCACTACACTCTACTCTGCACTACTCCACTCTATGCCACTCCACTCTGCAACACTGCACTCTATGCCACTGCACTCTACACCACTTCAATCTAGGCCACTCCACTCTACTCTGCACCACTCCACTCTACGCCACTCCACTCTGCAACACTGCACTCTATGCCCCTGCACTATACGCCAATACACTCTACTCTGTACAATTCCACTCTACGCAAGTGCATTCTATGCCAATCCACTCTACGTCACTCTAATCTACTCTGAACCACTGCACTCTGCAACACTGCACTCTACGGCACTCTACTCTACGGCACTGCACTCTATGCCACTGACTCTACCCTGCACCACTCTACTCTACCATGCACTGCTACACTCTATACCACTTCACTCTACTCTGAAACAATCTACTCTACGCCACTGCACTCTATACCCTGCACTCTACTCCTCTCTGCGCCACTAAACGCAGCACCACTCCACTCTATGCCACATTAGCCACATTACTCTACTCTGCACCACTCTACACTATGCCACTCGGTGCACAGACAAAATATCGAGTTTTTTATTTCGAAGTACAAGAATATCGAGTTGTAAATATCGAGGTACAAGAATATCGACAGCAAGAATATCGTGGACCAGAATATCGACAGTAAGGTAAGAAATATCGTTTTTTTAAATATCGAAGACAGTAATATCGTTTGTAAGAATATCGTTGTTAATAATATCGATGTTTATATTAGTGTTATGTATTTTAGTATGTATTTTGAATGTATGTGTTCTATATTTTTGTTTAAGTATTGTATGTATTTTTAAATATATGTATTAAATTTTTAGAAGTTATGAATTTTTTTTAAAGTAAATTTTGCGTTTTAGTTCCGTAGCGGGTTGTGGGTTTATAGGGGAATAGGGTGGGAAGTAATTTAATTATAATTAATTTATTAATATTATTTGTTAATTAATATTTATATATTTATTATTTTATATTGTTAATTGTGGTAATTAATTATTTTTATCAATTAGTTATTAATTGGTTGTTAATTATTATTAATTATTTAAATAAATTAATTATGTTCTTTTTTTAGGAGCGGGTTGTGGGTTTATAGGGGAATAAGGTGGGAAGTAATTGAATTATAATTAATTAATTAATCATTTTTTATTAATTAATAATAAAGTATTTATGTTTTTATATTGCTAAATGTGGTAAATAATTAACTATTAATTAGTTATTAATTGTTTGCTAATCATTAATAATTAATTGGTAAATGTGTAAATTGTGTTATTTTTTTAGGAGTGTGTTGTGTGTTGATAGGGGAGTAGGCTGGGAAGTAATTTAATTTTAATATAATTTTTAAAAAAAATATTATAAAATGTATTTTAAGTTGTTTTATATTGTTAATTGTGTCAATTAAATTATTATTTATTGTTTTTAAATTACATGTTAATTTTAATTAATTAATTAGATAATTATTAATTCATTATGTTAATAGTGTTATGTTTTAGAACATTGGTGGTGTCATTTATAGGGGAATATGGTAGGAGACAAAAATAATTATTTTATTAATTGTTTGTTTATTAATTTTAATTATTTAGCTTGAGTTGGAATAGAAAATTATTCCTCTATGCAATCCAACACTTTCTCTACTGTTGCACTCACTGGAGTGGGAATAGTAATTTTTACCCCTAAGCTATCCAACACTTTCCCTACTGTTACATTCACTGGAGTGGGAATAGTAAATTATTCCCCTCAGCTATCCAACACTTTCCCTACTGTTACACTCACTGGAGTGGGAATAGTAAATTATTCCCCTCTGCTGTCCAACACTTTCCCTACTGTTGCACTTGCTGGAGTGGGAATAGTAATTGTTACCCCTCCGCTATCCAACACTTTCCTTACGGTTGCACTTGCTGGAGTGGGAATAGTAATTGTTACCCCTCCGCTACCCAACACTTTCTCTACTGTTGTACTCCCTGGAGTAGGAATAGTAAATTATTCCTCTCTGCTATCCAACACTTTCCCTACTGTTGCACTCGCTGGAGTGGGAATAGTAATTGTTACCCCTCCGCTATCCAACACTTTCTCTACTGTTGCACTCCCTGGAAAGGAATAGTAAATTATTCCTCTCCGCTATCCTACACTTTCCCTACTGTTGCACTTGCTGGAGTTGGAATAGTGATTGTTACCCCTCCGCTATCCAACCCTTTCCCTACTGTTGCACTCGCTGGACTGGGAATAGTAAATTATTTCCCTGCGCTATCCAACACTTTCCCTACTGTTGCACTCGCTGGAGTGGGAATAGTAATTGTTACCCCTCTGCTATCCAACATTTTCTCTACTGTTGCACTCCTTGGAGTGGAAATAGTAAATTACTCCCCTCCGCTATCCAAAACGTTCCCGACTGTTGCACTCGCTGGAGTGGGAATAGTAATTGTTACCCCTCCGCTATCCAACACTTTCTCTACTGTTGCACTTGCTGGAGTTGTAATAGTAAATGTTACCCCTACATTATCCAACACTTTCCCTACTGTTGCACTCAGTGGAGTGGGAATAGTAAATTATTCCCCTACGCTATCCAACACTTTCCCTACTGTTGCACTCCCTGGAGTGGGAATAGTAAATTATTCCCCTCCGCTATCCAACACTTTCCCTACTGTTGTACTTTGTGGAGTGGGAATAATAATTGTTACCCCTCCGCTATCCAACACTTTCCCTACTGTTGCACTTGCTGGAATGGGAATAGTAATTTTTACCCCTAAGCTATCCAACACTTTCCCTATTGTTGCACTCACTGGAGTGGGAATAGTAAATTATTCCCCTCCGCTACCAACACTTTCCCTACTTTTGTACTTTGTGGAGTGGGAATAGTAATTGTTACCCCTCCGCTATCCAACACTTTCCCTACTGTTGTACTTGCTGGAGTGGGAATAGTAAATTATTCCCGTCCGCTATCCAAAACTTTCCCTACTGTTGCACTCGCTGGAGTGGGAATAGTAATTTTTACCTCTCCACTATCCAACACTTTCCCTACTGTTGCACTCCCTGGAGTGGGAATAGTAATTTTATCCCCTCCTCTATCTAATATTTTCCCTACTATTACTGTTAATCTAGTGTAAAATTAATTGTAAAAGAATAAAAATATTTTAATTTATTATATCTATATATTTTTTTTATTATTATTTTACTGGTATATGTATATATATATGTATGTATAATTTTTAATATGTTTCTAACATTTTATAATTTATTATAATAATTATTATTAAGTATATATATATATATATATATATTAAATTTTATATATATATGTGTTTAATTTTTTTAATATTATATTTATTATTCCTAATTTTAAACATTTTATAATAATTATAACTAACTTTTTTTTAATTATATGTATTATTTACTTTATTTTATATTATTTTTTACACATTTAAAAAAAAAAGATATTTTTAACAACGATATTTTTTACAACAATATTTTTTTATTGATATTTTTGTACTTACCGTGATGTAGATAGGATGTCGATATTATTGACTTCGATATTTAGGTGTCGATATTTTGGGACCTCGATATTGTGGTAGTCGATATTCTGTCTGTGATCCATGCCACTCTAGTCTAACCAATATGCTCCAGATCACTGCACTCTACGCCACTGCACTCTATGCCAATCTGCTCTGCACAATTGTACTTTACGGCACTATATTCTACTGTGCACCACTGCTCTGTACGCCACTGCTCTCTACGCCATTCTACACTGTGCCACTCTACTCTACACCACTGCACTCTACTCCAATGCACTGTACGGCACTCTACTAATCACCACAGCACTCTATGACACTCTACTCTGCAACACTGCACTCTCCTCCACTGAAATCTATGCCACTCTGCTCTGCACCACTGTACTCTATCCAACTGTACTCTATGCCACAGCACTTTACGCTGCACCACTCTGCTGCACTCTATGCCAATGCACTGTACACCATTACACTCTACACCACTCTACTCTGCATCACTCCACTCTATGCCCCTGCATTCTACTCCAATCCACTCTAAGGCACTCTAATCTACTCTGCACTACTGCACTTTACACCACTCTAGTCTAAGCAACTACACTGCACACCACTCTACTCTATGCCGCTGCACCACTCATCTCTACCCTGCACCATTCCATTCTACACCACTCTACTCTGCATCACTCCACACTACATCACTGCACTCTACCCTTGCACCACGCTACTCTACCCTGCACCACTCTATGCTACACCACTGCACTCTATGACACTCTACTCTGCAACACTGCACACCCAACACTGAACTCTACACACCGCTTTACTCTGCACCACTGCACTCTTTGCCATTGCACTCTGCATCAATGCACTCAACTCTGCGCCACTCAACTCTATGCCACTCAACTCTATGCCACTCTACTGCACTCTACACAAATGCACTCTAAGTCACTACGCTTTAACCACTCTACTCTGCATCACCCCACTCTATGCCACTGCACTCTATACCAATCCACTTTACACTACTCTAATCTACTCTGCACCACTTTACTCTACACCACACTCCTCTATGCCACTGTACCCTACCCTGTGCTGTGCTCCACCCTGCACCACTCCACTCTATTCCACTTCACGCTACTCTGAAACATTCTACTCTACACCACTCTACTCCACTCTGCGCCACTCCATTCTACACCACTGCAATCTATGCTGCGCCACTCCACTCTGTGTCACTCTACTCTACTCTACTTTTCACCACTCTTCTCTATGTTACTGCACTCTATTCTACACCACTGCACTCTACATCAGTGTACTCTACATCACTGCACTTCACGCCAAAGCACTCTACAGTATTTTACTCAAAACCAATGCACTATACACCACTGCAGGTCCTCGTGCCAGCTCCCCCTGTGAAATTTTTCCTGTCCGGCTTGCTTGCAGTCCACTACCCTCTACTGCCTATCCACCACTGCCCTCTGTTTGCGCCTCGCCTGCTCTTTTCTTGCTGTTTTGCTTTTTCTGCCCTCTGTTTTGCCTTTTCTGCTCGTTTGTCTGCTGTCTGTTTTGCTTTTCTGCTCATTTTTTCTGCCCTCTGTTTTGCCCTCTGCTGCTCTGTTTTGCCTTTTTCTGCTCATTTTCTCTGCTTACTGTTTTGCCTTTTCTGCTAATTTTTCTGAATCTGTTTTGCCTTTTCTGCTCATTTTCTGCCCTCTGTTATGCCCTCTTCTGCTCTATTTTACCTTTTCAGCTTGTTTCTCTGCCCTCTGTTTTGCCCTCTTCTGCTCTGTTTTGTCTTTTCTGCTCATTTTTCTGAACTGTTTTGCCTTTGTCTGCATGTTATTCTGCCCTCTGTTTTGCCTTTTGTGCTCATTGTTCTGCCCTCTGTTTTGCCATCTTCTGCTCTGTTTTGCCTATTGTGCTTGTTTTTTGTCCTCTGTTTTGCCCTCTCCTGCTCTGTTTTGCCTTTTCTGCTCCTTTTCTGCCCTCTGTTTTGCCTTTTCTGCCCTCTGTTTTGCCTATTCTGCTCGTTGTTCTGCCCTCTGTTTTGCACTCTTCTGCTCTGTTTTGCCTATTGTGCTTGTTTTTTGTCCTCTGTTTTGCCCTCTTCTGCTCTGTTTTGCCTTTTCTGCTCCTTTTCTGCCCTCTGTTTTGCCTTTTCTGCATGTTTTTCTGCCTTCTGTTTTGCCTTTTCTGCTCGTTTCTTCCCTCTTCCCACCGCTTTCTCAAAACCTGTCTTGTCCACAGAGACCTCACACCCCAGTGCCCAGGTACCCCCAAGGGTGATAGTGCCTGCTCTACAAATGCTGATTGATTGACTCTACTGCCTCTACGACACTCCACAAAACTCTAAGCCACTCCACTCTACGCTACTCTACACCACTCCATGCCACTCCAAGCCCCTCTAAAAACACTCTATGCCACGCCACTCTACACTACGCCAATCCACTCTACGCCACGCCACTCTACGACACTCTATGACACTCCTCATCATGCCACGCTCCTTTACGTCACTAACATTTAGCCATGCTTTACAACAGCTAAGCTGGTGTACAACGTGGCCAAAACACATTGGTAAAACCAATAGCTCTTGACTAGGCGAGACCTATTGGCTTTGCCAATGCTTGATTTTATTTGCTACTAGTTTTGTAATGGCTTTCTGGTGTAGAGTACTTTCCTGTGCTTGGATTTTATTAATTCTTTGAATGCAAAATTGCAACAATGCAAAATATTCACATTTAGGGCATCATTACGATGACGGGCGGACAAAGTCCGCCCGCCACCGCAACGGAATGCGGGACCGTCCCGCACCTGAGATTAGGATGCTACCGCCACCGTGGCGGTGGCAAGCCCTATTCCCAGCATTGTGGCGGGCCGTGCTCACAGCAACGCCCGCCACAATGCTGGGAATAGACGTCGTGCATTGGCATGCACAAGGTGACAGGCACCGTGCGGTGCCTACCACTTTGTCCATGCCAATGCAGGGGGGTACCATAGGTACCCCCCATGTGCACCCCCCACCCCCCAACTTTCTGGGGGCACGCTACGGGCCCACAAAGGCAAAGACCACATGCCTTTCCATGGCGGCAACGCCGCCATGGGAAGGCACATCTCCGCCTGCATGTTAATATGGATGGCGGTGTCTTGCAGACACCGCCACCATATTGACCATAGTTCTCCGCCGGTCGACGAGTCGACCGGCGAGTGCGGCGGACGGTCTTTCCGTCCGCCGCGGACCCCCCAGCCATCCTAATATGGCGGGGGGTCTTTGAAGTGTGGATGGCGGGCGGATCGCCCCCGCCGGCACGGCTGGGGCGATCCGCCCGCTATCATAATGACCCCCATAATTCCTATTTTTCATTATTAATCAAAATGTCATTCTTGGTGCTAATTTTAAGTTATTCTGGCACAAATTCATCTTCTCTTTTATACGTCATACCCGTTTCTAAAATATTTCAGTTGTTCAGGTGTATAAATGGTACGTTTTCAAAACAAGAATTTAACACAATGGTAAGACATCAAAAATATTTCAAGCACATTCAACAAATATTCACACTGCGTCTAAAAAATTAGAATAGTAAAGGGAAAAATATGAACTTTGCTATTTGTATGAGCCTAGAATACAGATGATCTGCAGGTAAATAGGAACTGAGCAACTGCCCTGTCAAATGTTTTCACCCTATAAGCAAGATGAATGCGTGTGGACTTCCCTCAGAAACTAAAGCAAACAATAAGTTTGAACTGAGGTAACAAATGCAATGTAGAAAGTAAATAGCGGTGATCGTTCAAGTTAATTTTACTGAGTTGTGTGACCCCGTTCTTTTTCTTGTCAGTGAAAATTTACAATAGATTAATTTCATCATCAAAGAAGAACGCATTTGACAACTCCGTTTTTGCTAATACCTAAAACCATTCAGTATAGATGAGAGGGCTTATAAAGCCATACAGTCGAATGTTTCAAGTGCTTACAATCGTTTGTTTGTAGTTCACCTGATGTAGCTGAAACTGAAAGTCAGCTGATATGGGCCCTGAAAATTAATCAATTTGACATCCAAACGCTCTGTAGGACAAACAAACATACCACATATTTGTCTATAACACGCTCCAATGGTTATTGGTGACTTTTTAAATCAGAGGGGCGCATAAAACAATTTACAAAAAAAAAAGTTTCACTTACACTGCACGGCCTTGATGTCGTTCTTAATGTTCTGCAGCATATCCTCGTTCTCGATGTTCCTGGCTCCAGACTTCAGTCCGAGCACGAGGTCCCACAGCTAACTCCCTTATCCAATCAAGATGCTGCTCTCATGCATGAGTGAAGCACCTGGATTGGCTGGAGCGAGCTAGCTCTCTGCTCCGAAAGGCACTGGAGGCCCTTGCCTGCTCTCCAACCCAGCTGTCTAAGACAGCTAGGTTGAAGAAGTTCGAATTGAGCATTTCTGTTTGGCCGGAGCAAGTTAGCCGGCCAAACCAACATGCGCACTTCAAGTGGCCACTCCTCACTCTTGCCAATCAGCAGCAGTGACGGACTGGCCCCGCCCCCACGCTCCGTTTGCTGGCAGAGGGTAAAAAATAAAAAGATAATAAAAACATTATGTTACCATTTTATTTTTCACACTTTCTGCGCAGCAGTGTGGGGGGCGACACTCCTACGCTCATATTGAAGAACTGCTGCTGACACGCTCCCGGTCTATTTGCGGTGCCCAGCATAGCATACTTGGACTGAGCTCCGGATTACAAAAAAAAGGTGCTGTTCCCATTGCAGGCATGACTGCCATTGCAACAGCACATTAATGAAAGATGAACCTGCTGTCTGAAACCGCCAGTCCATTTTGCAGGGCAGGCAATGGACCTATCCCTCAATTTCAATGGGGGCAGAAAGCCCCTGCAATGTGGGCTGCAGCCATCTGTGTTTAGGGGGGGGGTACGGGCGGACACAGTGTCTGGGGGGAAGGAGTTCTGTGACCCTCGTAGTCCCCTCATTATGCACCTCCTCCTAAGTGCACAAAAACAGTGTGCCTCTTGACAGCTTATTTGTCCCAGTGCCCACATCTGTATTACAATGTGAACATAAAGGTAAAGACGTGACCTCATTTGCATGGGACGACATCCCCATTGAAATGACGAGTTGCCTATTTGGAGCACCTCATGGACATTTTACGCTTGAGTGAACCAGATGACCAAAGTGGCGGCACAGGTGATCCTGTCAGTAATACCGAAGGGTGCCGGGGCACAAAAACAGGCACAAATGCCCACTGTACCATCAGGGAGTATATGTCATATGACTCATGGTGGTCAAATGAATATGTGGTATTAGAACATTGGAATGTTGACAGCTCCATTGAAGACAATGGAGCAGCAGCGGCCTATATAAACTGAAATAGGCCCGCTGACTTCAACATCTTAATGTACTAATAAACAGCCCTACCTTTCCAAAATACATGGAGTGAACAGGGGAATGCGAAAGGCAGAGGCTGTGCTGCAGGGCACACCAGAGCCTTCATCCTCCCTCCTCCTTAGGTCAGAGTCACTGAAGCCTTGGAGGGAGGGTGGGGGAATGCTGCTCAGCTCCTGGGTCTCCCCGGCTCAGCTGAATAAAAATAAGCTGTTTAGACAAGCAGGGCAAAACCAGGGGCTGACTTCAGCCCCCTTTCACAGCTCTTGCTATGAATGTTCAACAGCTAACTGCCGTGACCCTGCGGGTTGCTGTCAGGTGTTGAACAATCACAGCAACAGATGTGAATCAAAGGCATCGGAGCTTCGAGGATTTCAACTCCCTCGAGCACTGATGCCTTTGTTTTATTAATTAGGACATTCTGCCCTCTAGGGGCGGAATGTTCTAATAGATTTATAGCCTGCTGTAGCTGGGCTATACCGGCCATTAAAGGCCCTCGCCTTCAGCATGGGCCTTTAACACTGGAGCGGGACTTTAATGGCCGGTATAGCCCGCTACTGTGGGCTATAAGGCTGTAGCCGAACACTGCAGAGTTGTTCATAATTGTGTTCATATTTGTGCAACACATGGAACAGGGTTTTTAGCCTGCTGAGAAAACTTATAATCAAGCTTTTTGCCAGACTTCATCAGTAATCTTTAGATCACACAAAGTAGCCAATCCCTATCTCCTCCTCCCGTCCAATGCAAGATTCCACTACAAAAAGCTGGTGATAAATGAAACAGACATCAGAATCTAAAACCTTGTCTGTGCATCTGATTTTCCATGTGCTTAAAAAAAGTTTCCAATGTAACAAAATAGCATTAAAGTTAGTAAAAGGAAAGCCACCCGGAATAGTGACTGGAATTGCTAATACAATTTTGCTCTATAAACCACGAAGGGTACATGACCAAGTGACAGAAGAGAAGCTCTGTAAAAAATCATTTGATAGGAGGGTACTTCGACCCTCCTTTCCTGCTGTCATCAGGTAATTTGGAAAGGCACAAAGTGGAGAACTAGCAAAAGAGAATCTGCAAATCAGTTTTCATTTGAAAAGCATCAACAGTTCCTCATCAAAAGAGAATTGGAAGATACCATAATGCCTACTATTCATGACCAACAGTAAGAATCTGTGACAATAATTCTTACTGGTTTCAGATATAATATTAGCAAAATAAATAACAATAAATAGTGGCCTCCATTCCTTTTTGTCCACAAAAGGTATCCATGCCAAATTGGCATCCATTTTTCCAACTACCTGGACATTCTAAAGGTACCCAGGGTTTGTGGAGCCCCCTGGAGGGAACCAAGAAAATAGGGAAAAAATAGCTAAATTGTGAGTTTTGGGGGAAAAACAGGAAAATGGTGCTCCACAAAAAAGTGACTTTTTTATACTAAAAATGGCATCAACTAAAGGTTTGCTATGCTAAAGTCTCCATCTTCCAAGCTTTCAGGAACATGCAGAGCTAAATCAAAACAAATATTTTCTTACCATCGTTTTGACATTTTTCAAAGAGCCTATGTGTCCTATTTTTGTGCTTTCAACCTATTTCCAACTTGTGGTGAAAACCAGTGTGAAACCAATGGGTAATCTAGAAAAGTTATAGATTTCTGAAAAGTAGAAAAACTTCTGAATTCATGAATGGGTCATATGTGTAGATCACTCAAGGTTTTCCCAAAGAAACTAACTGTTGAAATAAAGAAATAATGAAAATGAGTGTGTAACTTTTTTGCCACAACGGCTGATTTTAAAAAGCAATATACCATTACAGTTGCTAGATCCTTCTGGTTGTGGGGATATATAGAGTTTGTGGGTTGTCCAAGAACCCGAGGTACCCAAACCAACAACTGAGCTGCACCGTACAATAATTTTTAATTGTGTACCAATTATAAGCCACTTAATATGGTGTGATATGCAGAGTGAAAAATGGGTTTCAGGGAAACCTATGTATTTCTGAAATGGGCACCAGATATGGAGTTAAGGAGCAGTGGTTATTTGTACATTTTCAAAGTTTTGGGTACTAGCATGCGATTCAGAGGACATTTTTCAAACTGTCTTCTTTCTTACACACTGGCTTACATTTGGAAGGCACAGCACAAATGCAGTGAAAACCAATTGGTAATAACAAAAGTTCTACTATTCTATGTTCCTCTGATACATATGGTACCTCACTTGTGTGGGTAGGCCTAGTGCCCATGACAGGAAATGGGCCAAAACGCGACATGGGCGCTTCACATTTTCCATTGAAAAAGGACACTTTTTTTGCAATGTGGGTAACTGTGGATTTTGGGTCCTAGTTCCGCCGGCGCATAGGGAAACCTAGCAAACCTGTACATTTTTAAGACTAGACACATAGGGGAATCCAGGGTGCGGTAGGTAGCATGGCTCTCACCATCATTTCTTACCAAGAAGCCCTTGCAAACCTCAAACTTTGACTAAAAAAAAGAATTTTCCTCACACTTGTGATGGAAAGTTCTGGAATCTGTGGGGAGTCACAAACTTCCTACCACCTAGCATTCCCCCAAGTCTCCCAATAAAAACAGTACCTCACTTGTGTGGGTAGGTCTGGTGCCCTCAACAGGAAAGGGCCCAAAACGCAACATAGCCACATCACATTTTTCTATTGAAAAATGACCCCTTTTGTGCAATGTCGGTTGCTGTGGATTTTGGGTCCTAGTTCAGCCGGCACATAGGGAAACCTAGCAAACCTGTACATTTTTTAAGACTGAACACATAGGGGAATCCAGGGTGCGGTAGGTAGAAAGGCTCTCACCAGCTTTTCTTAACCAGAAGCCACACTGGTGTTCAACATGGCTAAAACACATTGGCAAAGCCAATAGCTCATGCCTAGACAAAACCTATTGAATTTGCCTATGCTTGCTTTTATTTGCTACTCATTTTGTAATGGCTTTCTGGTCTAGAGTACTTTCCTGTGCTTGGATTTGATCATGTTTGAATTATTTAATGCAAAATTGCAACAATACAAGATATTCTCTTACAGTTTCCAATTTTTCATTATTATTCAAAATGTCACTCTTGGAGCTAATTTAAGGTTATTCTGGCACAAATTCATCTTCTATTTTATACATCATATCTGTTTCTTAAATATTTCAGGTGTGCAGGTGGATAAATGGTACATTTGCAAATCTCAAACCTTGGATTAAAACATATGTTTTTCTCACATTTCTGCAATGGAAAGTTCAGGAATCTGCGAGGAAGCACAAATTATCTACCACGCTCAGTTTCCACATGACTCATGATAAGCACAGTGCCCCACTTGTGTCTGTGGGCCAAGAGATCACCACACAAAGGGCTCTAAAGCACTATGTTGAAAGATAAGCAATAGGGGTAGCTGGGGTATTTGGGGCCCTTGCTGTGGCTCCACCCATGCAAACCTATAGGCAATTTGGTGTGTCCTTGTTGTCTTTTTAGCTCTTTCCTAGGGCCACCCACAAATATTGGGCTCCATTTTAATGTGGAGACATGTGGAATTGGTGGGTGGTGGTGCAATTTCTGGATTGCAACAGATTATAGAAATATCCATCACAAGATGCCATTTAAGCAAAAATTCAATTTTTGGAGGGCATTGTGGGAAAGTGAGAGGGATCAATACAAGCTATACCACCCTGGACACCTAGGGATGTTCAGTTTAAAGAGAAATGAGAGGTAGTTACTGAACTTTCAAAATAACACCACCACTCAAACAGGTTGCTTTTGCCTCCTCCAGAAGTGCTAGCTTCAAAGAACAGATGCTGATCACAGTATCAGAATACTGAAACCAAGACTACTGAAGGTGAGTGATAAAGCCAGGTCAAGACATCAAATCTTGTCAGCCATTCACATGCCATTCACGCACCACACACAAAATTTACATAGTGCCAGCCATGGGGCCAATCCGACACATCAGTGCACTCACATCAACATACCTCTGCTATTCAAGGGCCCATCACATTCATATACCACAGGATGGAATTCCCAATCAAACCAACTCTCACCCAGTCATCAACCAACGTGCATACAAACACTCCATAAGCAAACCTCTACACACATATAGCAAGACATGTTGACGGTTGGTGCGTCGACAACCTTCATAAATGAAAAAAAAGTTTGACTATGTTTTTCCTACCTGTCAAGTCGACCTTTTGAGCATTACTGAATGCATGCGTAGTGAACCTTTACTAACAGCTCCCATGATAGCCACATGAAGCTCAGGAAGACATGTCATAAACTCCTATTGCACACCCGTGTTAATTCAACTTCTTCCGGTTTGTGACCTTGAATTGGGGGTGTCTGAGACTGCCATGCAAGTCTCACAGTCCTCGAACTGAGTCAACTTATCTATCTTTGAAACAAAGGCAAACATGTGGAGAAGACTGTCTAAGTTCCCTAACAAGCAAGTACTAAACTATGAAGAACGTTCGTTTTTGACATGCAGGGCAGTCAGTGAGAACGTGGCAAAAGTCCCATCCACCATTAAGTGCAGTGCTGTGACTGTAATACATTTGTCAGATGGCAAGCTGAACATCTACCAATCTCTGAAGGAGGATGAACATGGCAAGCAGGACACACATGCGAAGAAGCTGAAGCCTCGCCAGGTCCCCCAGGCTCAAGATGCACAGCCAGTGAAAATAATTTGATACAATCAACAAGTTTCAAAATTCTTCCGTAGTGATCCATTTTAATCAATGAGTAATCATATTTTTTAATCCATACATTTTATCAATCCAAGTTTCAACGTATAAGTTCATGGAGATACCTAAACAGGCTTTTCTCAGAAAATATGGCAGTTCACCATTCCTCATAACTCAACGTAGAATATGTAGACCCAATGCATTTAGGGCAATCTAAATCCTTCTTCAGGGGTAACTATGGTCAAAAAAAGATCTCATGAGAACCAGCGGTGACCACAAACATAATCAAAAACATAACAATACACAAACTACTATGTGAATCATGTCACTGCATATGAAACATATGAGTGTACACAATTATTACAAGAAATCAGCACAAAAACTGCTAATTGAACATATACGTATAAAGCTAACAATTACAAACGGATATCATGAAAATTTACCTGCATATTTTATGCAAAATAATTAAACCACACAAGAATGGTATTAAATTGATAGATGATGTGACCTCGTGTTTGTTAATTAACTCAAAAATGTGCACATCCAATAAATCACAACTGAAAATAAAAAAGGGCAACATGTGCAGGTGAATACCATAGTGTTTAACTAGAAATGAAAGCATTTCAAATAGATAGGTACCAGTGCCTGCAGACTAAGTTTACCTGCAGCAGTAAAACGAACCATGCTGATTTGGTCCAGGGTTGAATGCCTACACATGGCTTTGAGCATCACAAAAATTAAGAAGATTGTCGGGATCTGGTGTGCATTCTACCATTTTGACGTTCAATTATATACCCAGTTCCGTCCACCAGACAGTTTGCACCCTTTTACAGTTTGAACAAAGGTTTAAACACTGGGGGTTTACTACTCCATCATAGTTTGATGGACTGAGAACAACAGTTGACTTTATTTTTATTTCACTTTTGTTTTTTAAATCGAACAGCGAATCATTGGAGTATGTTTTTTAGTGGACCACATTTTAGAATGAGGAATTGGAGGCTGCTAATATGGTCATGAATTTGGTACGCTGCGCACTGTCAATTTAAACTATTAGTATATCAGGGTATATCTTGGGAAAGGGGTGGTCCAAGTAAGAAACTAAATCTAAATGAGGATTACGCTCAGCTGTATGATTGCATTTAGGATTTTTTTGCATTTTTGCACTTTACTTGATGCACTTTAAAAATGACTATGCTGCTATGTAATGGACTTGAGCTGTTGGACTGCATTGATGCACAGTTTTGCACGTTTAGCACCTTAATCTTGTTGTTAAATTATAATCCCAGGCCTCTTAATGTTGATGCACTACCACAGGAATTACATTTTTGTTGATTTAAGTGTGGGTCGGGAGGGGGCGGGGCTAGGGGATAAAATCTGGGCAAGGAAGAGAATATCTGTTTTTTGTGTCTTTCACTCAATAAAAAATCATTTTAAAAAAAAGGAGTATCTTTTTAAGGACCTTTAATTGCTTAATAATCACATTTATTCACACACGTTTTATATTCATTAATGTATTCTTTGTGGTCTGCCATTTTATTATTCTTGGTTTCTTCACATTGTCACATCTGACTATCATGGGTTTGTTTTTCTTCTCATATTTTGTTTATTTCTACTTCACCGGGGTGCTGGGGTGTCACGTGATATGGTGACTTTGTCCAGCAGCTGTTTTTCATCGATGACCTCTTCTCTGCTACAGCCTGTTAACCTGCCCTATTGAGGACTCTACCTTACTCAAGACCGGTACCTACCTGTAAGCCAATCCAGTGAAAGATCATGGCCAGTAGAATTGACTTCGACCCCGCTCACAATCTGTTCTTCTTTGCAGCAGCAAATCCCTTTCAGAAGGACTCTAGGCAGCGTTATCCAGCCCCATGGAGCCCTCTTCGGCTGTAGCCTGCAGCCTCGTCCCGCTGGGGCATTTTGAGCTCCAGAAAAACATCTAAGTCTAAAGATAGAAATCTTCACCTGTCTCAACGGCTACCAGCACCCAATAGACAACAACCTCCTTGGCCTGAAAATCAAGTTTTCCCACTCTGAGTTTACCCGCTATAGTCCACAGCTTCTTCAAGACTTCGTCCAGCAGCTCCCCGTCATTGACAACCTCCTCTCTGCTTCAGCCTGCTGCCTGGCCCCACTGAGGACTCAACCTTTTCCAATAAATAGCAGTTGGCCTTAACTTGTGACTTTGTCCCAGACTCAGGCAACCACATATCCATGGTTAGTGCTTTGTTCTTTTGGGTGCTATTTTCCACTAAAAATTTCAAAAATCCATAACTCCAGTTGTACTAATTGGACCGAATTCATTTTGGTGTCTTTTTATTTATTTAAATGTACTCTATTTTTCTAAATTGGTGAGCAATTTTTCTTGTGTTATGTATTCACTTTATTGCTGCTTGTGTGCTGCATAAATACTTTACACATTGGCTGCCTGCTGCTGACTGCTTTTGTGTCAAGCTACCAGAGATTTAAGCACAGGTTAATTTAGTGACTTTTTGTGGTTCAACCTGACAATAATAGTGGTTGTTGAGAGAGTAGGGTTTCCACCCCTCCCAACTAATAACCCAATTTCTTACAGTGAGGAAGCATCAGGATGGAATCTCTAATGCATCTTACCAGCATGGCAACGAGGGGACTCCTGGTATTTCAGTGACCTAACACAGAAGGAGTCGGTGGTTGACCCTCATGATCTCCACATAGCAGGTAAGAGGTGTAGTCTACTCATGGTGGGTACAGTTTCTTCACCAATGTTTTGGCTCTCCAGAGCCTGAAGAGTGGCTGTGGGAGCTTGGGGAGGGAGATCTTTAGATGTGGTCTGGGCCGCAGCAGTGCAATGCGTTGTGACTGGACCCGCTCCCCCCAGCACACTATAATGATGCCTCGTACCTGCTGGGGGGCTTTATGTGGATTTTGACCCACGGCCCCCCTGTCAACCATGATCCTGCTACACATGTTATGTCTCCGCCTTGACTCTCAGACCTATTGAATGATCCATAGAGATTGAGAGGCCTGGATTGCCTGCTTCAGTGTTAAGCCCCAATATTTCCCACTAGGCTTCATGATCAGTTTGAGGTGACTGGCTTGTGAGCGGCGCACCTATATTGCTGGTGTGGCTAATGTGGATGCCCTCAGGGAGTGAGAATCCATGCATTGAGCCTCTCCTTTGAGGCACTAGTGCACATTCAAGGTCTGTGTGTCGATGATCCTTGATAAACTGTTGGAGGGCAACTGTTGGAGGGCACTTGGTTACATATTGGGGTGGAGTGGAGCTTGCTGGTGGGGACTGTGCAACACTCATGATTGTGTGGCCTGGTCTCTGGCGGAAGCTGTTGCAACAAGGGCATCTCCCATGACATTGTGCCCTCAGACCGCACATTCTCATTTTTCACAGGGGAAGCACCAGAGCTGTGCACAATGGTCAAAATGGATAGCTCACAGTCCAAGGTCACCTTTGACTGGGGAAAGTCTGCTAAGGACATGATGCAGAAGCTAAGGCAGATCAAGCTGAGGACCCCGCTGGGCTCATATCTAACGTAGAGGATAACCTCTACATTTTGCAAGACAATAAGCGCAGTCTACTGACCATTGATGGTAAGATTGATGTTTTGACTTATTGTATGGATCGTATGACAGAATGGCTGGATAAACACTCAACGCTGTTGGATAAGGTGGAGCTATGTGTTTGAAAGGTTGAGGATGGATGATGCTGTAGCAGGTAAAGACAATAAATGTAAAATTGAAAACAATCTAGCATTGATAAAATGCAAAAATTAACATCTACAGGCGAGATTGAAGTGAACTAATATTCTAATAATGGGTGTACCTGAGACTGCTAGCACTGAAAAAATGTAGTAACTTGCTGAGAAACCTGAAAGGCCAGGATACTTTCTCCAAACTATTTGTCATGGAACGGAATTTGTATGTTCGTTTTAAGTGCCTGAAAGTTAAGTGCCTCTGCCGTGCTCTGCAAATTTCTTATCATGGTTGACCATAGGGCCCCTTGTGGATTCTTATTTCTCTTTGTGTTCAGGCTAGAGTTTATCTGCGCTTCATTGCGGTATGAGGCGAGCATCCTATTCCACTTGTTCCAGTAAGGTCTCATTCTAAGCTGCTAGTGAGTCCTCATTGTCGATGCTAGCCAGGTTGTCAGCTATATTCTGGGGAAGCAGCACTGTTGAGGGAGTTTTTGCAGCCATGGTAAGGCCCGGCAAGTTTAAGCAATTGTTTTGGAGACCCATTCCTATTCCCGATGGTAAGTCAGACCTAGGTGTTTGACATTTGGTTTCTTCCTCCTCTAGTTACTTTATTAGCTGGAGCAGGTCATCCCCCCTTTGCGATGGACTAAGTAAAGCTGTGAAGAAAGTTCCATCAAATTACTTGTAGACCACAGCTGTTTATGCGGCGTGGGGCTCAGGCACGGGCTGCCCTGTGCTGAGTGGGAGCTTGGAGGGGGCAGGGGAGCGCCCGGTCCGCAAGCTGCACCCGAACCTGGTTGGGCCACTTCTGAGGAGCCGTGGCTCTACCAAAATCACCCTTCTCCCAGCTCCCGTTTGTGTTTCTGCAGGCAGGTTTGGGCTCAGGCTGAGAAGGAGGCAGCTAAAGTTGCTGGAGAGTCGCTTGTAGGAGTCCCACCTGATTCAGAGGATTGCCCACCCCCAGACAGGAGCAGCAGAGAGCATCCCACATGCACCCCTGCTCACCTCACCATTGGTGCTGATCTCGTGCTGCCGATGCAGATGCATCCCGGCACTCTTCCGTTTACCCTCTGCTTCTCGTCGGGTTTCTGCTGCAGGCCCTGTGAGCCTCTGTGCCTCATGCCTCAGTCCACGGAGGTCGCTTCCGTCACACTCCGATGGCCACCGCCTGCTGAGACAAGGAGCTTCGGCGTCTCTGTAGCGTCCTCGATTAGAACCAGAAGCAGAAGTCATTGTCCTAGAGGGCAGCAGAGCATTCCTTTTTGCTGACCTTTCTCTATGGAATTAGGTATTGCATGAAGGAGTGCTGTATGGTCTGATGAAATGTACAGTATTTTGAGCAGTGTCTGAATTCTCAATGCCTTGCCACAACTTTAAATCAGACTGGAATTTTTTCTTGTAAAACAATCATGGTCACTAGTATCTTTCTTCGGATTTGGTTCCACATCAAGGATCCATCTACTTAAAACATTGCTATCATTGAAAATGCATGCCCGACTGAACAACCTGGACAATTACGGTCCACTTATCAAATTGGAGCCTTGGTTTCCTTTAAAATGGAATTTCTTGGGACTTGAAGGTTTCTATTTTGTGAAGGATCTTTTTCAGTGTTACGTTAATCAGAAATAGGGAGAATAGGGACAGGTTTGGAAAGTCCTTTTTTGAAGCTATAGGTTGAGACTCTGTAACAACGTAAAAAATAATCAGTAGCTCATATGCCCTCTCGTCCCATTTAATTTCAGTGTTGGCTGGCTGTCTTTTTAAGCTGTGGGACTCACACTCACCGGTCCACATGCACACATATGTGTACATACTCACATCCATCCATTCACAAGCACACACATGCACGCATTGAGAGCCACCGATTCATGCAAGCAAACTAAGGCATTCATTCACACATGCATCCATGCATGCACGAAAGGAAGCACTCAACTGTCCAATAAACCACTAACCTGTGAAGCCTTACTCTCATGCCTCTGCATAGAAGGTAGCACCAGGGGTTGCAGGGGGAGAAGAATGAAGGCCAGGAGGAAGCTGGAGGCTTCAGGCAGCAGTACCGGGAAGATCCTGAGATCTCCTCATATTGGCCAACCTTGTCAAGCGTCAGCCAAGCAGAGAAGGAGCTTTCCTAACTCGTCACAGGGAGGATGGGATCATTGAGACTTGCTGATCCCATCCCAAACAGTGAACGAGTTGGGAAAGGTTGGTGTGAGGCTTCACTGATTGCCAGTCAGTTTTAGGGCACCTCTGGGCTTACACCTAAAGAGCCAAAGGCTGAAACTGTCAAGGACACTTCCCTCATCATCTCGGAGGTTCCTCACAGGGCTTTGCCGGGCTGCTGACATCACTGCACTTAGAAAATAGGGATGATGGAGCACAAAATCCCACACTAACAGGCCGCCAATGATAAATCAGGAATTCATATTTGTGAGATTGCATTTAGTCCAACATGCATTAATATATTTATTATTATCAATTTATTAAGCACAACTGTTTTCACTGGAAAGGGTAAGAGAGATATTGGTCTGAATTCACTCAGGACCAAAGGATTTGTTGTAGCTTTAATTACAGAATGGCCATTGCTTTTTTCCTTCTCCCTCTGCACCATACCAGTAGACAGAGAAAGATTGCAGATTGAGCATAATAGATTTGCTACTGACTCAATCAATTTTGGTGGGAATCAAATCGAACGGTCAGCCCAAATTGATGGCCAAAGTTATTTTCTTAAAGCTGTGCAGGACGATCTGACCCAGATTAGAGATCATTAGAATGGGTTCCCCAGATGTGCTATGCATATCCTTTAGATTCAGTAAATCACTAGGAGTGGAATCATCGTTCAGACTATACTATTAATGATATTCAGAATTTTCTCATCAAAAAATAAGCCCAAATTATCACAAAGTGATTGTGTACTTGAGAATGACTCGAACATGCATCTAGGGTTTGCCAATTTATGGCCACTGGAAAACAATGCTGCCTTGAATTCTAACTTTATCTCAGGATCACAATTAACTCTCCAATGTTTTCCATCAATTTTGCATCTCCCGTTCAGAGGGTTTAATATGCCCTTGTACCATGGGGCTGACATATGATTTTTTTGTCAAATTTGTTTTATAGGAAGGGTTATATGTAGGGCTGAGTTATACCAGTGGTCATTAATTGCCCATTGTTCATCGATATGCCTATTAGCCGGGACAGATCACATATTTGCTTATGGCTTGGCTAATACTTCAATGTTGAGCCTAGTCCAAGGATACTTTGCTTTTTGAGGAGCCAGACTGTGAGTAAGAGTCTGGAAGAGGTATACTAAATCGAATTAATGCATGAAGCGTCCATGCTTGAGGGGAAATATCAAAGTGAGAGGGTTCAAAAATTATCTAGCATGACGACCTACATGTGTTGGACCAAAGACAAATGAATCTAGCCCTAATGCTGCCATAGAGTTAATTAAATCTAATGCATGATTATTGGACAGAGTAACATCCAAGATATTAACATCACCTAAGAGCAAAAATGATTAATAAGATTAAAGCAGAGGCATAATAAAATAGACTAGAAGCTCCGGAGGTCGGTAACCAATTATGCCCGTTGATATACGCGAGCTGTTTATTTGTATAGAGAAGCAAAAGACTTCCACCATAGAAAATTCCTGTAATGGGAACTTTTTTTTTAATTAAGTGACTTTTAAAAATTATTTAGAATTATCCGTAGTCCAGGATTTTGTGATAAGTTAACTACCTCATTTTAAATCAGCAAGAAGCTCTCTTATTTCAATAGTGTGTTTCACCAAAGAACATGCATTAATTAGCACGCATTGTAATGACTGGCCACACTTAGATGAAATAGCAGACTCATCAGGTGGGTAAACATTGTCTGGAGAGTGAGATACTGCTTGTCCAGGGGCTGATGTGTTCAGCTTCTTTAAAGGCAATAGCTTAGCCTCTTGGGTGGTATCAGAGTCCAACAGGCCCAGCCGCAGAGTGGATAAAGGAAAGCTGCCTAATGTCATCAAATTTTAATAATCTTCCCCCATTTTAACCAAAGTGTCCCTGCGATACCTTATGTTAGAGCATATGATCTTGTAGTTTGGTCCTGTATGTGGATGTCAGAATCACCAGCATGGCTGGCGTGGCCATGCAACAGACCACCAGTCTTGGTCCACCAGTCAACAACTAGCCCATCCACCAAAATGACGACCGCGGATGGCCCACCAGAGTAAAGTGAAAACTAAGATAGGCTGACATATGCACCACGTCAGTCTTAGAGCAAAAGTGCAAAGAATGCAGTACACAGGAAAATGCTTGGTAAAGTGTCGGCTCAGACAACTCTAACAAAGAGCAAGGAAGCCCTCTAATTAGCTGGAGTTAACTGTAGATGCGACTCAAGTAAAGGTAGTGAGCATAAATCATTAAAGGATTGTAGCAAGTGGTCTGTATTGAAGAAGAATGAGGTTGAAAGTTACAAGTGTTTAGTAGATGTTCTAATAGGACTCTGTTGAGACTCACAAGGCTTACATTTTGAGTGTGCTTATTTCCTCATTGGAGTAGATAATGCTAATTCTACTTTCACCTGTCTGTATAATCAATCATGAGGGTGTTGTACTTTGTCCGATGCAATTTGTGAGCTAGAGGCTTTATGTTATCAGGCATCAATAAAGGCAAAATATATTAGAGGCAATGTGTTTTCGTAGGGTTTAGGCTTCACCTACCAATTTTCCCATTGATATTCAGTTAAGAAGGTGCATAGTGGAGAATGGTGTGCGTGCTGGTAGATTTTATGGCTCTGGTTTTGTCGAATAAATGAAGCTGCACCTTTATTTGAGTGTAGAGTATGTTTTTGCTGATGGCCTTTTGCTAGTTGCTCTGAGCAGTGTCAATCATGCACATGATGAAATGTGATTTACATGTATGTCGTTTATATGTTTGTCAGGTTTTTGGATGGGTGGTTCAGGTTGGATGACCTAGAGAGGCCTAAGAATAGATGTCTGCTAGTTAGACAATATTGGGATACAGTTGTACAATTACGGTTCAGTTGAACATTATCTTGACTAGTAAAAGTGTTAAAAATAGGTCATAGGTGATTTGAAATTTCAGCACACCAAACAGCTTCAGTATTACTCACATGATCTCATGAAATTAGTCCTTTGTGAATAGACATGAAAGAACAGTGTGCATCAAATATTCACGTAGGTGTTTTGTTTGGATCGGGCCTTCATTTAATATGAATAGCTCATAGGTAAATTGATTCAGAGACTAAAGATGCACTAGAATTTTAGACTGGAGCAACTTAAAGGATTTGATTAGAATCATCGTTTGGATTTCTAGGTCTGTGTATAAAACAAACATTTGCAATGCAATCGGTCTCGCCTTTGGGACCTTATATGTATTTAGCTATGCAGCACATTAGCCTGGGTGTTGAAACATCTATTGTTCTTTAACATGGAGGGAAAGTAAGCACCAAACTGCGTGACACGCCAGGTATGGGAACACATGGAGAGAAATATTGCCTTTCAGCGGGAAACTGTATAGTCCAAAGCTCTGTTTTTAATATAAAATCAGGGCCTTCGGTGGTCATATCACCGAAAATACAAGATTTGAAAAGAAAATATTATTGTCTACGGGTGCTCGTGGAAGACAAATTCTATGGACTGGGATCAAGAGAATGCTAAAGTGATTCTGGTATTTTACTGACCTCTGCTGGCCATTTTCTATCAAGAAAGTTAAATAGAGGCAGTTGCCAGAAAAATTAAAAAAGAAAGTCCCTCAGCAGAAAGCAATTCTGGTATTTTACTGACCTCCTGCTGGTCGTTTTCGATCAAGACAGTTAAATAGAGGCAGTTGAACAGAAAAAAGTCCCTAAGTGGAAGCAGACAAGTCCTAGGGCTGATCTCCAGAGCCCACAAAGTACATACACATATAAGTATATACTAAAGTATATAAATATATACTAAAGTATATACAAGAGATCTCGAATGCTCGACCTAAAAAAGTACTCCAGACAGAGAGCACTTACCCTCTACTTCTGTCTATTTTCCTCAATGACAGGAAACCTGGCACGTAAATAGGACCTTGATAAGTCCGCTGTAGGCAAAATGAAACAAAGGAACCATTAAAAACCAGTGACACATTCCAAGGCAATGGAGCGATAAGGCAAAAACAAACAGCAAAGATCATCTATTGTGAAAGTTTTAATCCATATAAAGCCTGTTGCTGCCTGTATATTGCACAACCAGATTTATTAAAAAAGGCAGACCAGTATGCGTAAAGATAAAAAAGGAAATGTAATCCCTACGTTTCTAAATTAATGTAGCGTCATACACAAGTGGAAACTGTGCTATCCCATGTGCAACGGCAACCTGTAGTCCTAGTACATAGGGACCCATGGGGATAGCAGGGCGTAAAGATGTTCATACACTTATCATCATAACCACAGGGACACTGATGTTAAAATCCTTAAAACCATGGCAACCTGTGATGCTACTCATAGAAACTCAATGAAACTTGTATACCTTGAACAATTCCAACTTGTCATTCTACTCATAGGAACTCGATGGGGCAGAAACAGCATTGGAAGTGTCAATATACTTTTATTCCTAACATATGGAGGGCTTTCCTTGTGTTACAAACACCAAAGTACAAAACGAACATTTAGTCATAAGGATAACAGGATCAATGTAAGTTAAATGCCCCAAAGCGCATCATGTGGAGGAATAGAACAGAACAAACAACCCCCCTGATTATGGGCATTCGCAACACAGCAAACCGCTTTGTCGTAAAGCAACCCAGTTCGCAAATACAGACAACGGGTGCATTTAAAAGCACCCAGCCCAAAGTATAATGCGCAAGCTGCTGAAATTTAAAGTACAAAACAAACATTAGCCATAAGAATTAACAGAATTAATCTAAGTTCAAATGCCCCAAAGCGCATCATATGGGGGAAAAAACAGAACAAACAACCCACCTGCATATGGGCATTCCATTCGTAACATACAGCAAACCTCTCTATCGTGGAGCAATCCAGTTTGCAAATACAGACAGCGGGTGCATTTGAAAAGACCCAGCCCCAAGGCTTATGCGCAAGCTACTGAGCTTAACCTCTTAGCAAAATTCTAGTTAACCCGACATGTCACATACCTCGTACACTCCAATTCTCGGCACTGTTACGACGTTGTGTCACCCTTAGACTCAGACCGCCGGACTTGATATAGGTGGAAGTAAGCCCAAAAAGTAAAACCAGACGACGGTTTAAAATGAAAGGCATGCGCTAGCCTCCAGGTGGGCGCTATATTAAGATAGTGATTTGTACTGGAACGGACTGCAAAGAGACCCCGTGCTCTCGAACCTATAAACCTGTTGCCATTTTAAAACCAAGAAAGTCTTGGTGAAACTTTCTGCCCTGGTCCTAAATGTCATGTGGTCATTTCAGGCAGACCATTGTAATGGCTTCAACAAACCGCCAAACATCAATTATGCTAGATAAAAATGACGGTTCTGCCCTGGTCCTAAGCGTCATGTGGTCATTTCAGGCAGACCATTGCAATGGCTTACAAGAACCGCCAAACACCAGTTATGCTGAACAACAAAGACGGTTCTTACCGCTCCATCCAGTTCACCCCGAGTGGGCGCCATATTAGGCTAGTTATATATAAAATATCACCAATTTAATAATGTCAGGGGAGGTCAAAGAACATGCATCCGCAGTTCTTGATTGCAGCCCGCACATTGCACAAACTCTGAGCCATATATAAAAAGAATCTCAGTGCCAAACGTTAGCAATGCCTGAGGCTGACCAATCTCAGATGTTCTTATGTACACAGTATGATCAAAATACCAAGTGCAGACAAAGTCCAAACGAGTACTGGACAACGGTCTTGCATCATCAAATGGGGACACAAACAGAGCGACGTGCACTGGTGTATGGAAGAGGAGACGTGGCCGCCATTTTGAAAGATTCAAGTTCCTAATTGCACAGCCTCTTTTAAGGCAAAACAAAATAGGCAGATCGTTATTTCTTACATTTGTATTTGCCTATGTGATACATAATTATTTTATAAATTAAATTCTATACCTAACGGTATGATTTATCAAGTTTATATTTCTAATTCCTACTGTATATTACGATTAGTAATTAATATGAAGAGTAGCAAAACATGTCTAATAATTAAACAGTTTTCACACACTTTGTTAAAATTAACCTGAAAGGCCCTTTTCCGATGATGAGCAAGCATGGTAAGAATGATGTAGTCATTTTGAATCCTAGTTTATATTCGTCCTCTTTCTGGATTTAAAAACGTCACTTGACTATACAGGGTAACAAGCCCAATCCTCCTTTAAACAAAGCCCAAAACCAACTAAAATCCTACTAAAAAAGCCCAAATGACGGTCGACATCGAAAATTGCTAAAAGCCTAAAAAATATAATCAACGAAGAAGGAGGTATGGCGAAAGACTACCCCCACTACAACTGTGTAATTAGGAGGAGGTGGGAGGGAGGAAAACTTTATTTAAATGTAATCAGCTATGGTGCAGAAACTACACACAGGCAAACAGAAACAGAGCAGGAAACCAAGAAAAAAAGTAGTCCCCCAGAGAACAGACAAAGAACTGTAGTGTGATGAGACAGTACTTAGTCCCTGCTGCATGGGAGGAACGGAAGAGAGAAAGGAGGGACAAAGAGGCAGGACTGACCACTGGCATGCAAGGATTTTTGAAGAACACTCAAACAAACAAATCAAAAGCTGGGGGATGGCTTTAACCCAACATAAGAAATTACAATAGGTGTCGAATGCTCGATCTAAAAAGGATAGCCACTGAAAAAATTGCCCAAGATATGACTTATTTTTCAAACCAGAAGGCTGATTTTCCATGGCTTTAGGTGAAAGGTTTGTAATTGTCTACATAAGTATAAATTGGTTTCTATTGGCAGGTATTTGTTCAAGGCACTTTCATAATGTTTGTACAGGTGGTGGGAAGTGGATATGAAGACTGACTGATTAGATGCATTTGATTTAGGAAGGTCTGTTTTTAGTGATTTGCATTGTGGAACTACGGGAAAGTCTTCTTTCATGCATCACTGCTAACCACAGTAGTCTGTCACATTATGTCATTCTTATCAAGAAGATTCTCTATTTCTTGATGGGCTACTTCTCTGATGGTTTAGAGCAGTGGTTCTTAGCCTAATTTCTGCGGACCTCGGGGTCTGCAAGGCCTACTCAAGGAGTTTGCAACATTTTAGAAAACTAACTAATATTAGCAGATTAAAAAAGTGTGTACACATAGAAAACCTAAATTGAAAATAGAGAATTTTTAACACGCCATGTAAATGTGGAAGAATTTGAAAATGAAGGCTAAAAATGAAGGGCCTGATTGAAAAAGGGCCTCCGCACTTGTGGCGGAGGCCCTATGGTCGTAGGGGAGTCTACGCACTCAGGGCGGAATCTCCCCAATGAGAATTCTCATTGCGGAGATTCCACCCTGAGTGCAGAGACTCCCCCACGACTGCGGGGCCTCCACCATGAGTGCAGAGGCCCTTTGTGAATCAGGCTCTAAGATGGTAGCTTTTTCTTGATTTTGTGGGAGCAGCCTTAGGAACAGCAAACAGACTCTAATCTGGACAATTGGTGGTCTCACGGCACTGACAAAAAGAACATGTGTTTGGAGCAAAAAAGACCGTGATATTGTAGAGTCTTGCATATCAGTTCATAATAATCTACATTTTGAAAAGCTCCAACCATTCCATTAAAATTTGGATTTTTGCATATTTTGTGTTTGTGAATTAAATAAAATATTTTATAATTTGTGTATTTGACATATACTTGTTTCTGTACCTTTTTGTAATGTTTTGAGGTTCAAGTTATAAAAAATAGCTTTGGTGGGCGAACCCCTGCCTTCCAGTGGTGATTCAGTGGGAGTCCACAGAAGTCCAAAGATTAAGAACCACTGTTTTAGAAAGCTCCAAGACACGCAGGGCAGGACTCTCGTGTCTGTGATAGGACCCTCAGCAGCTTCTTTATACGAGGTTCCTATTTATCCTGGCATACTCTGCCTGTGACTGTACAGCAAGCAAATGGAGGGATCTGCTGTGGTACCTCTTGTAACAAGGCCATCTTCAGCTCTGTGGCTTTTTAGGCTTAGCACAGGGGTTCTCTGTTCGTTTGTGGGCTTTTCGTCAGGTGTTGCAGATTGCTGGGGCCGGTTAAGTCCCAGCTGGAGTGACTTTTTCGGTGCCCTTCCTCGTTCTAAGAGCTCATTGTCTTATCGTAAGGGCTTGCTGTTTTTGGCAGGCGTTCTTTTTTTTTTTTGCAGATTTATATAGCGCGAACTGGACCCGAAGGTATAGGAGCGCTTTACATGAGAATTACGTTACACAAGGACACATTCATTTTTATTTTTTTGGGTAGGCATTGGAGATTAAGTGATTTGCCCAGAATCACAGGATGTGGACGCGACCCCGAGGCTCGAACCTTGGTTTCCCAGCTCCAAAGTCGGCAATCTAGCCGTCAGACAACTACAGTGATTACTGGAGTTAGATGAATCTGGGCTGTATAGCTCGTTGTTTCATGGACCTGGCCCTGTTACCCCAGGTCTAGCATGTCTAGTACTGACAAAATTCCTATAATAGCTTTTTTTATATAGCCTTCATACCATACTTCTGCCATTTCATGGCACTCTAAATAACAAATACCACTATTAACCACATTATAGTACTTAATTTACCGACTTTCTGTAGAATGGAAGGCAGAGTCTGATTTTCCAGGATTAGAACTCATGACACGCTGATAGTAACAAGTAAGGTATCACTCGTTAAGGTAAATTCGATGGTATCAGATTGTGTGCCTGCATGTGATTAACATTGCTGTTACTTTCTATGTATTTTGTGTGTTACCATTTACCTTCAGTTTAAGAAATTTTTTAAAATGACATCGTTATACACCCTAAAGGCTATGTGAATAATGGCATGTTGGAAGATCAATCAATAATTATTAACTTTGGTGTCAAGTCGCTGATAGCAATTTCAGTGTAATATATAGTTTTAATGACACAAAGTTTCACTAAACTAGATAAGAGAGCAACGCTTTGTTTTATGTATGCTGTAAATTTACAATTTCAAAATGCTCTCTGCAATTAGCTGCTCTGGCACAAAGGTGGAAACAGTATGATTCAGATAGGAAAATATATCCCACTAATTTAGTTAAATGAAGAATTAAAGCCTAAAATAGACAACTCTAGGGAAGAGGGGATGTTACCTATTGCTCGAAAGTGTAATTTCATCCATCCCATATCTCATGCATCTTATTGTGCTGACCAGCAAACACAATAGTGCCCAATAACCACCAACATTATGCTCGTTCATTACCTCATCAAGTGACATATGATCTCTGTGAAGAACTAACACAGTTTCTTTGATCGAAGAAAATAACCCCCAGCTCATTTTCTTGCATTTCAAGCAAACCCTTTGTTTGGCGTTTTCACGACTCTCACCCGGAGCACAATGGCAGCAGGGCAGGTCCCATTTCTGTTTATTAGAAACAATGACAGGATAAAGGAGGAACCAGTCATTGAAAAGCTCCCACTGAAACCGAGCTACTCAAGCACCTCATATTAACACCAGAACATGAAGCAGACTGATGTCTCTCCTGATAACACAGAATGTGTAAGCCATTTCTTATCTTGCACGGATTTGTATCCCTTAGTAGCTTTTAAAAATAGTCCCAGCCACTATAAGAAATGCCTAATAGGTACCAGGGACTTAGTCAGATTGCATCTACATGTCTATCATCACATTGTCCCCCAATAAAAAAGTCTGTTCAACAGAAAAAGTATTCATTCTATAAGAGTTTCTTGATTAAGAATTACATTTTTCAAAAATGAAAATAGAGCCCCATTGTGGGTTCACACATTCAAGGAAGTGTACTAGTGACACCATCTATATTTTCGAAATTCACTGTAGAAATGCACAACTTGAGCATGATTCATATATTAATTTTGACCTGCATCTTTAGCAGCGTTGAGGAGTAGAGAGAAAACATCATATGTATTCAAAATCCATATTCATGTTAAAATGTGAATATGGAAGGCCTGTGTGTGCTGTATGCAGTATAAACATTTTCAGGATCATTGCAAAGAACTCCAAAACCATAGTTATAGTATCCTTATCTTCATCGTTATCCTTGATGATTTCATCATCAACTGATGTAAACACAATCTTAACATCTGATTTTATTGACCTCACAGAGACTTTGGGATCCCATCAACACATAAGTAACCCAAAGCGCTCTACAGACCAAATGCTCACCTTCAACTTCCCAGATACTAAATCCAATATCATCCCAATCTCTTAGTCTGGTCACACCTGATGACTCTCTCTTCAATGCCAGTCACAGAATTTGCGTCAACCTTCAACCAATTTTATTTCATTACGCCTAATGACGTCATAACCCTCATAACAAGCTTAGCCCTCAAGCTCAAAGTTTATGACATTACACAAATTATCAACTCCTCACTACAAGGAGAACTATAAAGTAAGTAAATTTTATCATGTTTCATTAATTGCAATCTTACATAAAGAACACATAAATGATGGTCATAATCCAATTTCATTCAATCGACTTTTGCTAAAAAATAATAGAATTAAAATCTCATAGGTTCCTTAAGATTTTGGATTTAAAATCGCAATCAGTCTTTAGGGTGAAATTCGTTACAAAGTTCATGATTGCTCAGCTGCCGCTATTAAAGCTGACCCTGGGAACGTAACCCTGTCTCAAACCAGCTCAGCGTGATAAGTACAGAGGTGTCAGAATAAAGGCCTTGAGCACAGTCATGGACACAATAAGTTCAATTTCCTGGCAACTTCAAGAAATCATCTGGCAGCTCGACATTGTTCCAAAATATTCTGGGAGTTAAGGCAGAGCGTCAGTGAGTCCTTGCACTGTCTAATGCTGTTCATTAGAAAGATCTGCTTAAGTAAGTCTTGCCTCTCCCGTTTCAGGCCTGAGCAACAACAAGCAATGTGTGTAATTGATTATTGTTTGTAGTCCCAGAGCCTGTGTTGCAGGGATTCTGCACAAACACAGAACTATGCATAGGATTATGGGACCTTGGTGTAGAGGGACTGGGTCTTCCTATCACGTTAGTGCCCACTGGCCCAGGACCGACTAGCTATAGTGTCTCACTTGCTCTCCTACTCACTCACAGAGAAGCAAATGATTAACACAACACTCCCAGATCTCTCAGGAATCGCAGTAACAAGACGCACCCTTTCGCTTGCACTCTTGCTCTTGTCCACAATAAGATCTGACAAAGACACGAAACAGTTTAAAATATTTATTTTAACTAACGTGCCCTAACATGCAGTATACGTGCCACAACAAGCAGGAAAATGCATAATACAAATACAGTCAGCCTAGCAGCTAGTCCATAAATCATGAAGGGAGATGTCATCATGGAAAGACAATAGAGCCTAACCTCCGTCCCCTTGCTACGGAGTAGTATTATTATATATCAGAAGATCTCTGGGCATGTCAGCAGACCCATACCTTAGCCTATAGATGGTAGATCTACATCATAGGTGCTATCTCGCTCTTCTCCCGGGAAAGGTCCCTCTCCAGGTGTCCCACCTAATTTGTGTACCCCACTAAAAACCAAAGTACGTTGTCCAAACACCAGCTGCATCAGTATGTTTTGTCTAAGGGCTAAGGTCTGGCCAGAACAAAATAACAAGGGGCATTGTTGTTCGACCTTGCACATAATGTTCAGTCAAAATCCCAGGAACATGCAGAGAGAGAACACAACGATGAGTTCTCATGTGAAAACAGCCATAGAAATTATTACAAAAATAAAGACATGTAGTAACGTGTGCAAAGCAGCAGGCAGGCTGCAAAGTGCTCATGCTAACTTAGGGGTCTATTACGATGGCCACCGCAAAGGCAAAAGGGACCGCCCGCCATAGGTGCGGCAGTCCCGCCATTCAAGTGAGGATGCGCCCGCCACACTGGCGGGCGATCCACGCATTGTTTACATTGCGGCGGGCGGTGCTGTAAGCAGCACCCGCCGCAATGTAAAAAATGCATGTTGTGCATTTGCATGCACAACTTGACAGGCACCCCGCGGTGCCTGCCACCTTGTGCATGCCAATGTACCCCCCATGTGCACCCCCCACCTCCCCAACATCCTGGGTGCTCGCAACGGGCCCCCCAAAGCAGACACCGTATGACGAGTCGACCGGCGGAAAAGCGGCGGATGGTCTTTCTGTCCGCCGCGGACCCCCAGCCATCCTAATATGGCGGGGGGTCACTGAAGCATGGATGGCGGGCGATCGCCCCCGCCGGGCCGCCCGCCATAGGTGCGGCAGTCCCGCCATTCAAATTAGGATGCGCCCGCCACACTGGCGGGCGCATCCCGCATTGTTTACATTGCGGCGGGCGGTGCTGTAAGCAGCACCCGCCGCAATGTAAAAAATGCATGTTGTGCATTTGCATGCACAACTTGACAGGCACCCCGCGGTGCCTGCCATCTTGTGCATGCCAATGTACCCCCCATGTGCACCCCCCACTCCCCCCCAACATCCTGGGTGCTCGCAACGGGCCCCCCCAAAGCAGACACCGTATGACGAGTCGACCGGCGGAAAAGTGGCAGATGGTCTTTCTGTCCGCCGCGGACCCCCCAGCCATCCTAATATGGCGGGGGGTCACTGAAGCATGGATGGCGGGCGGATCGCCCCCTCCGGGCCGGCGGTGGCTACCGCCGGCCCGGCGGGGGCGATCCGCCCACCATCGTAATAGGCCCCTTAGTGAAGACGACAATGTCCCTATGGGCCACATGACACAGGCACCTATAGTTCAGGAATTGTTGGTTGTGTCAGGGTATCCTGAGTTCTTTTATTGGTAATAATAAGAACCACATGTGAATAAAGGACTGTCTAGCTGATTTGTGCAACAGCTCGAATAAATACAGTTGAGCAGACATGATGTACGAGTTCACGGAATAATACAAGAACTTATTGTTGGCCAGGTCTGAAATGTCAGTGGTCCTTCAGAGCAACAGGGCTTGTGTTCTTAAAGCCGATTGGACAGCAACATTTGGGAAATTATTTTCCCAAACTGGCTGTGCCTCCAGGTCCTTGACAGAGATTGTTAAGTATGTAGCCCATTGGTTCGCAGCAGTATAAGCAAGTAACAGGCGTGGTCTGAGTGCAGCTTTTAGTGTACCTGGCTTTGCTTTTTTAATCAGGGAGCACTAAGCTAAAAGGTTTGCATGTTAACTGTTGCTGTGGAGGAAATGATCTTGCTTTCCCTAGGGATGCCCCCAAATCTGTGTTGTTAAGGCTAAAATGGAGAGGGGTGCGAACGCACCCCTGCTTCAGGCCTCTGCTGGTATTTTTTTTTTTTTTTTAAACAGTCAACCTTTTTCCAACCTTTACTCAAACACAGGTGTCAGAATCCAGTGAGATACCAACTTGTAATAAATTAGACGGTATGCCCCAAGCTGCCAGGTTTTTCCACAATATTATCTGATCAACTTTATTAAAGGCTGCTGTGTAGTCCATAAAAAAGGCAATATTCGGAGGCCTTTGGAGTTGATAGCACGATGAGCCAAGAAAGATATTGTCACGTTATTATCTGTGGTATTGCAATTTGGTCTAAACCCTGTTTGAAAAAAAAGATAATGTTATTGTTGGTTGAGCAGCATCTTCGCATATTACTTGCCGTCAACATCTAACAGTGCAATTTGGCGGTAGCTGGAGGCATCCGTTTTGCTGCCCTTGTTTTTGTAGAGTGGACATAACATTGACCAGCGAGAAGAATAAACAACTGAACTTGTTCAGAACGAAAAAAGTATTTGGTATTCACGGACATTCTTTCACTTGGTTATGCTCAGTCGCGGTCGGTGGAGGAGTGCCGGCCGGGCGGTGACGTGGGGCGGGGGAGGGGCAGGGTGGGGGTAGCAAAGTATGGATTACGGACTATACAGGTAAGTAAACATTTAAATCAATGAAGCGAATTTCGTTGCGCGCACTGCATCGCCAAATGCGATGCAGTGCGCGCAACTGAAATTCATTTCATTGATTTAAATGTTTACTTACCTGTATAGGTCCGTAATCCATACTTTGACCCCCACCCTGCCCTCTCCCGCTCTCACGTCACCGCCGGCTGGCACTCCTCCACCGACCGCGACTGGTTATGCTCCTTTCTTACTAACAGGAAACAATGCCTCAAATTTGACCCATTCACATCCAAATTTCTTCATGCATATCCAGTCGCGGTCGGTGGAGGAGTGCCGGCCGGGCGGTGACGTGGGGCGGGGGAGGGGCAGGGTGGGGGGTAGCAAAGTATGGATTACGGACCTATACAGGTAAGTAAACATTTAAATCAATGAAACGAATTTCGTTGCGCGCACTGCATCGCCAAATGCGATGCAGTGCGCGCAACGAAATCGTTTCATTGATTTAAATGTTTACTTACCTGTATAGGTCCGTAATCCATACTTTGCTACCCCCACCCTGCCCCTCCCCCGCCCCACGTCACCGCCCGGCCGGCACTCTCCACCGACCGCGACTGTGCATATCCCACTTCTCTTCAACCTCTATAGAGAACCTTTTTTCAGTGTAATATCCTCTTTTGGTCTAAAGTGCCAAATGTACGCAGATGCTGTTCAAATTATAATCAGCCCTTCAGCTATTGGCCCATGCTTGCTCATAACAAAATAATAGGTGGATAAAAATGTCCTTGCTTCAGCACCAAGAAAACAGAAATCCTGACATTTGGAACGTAAAACCTAGCAGTGATCCCTTCCAAGTGGCCAGCAGACATAAAACCTCCTCCAGCATCTTTCAAAACGCCTCAGAATGCTGGAGCCCTCTTCAAGTCAGACCTCTCCTTCGCCCCACGAGCTCAAACAATTTCTAAAAATTCTCATGACAACCTCTAATACATATCTAAAGTCTGTTCCATGTTCGGCATTCTGCAAAGGATCCTCATCAGGCAATTGTGCGATCCAGACTGTTCTATTGCGTTACTGTTTTTCTCAACGCGCACTCAAGACTTTTATCTGCTGCAAACGGTTAAAGATGGATCGATCACACTCATCTTCAGCGTGAAAAACACGAGTGCTTATTAAAAACAAACATTGGCAAAGCCAATACGTCTCACTTTTTCAATGCCTGTTAAATTGCTCCAGCGTTGGCAATTCTGGTAGCAGTGGCTAGCCACAATGGGAAGGTATTTTCTATAGTTCCAAGATGGCCGTCATGCTATATGAAAATGCAACCTGGTGGCCGCCTTGAAACTATATAAAATAACATTCTACCGTCTTGGAACATTATTTTCTATAGTTCCAATAAGATCACTACTTTACATGTATATGAGACTTGGTGGCCATCTTGAAAGTACAAAAAATGTAGTTCCTAGATGGCTGCCACGTTGCATCTACATTCAACATGGTGTCCATCTTGGCAATATAAAAATAATATTCCAAGACAGGTGAACATTATTTTCAGTATTTCCACCTCGTAACGTGCATCTTTGAAGTATAGAAAATACAATTTCAACATGACCGGCTGCCACTTTTGGCTATGCTAATGTAGATCAATTTTAAAAGGGCATTGGTAAAGCCAATAGTAACACAGAGCAGTGGACAGTAGGAGAGAGGCAGGGGGCGACAGAGAGAGAAAGAGAGACACTGAGTCCAGGAATAAAGAGGCAGCGTTTGAGATGAAGGGGACAGAGAATGACTGGAGTGGAGAAAGAGATGTGGGTGCAGAGAGAAAGAGTGCAAGTGCTTGAGGAGTAGGTAAGATTGAAAGAGAAAGAGAGAGAAAGGTGCAGGAGATGCACTACTGTGAAATGTAGTTTCACAAATGTTTTTTTTTTTTAAAGTAGTTTCCTGAAGTCAGTAGTGGAAGAATACACTCAACCAATCAAAAGTGAGGGTGAAACCTAAATGCACAAGGAGCTAGCCAAACATAAGAACTGGTGGAGAGCCTTTAAATCAGGAGTAGGTAATAATTGTATTGGTTAATGGAGTGTTGCCTATACTGAGGCAGCCTGTATAACCTAGTTTCAAGAAATAATAGCTCTTCTTTGGCATATAAATTGCTATTGCCCTACAACCAATTGTTTGCATTGCATTGTAGATCGTTGACTGCCTAGCACATTAAAAGATGTCATTTGTAAAGTTTAAGAGTAACTGCTATAAATCTAAATGTCTGATAAGAAATTGTTTTATACCAGTTTGACCAGGCATGGCATCCTTCGGAAAAAAACAGCTTTTGCCAAGAGTTAAGAAAAGCTTCCGGTGTATTTGCAAAAATAATTTTCAGGTTTGAGACTAAATTGTTCTGCTTCGAGACAACAGATTATGAAGTGGCCTGAATGAGCAGGGTTATGGAAATGCAAGAAAATAAGTTACTTACCTGTAACTGTAATTCTCCAGTATTGGAATCTTTCATAGATTCACATGCTTGAATCATTCCCCATCGTCCAGATGGGAGTTCCAAGGTACATTATAAATATCAATACAATGTCAAATATAGGCTTAAAAAGGGCTCTAGGCCCATTAATTTTGTAATATACCATAGTCATTATTTAAAAAAGAGACCAAACATAGGTTTCAATCAATCAGATTGTTCTGCCCTCTAGAACACTCCTGTGAGAAGCTTCAGTCCCTCAGATTTTCTACAGCACATCGTGCTAGGGAGTCTCCACTGACCTCTGCTCAGTCATCTTATTCTACAGTGTTTCAAGGATTCAATACCTTTTTATTGCTTCAGGATTTTTACAGATGACTCTTTTGCTTCTTATTGGGTCTGTACATTTTTTTACGTTTATTCTGACTTTGCCATGTTGGATAAAGCTAAGAAGAGCCTGTTCAGGGCCTGTGCTACCTGCTCTAAGGAGAAGCTCCATACAGATGACTCTCATAAGGACTGCCTTTATTGCCTTTACCTAAATCATAAGGCTAAAGAATGTAAGGTATGTTGTACCTTTGTTAATAAAACCTTAAAAGACCTTGAGGGGAGGCTGATAACATGGCTACAGAAACTTAGGGCAAGGAAGGAGCCAGTGACTAGGGACGACAGTGAGGAGGAATCTTCATTATCTTTTAGAAGGTCACATAATAGGGAGAGGTTTCCCCGTTCTCACTCTTCTCTAAAGCGACCAAAAAAAAGCCTTAAAAACATGCATGGGTCTTGCAGGTTCAACCCTTCTAAATCTAATCGAAAAAGAGTTCAAGGAGAAGGAGGAACAGTATAATTCCTCTAAAAAGGTTAACTGACACAACATCGATGTAATAAATATCGATGTAAAAGATACTGAGTAAAAAATATATACAACAAAAATATCGACTCCTATACTTAAACAGGCAAGTACAAAAATATTGGCTAAAAAAATCGATGTAAACAATATAGATGTATAAAATATTGACTTTTATATAAATATAAAGTAAAATAATATATATTAAATATTAAATTTAATTTTAACAAAATAAAATAAATTTAATATACATTTTAATAAAATATAACAAATAAACTTAACAAAAAAAGATAAACACACAAACATAATTATATATACATATGCATTTACTTTAAAACAATTAATAAACTATTATTTTTAATTTATGTTAAATGTTTATAATTATATAAAAAATAAAAATATATATCAATGATTTAAAATATAACAAAACAAAAAATCTATAATAAATTAAAACATTAAACTATTAAAAACTATTTAAACTTAAATTTCACAATACAGTCAGTGCAACAGTAGGGAAAGTGTTGGATGGTGGAGGGGTGAAAATAACTATTCCCCCCCAGTGACTGCAACAGTAGGGTAAGTGTTGGATAGCGGAGTAATTAAATCTACTATTCCAACTTCAGTGAGTGCAACAATAGGGAAAGTGTTGGATAGCGGAGGGGTAAAAATTACTATTCCCACTCCAGTGAGAGCAACAGTAGGGAAACTGTTGGATTGCGGAGGGGCAAAAATTACTATTCCCACTCCAAATAATGCAACAGTAGGGAAAGTGTTGGATAGCGGAGGGGTACAAATTACTATTCCCACTCCAAATAATGCAACACTAGGGAAAGTGTTGGATAGCGGAGGGGTAAGAATTACAATTCCCATTCCACTGAGTACAAAAGTAGGATAAGTGTTGGATAGCATAGGGGTAAAAGTTACTATTCCCACTCCAGTGAGTGCAACAGTAGGGAAAGTGCTGGATAGCGGAGGGGTAAAAATTACTATTCCCACTCCAGTGAGTGCAACAGTAGGGAAAGTGTTGGATAGCGGAGGAGTAAAAATTACTATTCCAACTCCAGTGAGTGCAACAGTAGGGAAATTGTTGGATAGCGGAGAGGCAAACATTAATATTCCCACTCCAGTGAGAGCAACAGTAGGGAAAGTGTTGGGTAGCGGAGGGGTAAAAAATGTTATTCCCACTCCGGTGAGTGCAACAGTAGGGAAAGTATTGGATTGCGGAGGGGTAAAATTTACTATTCCCACTTCCGTGAGTGCAACAGTAGGGAAAGTGTTGCATAGCGGAGGGGTAAAAATTACTAATCCTACTCCAGTGAGTGCAACAGCAGGGAAAGTGATGGATAGCGGAGAGGCAAAAATTACTGTTCACACTCCAACAGTTAAAAAAATATAAATATATTAAAAAAATATAAATATAAATAAAAAATATTAAAAAATTAAAAATCAAATATATTAAATATATAAAAAGGAAACATATTATAATATTAATTACATATAACAAATACCTACAAATATTATATAAAATAAAATAATAAATACATTTAAAAAAAAAATCTTTTAAACTAGAAAATATTAACAAACAAAAACATTAATTAATACATAAATGTATTTATTTTATTTCCTACCCTATAACACCACACCAATAACAACACACTTCAACATTTTAAATTAAATTTAGTTCCATAATTACCATAATTAATAATCAATTAAAAAATATTAATTAAAAAAACCTAACAAACATAATTAACTACACACACTTTAACTCTATAATGTCCACAACACACACCTAAATTAAACCATAAAATAATAAAACACAATTAAAACTTATTTTTAAATTAAAAACTATTACTTTTAACAACTAATTATAAAGTAATTAAAATGTATTTAATACCCACCCTTTACCCCTTTAAAAGTAAAAATAACACAAAAAAATAATCAATTACAAAAAATAAATATCAAATAATTAACATTATTTAACAACTATATATTAACTAATTAAACACAAATTACTTCTCATCCATTACCCCTATAAACACCACAACACACACCTAAAATTAATTACACAATTGCCATAATACATTTTTTATTTATTTAATTAATATCAGTTAACAAATAATTAGTAAAAAAAAAATAAACTGCTTAACACCCTTTACCCCTATAAGACCCAAAACACACACCTAAAATTAATTACACAATTATTATAATTAATTACCAATTGATTAATTATAATTAATTAACAACCAACTAATAATTCATCAATTAAAAATAAATTATTTCCCACCCTTTACACTTATAAACTATAAACACCAAAACACACACCTAAAATCTAAAATTAATTCCACAATTACCATAATTGATTACAAATTAATTAATTAAAATTAATTAACAACCAATTATTAATTAATCAATTAAAACTAAATTACTTCCCACCCTTTACACCTATAAACACCAAAACACACACCTACAATTAATTACACAATTACCATAATTAATTACAAATTAAATAATTATTATTAATTAACAACAAATTATTAATTAATTAATAATAAAGTACTTTACACTTTTAACACCATAACATCTCAATTAAACAAATAATAATAAATAAAAAATAATCAATTAATTTAATATAATTAAATTACTTCACATCCTATTCCCCTATAAACCCACAACCCGCTACAGAACTAAAAACGCAAAATTAAAATTAAAAAAATGTACAACTACTAAAATTCAACACATATATTAAAAATACAAACAATTCTTATACAAAAAACATACATCACATACATTTAAAACATATACTAAAATACATAACATTCATTAAAAAATCGATATTTTTAACAACTATGGGGTCGATTCCGATTCGGGCCGGAAAAAGCACCGACCGACTCGGATCCGGAAATAATACCGACCGACACGTACCCGTGGCGCCCGACACGCCAAGTACGATGCAAGGCTTGAAAAATCCGACCGACACGTACCGAAACCAAGTCGACCGACCGAGCCGCACGGAAAACAGCAATCCGGCCGGAAAAACGCGCGAATCCAACCGACCAACACGCACCCGGAACAAATCCGACCGAAACGTACACGCGAACTCCAAACCGCAAAGTACGATGCAAGGCGCGAACCACGAGCGAGTCGGACGGAGGCCAAGCCGCACGACCGACACGCATACAAAACCGAGCCGAAGCAACACAAAACACCGCGACCGACGCGTACGCAGCATAGAAAACTGCACAAACACAGCGCGAACGAAACGGAGAACACCGTACGAGACAAATGCAGGGTCCGACTCGGTCACAAGAACGTTTCCAACATACACAAACAGCACAAAGGAAAAATCACCCAAAAAAGGCCAAACAAGCAATTACCAAGCCAATAAATACTGGGGGTGGGGACAGAGAACAAAGACACACCCACAACTGCACCTATATAAAGGACACAAATCACAACCATGAGCCTTTGCAAATGCCATTCCACTGCCAGCACCCAAGAGAAAGCAACCACACACCCACAGCTCATCCCTCACACAAGCCACACACCATCAGCACACCAACAAATACCTACCTCACATACACCCAGCAAAACACACACTCACACACCCTCACCTGCACACCAACACACACATCACTCACCATCACCACCCATCACCATGCCCCCCAAGAAGAATCCCAAGTTCCTAGATAGTGAATTGGAAGTCATGGTAGACGAGATCCTCAGGGTGGAGCCACAGCTGTTTGGCACACTGGTCCAACAGACCCCCATCTCCCAGAAAACCAAGATGTGGGAGAGGATCATCAACAGGGTGAACGCACAATCACCATGTCGGCGCACAAAGAGCGACATCCAGAACAGGTGGTATGACGTGCGCAGGAGGGTACGGGACATGCTGAAGAAAGACTACATCAACAGCCAATACACCGGCAGTGGCCCTCCTGCCAAGCCAATATACCTCAGGCCCTGGGAGGAGAAGGTGCGGGCCATCCTTCCGCCAGTGAGCGTATATGGACTAGAGGACATCCCAGAGCCTGGTGAGTACACAAAAAATGTACACAATATACTGCCACAAAACACACACATCACTGTCAAGGGGAGAGTCAAACCATGCACTCATAGCAATTACACAGCAACCAGAACAGAATCATCCCAAAATGTGTATGTCAGTCAGATAAACACAACACATGCCATCAAAAAAGTCACATCCAACTGTGCCAACACATGTACAAACACAACTACAACTACAGCTAGGCAGTGGCACAAATAGAACTAACAAACACATCCACACATGTAGCCACCACAACAACACCAACACACAGTGAAGACCACTCAAAGGAAGGAATTCTGTGTATGCTGGCCAAGTCAGTGTAGCCAATAGCATCATGGGAGTCGCAGTCACACATATTGCCCCCCACAACTGTCCCATCAACACCACCCTGAACCATGCTCACATCACAGGGAGTGGAGAAGGACTCACAAGATGGCTGACACTGGCAACTGCTGTGGGGAGCACAAGGCCCTGCTGCCAACTGTGCACCAACAAACAGCAGGACACCACTGACTGACATCCTGAGAGACAACTTACACTCCCTGCAATGCAAGCACGTTCCATGGTGGGATATCTGGCTAGCTGGGTGGGAAGGGGGACTTGCAGCACTGACCATAGTCACAAGCACCTCCCCTCACACACACCCCAACACAAACTCCACAGAACCCACCTGGTAGAATGCAATGCCTCACATCCCAACTCAAGATCCCACAAAGAACCACCACCCTGGGTTATGTTGTGTGAAGCACAGGGACACTCTTGGGACTGTTAGCCAAACAACTGCCAGGACAACACTCCCAGCCATCCTGTCAGCACAGCCAGCCCACCCCACAGGAAAGCAGAGTCAAAAGGAAGGAAGCATGGGCATGCTGGGAAGGGGGTGGAGGCAATAGCATGATGGGAGTCGTAGTCACTGATATTGGTCACCCCCACAACTGTCCCATCAACACCACCCTGAACCATGCTCACATCACAGGAAGTGGAGAAGGACTCACAAGATGGCTGACACTGGCTACTGCTGTGGGGAGCACAAGGCCCTGCTGGCAACTGTGCACCAACAAACAGCACAACACCACTGCCTGACATCCAGAGAGACAACTTCCACTCCCTGCAATGCAAGCACGTTCCATGGTGGGATATCTGGCTGGCTGGCTGGGTGGGAAGGAGGACTTGCAGCACTGACCATAGTCACAAGCACCTCCCCTCACACACACCCCAACACAAACTCCACAGAACCCACCTGGTAGAATGCAATGCCCCCATCCTAACACAAGATCCCACAAAGAACCACCACCCTGGGTTATGTTGTGTGAAGCACAGGGACACTCTTGGGACTTCTAGCCAAACAACTGCCAGGACAACACTCCCAGCCATCCTGTCAGCACAGCCAGCCCACCCCACAGGGAAGCAGAGTCAAAAGGAAGGAAGCATGGGCATGCTGGGAAGGGGGTGGAGGCAATAGCATGATGGGAGTCGTAGTCACTGATATTGGTCACCCCCACAACTGTCCCATCAACACCACCCTGAACCATGCTCACATCACAGGAAGTGGAGAAGGACTCACAAGATGGCTGACACTGGCTACTGCTGTGGGGAGCACAAGGCCCTGCTGGCAACTGTGCACCAACAAACAGCACAACACCACTGCCTGACATCCTGAGAGACAACTTCCACTCCCTGCAATGCAAGCACGTTCCATGGTGGGATATCTGGCTGGCTGGCTGGGTGGGAAGGGGGACTTGCAGCACTGACCATAGTCACAAGCACCTCCCCTCACACACACCCCAACACAAACTCCACAGAACCCACCTGGTAGAATGCAATGCCCCCATCCTAACACAAGATCCCACAAAGAACCACCACCCTGGGTTATGTTGTGTGAAGCACAGGGACACTCTTGGGACTTCTAGCCAAACAACTGCCAGGACAACACTCCCAGCCATCCTGTCAGCACAGCCAGCCCACCCCACAGGGAAGCAGAGTCAAAAGGAAGGAAGCATGGGCATGCTGGGAAGGGGGGAGGAGGCAATAGCATGATGGGATTCGTAGTCACAGCTCTACATCCCCCACCACATGGCCCAGCAAGCTCACACTCACGAATGCACATCCCACAGAGAGTGGAAAGGCCCATCAAAGATGTCTGACACTGTTGCTGTGTCGTGGGGAGCACAAGGGCATGCTGGGTACTGCACACCAACCAACAGCAGGACACCACTGTCAGCCATCTTGCCATTGCTCTCACACCCACACACACTGAACTCCCCACAAAAGCAAGTAAGTATGGGAATGCTGGGAAGTGGGGTGGAGGCAATAGCATGATGGGAGTCGTAGTCACAGACATAGCTCACCCCCACAACTGTCCCATCAACACCACCCTGAACCATGCTCACATCACAGGGAGTGGAGAAGGACTCACAAGATGGCTGACACTGGCTACTGCTGTGGGGAGCACAAGGCCCTGCTGGCAACTGTGCACCAACAAACAGCACAACACCACTGCCTGACATCCTGAGAGACAACTTCCACTCCCTGCAATGCAAGCACGTTCCATGGTGGGATATCTGGCTGGCTGGCTGGCTGGGAAGGAGGACTTGCAGCACTGACCATAGTCACAAGCACCTCCCCTCACACACACCCCAACACAAACTCCACAGAACCCACCTGGTAGAATGCAATGCCCCCCATCCTAACACAAGATCCCACAAAGAACCACCACCCTGGGTTATGTTGTGTGAAGCACAGGGCCACTCTTGGGACTTCTAGCCAAACAACTGCCAGGACAACACTCCCAGCCATCCTGTCAGCACAGCCAGCCCACCCCACAGGGAAGCAGAGTCAAAGGAAGGAAGCATGGGCATGCTGGGAAGGGGGTGGAGGCAATAGCATGATGGGAGTCGTAGCCACTGATATTGGTCACCCCCACAACTGTCCCATCAACACCACCCTGAACCATGCTCACATCACAGGGAGTGGAGAAGGACTCACAAGATGGCTGACACTGGCTACTGCTGTGGGGAGCACAAGGCCCTGCTGCCAACTGTGCACCAACAAACAGCAGGACACCACTGACTGACATCCTGAGAGACAACTTCCACTCCCTGCAACGCAAGCACGTTCCATGGTGGGATAACTGACTGGCTGGGTGGGTGGGAAGGAGGGCCGGCTGTCAACCAAACACAACCAATGCAGACCATGTTCACACCCCAAAAAATACATAGAAATGCCCAAATAATGCAGGATAATGTGCCACACCAATATCAACCCCTGACTGTGACGACTTAGGACAATGCAATGTACAGGCCCGCACCCAGAGGCACAGTCACAACTGTCATGTGTGTCAACCATTGATGCCTGCAGAAACATAACATACATTGTTTGTGTCTCCCAAAAACAGGTGATGATGGGGACACAGCAGCAGACGCTGAGGAGTCCCAGTCCCAGGCTCAAGAGGATGCGGAGCTCACTGGCGTCGTACAGCCTCTGTCCTCCTCGGATGTTGAAGACCAACCTGGCACATCCGGTGCAAGTCAACATGCAGCACCAGCAGGACCACCAGCTGCAGCACCAGCAGGACCACCAGCTGCACCCCCTGCACCCACCCCTCCAACGACTGTCACCACAAATACCATCCCTGCCGACATGGACAGAACAAGGAGCAACACCAGCACAGGGACCCTGGACCAACCTGGGGCCATGGACACCACCACCACCACCAACCCCCAAGGCGGACCAGGGTTATCTGTGCGTGCCACTGCACACACTGCACATGTCAGCAGGGGTGGTGGGAGGGGTGGGAGACAGAGGTCGCTGCTTGCAGACGTTGCTGGTGTGCATGATGACCCACAACTGGTACGCATAGCTGATGCGTACCAGTCCAGCACCGGAGACCTCAGCCAGGTAGTGGGGCTCCTCAGAGACATGAAACAGCAGCAGGCTGCCCATCATGCCCGCTTGGACTCCCACATGTCCCACGTGGAGTCACACATGTCCCGCGTGGACTCACACATGTCCCGCGTGGAGTCCAAGTGGGATGCACTGCATGAGATGACGGCGGTGCACAGGGACATTTTACAATGCCTCCGCCAGATGAACAGCAACCAGTCCACACCTCCCTGTGTGCCAACAACATCTGGTGCCGAACAAACAGCAACTGACACAGGGAGGGAGGAGGACTCTGGCGGAGAGTCCCCTGCACCACAGCAGCCTGTACTTGAGGGGCCCCCCCCCCAAGAAGAGGGGTCGTCCGAGGAGGGAAAAGTGAGAGGCCGATGGCCAAGCGCAACTCCCAGGAAGCCTGAACCTGTTCTGGATGTTCGCCTTTGTGCACAGTCTGTTCACCCTGTTGACGGCAACACTACTCCCACACATTGCATGGGGAGTACAAGTTGGACCAATGTGTCAGACAACTGTGGCCCCGATACTGGGGATCCTGTCTACCAGGACTTTCAATTCACCTAGGAACTTCGGATTGCAAGATTTATGTACAGCACTACCCATCCTATGCACTATTAACACAAATGTATCACAATAAACACACTAATACACCATACTTGCCTCTGTTGTGATTCCAACGTGGGTGCTGTTATGGGGATGATGAACTGCAAAATTACACTGTGTATGCGAACTGCAACAGCAAGGACAACACAGGCATGTGAGTAAAGGAAACGTGACACATATGAGGGAGACACACCACCAGGGCTACACAACACATACACACCTAGGCCATCTGACTCATTGCCTACACTGATGTTGCCAGGGAAGACGGTGCAATGCACAGACACCACACCCATTCCCAGTTGTAGTCAAGTAGCCCACAGGTGCAGTAAGCAAATGGCACTCAAATGTGTGACCACAGACAACGCACATCACAAAGTGAAGCACAGGTTTATTACACAGTTGCAACATGTCGTAACCACTACAGATGCAAGGTAATCCCACCTGGCAGCGGGCACACAGTCAACAACTCTAGACGGAAGGAAGTCCATGGGTGTGGCGCACATCACCTGTAGGGACACAACAGCTACCACCCTGGATGTGCAATCACGTCGTCGTTGGACACAGTTGACCAAACGAATCTGAAAGTACCCTGTGAAGGACAGAAATGACACACAGTCAAAAGCAATGGAGTACAGGACAGAACAGCAAAACTCATGCACAATACATGTTACAAGATACCCACCCAGAACCAAGTTAGCATGTCAACACTGTTGGGGAGTACAGCCCACCTGTTAGCACACATCGCAACACACATCCAGTCAAGTAGCCCATGGACACACTGCAACAGCACCAGAGCACCACCTACACATCATGCCAACTCACATCATTGACATGACACCTCAGGATACTCACATTCAGCTAAAGAAGTTGGTGATGAGCTGTGTGCGGACATCACCACATCATCATCATCATCATCATCGTCACTGGCATCGTGGTCCAGGCCAGGATCCTCCACAGGTGGCGGATGTTGGTCATTGTCATCCTGGATGAGAGGCAACTCCTTCCGCACTGCCAGGTTGTGGAGCATGCAGCAGACGATGATAATCTTGCACACTTTCACAGGGGCATATGGGAGGGACCCTCCGGTCTTGTCCAGGCAGCGGAAGCGGCTCTTCAGGAGACCAAATGTCCGCTCAATCACTCTCCTGGTCCGACCATGTGCCTCATTGTAGCGCATCTGGGCTGGTGTCACAGGGTTCCTGAGGGGTGTCAGCAACCACGGCATGTTGGGGTATCCCGAGTCACCTACGGACAGACAAGTGCACATTAGCTGACTTGGAAAAGTGGACGGAATACTACAGAGCAGATCACACACAATGGCACAAAGTCAGTACACACCGACAAGCCAGGCACTCTGGTTCTGCATCTGTGCCATCATCCTGGGGATGCGACTACTCCTCATCACAAAGGCATCGTGTGCTGAACCAGGGAAACGGGCACACACGTGTGTGATGGTCATGTCTGCAAGACACACTACCAGTGCATTGACCGAGTAGTAGTGCTTGCGGTTCCTGTAGGCCTGCTCCTGGGCCTGTGGTGGTACCAATGCCACATGTGTCCCATCAATGGAGCCAATGACATGCGGCATCCTACCCAGGGCATAAAAGTCACTCTTCACGTCAGTGAGTCGTCGCAGTCTAGGGAAATAGATGTACCGGTTCAGGAATAGCAGCATTGCCACCAAAACATCGCGGAGCACACGGCTCAACATGGTCTGTGACATCCCACCAGCAGTCGCCACAGTATGTTGGAAGGTACCGGTGGCAAAGAAGTGTAGAGCTGCCATCACCTTCACCTTGGGGGTCAGCGCTGTAGGATACGGCCGGCCAGGCTGCAAATGTGGGGACAACTGCACTGCCAAATCCTCAATCAGCTGCCTGGTGAAGCGGTACCGTCGGATGCTGTCCCGTTCCACCATCGTTGCCAGGTCTGGGAATGGTCGATGGACAGCAGGAGCCCTGCAGTGCAGAGGAGAAGTAAGCAAGATTGTCAGTCACCCCACATATGCGGCATTGAACACACTCAAGATCCCAACATACATCATTATGAGGCACAACTACATGAAGTGTGCAGTTCCGGAAGGACATGTATGGTACATACATGGCCAACATCTGTCAACACGGTCCAACAGGTGGCATCAATTAGTCCCAGGTTGGCCCATTGGATATCATGAGGCCGTGTCACAGTTCCCATCTCCTGCTGCCGTGTCACAATAACCCCCACAGTGACATGTGAGGACAGATGTGCCCCAGGCACCACAGCTCAACGACAGGTACATTCCCAGGGACCCTGTATTGCCACATGGACACTGGCATTACATGGAGTATCATGTATACACCACAGCAAAACAACCATGACCCCCACAGGTAGTGGCCCCACTTGCCATGGCAGGACAGACATGGACGTCTGTGACACACACACGCACAACATCAAAGTCCATGCACACACAACCTGGATGTGGAGACTGTCTCCCATTGTGCACATGAAATCAGAGACATTGTAAACACTACATGCACAAAGACTGTGGAGGACCATCACTATTGTGCCACTGGGACACCCTGGCTCAAACATACCGTCCCACATGGGACTCACGGGGTATGTGACATGACATACACATACACCACCGTGAAATGTGACCATGGCACATGCACAGATATGAACAGTTGCACATCACAGTGGTCATGCACACGTAACACCCAGGATCCTGTCCCCATGAACACGTGCACAGCCTGGGGGTGGCTGCCCACAGGTGACACCCACAGGACAACATGTACACCAACATACACACAATAGGAAATGCAGCCTTACATGCCTTATGATAAAGTTTGGACAGGCTGTCATGATGTAGGTGTGCCCCTCACTGCCTGGGAGCTATCTGTGGCTGGCATATGTCCATCTGAGACAGGCATGCTGACATATGCCAGTCACATGTACAGTGATGCGTTGTACTGCAATGGACCGATCGGTGCCTCCGGCCGGCCCATTGCATTCAATGTGCGGGTACGCGTTGTACCCCTGTGCGCGTTGTACTGCAATGGACCGATCGGTGCCTCCGGCCGGCCCATTGCATTCAATGTGTGCGGGTACGCGTTGTACCCTGTACGCGTTGTACCCCTGTTCGCGTTGTACTGCAATGGACCGATCGGTGCCTCCGGCCGGCCCATTGCATTCAATGTGTGCGGGTACGCGTTGTACCCCTGTGCGCGTTGTACTGCAATGGACCGATCGGTGCCTCCGGCCGGCCCATTGCATTCAATGTGTGCGGGTACGCGTTGTACCCCTGTGCGCGTTGTACTGCAATGGACCGATCGGTGCCTCCGGCCGGCCCATTGCATTCAATGTGTGCGGGTACGCGTTGTACCCCTGTGCGCGTTGTACTGCAAAGGACCGATCGGTGCCTCGGCCGGCCCATTGCATTCGATGTGTGCGGGCACGCGTTGTACCCTGTACGCGTTGTACCCCTGTGCGCGTTGTACTGCAATGGACCGATCGGTGCCTCCGGCCGGCCCATTGCATTCAATGTGTGCGGGTACGCGTTGTACCCCTGTGCGCGTTGTACTGCAATGGACCGATCGGTGCCTCCGGCCGGCCCATTGCATTCAATGTGTGCAGGTACGCGTTGTACCCCTGTGCGCGTTGTACTGCAATGGACCGATCGGTGCCTCCGGCCGGCCCATTGCATTCAATGTGCGGGTACGCGTTGTACCCCTGTGCGCGTTGTACTGCAATGGACCGATCGGTGCCTCCGGCCGGCCCATTGCATTCAATGTGTGCGGGCACGCGTTGTACCCTGTACGCGTTGTACCCCTGTACGCGTTGTACTGCAATGGACCGATCGGTGCCTCCGGCCGGCCCATTGCATTCAATGTGTGCGGGTACGCGTTGTACCCCTGTGCGCGTTGTACTGAAATGGACCGATCGGTGCCTCCGGCCGGCCCATTGCATTCAATGTGTGCGGGTACGCGTTGTACCCTGTACGCGTTGTACCGCAATGGACCGATCGGTGCGCACCCATTGACAATGGGCTTGCCTGGCAACGGACGCGTTTTCGAATTTCGAACGAGTCGGTTGCTGGAAAATCAGTTGGTCACCCACAACAATGTTGCAAAATCATGTATGTCATGAAGTTGAAGATTTGAAGGATGCTGTGGGCGTGTTTTGGTGCTGCTATTCCATGGATTGGCCAGATTCAGAAGATGCAAACAACTTGGACCTATCACTTTGGACACAAGGGACAGTATCTGCCTCTCCAGCACATATATATTGCTGGCTGTTCCCCTGAGAGCTCACTTGCCTGCACTACATGCTCCAGGACGACATCTGCCACTGCACTGCTGCTGTCTCTGCCCCTCTGGACCCTGCAATGGCACGTACTGTGGAGAGAGCCCCAGCCTTCAGCCTTGAAGAGAACCAGGCCCTGCTGGACAGCCTACTTCCACAGTACAGCAAGCTGTATGGGACACCAGGGGAGCAGGTGAGTGTTCTGTGCACTGCCTTTCTGAATGTGCATTTTGTGTGACTAGCAAGGCTGGAAGTCTGCACGCCACTGGCTAGCAGGCTCACTGAGTAGTTGTTACCCCCATAGTGTGTAGTGACTTGCACTGGACAGGTATGGTGCAGTGACAGTGCATTTGAACATGGTTTTACTTCCCATGCAATGATACCATGTAGTGACGTCTGGCAAACTGTCCATGGTCAGCTTTGCACTGCCTGTGTACATCATGTGCCCCTGTGATTGAGACATGTATATACAACTGTGTCATGCACGGATATGTTGCATGTGTGGTAATGGCCTTTTCACTTTGTCATCCTGACAGGTTAATGCCCATCGGAAGCAGGAGATCTGGAAGGACATCGTCCGGGCCGTCCGGTCCGTGGGGGTCTACAAGCGCCGGATCCGCAACTGCCAGAAGAGGTGGCAGGACCTTCGGGGCTGGACCCGGAGGATTGCACGGGTCCAGCTGAAGCTGTCGCCTCCTCGCAGGAGGGGCGGAACACGGACCCTGACCCCCACATGCTCCAGATCCTGGCGGTGGTGTTTCCAGACCTGGATGGGCAGCTGAAGGCCAGACAGCAGCAAGGAGGGGGTGAGTCAAAGACTGCACTGTGAACTCTGTATTACATGCTTTGTGCCCTCCTCTGGCCTGGTTCAACTGCCACAGTGCAGCAGTCATGTTGTCCAGGAGCCATGTCCCTCTATTGTGCACTGCCCACTGCTCATCTGATACCCAGGTGTGGCCCTTACATTCAGGGAATTGTGTCACTTGGGACTGTGTCCTTGCAGTTTGCTTCACTAAAGGTGGGGGACAGGATCTGTTTCCCTAACTCTGTTGTGGGCATCATGGGTGGGTCCATTGTTCACACAACGCCTGTGTTTGGACATGTGATCTGCGTGTTGCTTTGATATGCGGTCCACTTGCTGAGCTGAGCCACCACATGTGCCTGGGGTATGTGGCACACGCCCATGCAGCGGGTGGGAACAATGTTTGGGCCCCAGGAGTGTGCAGATTACGTGTGTCACACATACATAGCCAGCTATCCACTGTCCAGGGCACATCCCTCATTCATGTGGAGCAGGACAGTCATGCCTACTCCAGGCCATGCAATGCACTCTGTACTCCCACTCCCGTGTATCAGCTGACACATTGTGCACAATGATTTGACCCCTCAGGTGTCTGCCTCTGTGTCAGTGTGCTGTGGATTAGTTGCCAGGACTGATGGGGTGTTTCTTGGTAGGGGCTCAGCATGCCCCTGGAGATGTGACCATAGGAGACGATACTTGTGTGTCACATAGGTGTTTGATCAGCTGCGCGTGCAGACTGGGGTATGCGAATGTGAAGTTCAGGCAGCTGTTCCCCATTCACAGCAAATTGTGAGGGGCTCAGGTTCAGAGGGTAGTGTCACAGGTCTAGAGACAAAAAGGTACGGAGTTCCTCAGGTGGGTTATTGCTCACCTTGTGTGTACTCTAGGTAGTGAGGATGTGGGGAATACCTCCTGTCGGAACTAGGACCCTCACACACCCAGCAAGCTAGGTGTCATGCTTCATCATATGGGTCTGCTCCTCGTCGGGCCAGCGCTGCAATGCTCGACGGGCACCCATAAAGGGGCTCTTTATCGGAGTTCTTTTGTTCCTCGCTGTATTGGTGCCGTGGGTGTGAGGGGCCTAGGTACGTGTAGATGTGAAATGTGAATATAAAACAGGTAAAGGATGCCTCTATGATAAATTTTATTCCGTTAGGGTCCCAACCTGATTAAAAAGATGAAGGGAGGCGAATGTTTTGTTGTAATGTGACAAAATTTTCGCTCAAACCCTAGATGGTCAACATGTTTCTCGCCTCAATAAGTCACGGAAGTGATCAGCTGGCGATTCTTCAGGACCGAGTGAATAAAAAACTATCTACAGTGGGTGGCAAGGTGCGACGCTACCTACCAAATGCTCTACCCGTGGGTCATTACCCCGGAAAAGGCAGTCAACCTAGAGTACAAAAAAGAGAAAATTTAAAAACCATAACATGGGAGTGGAGATTGGTCCCAGTTAAATTCAATCAATGTGGACCAATTATCACATACAATTTCACCAACTGAAATTGCTTTCCTGGATCTCACCATCAAATTACAAGAGGGCAAACTAACCACTACTATGTTTAAAAAGCCTACTGACAGGAACAGCTTGCTGTTATATAGCAGTTTTCATCCAAAGACCCTGAAAAATAACTTACCCTACAGCCAGTTTTTACGGATCAGGAGGAATTGTAGTTCAATAAATGACTACAAAACTGAAGCTGAGGCACTGTCAGAAAACTTACTGAAAAGACAATACCCTAAACAACAAATTAATTCTTGCATGAAACGAGCGAGAAATAACCATCGCGAAGGCCTTCTAGAGGTACATGTAAAAGAACCCTCCAATACAGTGACCTGTGTAACCACATACACACCAAGATCTAATCTGATCAAGAAGGCTGTGAATAAACATTGGGAGATCTTGAACACAGGCACGCTGACAATACCGAAACCTAGGTTTGCGTTCAAGCGTACTAACAATCTTAAAGACATGTTAATACATACGAGACCCAAAAACAGAAACAGTTCAAACCAGAGACAACTGTGGGACCTCCCCCTGTCGTAGGACACTATCCTTGCGGTTCATGTACCGTTTGTCCGCAGACAAAACACATTAAAGAACTGGCATTGACTGACACATTCACATGGACGATCATCAAACACACGAATTGTAACACACCACGTTGTGTGTACCTATTGACATGCCCCTGCGAGAAAAGATACATCGGTATGACCATGAGGGCCATTAAAACCAGAATAACTGAACATAAAAGCAGTATTCGTTGCCTCAAGACAAACACCAAACTCTATACCCATTTCACAGAACTGAGACATCCCCCAGAAAGTCTACGTTGGGTAGTCCTCGAGGCACATCAACAAATAACACATACAGCCCTGTTCAGGATTGAACAAAGATGGGTGTTTCGTCTTGATTCAGCCAATAGTGGCTTGAATGATGACATTCCTTGGAGCACCATTAATTAACACATGATCCTTACCTACAGCATACCATGGGAGCTCATTATACACTACATGATGACAACTATTGCTCCTTATAAGGTGTCCCCGTCACTGAACACCTGGGACCGCAAGGAGGTACCTTAAGCAGTGTTGATTATTTCCATATACTGAATCTATTATCTGCTGCACTTGTCCATGCTCCGACACAACCCTCATACCAACATGGCCATGATTAACTGTAACACACTTCTAAATGGCCGCCATGATTCCGTTAACAAGGACATCATATTTCAACTACTATGTGATTTTACTTATACTATCACCGAATCTGTCGGAACTTAATGAGGGACCGCATGCAGTGTCAAATACTTCCACACACTGCATTTCCCACCCTTTTTTGAACACTATAGTTGGATAGCAGTAGCGACGCACTATCCCTATATGATTAGGCGATGATTAACCATTAACAGCACACTCCAAGATGGCCGCCATGATTCCGTCAACATGGACATCATGTTTTGACTACTGTGTGATCCCACTTTTGATCTTTTAGAACCTAATGAGGTACCCCTTGCAGTGTCATATATCTCGACACCTTGCATCTCCCACCCCCTTCTCTGAACTCTATAGCGAGACAGCAGTACCATCCCCACAATGATTTGGCTGTAAATAACAACTAATACACACTCCGAGATGGCCGCCATGATTCTGTCTACAATGACATCACTTTTCCACCAATCGGTGACTCCGCCTTTTGATTCCAGCTGTAGCCACTTCACCCGCTCTGCTGTCTTCGCGGCAGGTATTTAAACAGGTTCCTGCTGTGACATGATACCTTCCTGGTTGCAGCGGAGCGGGTAGGTCAGCCACGTGGCTCCGATTGGGAGCAGGTGAGTATGCACATCCTGTTGGAGGCTCATTCTGACATCGGCGATTAATGGAGGTAAGAGGTACCGGGATCAGGCGCTGCAAGCCTTAAGCCACTGAGCTTTAAGCGGACACTCTTTTCTTTTCTTATGGCATTAGCCCATTACGCGGCAGGGCCCCTGGGGCGCTCACGCTGTGCCACCTCACAGGAGCAGCACTGCGAGCATCCGGTTTGGGGCACGGCATGCGGCGCCACCAGATACACCAGCCCAGTGTGAGCACCAATAATTGATCGTGTCATTGGTTTGGGGTCATAACTGCAGGCTACAACTACCCTGACCCGGACCTTCTGCTCCTTACAACCGAGTGCACCAGGACCAGTAAGTGAGCATCGAACTAGTGTACATATAGCCTATTATGTTCTGGTAATTTATGTCTCATTTCATACAGAGACACTACATTGAGTGTCCTCATACTTCGCTGATAACTGACGAGGCAGAATTAGATACTTGGAAGAGGTGAGCTTTTGTCCACTCACCACCACTGTCCAATAAGTCACATCTTTTTGCATGTATACACAGGGGTATTGTACAGAAGTATACACAGAGCTTGAATGGCATGATAGCACTGTGTGTTTTTTAATACATGTTCGATTTACAATGTGATAATTGGTCCACATTGATTGAATTTAACTGGGACCAATCTCCACTCCCATGTTATGGTTTTTAAATTTTCTCTTTTTTGTACTCTAGGTTGACTGCCTTTTCCCGGGGTAATGACCCACGGGTAGAGCATTTGGTAGGTAGCGTCGCACCTTGCCACCCACTGTAGATAGTTTTTTATTCACTCGGTCCTGAAGAATCGCCAGCTGATCACTTCCGTGACTTATTGAGGCGAGAAACATGTTGACCATCTAGGGTTTGAGCGAAAATTTTGTCACATTACAACAAAACATTCGCCTCCCTTCATCTTTTTTAATCAGGTTGGGACCCTAACGGAATAAAATTTATCATAGAGGCATCCTTTACCTGTTTTATATTCACATTTCACATCTACACGTACCTAGGCCCCTCACACCCACGGCACCAATACAGCGAGGAACAAAAGAACTCCGATAAAGAGCCCCTTTATGGGTGCCCGTCGAGCATTGCAGCGCTGGCCCGACGAGGAGCAGACCCATATGATGAAGCATGACACCTAGCTTGCTGGGTGTGTGAGGGTCCTAGTTCCGACAGGAGGTATTCCCCACATCCTCACTACCTAGAGTACACACAAGGTGAGCAATAACCCACCTGAGGAACTCCGTACCTTTTTGTCTCTTGGCTTAATTTAGGGCATATACGTTGGACCTTTATCAAGCCCTTTGCGTCCCTCCTTTTGTTGACATATCTTCGCACGGGCATTCCCGTGGGACTTCCTAGGTTACCAGAGGGATAGTTACCCTCATTGGCCCATTTGCCGGGACCCATGTCTTAAGTCCCCTTCTTTTATAGTATCCCTTGTTATACTAGCCACCATGAATGACAACCCAGGTCTCAGCTTCGGCGAAGAGATAGCCGCAGAAATACTCAGGAATACCCCATCTATTTTAGGGGGGATGGCCCTTCAGCCTCAGGGGCACCGTCCGAGGATTGGACCACCCTGACTAATATGAAGAGGGATTGGCTCAAAATCACGCTCCACGGAGCAATGATGACAGAGTACCTGAGGGCTAATATTGCACCTAATGGTCTGATAGTAAAAAACTTCCCCAGACTTTTCCTGGACGATGTAGTTTTCAAAAGGAGTGGTCCCTGGTGGCGTGGAAATGCACCAGGGACTTACTTATCCTTATCATTAACACGGCAAGAAGAATAGCTGACGCGCTCCTCATCAGAATACAAGTGGTTGAAGGGGCCATCAAAACCACCATTCAGGCAACCCTGTTTAAAACCAAACTGACAGAACTCAATAATGAGATTTCTGAGCATAAAGAATTCCTGTTGAAGCAGAAGGTCAGCAAACTCCAAAAGGATATAAACCGATTCGATAAAGAGAAAATATATCCATATTTGAAGGCTGATTATACGACCAACAAGACAAGCTACTCTTCTGATGAAAGCAGCGACACTAATAGAAGAGATTCAGCCAGTAGTGACTCCAGCAGCGGGAGTTGGGGAGGCCCTAATCAGAGGAGAAATAACCGCCCACAAACTCCTAACTACCCCATACATAATTTTCAAGGCCCACAACCTCCATACTGGCCTTTTCCTATATATCCCCAAGGCCAACCCCAATTCTACCCTGCTAGCCACCCACCTTTTTAGGCAGAGGCTGGGGCAGAGGAAGAGGGCGCAGAAGAGGAGGACAAAAACAGGTCCAGTGGCAGGACCAACAACCCAATATGGTGGAAACCAGGAGCAAAACACAGGGCAGGAGAGTCTAGTGGTAAACCTATCACATAGGCAACTGACATCAACAGAACAAATGGTACTGGAGAAGGGGCTTGGATATGTCCCTACCCCCAAAAATGATAAATTTCTAGAACAGTGCGAAATCCAGAACCTGTTCAGAAAGGTGCGCCTGAGGGCTTATTTTGAGGATACAGAAGAACCTGCCAAACTAGACTCAGGCCTACGTAACCCCTCTACCTTTACCCCCACCAGCGGTATGGTACCGGTGGAGGTATTGACATTTGAGAAAGCCGTGCTAAAAGAACTTAAAAATGAGGGAAACAGAGTTCCTTTTCACAACCTTTCGAATCAGGAACGTGCTGCTATCAAATCACTGGCAGAAGACAACAGCATCACAATAAAACAAGCTGACAAAGGGGGAGCAACGGTCATTCAATCCACTACGGATTATGACTCTGAATGCTTACGCCAACTCCAGAACAGAAAATTCTATACCCCCATAGCAACGAACCCCACAGCACGGTTATCAACTAAGATTGCTATGATGGTTTTTGAGGCAGAGAGTAATGGGTGGGTCAGCAGAAAAGAAGCTGATTTTCTGATCACTAAACATCCCAAGACCCCCTATTTTTACACTCTGCCGAAAATACATAAGGGGACCACCCCAGTCCCGGGCAGACCCATAGTCTCAGGGATCGGTTCTCTGCTAGAACCCTTGTCGCAATTTTGTGACTTTTTCTTGCAACCTCTGGTCAAACAGACTCCCTCATACATTAGGGACACCACTGATATCCTACGTATTATGGGGGATTTGGAAAACACCACTGATATCAACCTCCTGATCACCCTGGATGTTGAGCAACTATATACCAATATCCCACAAAGAGAGACACTGACAGTGATAGAAACTGCACTAAGGGAAACTGAATGGGTGGCACCGACTCCCATCCCATTCATTATGCAATGTGCCACCTTAGCCCTAACAGAGAATTTCTTCGAGTTTAACAACCAACTCTTCCATCAGTCTCAGGGAACTTCGATGGGTAGTACCTTTGCTCCCAGTGTAGCTTGTCTATACATGGCGGCTTTTGAGCAAGAGATTATCCGACATGCCAGCAATCCCTTCGGAGTTAACCTGAGACTATGGAAGAGGTTTATAGACGACATACTGATCTTCTGGCAAGGGGACATACAGACATGCAATGAATTCTGTGAGTGGATCAATACTAAGAACCAGTACTTGAGGTTCACCCATACAATTTCACCAACTGAAATTGCTTTCCTGGATCTCACCATCAAATTACAAGAGGGCAAACTAACCACTACTATGTTTAAAAAGCCTACTGACAGGAACAGCTTGCTGTTATATAGCAGTTTTCATCCAAAGACCCTGAAAAATAACTTACCCTACAGCCAGTTTTTACGGATCAGGAGGAATTGTAGTTCAATAAATGACTACAAAACTGAAGCTGAGGCACTGTCAGAAAACTTACTGAAAAGACAATACCCTAAACAACAAATTAATTCTTGCATGAAACGAGCGAGAAATAACCATCGCGAAGGCCTTCTAGAGGTACATGTAAAAGAACCCTCCAATACAGTGACCTGTGTAACCACATACACACCAAGATCTAATCTGATCAAGAAGGCTGTGAATAAACATTGGGAGATCTTGAACACAGGCACGCTGACAATACCGAAACCTAGGTTTGCGTTCAAGCGTACTAACAATCTTAAAGACATGTTAATACATACGAGACCCAAAAACAGAAACAGTTCAAACCAGAGACAACTGTGGGACCTCCCCCTGTCGTAGGACACTATCCTTGCGGTTCATGTACCGTTTGTCCGCAGACAAAACACATTAAAGAACTGGCATTGACTGACACATTCACATGGACGATCATCAAACACACGAATTGTAACACACCACGTTGTGTGTACCTATTGACATGCCCCTGCGAGAAAAGATACATCGGTATGACCATGAGGGCCATTAAAACCAGAATAACTGAACATAAAAGCAGTATTCGTTGCCTCAAGACAAACACCAAACTCTATACCCATTTCACAGAACTGAGACATCCCCCAGAAAGTCTACGTTGGGTAGTCCTCGAGGCACATCAACAAATAACACATACAGCCCTGTTCAGGATTGAACAAAGATGGGTGTTTCGTCTTGATTCAGCCAATAGTGGCTTGAATGATGACATTCCTTGGAGCACCATTAATTAACACATGATCCTTACCTACAGCATACCATGGGAGCTCATTATACACTACATGATGACAACTATTGCTCCTTATAAGGTGTCCCCGTCACTGAACACCTGGGACCGTAAGGAGGTACCTTAAGCAGTGTTGATTATTTCCATATACTGAATCTATTATCTGCTGCACTTGTCCATGCTCCGACACAACCCTCATACCAACATGGCCATGATTAACTGTAACACACTTCTAAATGGCCGCCATGATTCCGTTAACAAGGACATCATATTTCAACTACTATGTGATTTTACTTATACTATCACCGAATCTGTCGGAACTTAATGAGGGACCGCATGCAGTGTCAAATACTTCCACACACTGCATTTCCCACCCTTTTTTGAACACTATAGTTGGATAGCAGTAGCGACGCACTATCCCTATATGATTAGGCGATGATTAACCATTAACAGCACACTCCAAGATGGCCGCCATGATTCCGTCAACATGGACATCATGTTTTGACTACTGTGTGATCCCACTTTTGATCTTTTAGAACCTAATGAGGTACCCCTTGCAGTGTCATATATCTCGACACCTTGCATCTCCCACCCCCTTCTTTGAACTCTATAGCGAGACAGCAGTACCATCCCCACAATGATTTGGCTGTAAATAACAACTAATACACACTCCGAGATGGCCGCCATGATTCTGTCTACAATGACATCACTTTTCCACCAATCGGTGACTCCGCCTTTTGATTCCAGCTGTAGCCACTTCACCCGCTCTGCTGTCTTCGCGGCAGGTATTTAAACAGGTTCCTGCTGTGACATGATACCTTCCTGGTTGCAGCGGAGCGGGTAGGTCAGCCACGTGGCTCCGATTGGGAGCAGGTGAGTATGCACATCCTGTTGGAGGCTCATTCTGACATCGGCGATTAATGGAGGTAAGAGGTACCGGGATCAGGCGCTGCAAGCCTTAAGCCACTGAGCTTTAAGCGGACACTCTTTTCTTTTCTTATGGCATTAGCCCATTACGCGGCAGGGCCCCTGGGGCGCTCACGCTGTGCCACCTCACAGGAGCAGCACTGCGAGCATCCGGTTTGGGGCACGGCATGCGGCGCCACCAGATACACCAGCCCAGTGTGAGCACCAATAATTGATCGTGTCATTGGTTTGGGGTCATAACTGCAGGCTACAACTACCCTGACCCGGACCTTCTGCTCCTTACAACCGAGTGCACCAGGACCAGTAAGTGAGCATCGAACTAGTGTACATATAGCCTATTATGTTCTGGTAATTTATGTCTCATTTCATACAGAGACACTACATTGAGTGTCCTCATACTTCGCTGATAACTGACGAGGCAGAATTAGATACTTGGAAGAGGTGAGCTTTTGTCCACTCACCACCACTGTCCAATAAGTCACATCTTTTTTGCATGTATACACAGGGGTATTGTACAGAAGTATACACAGAGCTTGAATGGCATGATAGCACTGTGTGTTTTTTAATACATGTTCGATTTACAATGTGATAATTGGTCCACATTGATTGAATTTAACTGGGACCAATCTCCACTCCCATGTTATGGTTTTTAAATTTTCTCTTTTTTGTACTCTAGGTTGACTGCCTTTTCCCGGGGTAATGACCCACGGGTAGAGCATTTGGTAGGTAGCGTCGCACCTTGCCACCCACTGTAGATAGTTTTTTATTCACTCGGTCCTGAAGAATCGCCAGCTGATCACTTCCGTGACTTATTGAGGCGAGAAACATGTTGACCATCTAGGGTTTGAGCGAAAATTTTGTCACATTACAACAAAACATTCGCCTCCCTTCATCTTTTTTAATCAGGTTGGGACCCTAACGGAATAAAATTTATCATAGAGGCATCCTTTACCTGTTTTATATTCACATTTCACATCTACACGTACCTAGGCCCCTCACACCCACGGCACCAATACAGCGAGGAACAAAAGAACTCCGATAAAGAGCCCCTTTATGGGTGCCCGTCGAGCATTGCAGCGCTGGCCCGACGAGGAGCAGACCCATATGATGAAGCATGACACCTAGCTTGCTGGGTGTGTGAGGGTCCTAGTTCCGACAGGAGGTATTCCCCACATCCTCACTACCTAGAGTACACACAAGGTGAGCAATAACCCACCTGAGGAACTCCGTACCTTTTTGTCTCTTGGCTTAATTTAGGGCATATACGTTGGACCTTTATCAAGCCCTTTGCGTCCCTCCTTTTGTTGACATATCTTCGCACGGGCATTCCCGTGGGACTTCCTAGGTTACCAGAGGGATAGTTACCCTCATTGGCCCATTTGCCGGGACCCATGTCTTAAGTCCCCTTCTTTTATAGTATCCCTTGTTATACTAGCCACCATGAATGACAACCCAGGTCTCAGCTTCGGCGAAGAGATAGCCGCAGAAATACTCAGGAATACCCCATCTATTTTAGGGGGATGGCCCTTCAGCCTCAGGGGCACCGTCCGAGGATTGGACCACCCTGACTAATATGAAGAGGGATTGGCTCAAAATCACGCTCCACGGAGCAATGATGACAGAGTACCTGAGGGCTAATATTGCACCTAATGGTCTGATAGTAAAAAACTTCCCCAGACTTTTCCTGGACGATGTAGTTTTCAAAAGGAGTGGTCCCTGGTGGCGTGGAAATGCACCAGGGACTTACTTATCCTTATCATTAACACGGCAAGAAGAATAGCTGACGCGCTCCTCATCAGAATACAAGTGGTTGAAGGGGCCATCAAAACCACCATTCAGGCAACCCTGTTTAAAACCAAACTGACAGAACTCAATAATGAGATTTCTGAGCATAAAGAATTCCTGTTGAAGCAGAAGGTCAGCAAACTCCAAAAGGATATAAACCGATTCGATAAAGAGAAAATATATCCATATTTGAAGGCTGATTATACGACCAACAAGACAAGCTACTCTTCTGATGAAAGCAGCGACACTAATAGAAGAGATTCAGCCAGTAGTGACTCCAGCAGCGGGAGTTGGGGAGGCCCTAATCAGAGGAGAAATAACCGCCCACAAACTCCTAACTACCCCATACATAATTTTCAAGGCCCACAACCTCCATACTGGCCTTTTCCTATATATCCCCAAGGCCAACCCCAATTCTACCCTGCTAGCCACCCACCTTTTTTAGGCAGAGGCTGGGGCAGAGGAAGAGGGCGCAGAAGAGGAGGACAAAAACAGGTCCAGTGGCAGGACCAACAACCCAATATGGTGGAAACCAGGAGCAAAACACAGGGCAGGAGAGTCTAGTGGTAAACCTATCACATAGGCAACTGACATCAACAGAACAAATGGTACTGGAGAAGGGGCTTGGATATGTCCCTACCCCCAAAAATGATAAATTTCTAGAACAGTGCGAAATCCAGAACCTGTTCAGAAAGGTGCGCCTGAGGGCTTATTTTGAGGATACAGAAGAACCTGCCAAACTAGACTCAGGCCTACGTAACCCCTCTACCTTTACCCCCACCAGCGGTATGGTACCGGTGGAGGTATTGACATTTGAGAAAGCCGTGCTAAAAGAACTTAAAAATGAGGGAAACAGAGTTCCTTTTCACAACCTTTCGAATCAGGAACGTGCTGCTATCAAATCACTGGCAGAAGACAACAGCATCACAATAAAACAAGCTGACAAAGGGGGAGCAACGGTCATTCAATCCACTACGGATTATGACTCTGAATGCTTACGCCAACTCCAGAACAGAAAATTCTATACCCCCATAGCAACGAACCCCACAGCACGGTTATCAACTAAGATTGCTATGATGGTTTTTGAGGCAGAGAGTAATGGGTGGGTCAGCAGAAAAGAAGCTGATTTTCTGATCACTAAACATCCCAAGACCCCCTATTTTTACACTCTGCCGAAAATACATAAGGGGACCACCCCAGTCCCGGGCAGACCCATAGTCTCAGGGATCGGTTCTCTGCTAGAACCCTTGTCGCAATTTTGTGACTTTTTCTTGCAACCTCTGGTCAAACAGACTCCCTCATACATTAGGGACACCACTGATATCCTACGTATTATGGGGGATTTGGAAAACACCACTGATATCAACCTCCTGATCACCCTGGATGTTGAGCAACTATATACCAATATCCCACAAAGAGAGACACTGACAGTGATAGAAACTGCACTAAGGGAAACTGAATGGGTGGCACCGACTCCCATCCCATTCATTATGCAATGTGCCACCTTAGCCCTAACAGAGAATTTCTTCGAGTTTAACAACCAACTCTTCCATCAGTCTCAGGGAACTTCGATGGGTAGTACCTTTGCTCCCAGTGTAGCTTGTCTATACATGGCGGCTTTTGAGCAAGAGATTATCCGACATGCCAGCAATCCCTTCGGAGTTAACCTGAGACTATGGAAGAGGTTTATAGACGACATACTGATCTTCTGGCAAGGGGACATACAGACATGCAATGAATTCTGTGAGTGGATCAATACTAAGAACCAGTACTTGAGGTTCACCCATACAATTTCACCAACTGAAATTGCTTTCCTGGATCTCACCATCAAATTACAAGAGGGCAAACTAACCACTACTATGTTTAAAAAGCCTACTGACAGGAACAGCTTGCTGTTATATAGCAGTTTTCATCCAAAGACCCTGAAAAATAACTTACCCTACAGCCAGTTTTTACGGATCAGGAGGAATTGTAGTTCAATAAATGACTACAAAACTGAAGCTGAGGCACTGTCAGAAAACTTACTGAAAAGACAATACCCTAAACAACAAATTAATTCTTGCATGAAACGAGCGAGAAATAACCATCGCGAAGGCCTTCTAGAGGTACATGTAAAAGAACCCTCCAATACAGTGACCTGTGTAACCACATACACACCAAGATCTAATCTGATCAAGAAGGCTGTGAATAAACATTGGGAGATCTTGAACACAGGCACGCTGACAATACCGAAACCTAGGTTTGCGTTCAAGCGTACTAACAATCTTAAAGACATGTTAATACATACGAGACCCAAAAACAGAAACAGTTCAAACCAGAGACAACTGTGGGACCTCCCCCTGTCGTAGGACACTATCCTTGCGGTTCATGTACCGTTTGTCCGCAGACAAAACACATTAAAGAACTGGCATTGACTGACACATTCACATGGACGATCATCAAACACACGAATTGTAACACACCACGTTGTGTGTACCTATTGACATGCCCCTGCGAGAAAAGATACATCGGTATGACCATGAGGGCCATTAAAACCAGAATAACTGAACATAAAAGCAGTATTCGTTGCCTCAAGACAAACACCAAACTCTATACCCATTTCACAGAACTGAGACATCCCCCAGAAAGTCTACGTTGGGTAGTCCTCGAGGCACATCAACAAATAACACATACAGCCCTGTTCAGGATTGAACAAAGATGGGTGTTTCGTCTTGATTCAGCCAATAGTGGCTTGAATGATGACATTCCTTGGAGCACCATTAATTAACACATGATCCTTACCTACAGCATACCATGGGAGCTCATTATACACTACATGATGACAACTATTGCTCCTTATAAGGTGTCCCCGTCACTGAACACCTGGGACCGTAAGGAGGTACCTTAAGCAGTGTTGATTATTTCCATATACTGAATCTATTATCTGCTGCACTTGTCCATGCTCCGACACAACCCTCATACCAACATGGCCATGATTAACTGTAACACACTTCTAAATGGCCGCCATGATTCCGTTAACAAGGACATCATATTTCAACTACTATGTGATTTTACTTATACTATCACCGAATCTGTCGGAACTTAATGAGGGACCGCATGCAGTGTCAAATACTTCCACACACTGCATTTCCCACCCTTTTTTGAACACTATAGTTGGATAGCAGTAGCGACGCACTATCCCTATATGATTAGGCGATGATTAACCATTAACAGCACACTCCAAGATGGCCGCCATGATTCCGTCAACATGGACATCATGTTTTGACTACTGTGTGATCCCACTTTTGATCTTTTAGAACCTAATGAGGTACCCCTTGCAGTGTCATATATCTCGACACCTTGCATCTCCCACCCCCTTCTTTGAACTCTATAGCGAGACAGCAGTACCATCCCCACAATGATTTGGCTGTAAATAACAACTAATACACACTCCGAGATGGCCGCCATGATTCTGTCTACAATGACATCACTTTTCCACCAATCGGTGACTCCGCCTTTTGATTCCAGCTGTAGCCACTTCACCCGCTCTGCTGTCTTCGCGGCAGGTATTTAAACAGGTTCCTGCTGTGACATGATACCTTCCTGGTTGCAGCGGAGCGGGTAGGTCAGCCACGTGGCTCCGATTGGGAGCAGGTGAGTATGCACATCCTGTTGGAGGCTCATTCTGACATCGGCGATTAATGGAGGTAAGAGGTACCGGGATCAGGCGCTGCAAGCCTTAAGCCACTGAGCTTTAAGCGGACACTCTTTTCTTTTCTTATGGCATTAGCCCATTACGCGGCAGGGCCCCTGGGGCGCTCACGCTGTGCCACCTCACAGGAGCAGCACTGCGAGCATCCGGTTTGGGGCACGGCATGCGGCGCCACCAGATACACCAGCCCAGTGTGAGCACCAATAATTGATCGTGTCATTGGTTTGGGGTCATAACTGCAGGCTACAACTACCCTGACCCGGACCTTCTGCTCCTTACAACCGAGTGCACCAGGACCAGTAAGTGAGCATCGAACTAGTGTACATATAGCCTATTATGTTCTGGTAATTTATGTCTCATTTCATACAGAGACACTACATTGAGTGTCCTCATACTTCGCTGATAACTGACGAGGCAGAATTAGATACTTGGAAGAGGTGAGCTTTTGTCCACTCACCACCACTGTCCAATAAGTCACATCTTTTTTGCATGTATACACAGGGGTATTGTACAGAAGTATACACAGAGCTTGAATGGCATGATAGCACTGTGTGTTTTTTAATACATGTTCGATTTACAATGTGATAATTGGTCCACATTGATTGAATTTAACTGGGACCAATCTCCACTCCCATGTTATGGTTTTTAAATTTTCTCTTTTTTGTACTCTAGGTTGACTGCCTTTTCCCGGGGTAATGACCCACGGGTAGAGCATTTGGTAGGTAGCGTCGCACCTTGCCACCCACTGTAGATAGTTTTTTATTCACTCGGTCCTGAAGAATCGCCAGCTGATCACTTCCGTGACTTATTGAGGCGAGAAACATGTTGACCATCTAGGGTTTGAGCGAAAATTTTGTCACATTACAACAAAACATTCGCCTCCCTTCATCTTTTTTAATCAGGTTGGGACCCTAACGGAATAAAATTTATCATAGAGGCATCCTTTACCTGTTTTATATTCACATTTCACATCTACACGTACCTAGGCCCCTCACACCCACGGCACCAATACAGCGAGGAACAAAAGAACTCCGATAAAGAGCCCCTTTATGGGTGCCCGTCGAGCATTGCAGCGCTGGCCCGACGAGGAGCAGACCCATATGATGAAGCATGACACCTAGCTTGCTGGGTGTGTGAGGGTCCTAGTTCCGACAGGAGGTATTCCCCACATCCTCACTACCTAGAGTACACACAAGGTGAGCAATAACCCACCTGAGGAACTCCGTACCTTTTTGTCTCTTGGCTTAATTTAGGGCATATACGTTGGACCTTTATCAAGCCCTTTGCGTCCCTCCTTTTGTTGACATAGTGTCACAGGTCTCCCATATGTCCAATAGGTATGACCTGGACAGATGAGGGTTAAGATGATGTGTTGTGTGGGGGATGTACATGTGCACTTGTGCAGCTCCAGGACTTGCATTCCCCATGACCTACTATTGTGACACAGTGCATAGTGTTGTTGTCTGGCTGCCAAGTCATACATCACTGAGACAGTGATGTATGACTTAGCAGTCATGCCTCTGCCATGGCATGTGTCAACTTATTGGTGGTCCTGCAGGGGAGTGACATGTGCTACATGCACACCATTGTGGCGATGGCTATCAGGACATGGGTGCATCATGGTGTCTGTCGCTGGTATGCATCACATGCATTTCCTATTTGACTCTGGGCATCCCTTTCATCCGGAAACCTGTACTGACTCAGTGGCAAGCGCTGTGATGTGTGCATGTCCACATGCCACACCGTGTCCTCTGCACTGTCCAACTACTGTGTACTTGGTGCATGTGTCCACACGGGGGTGTTGCAATCCAACAGACACCAGACAGATGGGTGCAAGGCCATGTGGGATGTGAGTGCCATGCTTGGCATCAGACTGACAATTGGCTTCTCCTGTTCAGTTAGGGCACTTTTAGCAATGTACAACTAATGATGCCAGGGCTTGCTCTGTAATGTGGTGTGCTCACAGTGGTGTGTGCGTTTGGTGCAGGTGACTGATGTCTGTCTGTTTCCCCATTGTTTGCAGATACATCCACGGCCACGGAAGGGGACAGCTCCACGGACCAGGAGGAGCCAGAGAGCCAGACTGGGTCAGCAGCCGAGGAGTGGTCGGAGGGACCCAGTGGCACGGAGGGCGAGGGGAGCCACACCGAGGAGTCCTCAGCACCATCCACCTCAGCTGAGGACCAGAGCAACTCGGAGGATGACTCCCTTGTGGAGGCGGGTGTCAGCAGCCACCACACCCCAGCTAGTGTTGCTGTCCCCGCCACCACCAGCACCACCACCGCCCTCCCATCGGCTCCCATTCCCCAGGTCCGTGGAGGCTCCCATGTTCGGGAGCGTGTCTCCTTTGGCCCAGGCACTGCACCCCCTGCCCCTGTGTCCCCTGCTGCCCTGAGTGAGGAGTCTGTGTACCTCCTTCGCCAGCTCCATGTAGGGCAGACAGCCATGCTGAGTGTCCTCCATGCGCACACCGCACTGTTGACTCAGCTGGTGTCGTTCATGGAGGGCATCTCATCGGGCATGTCTGACCTACAGAGGGGCAACAGGTCCATGGACTCCTCCCTGACGGCAGCAGTGTCCCTCCTCAGACAGTCCCTCACCCCTCCTGCCTCTGCTCCATCCACACTCCCCAGCACCTTACCCATCCCAAGCACACACACACCGGCACAGGCACACACCAGCACACACACGTCCAGCACACAGACACACACGCCACAAACTAAACGCACACGCACGCACAGTCAGGGGACTGAAACCAGACTCACAGGGGATGGGGCCCTGGTACACACACACGCATCCACGGACACTGCGCAGTCCTCAGTTGCCTCTCCCTCCAAAGCACCCTCCCTTGCCTCACCTGCAACCCCAAAGACCCAGCGCCTCTTCCTCAGTGACCTCGGCCTCTTCCCCTCTGATCCAGCTGCCCCAGCATCCAGGGGGAAGAGGAAGCCCCCACATGGAGCAGAGTGCCCCTCGCCCCCGGACACCCTCCCCCAGGCGCAGACAGACTGAGGCCCCCACCCGCAAGTCCCCCCGGAGTGCTAAGAGCAAGACCCCGCCGCCGCCCTGCAGCTCAAGCACCAGGTCTCCTTCCTCCATCCCTCAGGCCCCCACTCCACAGGTGCCCCCACCACACCCTGCCCCAGGTTCCCCCACCCACAGATATACCATCCCCAAGAGGCTCCGGCCTTCTCCCCTGCCACTTGCTCTCCCGGCACCACACCCCCGCTGCGCTTGTCTGTGCCACTGATGTGGTGAGGGTGTCCTCCCCCTCTGTCCAGCCCACCTTGCCTGTTCCCCATTCTCCTCCCCTGGTGGTAGGCACTGCAGTGGAGTCCACTACCACCCTGTCTGACTTGGGCACTGCAGTGGCGGACCTGTCCACTCCATCTGCAGGGTCCACTGCAGTCGTGCCGGCACCCACAACATCTGAGCCATGCCTCCCAGTTGTGCCGGCACACACCATGTCAGACACCTCCACTGCAGTTGTCAGTGGCTCTCCAGCACCCACCACCCCTTCCCTGCTTCCTCCTGGTGAGCCCTGATCCTGTCCCTGCGGTGCCTGGCCTACCCCCCGGTTGCCCCTCCTAGTGGATTGTCCCTGGTTTTGTGCAGGCATGTGTAGGGTGGCATCTGCCACTGTCACCCACTTGTGACTTTGTTGATGGACTGGCCATTGGCCTTTGTTTATGTTCTACCGGACTTCTACTTTTAATGCCACATATGCTGAATAAAGCAACTTTCTGTTCTCTAGTGCTTTTGCTTCTGATGTACATGATGTTGATGATGCTAACCATGCCCTTGCTGCAGTGATGGTGATATTTGGTCTCATGATAATGAAGTGTTACTGTGCAGGAACCCATGTGGTCCAGGGGGAATGTGTCCTATCCTGTGGTGTATCCATGTCATCCATAGCAGCATCTGAGGGTGTCATGTGTTCAGTATTTGGCAATGGGATTTCCTACTTAGATTGGCTATTTCACATCTGTGGCTTCCACCCCTGCACATCTGTTGTGCCTGCCATTGTTCAATTCGTCTACTTCCCTGACCGTGTGGCCATCTCCACTGGACATGCAGGTTTGGGCATCAATGGGGAAGGACTCATCTGTGTTGTCAGTGCAACATTGCTATACAAGTGTGTTGGATCTGTGCTGATGATTCCGTTGGCACTTCCATGACCAGGCTGATGTGACGGGAGCCCTCATTTGGTGCTAATTGTTGAATGTGTGACCAAGTGCTCAGCTGACATGGTGGGGCCCTACTGAGGCAACATATGGCACAGCTTTCCTCACACAGGAGTGGAGTCCCCTCATGGCAGTGTGTACTCCTGTGACATTGCCTGTGCCCAAGGTGTGTGTTGTATGTGCATGTCTGTGTGTTCACTTCCGTTTAGCTGTGCATGCTGTGATCCCTAGTGTTGTACCTGTTTGTGATGCTAGCTGAGTTGAGCTATGTTCCCCCAAAGTCTTCTCCCTGGGTTCTCTGTGATGTGGGTGCATGGCACATTACTGGTCATCAGGGTGTCACCCATAGGTGTGCTTGCTGTCAGGGCTGAGTTTGTGTGCAGATGCAGATGGGTCACAGTCAGGTTTCCCCTTGGAACTTGTTGTTTGCCCCTGTCATGTGATTTCCAGTTTGTGTTATCTTTCAGTGATTGTGACACGTTGTGTGTGTGACTGCTGGCACTTCTCAGGGTCCGGGCTGCAATGTTGGTTGTTGTCTATGTGTGTTCTTTGTGGGTGACCTTGGCTTCTTCATTGGTGTGTGACTGTGGCTGTGATCCCATTGGTTGGTGTGGTATTGCCGTCATGTCCATGTACGGCGTAGTGTGCAGTGTGTCAGACATTCAGGAGTCTTGTTGAGTGTCCATGTGTGATGTGTTTCTGCACCTTGGTTCCCACCCACCACCCTGGAATAGTCATGGGTGCATGTGCAATGTCACCAGTGCATGTGTGCTTCACTTCTGCACATTGTTGGAGGTCGAGGGGTGTGGTGTTGAGTGTGTGCAGATGAGAGTTGTTGCCCGGCTAGGCCCCTGCCTCCATGTTGGCCTTGGCTTACTGGCCATGCTGTTTGATTTGTGCTTGTGTAGGTGTGATGGTAGTTAGTTGCTCAGTACACATGACTGTGGTTCACAGTGTGAACCACATTTAGCTTTGTCATCACAGTGGGATTGTAATGCAGCCCAGGGTCACCACATTGTGGGGGCCCTGGGGGTGGTGCTGTGGTGTGTCTGTGTCTTGCTGTGTCAGTTGCTGTCCCTACGTGCCTGTGTGACATGTGTGATTTGTGCTCCCTCTCATCTGACAATGCCTGCTTGCCCACATAGGGGATTTGGATCCATGAGTTACCTTTGTGTGGCACTGTATGCACATCTGTATGATTGGTATTCAGGTCTCCTCATGTGTTGTGTGGTTGCCTGGGGACACTGGCACCCCCTCACCTGTTGTGTATGATGTGCAGTGTGGGTCTGCCTGTTTGTGTTTGTGCATCTGCACCACTGCATTGGCATATCTTGGGTGTGCCATTGGCTGTATGTAGTTTGGTGGGTTTCCCCTGCTGTCCCTGGGACTCCTAGGTCATCGGTCAGCACAATGATCATGGTTTGTGTGTCCCATTGCTGCCATGGTATGGTATCTGTTCACCTCACATCTGCAGTCTCCACAGGGTATCTGCATGTGTGTGCCCATTGGTGCAAATATGTGGGTCTGCATTCTGATGGTCACTTCTGTCATTGTGTCATTGATGATTGTTGACGGTGTCAGCCCCCATGGGTGTTGTTTGTCTGCACATGGCCAAAGTTATGTCTTATTTGCACTGCAGGATTTGGCTCCCCAATTTATGTTGCAATGGGACACATACACTATTTTGCCACTGATGTGTTTGTTGTTCTGTGACCAGGAATCATCCATGCAGTTTGGCAGTTGCACCTCTTTCTTTGTCAACACTTACCTTTTGGTCACTGTGATGATGGGGGTTTGGACCCCATTGCCACAATGTTCAAAATGTGCTTCAGCTATGGACCCCACACTTACCTTTTGGTCACTGTGATGATGGGGGTGTGGACCCCATTGCCACAATGTTCAAAATGTGCTTCAGCTATGGACCCCACACTTACCTTTTGGTCACTGTGATGATGGGGGTTTGGACCCCATTGCCACAATGTTCAAAATGTGCTTCAGCTATGGACCCCACACTTACATTTTGGTCACTGTGATGATGGGGGTTTGGACCCCATTGCCACAATGGTCATGGCCTGCTTGCATTGTGGGTGCCACACACATATATGTGTGGCACATGTGCTAGGGGGTCACATTGTATGTTCAAAGTCATGTTCGGTGTTGTAGGCATTTGACACAGTCTACACACGCTTGTCATGGTGTTGGGGGGATGTCTTCTTCTTGCATTCCCTAGGTTGTGGTGTGCTGGTTGTGTCATGCATTGTCCATCCTATGAGTGGGGGTGAGGGTGGTAGTAGTGGTAGGCATCCTGCCCCCCCTGGCTAAGGGTGGTAGTAGTGGTAGGCATCCTGCCCCCCCTGGGTGAGGGTGGTAGTAGTGGTAGGCATCCAGCCCCCCTGGGTGAGGGTGGTAGTAGTGGTAGGCATCCAGCCCCCCTGGGTGAGGGTGGTAGTAGTGGTAGTCATCCAGCCCCCTGGGTGAGGGTGGTAGTAGTGGTAGGCATCCTGCCCCCCTGGCTAAGGGTGGTAGTAGTGGTAGGCATCCTGCCCCCCTGGGTGAGGGTGGTAGTAGTGGTAGGCATCCAGCCCCCTGGGTGAGGGTGGTAGTAGTGGTAGGCATCCTGCCCCCCTGGCTAAGGGTGGTGGTAGGCATCCAGCCCCCTGGGTGAGGGTGGTAGTAGTGGTAGGCATCCTGCCCCCCTGGCTAAGGGTGGTGGTAGGCATCCAGCCCCCTGGGTGAGGGTGGTAGTAGTGGTAGGCATCCTGCCCCCCTGGCTAAGGGTGGTAGTAGTGGTAGGCATCCTGCCCCCTGGGTGAGGGTGGTAGTAGTGGTAGGCATCCTGCCCCCTGGCTAAGGGTGGTGGTAGGCATCCAGCCCCCCTGGGTGAGGGTGGTAGTAGTGGTAGGCATCCTGCCCCCCTGGCTAAGGGTGGTGGTAGGCATCCAGCCCCCTGGGTGAGGGTGGTAGTAGTGGTAGGCATCCTGCCCCCCTGGCTAAGGGTGGTGGTAGGCATCCAGCCCCCCTGGGTGAGGGTGGTAGTAGCGGTAGGGCATCCTGCCCCCTGGGTGAGGGTGGTAGTAGTGGTAGGCATCCTGCCCCCCTGGGTGAGGGTGGTAGTAGTGGTAGGCATCCAGCCCCCCCTGGGTGAGGGTGGTAGTAGTGGTAGGCATCCAGCCCCCCCTGGGTAGGGGTGGTGGTGCGCATTCAGGCCCCTGTGTGCATATGTGGCATTGGTGATGGGCATCCCGCCCCTATGGTGCTGCTGTTGCTGGTGTAAGTATATTCTGCATCCCTCTGTGTGTGTGTGATGTGTGGTTTACGTGTTGTATGTGTTTTGTGGTTGGTGTCTGGCTTACCTTCTGCGCCGTACGTGTCCGTGCCTGTTCCGGTAGTAAATGTAGAATATTGGTATGATCGGGATGAAGGGATTCATGGTTTGTTCGTGTCGTTCGTCCTTCTCGTTGCTTCGCGTCGTCCTCGTCGCTTCGCCTCGTCCTCGTCGCTTCGCGTCGTCCTCGTCGCTGCCGTGTTCGTCTCGGAGCCGTGGATCGTGTTGTGGCGCGAATCGGAGCTTATGTGCGCCTCTCCCGGATGCTTTGACGTGCCGTGCGTAGCAACGGGTTCAGCGCGTACGGAAAGCGCATCGTACTCGTTCGGCCGGACGGAGCTGCATTTTGGCTTCCGTGCGACTCGATTCAGCGTTTCCGGATTCGCCTCGGTCGGGGAACAGGACCTGGTTTGGGTGAGTACGGCTCGGCCGGATTCTTTGCTGTTGTGCGCATCGTACTTACTCGTTCGGTGTGCTGTACGGATCGGTCGGGAAACAGGCTTTCGCATGGCTTTTTTCCCGACCGAATGGTGTTGGGTACGCCTCCGACCGAGATCGGAATCGGCCCCTATATTTTAGCAAACGATATTATTATTACTTTGATATGTTTAAAATCGGTATTACTTACCTTAAGTTGATATTCTTGACCACGATATTCTTGCTGTCGACACATTAATATCATTTGCAAAAATATAGTTGTTAAAAATATCCACAACTTTCTTGAAAGAGCAGCAAAGAGGTTTGATTTACCGATGCCCGCTGCGCAGATGGACTGCTTTCTCTACACACTGAGATTTCATGAGGGTACCAAGTGATTCAAGATAGCATTTGAAAAGAGTACGGGCTTGAATGGATCCTTGGAGAACTCCATCCATTGATGACATAGATTGGATAGGGTGTCTCCGATCTTGATTGCTTCAGTGCATTCAGAGAGACAGGATTCAAATAATTTCATAATGATGCCTCCAAATCCCATAAAGGATTCACACATTTAGCACCCAAGTAGATTCTTACAGTGAGGAAAATGGTGTATTTAATAAGCACCAATCTGGATTCAGATCCTGCATTAGCACTGAAAGCATACTTACGGTGGCTACCAATGACATCCGTATGGTCTTGGATAGAGGAAGTATGGCGGGGTCTGCTCTCAGTCCCACTATTTTCAATATATATGTTGCTCCACTGGCACATTTGATTGTCTCTTCTGGCTTTCTATTCTAAGGCCATGCAGATGATACCCAAATAATCATCTGCGTGTAGGCAACATTTCAAAACTCCAGGAGAAGTTCAAAGGCTGTTTGATCAAGGCAGCTAGCTGGATGAATGCCAATTTTCTCTGGCTGAATTCAGATAAAACTGAGGTTATGATATTTGGTAATCTCTTGATCTGGTTCAATCTGGTTGATGTCCGAAACCAGCATCCACTGCCTGCAATATGGGCATGCTATCTAATAGCAAATTCTCCTTTGAGTATCAGATTAATAAGTTAATGTCTATGTGCTTCCTTCTAATGAAACAACTGTAGAAGATCCATCATTATATTCCTCAACATTCTCAACAGTTTTTGGCCCAAGCCCTGCTTTTAAGCAGACTGGACTATTTCAATGTTCTCTATGTTGGACTTCTGGATTACCTATAAAGACGATACAACTTATACAGAATGCAACTTATACAGAATGCAACAGCTAAGTTGATTTTTAGGAAGAGTAAGTTTGACAGCATCTCATCTTTACTTGTTTCCCTGTTCAAATGAGATGCAGGTTCAAGTCTCTTTGTATGGTTCATAAGGTCCTTTACCCAGTAGCACGGTCTTTTTATATATCTGATATGTTTAAAAAATACATTCCACCCAGACTGTTTCGCTCAACCTCCATCTGTCTGATCATGGTACCTAAATACAGGAGAGCAAGATTGGAAGGACGGGCTTTTTCTGTGGTTACAGCTCAGGCATTGAACAGACTGTTGCCCAAGTTACACATAGAGCCAAATATCTTAAAATTTTGCAGGGCTCTAAGCACCCATTTGTTTGCATAGGCTTTGCCCGGAGCCATTGAGTATGCAAGTTGCTGTATAGAGTGTATTAGTTTGCTAGCGCCAGGACACACCTGGGTAATTGTGAGCTCTATAAAACAAAACAAAAAAAACTCTGGCATAAGATATCGCCAATAGAGTCAAAAGCAGCTGTAATTAGGAAGCCTGAGGAGGCTTGAGTTTCTCATATCCATAATCTGTGGGGCTTCATCTAGGGCCTGTAGAATAGCTGTCTCACTTCTGTGACCTTCCCTAAACAACATTGCTGTTTGTTTACTGCCTGTGCTCATAAATATGTTTATTCCATTGGTCGGTAATGCATTTTGCAAAACGCTTGGCAGTGAAAGGAGGCAGTAATAGATCAATAATGTTGGTTAAGTTGGGTTTCATCATTGCAATTTTTGAGAATGGGGTTGATGATATTCATTTTGAGGAGGTTGTGCCCAAAGCCTTGGGATAGTGAGGCATTTACAATGTTGAGACAAGTGTGGCAGAATTTGTTCACTCAATAATTTACTGATGTGGGGTACTAAGAGATCTAACCAATAAGATTAAGGTTTGCTGGAGGCTGCATGTTATTGAGGATGGCTAAGTTAACTTGTTTAATATAGGACCACAGGTGTTTTTGAGTGCCGGTGTTCATAATTAGAGTAGTGATGAGAACACGGTTAGAAATCTTGTACCTGCTTTTGACCTCATTGGTGAGCGAGGGGAATGTTTTTAAGAATGTGCTCTTTAATCTTTAATTAGGTCAAACACATTTTGAAGACGTTTTTGACAACACTGAGCTGAGTTTTAAAACGTTGTCTTTTGAATCCAATGTTGAATTTCAATGAAACTTGGAAAGAAGATGCTGGATAGGGACATATTGTGTAAAGAGATAGTTCATTCCTCAATAAGCCTATGTTGAGATTTCATCTGATATTAGAGCAGCATAAAATATTGTTGGCCGTGTATTGAAATCCTGAAAAATATTTACTTGTTAAATTTGTTGTGACATTATTTATTGTGACTTTCACGATGTGAGTAAAATGTTTAAATAAATGTTGTTGGAATGTTCCAGCATTCCCAATTTTTGGTAAGAAATTGTTTATAGACTTTGCTGTGTGCCCCCAACTCATATTGAAGTATCTTTTAGTTTATCAATTGCTGGAGATTTCTCGAAAGCCTGTGAAGTCAATGTAGAGATGATGTCACTCTTTTTGCGAGGTACAGTAGTCACCATAAGAATAATTTTTTAAAAACTGGAAATCAGACTCCAAACTATCTGTAGAAAGTTGGCTGGAGAAGTTGGGGACACATGCCATGATAGAACATTTAGTATTTAAGAATAATGAATGTTTGAAAACATTTTGAATAAGTTGGTCTTTTTTGGACCTATATGCTCAGATTATGAGAGTTAATGGTATATTGCGGAGGTAATGTTTTTCAAGTAGCTCAGACAGAGCAACCTAACACAATTCAAGATGGCCGATGGAGGAAGGAGCTCTTCCTGGGGACTCCTAGGGTAAGGGATCGCCATCGGCGTAAATCCCCTGAAAACCCAGCCCATCGGCCCAAACAAACCAACAAACCAAGCTACTAGCTAAAGGAAACAAATAAATTAATATAATTTGATCTGTACCTGCAACTGGACTCGCTGGACCCACACTGCGGAGGATGTATGCGACGACTCCCCGTCTCCGGACACACTACGATGACGATCCTTGACTTCTTGACACCCGGGCCTGCACTGGACTACCTCTGCAGGGCTCCCCGGTGTGGCTCTTTCTCCTACGAGCCATGTCGCCGTCCATCACCCACGACAGTGGGCCCCAAGGAGGCGACAGGCCCCGGAGACACACCCGGCACCCTCTGCCATCGGATCCGACGACGACCCCGGAGGTCGCCACACCCGATCCTGCGCTGGTGAATTGCCTCTGTGCGGTTCCCCGAGGCTACTGACTCACCCGCAGGCTGGGTCACCGTAGCCCACGAAAGCGGACCCCAAACGAGGGTTTCGGCCCACGAAGACGCCCTCTGCCATCAGAACCGAGGCTGAGCTGGATCTTGCCCCGAAGGTCGCTCCGATCGCTGCCAACTGACCGAGGTCTGAGGGTTGCCCTCCTCGACTTGCGGGGGCTTCACCATTCGAGGGCCTGATGCCTCCCCGCCCGGCGCACGCCACCATCGGCCTGAAGTTTTACTGCTGAGCCCTGCCTCAACGTGACGCGACGACTTTCTCCTGACTTCTGGGGACCACCTCACATCGGAGGTGCCCTCTGGCTGGGTGCCGCTCATCCTGCCTGAATCGCAGGACGACGACCTTCACGAGGACGTCCTCTGCCCGCTGACTTCCACCCCACCCCCCCGCTCGAGGTCCGACTCCGGGGCTTGGTGGGGGAGCCTTTCGTCTCGCCAGTGGCATCGAGTCCGGCCCTGGGAGGGCTCCCGCTGTGCTACGAGCTGCAGCGCCGCCTCCCGGTAGGGCCCAACCTCCACGATCCTCTTGGTCGCGGCAAAGTTCTGGGAGGGCTCCCGCTGTGCTACGAGCTGCCGCGCCGCCTCCCGGTGGGGCCCGACCTCCACGATCCTCTTGGTTGCTGCAAAGTTCTTCAAAGGTAAGGGTGTGCCCTTGCCCCGCCCGTTACCACTAAAGCACCTCAGATGGGTATCTCGCCTCTAGAAGAGGCCCGACCACACTGAGGGCAAAGTTCAGCCTTACCATCGCCATCGCCTCATCATGGGATTTATCCAATCTATATGGAGGCGCCGTGTTCCTTGTTTTCAACCGATGCCTGACCTTGATCATTACTTCTCCTAACTTTGCTCACTCTAGACTGCCTTTTTAGATCTCGGATTAGGTTTACACTCCTTCCTTCCTCCCTCATTCACTCATATTGCCCTCACACTGCGGCCATTTTAGATCTTTCCCTCTACCACTGATTCTCCCTTTGCGGCGGCCATCTTAGAACTTCCTGCATCACTGCAAACTACTTTGCTTCCTGCTCCTTACCTACCTCACACTGCTCTCATGAGGTGGCCATCTCAGCTTTCTCATCTCAGCTTTCTCCCTCAGCCCCTCATACTGTTCGCATTATATGACCATCCTAGTGATTTGCTCAGATTCCTATTCCCTAATCGCCTCCCATTGCCCTCCCGTACTGCAACCATCCTAGACTCGCCCCCGACGCCTCAATCTCCCATTGCGGCGGCCTTCTGCGAACGACCTAACACACTACACACTGCCTTTCTGTCTGCTCCTACCTTCCTCATACTGCTCACACTATGCGACCATCTTAGAACGCCCTGACACCTTTCATTGCTGCTGCCCCCCAAATCACGCAATCAACCCGGGTAACGGGCTCCTCTGTAAGCCTCCTTTTGCCTTTAGATCCTTTTATTCAGACAATACCAACGCCCACTTACGCCACTATGGACTCACACTAGACTCCGCCACCCCTCTGCTACCCTACTCCTGAGTCTCTTCAATGCAGGCCCTTCGACATCTTAATGAACCATGGCCTCCTATGCACGGAGCAGTCCGGACACCAGTCTTATGAGGCTAGGTCAGAATAGCTACACAATCAACTACCCACCGAACCTATCTAAAAATACAGCCAAATCCCTTAAACACAGACTTCTTAAATCGAACCCAGAAACCCTAATCTCTGACCCTTATTACTGCCATAAAAAAGGAACCATCACAAATGATCTGATCTTTTACTCTAAAAGAAGGGCACAATGGAGAAATGCCTTCTACTCACTACTCAGTATCTCCTCCTCTAAGAAAATTCCTCATGGCCTAAGACTCTCTGTAGTCACCTCACCCACATTCAAAGTGACGGCTACCATATCCATTTATAATAATGGGATTATCCATATACAAGCCGCTAAGCGTAACCTAGAAATCTTTGATGAATGTTTTGCCGTCATTAGAAATTCCCTTAACAACAGTGCCCCTCTCAAAACTCCAGAGAACTCTAATCCCTCACACATTTCGCAGGACCACCATGAAGCCTGCATCCTAAATCCCAAGCACCATAATACTCCACCTGAGACCTTGAACAACACTCTCTTGCCCAATGATGAAATAAACATTTCTCCCGCTAACAATGTCCCTCCCATACCACCTTGGGACTCTAGCCCTTCGCCCACACCTCCGGCCCCTCAAGGAATCCTCCTACATCACCTAATGACTTCTCCTGCTACCTTGAACAGCTCACACCCCCCAAACCGAACCCCTCTGCCTCCAAGCCTCCTAACCACTCCAAAACATCTACCCCCCTCCTCTCCCACCTGCTACCTTGTACAGCTCACACACCCCGAACCGAACCCCTCTGCCTCCCAAGCCTCCTAACCACTCCAAAACTTCTACCCCCCTACTCTCCCACCTGGCCAACACCGACAGACCTCCCCTTCCGGGATCGTCCCCTCTCCTTACCATCCTCACATATTTTCCTCTACTACTACCACACCCGGGACTGACCCCTCTCCCTCCCCCCATGCTCACTGACACTCAGCCTTATGCGGCCTCCAGACTAAAGGAAATCAACTGGGAGCTACAAAAACTCAAAAATGACATACAAAAGCTCATAACCATCACCTCAGAGCTGGCCTCAGACTTATCGCCCAACAAGGTCCCGCAGTCGTACCTGCAAATGCCCAACCATTACCCTAAGACACCCACTCCTCCTGCTGAGACAAGGAGGGACCCTAAGCATACATCCCCCCTCCGGTCCTGGAACACTACTCCCTACCCAAACGCCACGTCCAGACCCATTAGATTTAAGAACCACCTCTCTGGCCCGGACATCCTCTCCCTTCTTCTAACTTACAACAACCTGATATCCCAGTCACATCCAGACCTATCCAAGCTATGCCGCTAGCCCCTTCTAAAGATCCTAGTAATCTGACAGGCACTCTGGAGACCATTCAAACCATTACACTAAACCCGCATAGAACCCCCACATTTAACTCCAATGCACTAAATACCGCGAACCTCATGCAAGTTCACATTGCACAGTCTACTCCCACTGACTCCAAAACTCACCTGAAATGCATCCTTCTCAACTGCAGATCCGCAGTGAAACATGCCGCGGATATCGCTGACCTCATCCTTGATCAGGAACTTGACCTCCTGATTCTCACTGAAACTTGGCTCAATGTCTCCTCGGGTCCTGTCCTGGACATTCTAGTTCTTCCTACTCACAACATTATCAGACTTGACAGAGCTAAGAGTACGGGGGAGGCGTCGCCTGTATTTACCATAACAGTCTCTCAGCGAAACAATCTCTGTCCGCTCCTCTCTCATCTTGTGAATACCTAAGCATCAACATCTTCAGCAAACAAAGACCCCTATGCAACCTACACATCTTCTACCATCCACCAGGAGATAACCTCCTTCTGATTGAACAAACCATGGAAACCATCTCATCCAATCTAGGTCTGCATTGCCCTCAGATCTTCCTGGGAGACTTCAATCTACATTGGAATGACCCGAATGACCTAGCCGTGAGTAGTCTTAAAAAATTCCTACTTGACCTCAACCTGACTCAATTCTGCGACAGCCCAACACACAACTTGGGCTCGACCCTCGATCTAATCATCTCCAACCCCGACACCATTCAGATTGAATCAATAGCCCCCTGTGACTAGTCAGATCACCACGTTATCACCTTCCTCATACTTGAACGATGGAACACCCAAAGACTTCAACCCAAGAAATTGAAACACTGGAAAATATTGATGCAAAACGCTAACATGAACGACCTCATTTCAGGCAGCAATCTGTCCCTGTCTCCACCCATGCTCATGGCAGATGTCCATGAACTCACCGATCACTACAACAACTCCATGCTAAACGTTCTGGATGCAATTGCCCCCCTTCAACTAAAAAGAAAATCCAACAAAGACTCCAATCCTTGGTTCAGTGACTGCCTAAACTCAGACAAGCGCAACTTAAGACTAGCAGAACGAGCTTGGAGATCCTCTCCATCTACTGAACTCCTCAAACTTTTGAGAGCAAGAAGGAGTCTGTACAACAAACACATCAGAACTGCAAAAGCGACCTTCTTCAGAAGCCAACTAGACAAAGCTAGAAACCGCCCCAAAATGCTGTTTGAACTGATCAAACAGCAATCCAATAACACACCCATTCAATCGACAATCACCGCCAGTCTCCAACCTAATTGCAAGGACTTTGCTGCCTTCTTCATCGAAAAATCCAACAAAATTGAATCTGATCTAAGGTCTGCCTTGCTCGAATTATCATCCTTACCAGACTCCCACCTAACTGCCCAGTCCCCTCTTCCTACCTACCACTCCCCTAAAAACAATGCGCATTGGAACCAATTCTAAACCTTCAATGACACTTCCATTCTCAACATTCTCTCTACCCTGAAACCCTCGAATCACTTCAACGATCCCCTTCCCTCATATTTCTTTAAAGAAATGATAAGGCCTCTAGTTCCGCTCTGGACCAAGATCGTTAATGCCTCCCTACTTCAAGGTGAGATCCCTGACTGCCTAAAGTCCGGGCTAGTTCTCCCCATCCTCAAGAAACCTACGGCGGACCCTGAGGATCTGAATAACTTCCGACCAATAACTAACACCCTTACTCTGGCAAGGCTCATTGAGAAATGTGTACAGGTACAACTATGTAACCACATTGAGGAATTCCAGCTACTAGATCAATTTCAATCGGGCTTCCGTCAAGGCCACAGCACCGAAACAGCCATCACTCACATAGTTGATGACGCGCTTACCCTACTTGACCGGAACAAATCCTGCCTATTAATCCTACTCGACCTCTCATCAGCCTTCGATACGGTCAAACATGACAACCTCCTGAGCCTTCGGGAACATAGGATGGGGCTGTCTGGCGCAGTACTAAAATGGTTCGCCTCCTTTCTCCATAATAGAACACAGAGAATTAAATCCAACCAATCCCTCTCCCATCCCAGTCCCTGCACCCTGGGGGTGCCCCAAGGCTCCTCGCTTTCACCCACACTTTTTAACTTATTCATTGAACCCCTCACCGAAATCCTCAAAGCATCTAACATCTAAGACCACATGTATGCAGACGACACCCAGCTATACATGAAAATCTCCTCGCCTGATGATATCAAGTCACTCAACGGAACCTTACACAAAACCCTCAACTGGCTTACCTTCAACCATCTCAAACTAAACGCCCTCAAAACGGAATTCCTCCTTATTTCCCCGCCCAAGCAAGCACCCATCATTGAGGAATACATGAAAAATCCATCTGCTCTCAACTGCACACCACATATCATTGACTCTACGAAATCCTTGGGTATAGTGTTGGATAGGAACTTGAGCATGCAGGATCACATTAGTGCTTCTACCAAAGGAGCGAACTTCAAACTGAGCATCCTAAGGAAACTAAAACCTTTCCTTCCCCTCGATGACCTCAAGTCCGCAGTACAAGCATTAGTCATCTCACGTTTGGAATATGGCAGTGCAACACTCTGCGGTCTGCCTAAGTACAGACTGCCCCCCCTCAAAGCCTCATTGAATGCGGCCGCCAGGCTCATCACAGGCTTCAAGAAGTACAATCACATCTCCCCGGACCTGAAAACACTCAACTGGCTACCTTTCGAAGCAAGGATACACCTTAAACTTGCCTGCATGACCCACAAAGCCCTTCACTTCAACACACCTCTCTACCTCGCAAAAAAACTTGAGCTGTCGGGTGGTGCCCGTACCTCCAGGAGCTCTAGCACCCTCCTACTTAAACCAAAGAAATTCAAAAAACAAAAACCTACAACCGTTCCTTCTCAGGAATCGCCCCAAGAATCTGGAACGCCCTTCCAACGGAAATGAGACTGATTCCATCAACAGTGTCCTTCAAAAAGGAAATGAAAGTGCTTCTGATGAATACTTGCCTGTCCTAAAGTCCAGTAGGGGTCCTGAGTCACCTCATATACTATCACGCTGATGACTTTCTCGCCTTATCCTACTGACTAATTCTTTTGCCCACTATTATGTCGTTATGTAACTATTGCTATTTTGGTCTATCATGTCGTCACGTAACTATTGCTATTTTTGTCTATTGCTATGATTCTGCCACGATTGCCCCCTTTCATATGTGTCGCATCCCTTTGTAAAGTGCTCTGATACCCTCTAGGGTCATGTTCGCACTATACAAAACTTTCTAAATAAAATAAAATAAATAAAATAACTAACTGTGGAAGTAAGACAGACATGATTATCTATCATCCATCTGCACAGGAAGTGGCATGACTGGATTTCCCGTCATCTATCTACCCAGGAAATGACAGCACTGGATTTCCCATCATCCATCTGCACAGGGAGTGACATCACTGGATTTCCTTTCATCCAGCTGCACAGGAAGTGACATCACTGGTTTCCCGCTAAAGCAGTCTTCACTTAATGGAGGTTGCAGCATTGATGTGCAGCGGACACATGCAGCGGGCGTGCCTTTGGTGCTCCAACTGCACGACAAAGGGAAACCCATCTGCTCTGATTCGGCCTATCTGCATCTGTCTGTGGCCCACCCGCGCACAATGCCAGGAACCCTGGTCCTTCTTCAATCCATCTCTCTCTATTGCTACTCCACCACGACCACCCCACGCCCTGAAACCCGGTCTCATCTGCCAGCGCTGTCATGTCAAACACTGAAGATGCGTTTTCCTGCACCACCCACCATTTCACACACACTCTCCCACACACACCTCACTCCCCACACACACCTTACATACCCAACATACTCAACACACAAGATCACACACACTCGACCTCCACTATACCACACCCCTCCGTGTCCTGCATTCTCCTCAGCATACGGTATCTCACTAAACATACCACCAAAATTTGCGATCTGCTACTCGACCGCTCACCGGACTTGCTCTTTCTGTTCGAAACATGACTGACTCCCTCATCAGCCCCCTTCATCACCATGGCAATCCCCTGATACAAGATTTCAAGACAGGATAGGACAGAACAAACAGACCTGGAGGCGGAATCACTATCATCTTCTTAAAGAATCCATGTAATGATCCACTACCTCAGACAGCACCACTAGCAGCATGGAACTCTTGACCTCCAAACTGCAAATCACTGCCAACTATACCCTGAGTGGCACCCTTGTCTTCAGCCTTCCCGGAACACGCTCAAAGTTCGGCAGCACCATCGTGGATTTCGTTGCCCCCTCATCCTCGACTCCAGTGCCTTCATCCTCCTCAGCGACCTCAAGTACCAGCCAGAAGACCTCATCGATCCCAATACGACTGACCTCCTCGAGGACTTGTACAAGCAAGGGAAAGGCACCGCACATGCCACTGACACCCTTCTGAACCCCATCTTCACCAACTTCAGCAACATCACAGTAGACACCCCCACACCGATCACTTGGTCCGACCACACCCTCATCAACTTCAGCATACCCATCTCACAAAATTGCAGAAACACCATCACCAAATCTTCACAACGGGACTGGAATTAGATCTCAGGAGAATCTTTGTCTTCCAGACTCCTACACCACTGGCTTCGACACAACAACAACATCCTCCATGGGAGAGGAGTTGGCCTAATGGCTAGGGCGGTCGACCTCGAATCTGGGGAACTGGGCTCGAGTCTCGGCAATGACGCTGAACATCCTGTGATTCTGGGCAAATCACGTAATCTCCCCGTGCCTAACAAAAAATGAATGTGTCCTCATGTAACGCAACTGGTGCTATGTAAAGCGCTCTGATACCCGATACCTTTGGGTCAAGTTTGCGCTATATAAAACTCAGTTAAAAAATAAATAAATCCTCCCCGATTCCAGCTACAACTTTAATGCCTGGATCACTGCCTGAGCAGATACCCTGGCTCCTCTCAAAGAGGGCAAAGCCATGAGAACCAGACCGCAAGTATGCTTATACAGGAAGAGCTCAGGCGCACCAAATGCTACTGCCAGCAACTTGAATGCAGATGGAGACAAAATCAGAACAACTTCAACAAGAGCACCTATTAATCCACCGTAAGACACTACCATCAGCAAATAAGAGCCACCAAATGATTCGTGCTCTCTGATTGCATCTAAAGTAACAGCAACAGCACCAAGAAAATCTTTGCCATAGTGAAAGATTTTCACTCCAAGGCAGCAAACTCCACCAGCGTAATCACCCTCACAGGACCTCTGATACCATCTGTCCCTATTCTTCAGCAACAAGATCGCCAGCATCTATGAAAATTTTGGTGCCCAACCGAACCTTTCAATCCTCGCAGCCCTCCTGCCCATCTCTATCAACAAGCAGAGGCCCATCATGACCAGCTTGTTTACCACTGAAGAAACCACAACTACCATGCAGTCCATACACTCTTGAGCACCCTCTGACCCCTGCCCTCAGCATGTCTTCATCAAAGGACTGGATCCCATCAGCACAGCCCTCACCCTGATCTCAAATGACTTAATCATCACAGCCACCTACCCAGATGCCTGGAAACAAGCCAAATTACTCCCTTCACAAGAAGCTCTTAGCAGACCCAAAGATGCTGGCCAACTACCAGCCCATCTCCCTACTCCCTTACCCGGCAAAAGTCACTGAAAAGATGATAAGCAAATGCCAGCCATCCACCTCACTGACAACCACCTCCTCAACACCACTCAATCCAGATTCAGGCCCAACCACAGTACCGCCTCCACTCTCATCGCCGCCACGGACGACATCCGGATTATCACGGACAGAGGTTACACACAGCCCTCATCAAACTGGATATTTCCGCAGCCTTCGCCACCAGCTCCCAACCCATCTTTATCCAATGACTGCCCATAGCCGGTCTCTAAGGTCTTTCTGTTCACTGGATTTGCTCCTTCCTGACAGGCCACACCCAGTTGGTCAGCCTGGCCCCCTTCACCTGGGACGCAAGCAACCTCATCTGCAGTATTCCAAAACGATCCTCACTCAGCCCCACTCTGTTCAACATCAACATGAACCCACTCGCCAGTATCATCCTCTCCCATGGAATCAACATCAAGTCCTATACTGATGACACCCAGCTCATACAATCCCTCTCTAACAAGACATCAAACACCCGGGCCAATTTCTCCACCTGCATGACCAAAGTCGCCAGATGGATGAAAACCAACTGCCTCAAGTGCAACACAGACAAGACGAAGCAGTAATCTTCAGCAAAGACACCTCACTCTGGGACTCCACCTGGTGGCCTGTCGAACTCATACCCACACTCCTTCCTGCAACCTGCGCAAAGAACCTCAAAATACTAATCAACATCCAACTCACAATGAAAAGCCAAGAGAACGCAGTCTCTTTCTCCTGCCTCCACACACTGAAGATGCTCAAGATCTTCAAATGGCTCCCCACCAACACTCACACAACCCTCACCCAAGCCCTCATCACCAGCAAGCTAGGCTACAGCGCTGTACTCTATAATGGAATTAACTGTACTCTATACTGGAATAAACTGACCAGAAGACTCCAGACCATAGAAAACTCATCGGCCTGGCTCATCTTCAACCTCCCATCTGCACTCACATCTCCTGTCTTTTAATGTGCAGAGACTTTGCAGTCGTAAAGATACTACGAGTAAAATACATTTGTGAATAGCAAACAATCGTAAACTTACACAAAGGTGTAAGTTTACCTTTGTGAATCAGGATAACATAAATCAGCATGGTAGCTTTAATACTATGTCAAATGAACAAGGGACTGCAGGAAAATCATACAAACAGAACTCTGGTTCTACAGGGTACAGATATTAGTCCTGGTAGCAACACCATGGGACAAATGTTTTACTAAAAGTATGCACTTTAACGTGAACTTAAATACAGGTGTGTTTTTTTCAATGTTTACGCTATCACACACTCCAGTCATAGCTTAGGCACCCCCTCAAGCCACAAATGCCCACCGGGGCCAATTGCAATGGGCATGAGTTAAGGATTCACACATATTAATATAACCCTAATTCAACTAATCTACAGCTACAGAGGAATATCTGAGTGTGGGCACCATACTTACATGGAGCAGTTAACCTTTGTATTTTGACCTTAGTGACCTCAGTCAAATGGCCCCATGTAGCCTAACAGCTAGGGCGGTCGACCTCAAATCTGGGGAACCGGGTTCGAGTCTCGGCAAGGACGCTCAATATCCTGTGATTCTGGACAAATCGCTTAATCTCCCCGTGCCTAACAAAAATGAATGTGTCCTTATGTAACACAACTGGTGCTCGTGTAAAGCGCTCTGATAAGTAGGAGAATTACTCCAGTGGTTTCTTTCAATCACAAATGCTACAGAGGAAGAACACCGGCTCTATCAGCCCTGAAGCCTGGGACGGACACAGTGCGGTCTCAACAGGATAGTTAACCATTAGCGGTCGGTGGTGGGAGTGCCGCCGGGCACTGACGTGCGGGGAGGGGCAGGGTGGGTGGTAAACTACGGATTACGGGCGATTACAGGTAGGTACACATAAAATAAAAACGAATTTCAGCTTCGCGCTGCATCGCCAAATGTGATGCAGCGCAGAAACGAAATTCGTTTTATTTATTTATATGTGTACTTACCTGTAATCGCCCGTAATCCGTGGTTTACTACCCCCCACCCTGCCCCTCCCCCGCCCCACGTCAGCGCCCGGCGGCACTCCCACCACCGACCGCTACTGTAGTTAACTACTAGAGAGAGCTGAGAACCATGTTCTTGTGGATAGCATATTTAGTGTAAGAGACCAAGCTCTTTAAGTGACAGACTGTCTGTATCTGTAATTAACAGAATTGAGTTTTTATCCGCAAACGTGACAGGAATCCTAAACACACAACTCCTTAGCAGGCAAAAGCAGGCCAGGTGAGGTATGCTGCTTTCAGGAAAACACCAATAAATAGCCTAATCAATTACCAATCAATTAAATGCAGCACACATGGACGTACATACATTATTACATGCCTACACTATCCTCATTCGCCTTAATTTTTTTCTGTCTTCCTATTTCCAAGTCTGTATCCATGCTGTCTTATTGTTTGCCGTATATCTGCACTGCAGTGCGTGCCAGTGTTGTATGTTTACAGCCATCTTCAGGTGTCAAAGTCCGTGACAGGTTAAGTCACTTATGCTGGTTAATAGTATTAGGCAGACATTGCGGTTTATCGGCTGACTCTTCTACAGCTCTTCAATGAGCACTCACTGGTGGTACTTTCCGTGACAATGGGATTCCTTTCAACTTACACTCCTTTAGAGTGAACAGGTAGACAGTGTTTCAAAGGGAAGAGGCACACCCAGTCATGAAACATGAACGACAATTTGGCATGTCAGACAAAAAAAGAAATGGCAAAGGGTGGGCCGCACAATCTAAGGTGGCCTGCAGGATTACATTTCTGTCCAGGACCACCATCAAAACCAGGGAGCCCAACACAGAATGGTATTTAAAATGTCTCCAACCACTGGGAAAAAATTCCCACCATGCCAGGGACACAAGATATGTGGTTCTTGCAAGCAGCCCACCATTTGATGGCAATTCCACCATTAAGCTCACCAATTCTTGCTCCTCACGCTGTCCAGTCTGCGCACATGGTAGTTTCTTACAGTGCTCATTAGATCAAGCCTTCGTACTGCCAACCAGCACCCACTTAACACATCATTAACCAGTACCTCAATTGATATTCAACCACAGAAAATGATTTACTCCGCCCATTGCTGTCAACTTCTCACACTGTTGACCTGTGCCACCTCCTTAAAGCTTCGCAAGGTACCCAGCGGTGCCAGCTTCTCATACTACTAACCAGTTCTGTCTCTGCACAGAGCTTGCTAGAACATGGTCTTCTCACTGCCCATCAATAAATGTTTCTCACATTGCCCACAGGTGCCTGCTTCCCAAACTGCCCACTAGTGCCAGCTACTGAAACAGCCAGTTCTAAGTTCTCACAAAGGCCACGCAGTGATTACCTCACACTGAGAGCCAATACCAGCTTCACATGCTGGCGATTAGTGCCAGCTCTTCACACTGCCCACCAGTGCCTACTCCTTATGCTAACCATCATTGTCTGCTTCTCACACTGTCCACCAGTCCTTTTTCCATGCAAGTCACTACTAGTAGCACCTCACATGTCCAATTTGAACCGGGCATCCCACTAGGCCCAACTCTACATGCTTCTTATCCATGCCTGCTTGTCATACCACCAGTAAATGGTTATTACAGTGCTCACCATTGTCTGCTTTTCACAGTGCTGCCATTACCTTTCTCACACCACTCACTATTGGCAGCTCCTCACACGTCCTAATTTTACCAGGCACTAAAATATCCCACAAGGACAAACTCTACATTCTTCTCACCCTTGCCTCCTTATCACACTCATAACCAGTGCATGTTTATCACAATGCACACCATTGCCTACTTCTAAATCAATCCACAAGTGTCTGCTTCTCACACTTACATTGGGCGCCTGCTTCTCACTCAGGCTCACCATTGAATGCTCCTCACACTGGGGATCAATGGCAGCTCTTTATCATGCTCCCCACCAGTGCCAGCTCCTCACACCTCTCATCACTGCCAGGTCCTTAAACAGCCCACCAGATCCTCATCTTTCCGACCGGGACCAGCTTCGGACTCTGCCCATAACCAGGTGAGAGCTCCCTATATTCTACCCAACAATGGGAGATGCTCTCAGGTTCCAGCAATGCCCTTACCTATACAGCCCACGAGTGCCTGTATCTTAAACTGCTCGCCAGGGCAGCTACTCAAACTACCCCTAGTGCAACTTTTTACACTATTCAATAATGCTTTTACTCAAAGGTTGTATTTTTTGAACGGCCCATCAATGTCAACTGCTCACACTGCCCACCAATACCAGAATTTCACTCTGCACACAATTCTCAGATGTTCGCATTGCCCACCAGTGTCAGCTACTCACACTGGCCACCAGTGGCAGCTAGTCACATTACTCTCCAATGTGATTGTCTTACAATTGCCATTTGTGCTTGCTCTTTACAATGCAATCAGTGCTTTCTTATCACACTGACAAGGGTCCACAAGCTAATGTCCAGTGCAAGGAACTTGTAATGCCCACCAGTGTCGACTTCATACATTGCACATGGCTTATCAATGGGAAATCATCTCAATGCACACCCCTGCCTGCTTCTTATCCTGCCCACCATTGCTAGATCTTCGTTATGGCCACCAGTGCCAACTGCTCACACTGCTCTCACTGCCTGCCAGTGTCCTACAATGTGTGCTTACTAGACTTCTCACCAGTGCCCGCTCTTCACACTCCCCATCAGTGCCTGCTGATCACACCTCCACACAGTGCTGACTTCCCACATAGATGTCCACTCCATGCTACTCACACTGCCTTCCGGTGCATACTGTTCACACTATTAGCCAGTGCTGTCATCACTGCTCTGCATTGTGAATTCCTCACATTACAAAACAAAGCTCACTCTTCACTATGATGGTAGACGCTCCTCACACTGTGCAAGTGCCCACTCACACTGCCTCCCCAGTACTGCTTCTCACACTGCCCCTCTGCTTCTCACACTGCCTACGGTGCCAGCTCCCCACATATCCTACCAGTGTATGCTCAAACTGCCCCAATAACCAGTACTTGCTTACCACACTGCACACCAATCCCAAATTATCTCACTCATTACCAAATGCCAACTACTCAAAATGCTCACCAGTTCTGGCTTTACACTCTGCCCATCAATGTGAACTCCTCCTAGGTGCACAGACATAATATCGAGTTTTTATTCTCGAAGTACAAAAATATCGAGTTGGAAATATCGAAGGGACAGAATATCGACATCAAGAATATCGGTGACCAGAATATCGACATGAAGGTAAGAAATATTGTTTTTGTAAATATCGAAGTCAGTAATATCGTTTGAAAAAATATCGTTGTTAATAATTTCGATGTTTATATTAGTGTTATGTATTTTAGTATGTATTTTAAATGTATGTGTTCTATATTTTTGGTTAAGTATTGTATTTTTTTTAATATATGTACTACATTTTTAGAAGTTATTAATTTTTTTTTAAGTAAATTTTGCGTTTTAGTTACGTAGCGGGTTGTGGGTTTATAGGGGAATAGGGTGGGAAGTAATTTAATTATAGTAAATTTAATAATAATTTTTAGAAATTATTAATTATTTTTAATTGAATTTTGCGTTTTTATTCCATAGCGGTTTGTGGGTTTATAGGGGAATAGGGTGGGAAGTCATTTAATTATATTTAATTAATTAATTCACATTTATATATTTAATATTTTATATTGTTATTTGTGGTAATTAACTTATTATCAATTCGTTATTAATTGGTTGTTAATTATTCTTAATTATTTAGTAAATATCTTAATTGTGTTATTTTTTTAGGAGCGGGTTGTGGGTTTATAGTGGAATAGGGTGGGAAGTAATTGAATTATAATTAATTAATTAATAATTTCTATTAATTAATAATTACGTTTTTATAATTTTATATTGTTAATTGTGGTAAATAATTTAGTATTAATTAGTTATTAATTGTTTGTTAATTATTAATAATTAATTGGTAAATATGTAAATTGTGCAATTTTTTTAGTAGCATGTTGTGGGTTTATAGGGGAGTATGCTGGTAAGTAATTTAATTTCTATATTATTTTTAAAAAAATTATGATAACATTTATTTTAAATTGATTTATACTGTTAATTGTGTGAATTAAATTATTATTCATTGTTTTTAAATTGTTTGTTAATGTTAAATAATTAATTAATTAATTATGTTAATAGTGTTATGTTTTACAACATTGGTGGTGTTATTTATAGGGGAATATGGTGGGAGGTAAAAAAAAATCAATTAATTAATTGTTTGTTAATTATTTTTAATTATTTTACTGGAGTGGGAATAGTAAATTATTCCTCTCAGCTATCCAACACTTTCCCTACTGTTGCACTCTCTGGAGTGGGAATAGTAATTTTTACTCCTACGCTATCCAACACTTTCCCTACTGTTGCACTCTCTGGAGTGGGAATAGTAATTTTAACCCCTACGCTATCCAACACTTTCCCTACTGTTGCACTCTCTGGAGTGGGAATAGTAATTTTAACCCCTACGCTATCCAACACTTTCCCTACTGTTGCAATCACTGGAGTGGGAATAGTAATTTTTACCCCTCCGCTATCCAGCACTTTCCCTACTGTTGCAGTCTCTGGAGTGGGAATAGTAATTTTTACCCCTACGCTATCCAACACTTTCCCTACTGTTGCACTCTCTGGAGTGGGAATAGTAATTTTAACCCCTACGCTATCCAACACGTTCCCTACTGTTGCACTCACTGGAGTGGGAATAGTAATTTTAACCCCTACGCTATCCAACATTTTCCCTACTGTTGCACTTCCTGGAGTGGGAATAGTCATTTTTACCCCTACGCTATCCAACACTTTCCCTACTGTTGCACTTCCTGGAGTGGGAATAGTAATTTTTACCACTACGCTATCCAACACTTTCCCTTCTGTTGCATTATCTGGAGTGGGAATAGTAATTTTAACCCCTACGCTATCCAACACTTTCCCTACTGTTGCACTCTCTGGAGTGGGAATACTAATTTTTACCACTACGCTATCCAACACTTTCCCTACTGTTGCACTCACTGGAGTTGGAATAGTAATTTTTACTCCTACGCTATCCAACACTTTCCCTACTTTTGCACTCACTGGAGTGGGAATAGTAATTTTTACCCCTCCGCTATCCACACTTTCCCTACTGTTGCACTCACTAGAGTGAGAATAGTAATTTTTACCTCTCCGCTATCCAACACTTTCCCTACTGTTGTACTCACTGGAGTGGGAATAGTAATTTTTACCCCTACGCTATCCAACACTTTCCCTACTGTTGCACTCTCTGGATTGGGAATAGTAATTTTAACCCCTACGTTATCCAACACTTTCCCTACTGTTGCACTCACTGGAGTGGGAATAGTAATTTTTAACCCCTACGCTATCCAACACTTTCCCTACTGTTGCACTCTCTGGAGTGGGAATAGTAATTTTTACCTCTACGCTATCCAACACTTTCCCTACTGTTGCACTCACTGGAGTTGGAATAGTAATTTTTACTCCTACGCTATCCAACACTTTCCCTACTTTTGCACTCACTGGAGTGGGAATAGTAATTTTTACCCCTCCGCTATCCACACTTTCCCTACTGTTGCACTCACTAGAGTGAGAATAGTAATTTTTACCTCTCCGCTATCCAACACTTTCCCTACTGTTGTACTCACTGGAGTGGGAATAGTCATTTTTACCCCTACGCTATCCAACACTTTCCCTACTGTTGCACTCTCTGGATTGGGAATAGTAATTTTAACCCCTACGTTATCCAACACTTTCCCTACTGTTGCACTCACTGGAGTGGGAATAGTAATTTTTAACCCCTACGCTATCCAACACTTTCCCTACTGTTGCACTCTCTGGAGTGGGAATAGTAATTTTACCTCTACGCTATCCAACACTTTCCCTACTGTTGCACTCACTGGAGTTGGAATAGTAATTTTTACCCCTACGCTATCCAACACTTTCCCTACTGTTGCACTCACTGGAGTGGGAATAGTAATTTTTACCCCTCTGCTATCCAATATTTCTATACTGTTTCAGTTAATGTAGTGTAAAATGTATTTGAAAAATATTAAAAATATTTTAATATTTTAATTTATTATATATATTTTTTATTTTTATTTTTATGTTATTGGTGTATGTGTATATATATGTACTTATAATTTTTAATATGTTTCTAACAATTTATAATTTAATAAAATAATTATTTATTAATATTATTAAGTAAATATATATATTACATTTTATATATATGTATGTTTAATTTCTTTTTACATTATATGTAATACTTATAATTTTAAACATTTCCTAATAATTCTAACTATTTGTTTTTAATTATATATATTATTTCCTTTATTTTACATTATTTTTTAAACATTAAAAAAAACGATATTTTTAACAACGATATTTTAGACGATATTTTTTTCCGATATTTTTGTACTTACCATTATGTAGATAGGACTTCGATATTCTGGACATCAATATTTTTGCATCAATATTTTTGTACCTCGATATTTTCGATGTCAGTGATCCCTCCTCCTACTGACAGCCTCTGCAACCTTCTCACACTTCACTTCAGTGCCAGTTCTTTGTACAATCACCCAACATCCGCTCTTCACACTCTCAGTCAGTGCCAGCTTGTCACATTTCCCACCAGAGTGAGCGCTCTTCATGCTAACCACTAGTGCCTACTCCTCAAATTGTCCACCATTTCCTGCTTCTCGCTCTGTCCACTAAAGCTGCCTTCCTACACTTGTGACTGTCTTTCACATTAATGACCTACGCCAGCTTCTCCACATGTTCCAAGTGTCAGCCCTTCACCCTTAACACCAAATGTTCTGCTCATATTGGCTTGCTTCTGACACCATTCACCATTGTTAGCATCTAATGATACACAAGTGCCTCCTACTGCCTATGAGTGCCAGCTCCTTATCCTACCAACCAATGTCTGCTCCTTGTGCTCCCCATCAGTACCTCTCCTCACATTGCCCACTTGTGGCCACTTTTTAAATTGCTCACTCTGCCACCTTGTCACACTGCCAAATCAGTGATAGGTCCTGATCGTGTCACTACTAACTATTGGCTGCATCTTATACTGCCAATCAGAGGTACTTAATCAGTCTACCAACCAACGTCCACTCCAAGTGCCACTTATAAGTGCCAGTTTTGAAACAAAAAAGTGATGGGTCGATTGTTTGGATTAATCTGGTTCACTGATAACTAGTCTGGGACTCATTCAAGTCCATTGAATAAATCAGATTGAGCCCTGCTCCATTAATAAACCAGAGCTAACTCCTCACAATGTTGGTGCTAAAATTATCTGGTCACAACCAGAAGATTTTTCGTGCCCCTAAAGAAGAGGGACCACTTTGGACAAAAGGAAAACTGTCAAATGTGTCTTTCACATCTCCCAATTACTTATGCTCATATGGATAGGAGTTTAGGAGCTAGACAGATCTGTCAGAGATCTCTTATTGGTAGATGATTTTGCAGATTTCCCTGCCTCGAATCCCATAAGTTTATACACACAGAAGTATTGGTATTTTACAATAACCTCATTATTTATTATGTACTAGTCTCTACAAATCATGTGAGTAAGAACTAATAATCATTAACAACTCAGCAAATACAAATATTACTAGGTAGACCGTGGTAAATACTCAAATCATATTTCACCACGCATCCCTACAATTATTCTAAAATGTTAGTCTAAAAATAAACTGAGATGTATTGTTTGTTTAGAAATACATTTTTCTGGCAGTAGATTTCCACAGTATGACATCATATATCCTTTAGTTTAAATGGTCTGTTCAAGGGTGTGCTGAGTGATGATTCAAACTCATGGGAATTAAAAGTACACAATAAGCATTGTAAAGCATAGCAAACGATTCAGTTTTTGGCTGGAACTACTGTCCCCACAGATTCCAACACAGAATGGGCTCACAATGCACTTGGATTGCTACAGATGCTTGGCGACTAAGGGCTCATAACACATTTCTACCCCCATCGATACTGAGATAGATTGTAGCCACAAGATATTTCTGTCCCCGTTCATGCAGGAGCAAATTGGGCCCACAACACAGTTCTATGCCCCGATGCTGGAAAAGATAGGGCTTACATGCAGTTCTACCCCAGCAGGCACTGGGACAGTTTGTGTTCAACACCGCACTTCTGCCCCTGCAGAACCGAGAACAGAGTGGGTTCATAAAGCCTGCAGATGCTGGCAAAGATTGGGCTGACAACAGATGCAGGGACAGATTATGACCACAACGCACTCCTGTAACAGCAGTTCTTGGGAGAGATTGTGGGTGAAAAACAGTTCTGTCCCCAAAGATGCTGTAACATAATTTGGCATTTTAACAAAGAGAAAGACAAGAACATAGAGGGAAAAGGGAGAGCGAGAAAGACAGGGAGAGAGAGATTCAGAGAGGGAAAACGACCACGAGAGATAGGGAGTGCCGGAGTTAGAGAAATACCTGGAAATATCACAAGTCTGGACGAAACAGAGTAATGCAGAAGGATAAAGAGAGAGAGAAATACGGGGAGAGACACGGAAAGACGCAGAAAGTCAGGGAACGCAATACGGGCATAGAACGACAGGAGGAGACAGTGGAAAGACAGAGACTGTGAGAGAAGGGAGAAAAAAAGTGAGAGACAACAAGGAAGAGGCAGAAAGTTGGTAAGACAGGGCGGGATTGACAAAGGGACAGACAGAAAAAATGAAAGGCTGAGAGAGTAATACATGGAAGAAGGTGGAAAGAGGGAAAGAGAGAGATTGAGAGAGAGAGGGGCGAGAGGAAGAGAAGTAGTGAAAAATAGAGAAAGAAAGAGAAAGGGAGAGAGGTACAACAAGAAAAAGAGACAAAGACAGGGTGAGGTAGTAAACGAAAGAGAAACACAGGAATAGAAGGAAACTCAAAGAAAGACAGAAATATAATGAGAGTTGGGGAGAAAGAGAAAGACACAGAGACAAGAGTCAGGAAGAGACAGAGAAACTCTTGCTAATGGATTGTCTAGTTCATGAGTTGTTGGGCTATGCAGAATGTACTGTGGCTTGGAATTGAATGGCAAATCTCATACCAGAGTGAGCACTTGTCCACCTTGCATCAGTGGGCAGGTTCCCAGTCACTCTGTGAATCTAGGGCTGAAGCAGCTACAAGACCCTGTTGATCTTTGTGCAAGAGATCACTGCTGATGAATTAACTCTTTTCCAAGGTAGCCTAAGTCAGAATGCACTCCAACGACCCTGTAGTAGATGCTTTTCTGGTGCTCACCTCCATTGAGATCCACCCGTCTTGAACCCCTATCACAAGTTCATCACCACGTTGGCACCATCCTGCCCAAGCACCATCACCATCACCCCGACCAACCTCCAACCTTGATTCCTCTCCTGGGTCAAGTGCCACTGCCAAAAGTTGATAGTGTGAATGGGTTCCCGCCAGGTAACTCTTTCATATGCTGTATCCCTAATGGGCCTCCATGAAATTGGTAGGACTGACAAGAAGAACTGACCTGCACACACCCATTAACTGCACCTACCACTTTCAGTAGGCCAGTCCTAAATGGGTGCCCTCCCACAGAGAATGAACTGTTGATGCTGGCTAAGCTGTAGTCCCTACATAGTAGGGCTTGGAAGACTGTGGGGTCGATTCCGATCTCGGCCGGAAGCGCACCTAACAGTATTCGTCCGGAAAAAAATCAAGCCGAACGCGTGTTTCCCGACTGATTCGAACAGTCGTCCGAACAAGCAAGTACGATGCGCATAACAGCACAGATTCCGAGAGAGCCGTACTTACCCATTTCAGGTCCTGTTCCCCGCCCGAGCCGGATCCGTAAACGCCGAATCGAGTTGCACGGAAGCAAATACACAGCACCTTCCGGCCAGACTAGTACGATGCGCCTTCCGTACGCGCCGAACCCGTCGCTACGTCCGGCACGTCAGAGCATCCAGGAGAGCTGTACATAAGCTCCGATTCGCGCCACAAGACGATCCACGGCGACGAGACGAACAAGCCAGCGACGAGTACGAGTAGAAGCCACAAGAAAGACGAACGAGACGACCCAACCATGAATCCCATCGCGCAGGTCCTACCAATACTCTACATCTATTACCGGGACCGGTACGGACGCGTACGGCGCAGACGGTAAGTCAAACACCCACAACACAAACAAACGACACGTACCCGAAATATGTCACACACACATAGGGATGCAGAAATGACGTACACTAGCAACATCAGAACCATAGGGGCGGGATGGCTATCACCAATGCCATACACACCCATAGGGGGATGGATGCCTACCACTACCACCACCCCTACTCAGGGGGGCCTGGATGCCTATCACTACTACCATCCCCACCCATAGGGGGATGGATGCCTACCACTACCACCACCCCTACTCAGGAGGGCCTGGATGCCTGTCACTACTACCATCCCCACTCATAGGGGGATGAATGCCTACCACTAACACCACCCTTACTCATGGGGGCCTGGATGCCTACCACTACCACCACCCCTACTCAGGGGGGCATGGATGCCTGTCACTACTACCATCCCCACTCATAGGGGGATGGATGCCTACCACTAACACCACCCCTACTCATGGGGGCCTGGATGCCTACCACTAACCACCCCTACTCATGGGGGCCTGGATGCCTACCACTACCACCACCCCTACTCAGGTGGGCCTGGATGCCTGTCACTACTACCATCCCCACTCATAGGGGGATGGATGCCTACCACTAACACCACCCCTACTCATGGGGGCCTGGATACCAACTACCACTAACACCACCCCTACTCATGGGGGCCTGGATGCCTACCACTACCACCACCCCTACTCAGGGGGGCCTGGATGCCTGTCACTACTACCATCCCCACTCATAGGGGGATGGATGCCTACCACTAACACCACCCCTTCTCATGGGGGCCTGGATGCCTACCACTAACACCACCCCTACTCAGGGGGGCCTGGATGCCTACCACTACTACCATCCCCACTCATAGGGGGATGGATGCCTACCACTAACACCACCCCTACTCATGGGGGCCTGGATGCCTACCACTACCACCACCCCTACTCAGGGGGGCCTGGATGCCTGTCACTACTACCATCCCCACCCATAGGGGGATGGATGCCTACCACTACCACCACCCCTACTCAGGGGGGCCTGGATGCCTGTCACTACTACCATCCCCACTCATAGGGGGATGGATGCCTACCACTAACACCACCCCTACTCATGGGGGCCTGGATGCCTACCACCACTACCATCCCCACTCATAGGACGGGTAATGCATGACACAACCAGCATACTCCAACATAAGGAATGTCAGAAAATGACATCACCCCAACATCATGACAACCATGTGTAGTCTGTGTCAAATGCCTACAACACTGAACATGACAATGAACATACAATGTGACCCCCTATCACATGTGTCACACATAAATGTGTGTGGCCTCCAAAATGCAAGCAGACCATGACCACTGTGGCAATGGGGTCTAAACCCCCTTCATCACAGTGTCCAAAATGTAAGTGTGGGGTCCATAGCTGAAACACATTTAGAACATTGTGGCAATGGGGTCTAAACCCCCTTCATCACAGTGTCCAAAATGTAAGTGTGGGGTCCATAGCTGAAGCACATTTTGAACATTGTGGCAATGGGGTCTCTACCCCCATCATCACAGTGTCCAAAATGTAAGTGTGGGGTCCATAGCTGAAGCACATTTTGAACATTGTGGCAATGGGGTCTAAACCCCCATCATCACAGTGTCCAAAATGTAAGTGTGGGGTCCATAGCTGAAGCACATTTTGAACATTGTGGCAATGGGGTCTAAACCCCCATCATCATAGTGACCAAAAATGTAAGTGTGGGGTCCATAGCTGAAGCCCAATTGAACATTGTGGCAATGGGGTCTAAAGCCCCATCATCACAGTGACCAAAAGGTAATTGTTGTCATGGAAAAAGCTGCAACTGCCAAACAGCATGGATGATTCCTGGTCACACAACAACAAACACATCAGTGGCAAAGTAGTGCTTGTGTCCCATAGCAACATAGATTGGGTGAGGCAAACAGTGCAGTGCAAATAAGACATACCGTTGGCCATGTGCAGACAAACATCACCCATGGGGGCTGACATTGTCAACATTTATCAATTACACAATGACAGAAGTGACCATCATAATGCAGACCCACATATCTGCACCAATGGACACACAAATGTAGATATCCTGTGGAGACTGTAGATGTGAGGTGAACAAATACCATACCATGGCAGCAATGGGACATACAAACCATGATTATTGTGCTGACTGATGACCTAGGAGTCCCATGGACAGCAGGGGAAATCCACCAAACAACATACAGCCAATGCAACACTAAAGATATGCCAATGCAGTGGTGCAGATGCACAAACACAAACAGGCAGCCTCACACTGCATATCAAACACAACAGGTGATGGGGGTGTGCCAGTGTCCCCAGGCAACCCCACAACACACGAGGAGGCCTGAATCCCAATTACACAGATGTGTATACAGTGCCACACAAAAGTAACTCATGGATCGGATTTCCCTATGTGGGCAATCAGGCATTGTTAGATGAGAGGGAGCTCAAATTACACATGTCACACAAGCTTGTAGGAACAGCAACTAACACAGCAAGAGACAGACCCACCACAGCAATACTCCCAGGGACACCGCATTGTGGTGACACTAGCCTGCATGATAATCCCACTGTGATGACAAAGGTAGATGTCGTTCACACAGTGAACCACAGCCATGTGTCCTGAGCAACTAACTACCATCACACCTACACAAGCACAAATCAATCAGCACGGCCTGTCAGCCAAGGCCAATATGGAGGTAGGGGTCTAGCCGTGCAACAACTCACATTTGCACACACTCAACACCACACACCTTGATCTCCACCAATGTGCAGCTGTGAAGCTCACATGGACTGGTGACATTGCATGCACCCATGACAATCCCAGGGGGGGTGGTGGGAACTAAGGTGTGAAACTCATCACACATGGCCAGTCAACAAGACTCGTGAATGTCTGACACACTGCACAGTACGCCGTACATGGGCATGACGTGAAATCCACCCCAACCAATGGGATCCCGGCCACAGTCACACACCAATGAAGAAGCCAAGGTGACACACAAAGAACACACATAGACAACTTCCAACATTGCAGCTCTGACCCTGAGGAGTGGCAGCAGTCACACACACAACGTGTCACAATCACTGAAAGCTACCACAAACTGTAAATTACATGACTTGTGTAACCCACAAGTGCCAAGGGGAATCCTGACTGTGTCCCATCTGCGTTTGCCCACATCCCCAGCCCTGACAACAAAGACAACTAGGGATGACAACCTCATGAACATTAGTTTGCCATGCACCCACATCCCGGAGAAACCAGGTCCAAGATGCTGGATGAACACAGGACAACTCAGCAAGCATCACAAACAGGAACATCCCTAGGGACACAGCCTGTGTAGGAAAAGGGAAGGGAACACACACAGACATGCTCACACAACACACAACAGGGGCCCAGCCAATGTCACGGGATTACACACTGCCATGAGGGCACTCCACTCCTGTGGAAGGTCCGCTGTGCCAAACCTTGTCTGTGCACGACTCAAACATGTCAGCAGAACACTCGGTCAGTGAGTCAACAACTACAACACACTGAAGGCTCTGCTCACATCAGCCTGGGTACGGGAGTGTCACGTCAGTCATCTGCATACACCCTAAACACGTGTCAAGCAAGTTGCACTGTATACACAGATGAGTCCTTCAACATTGATGTGCTAAACTGCATGTCCAGTGGAGATGGGCACACAGTCAGGGAAATAGAAACATTGAACAGTGGTAAGCACACCAGATGTGCATCAGTGTAAGCCAAAGATGTTAATTTACAAATGCAAAATGTACATCCATGTGTCAAATGCTGAACATTACACCCTCAGACTGCAGCAAAGGATGCTATAGATCCAGACTACATTAGGACACATATCCCATGGACCACATGGAGTCCATCACAGCAACACTTCATTTTCCTGATCTGAACACTATTACAACTGCAAAATGCATGATGATACTCATCTACATCATGTACATCCAAAGAAAAACCACAATTAAACAAAAAGAGGCTTTATTCAGCAAATGTTAAATTAAAGTTTGAAGTCCAAAAGAAACTAAGGCCAATGGCCAGTCCAAATACACAGTCCCAACAGGGTGATACGTCACAACTTGTCACCCATTGCTTGCCTGCACTGCTACGGACAGGGGACATCCCCCTCGGAGGGGCATACAAGGGGCAGGCCAGGCACCGCAGGGACAGGATCAGGGGATGCCAGAAGGAGGCAGTGAAGGGGTGGTGGGTGCAGGAGTGTCACCGGCAACTGCAGTGGAGGTGTCTGACTCAGTGGGGGCCGGCACCAATGTAGGGCACAACTCAGATGTTGTGGGTGCTGCAACCACTGCAGTGGGCCGGTCAGATGGAGTGGACTGGGTCCCCATTGCAGTGCCCGAGTCAGACGGGGTGGTTGTGGACTCCACTGCAGTGTACAACTCCTAGGGAGTGGAAGGGGGGGCAGATGAGGTGGGCAGGACAGAGGGGGGACCCGGTCTCCACACCAGTGGCACAAACAGGCAGAGCGTCTGGTTTGGGGGTGGAAGAGCAAGTGGTAGGGGGGAGGGCCTAAGCAGTTTGGGGATGCAGTATCGGTGTGTGGGGGAACCTGGGGCAGGGTGTGGCAGTGGAACCTATGCAGTGGTGGCCTGGGGGATGGAGGAGAGAGACTGTGTGGTGGAGCTGTGTGGTGGTGGTGGTGGGGACTTGCCCTTCCTGGTCCGGGGGGACTTATGAATGGGGTCCTCTGTCTGCCTGTGCCTGGGGGAGGGTGCCGGGTGTGAGGGGCACTCCCCTCTGTGTGTGGTGGTCGCCTCTTCCGCCTGGACTTTGTGTCAGGTGTATCTGTGGGGAAGAGGCCAAGCTCACAGAGGAAGAGCTTCTGGGAGGGGGGGGTTGCAGGTGAGGCAAGGGAAGGGCTTTTGGAGGGAGAGGCATCTGAGGACTGCACAGTGCTCGTGGATGCATGTGTGGTGTCTGGGCCCCAGCCCCTGTGAGTGAGGTATCAGTCCCCTGACTGTGCGTGCGTGTGCGTCTGGATTTTGGTGTGTGTGTCTGTGTGCTGCTTGTGTCTGTGCTGGTGCGTGCCGGTGCCGGTGTGTGTGTGCTTGGGACAGGTAGGGTGCTGGGTATTGTGGATGGGGCAGAGGTAGGAGGGGCAAGGGACTGTTGCAGGAGGGACACTGCTGCCGTCAGTGAGGAGGCCATGGACTGATTGGTCCGATGTAGGGCAGACATGCCAGATGACATGCCCTCCATGAATGACACCAGTTGTGTCAAAAGACCCGTGTGTGCATGGAGGACACTCAGAATTGATGTCTGCCCTACATGGATCTGTTTCAGCAAGTCCACAGACTTCACACTCAGGGCAGCAGGGGGACAGAGGCAGGGGTACGGTGCCTGGCATGAAGGAGACACGCTCCCCTACACGGGAGCCTCCACGGACATGTGGGATGGGAGCAGATGGGAGGGTGGAGATGGTGGTGGTGGCAGGGACAGACTTGCTTGACGTTGCCTCTGGTCTGCTGACACCCGCCTCCACAAGGGAGTCCTCACTGGAGATGCTGTTTTCCCCAGCCGAGGTGTTCATAGCTGAGGTATCCTCAGTGTGGCTCCCCTCACCCTCCGTGCCACTGGGTCCCTCGGTCTCCCATGCAGTGGACCCAGTCTGGCTCTGCCGCTCCTCTTGGTCCGTGGAGCTGTCTCCTCCTGTGGCCGTGGATGTATCTGCAAACAATCAGGATAAACAGAGCAACATTAGTCACCTGTACTGACCACACACACCACAGTAAGTACAGCACATCACAGAGCAAGCCCTGCCATCATTTGCTAGACATTGCAATTCGTGCTGACACTGATTTCAAGAAGCCCATTGTCTGCCTGACAGTCAGTCATGCCACAGATATCCTACCTGTCCATGCACCCATCTGTCTGCTGCCTGTCGTATGCGACTAATCATATGTGCACACATGCACCACATACACAGTTGTTGGACATCCAAGAGTATATATGGAAATGTGTCACTCCAAACACATGCCATCTCCTGCCACAGACTCAGTACATGTGTCAGGAAAAGTGATGGGCAAAGTCTCTGTTGATATGCGGGTTTTGCTTCCATCACCAGACACAATGATGTCCTCATGTCCTGATAGACAATGCAACAATGGTGTGCATGCAGGACATATCACACCACTGCTGGATCACCCTTTGCCATTGGAATGTCATGGCACAGGCCTGTCTGGCAAGTCAGTCATAACTGTCTCCTGTCACAGGGGCAGTGCATACACACAACACCAGTCTGCACTGTGTCACAATCAGGGGAGTTTTAGAAATGTAAGCCCTGTAGCTGACAGGTGCACATATGCACCCCTGGCCACCCACATCATGAGGACTGAGATGATCCCACGTCAATCAAATGAGACATTTGAGTGACTGCAAACACAAATCCATACACATGAGCACTTCACCGTCTGATGAGAATGAACCAAAGCTGCTGGCACCGCAATGTTTCATACAACATTGTGCACAGTCAAGGGATCAGAGACCTATGCATTGACCTATGTGCAGATCCCATAGTCATAACTCAGATGGCTGGCCACCCCAAATTGTTAAACACTCCAGGAGTCCAAATAGCAAGGCCACACCACGGTGACACAGAGGCACACACCTGAGTGCACTCTTCACAATGCCCAATATGTATGCTGACACACGGGAGTGGGAGAACAGAGTGCCTTCGATGTACGGAGTAGGCATTACAGTCCTGGTCCATGTGCAACATGGTATTACCTTGAACACTAGGCAGGTGGATATGCATGTGTCACACACATGATGTACATACTTCTGAGGCCCCTACCTTGGTCTCTGCAGCAGCATGGGTGTGTGGCACATACCCCAGACATGTGGTGAGTCAGAGCAGCAATTGGAACACATATTAAAGCCATACCCCGAGTACATGTCAGATCACAGGCAATGTGAGCAATTGTACCACCCATGCAGCCCACCACAAAGTTCCTGTAACTGATGCTGTCTCCAACTTGAACCACAGGTAACTGCAAGTACACAGTACCCAAGTGACCTAAGTCACAGACTGTAAGGGCCACACCTGTGTATCAGATGAGGAGGGGGCATGACACAAGTGAGGGACATGAGTCCAGGACGACATAACAGTTGTACTGTGGAAGTGGAACCAGGCTAAATGAGTGCATAGAGCATGTCAGTCATAGTACACAGTTGAGGCTAGCACTTACCCCCTCCTTGCTGCTGTCTGGCCTTCAGCTGCCCATCCAGGTCAGGGAAGACCACCGCCAGGATCCGGAGCATGTGGGGGGTCAGGGTCCGGTGTCCGCCCCTCCTGCGAGGAGGCGACAGCTTCAGCTGGACCCTTGCGATCCTCCGGGTCCAGCCCCGAAGGTCCTGCCACCTCTTCTGGCAGTTGCGGATCCTGCGCCTGTAGACCCCCACAGATCGTACTGCCCGGACGATGGTCAGCCAGATCTCCTGCTTCTGGTGGGCATCAACCTGTGAGGATGACAAAGTGAAAAGGCCATTACTACACATGTAACATTTCCGTGCATCACACAGTTGGATATACATGTCTCAATCACAGGGGCATATGATCTACACATGTAGTGCAACTATGGCTATGAACAGTTTGCCAGCAGTTACTAAATGGTATCATTGCCTGGGAAGTAAAACCTTGTTGGAATGCACTGTTACTGCACTATACCTGTTCAGTGCATGTGACTACACACTTTGGGGGTGAGAACTACTCAGTGAGCATGCTAGCCACTGGTGTACACACTGTACGTCTTGCTAGTCAGACAACATGCACAATTAGTAGGGCAGTGGACAGCACACTCACCTGCTCCCCTGGTTTCCCATACAGCTTGCTGTACTGTGGAAGGAGGCTGTCCAGCAGGGCCTGGTTCTCCTCAGTGCTGAAGGCTGGGGCTCTATCCACAGTACGTGCCATTGCAGTAGCCAGAGGATGCAGAGACAGCAGCAGTGGTAGTGGCAGATGTCGTCCTGGAGCATGTAGTGCAGGCAAGTGAGCTCTCAGGGGAACAGCCAGCATTATATGTGTGCTGCAGAGGCAGATACTGTCCCATGTGTCCAAAGTGATAGGTCCAAGTCGTTTGCATCTTCTGAATCTGGCCAATCCATGGAATTGCACCACTTATACACGCCCACAGCATCCTTCAAAAGTTCAACTTCATGACACCCATTAATTTGCAACATTGTTGTGGGTGGCCAACTGAATTCACTGCATCCGACTCGTTAAAGGTTCGAAAACGCGTCCGTTACCATGTCAGACCATAGCCAATGCGTGCGCACCGATCGGTCCATTGCTGTACAAAGCGTATTTCGAAAAACAACACGTATCCGTTCACATCAAATGCAATGTCCAATGCTTGCGCACCGATCGGTCCATTGCTGTACAACGCGTATTTCGAAAAACAACACGTATCCGTTCACATCATATGCAATGTCCAATGCGTGCGCACCGATCGGTCCATTGCTGTTGAGGAAAAGTGTTCATCTGATCGGCATCATTTGTACCGGGACTCCATTGTTTTTTATTACCATTTCGTGTCAAACACTTCCACACGACCCACCTGGTCGTTTCTGCTGATGCCTGAGGAAATTCTAACTGACACGACAAAAACCATCTTGCAGCCTGCATTTCTGCCCAGGAACTGTCGCACACCCAACCCCCTGTTCTTTGCAGTTCGACAGCAAGCCATGAGACACTCACGCTCTGTGTAAATGATTTGTTTTCCATCTCCTGCTCCCTGCCTGGTAAACATCCTTGACACCGTGATCAGGTTATCTGGACAATGGTCTCACTGCTGGGCCTTGATCAGGGTGATTGGACAATGGTTTGAATGACTGTGCTTTGATCAAGCTGAGTGAACAATGATTTTAGTACCAAGCCTTGACCAGGTCACCAACTACAAACATCGTCTGGATCTGGTTATCAACTGCAAACACTGCCCTGATTGAACAATGGACTAACAGCCAAAAGACTGGAAATGAAAAAGTATAAAAGGCTTGTAAGCTGCGGAGTAAAGCAGCAGCCTCCTCTGTCTTGTTTCTAACAAGCTTGGGACTCTGTTCCATAGCCCGGGCTATTTGAATAAATCTGGGTTCCTCCTGCAGACGAAGGCTCCTGTGTCTCCTTTTACTACGTATGAAGGGTATGGAAGACTTGGGCGGTTCCCCGCCGCCGAGACCCAGTAAGTGGGTTATTCCGGTTCCTCAAATGGCGCCCGAACAGGGACTCCACGAGTACGAAGGTCAGGCCCGGTGGTTGTGAGGAGGTGCACGGAGAGACTCCGACGGAGCGCCCTACCCGAGGGATTCTTGCAATCCGGTAAGCCGAACGACTCGCCCGCTGTTCCTCCCCACCCGGTCTGGGCCACATGACCGCGTCCTCGCTGGAGTCCCCTAGCAAATAATTTCTGGAGCAGGACACAGCCCTACGTCTGCAGAAGAGAACTACCCCTGTAAGGTAAGGGTGGACTGATCACCCACCAAGTCTGTATGATTCTGCTGTTATTGACCTTTGCAAAAGTCAAGCAAGCGAGGTAAATTTTTAAAACCCGCCGGTGTCTGTTATCTATTTACAAGCATGCCAGTCAGTAGTAAATTCAAGAAATTATGTTGTTTTATGTGTACGCAGGACTCCCGGCTGGAGGCGGCTTGTCCGCTTCCTCCAGAAGGGACCCCTGGCCATACGATGTATGTTAAACATGGCCCTTCTGCCATAATGTTTTCCTCATTCTGGGTAAAATATACAAAACAAAGTAACGCGGAATTACAGTGGCCACTTTATGGCTCCTTTAATTCCCAAGTTCTCGCCAACTTAGAGGAACAAATAATGAAAAGAAAAACGCGCCCGTCTATGTTTGAATCTGTCCGATTTTGGAGGAAAGAGATAGAGCAGAGAGCTAGAAAGCAGAAGGCTCAAGAAAGAAAACAGGAACGTATGTCAATGGCCGACCACGCCAGAGAAAATTTACAAAATCAAACGACAAAATCGGTAGAAATAGCCGATAGGGAGCATGGGGCCCGGGTACAAAAATGTTATCCAGCTCGTGAGGAGAAAAGAAAGGGCCATATGGAAGGGGAGAAGAAGGTGATTCCTTGCTTGATACCATGCTAGAAAGCCCTCCTGCATATGCCCCAATGTACCCTGCCCTGATGCCTCACACCCCACATATCCCCCCGCCACCGCCCACTCCTGCCCCCACTGCCCCTCCTACTGTTCTCCCTGTCACACCAGCCCTCCCGATTTTTCCTATGACACCGACCACGCCCGCTAACCCTGTCCTCGCTGCGGGAATGACAACAAGTCTCCATCCGCCCAATCCCTGCGGCTTTACCCCTACCCGCCCTTTTCCTACTTCCCCGTGGTCTACAGTTAAGCAGGATTTATATAAAATGTTGAATTCCCCCGACTGGCCTCCTTGCGCTCTGCAATCAGCTTTTCGTCCCTTCGAGAAAATGACCTACAGAAGCAACAGTGTGAATGTTGGATAAAGAACGGGAATATTTATGCCTTTAAAGACATATGGTCCACCTTTTCCCAGTGGACAATTATGGAACAGACCACCTGGGCTGAATACATGTGTACGCTGGTCCTGCAAAAATTCGAGCATGCGCTTATGCAGATACCCACTGGATTAATGGACCTTAGGTCGCAAATAAGAAGAGGCGATGTTCAGGGAGAGGGGATGTTTGGCGCTATATCTGCTTTAATGGCTTTCCGTGATACGACCGCTTTTTCCAACACCCCTCTAGAAACAGCTATGCCAATGAGAGAGGCGGCCCCTGTCTTTGTTAACGCACTTACCGATGCCCAAAATAATGGCCGAGGGGTTGTTGAGGCACACTGGCGCAGGCTTTGGGTTCATGTTCCTTGGAAAAGGTCAGAAGTAATGCAGTTAAAAGAACAATTACCAGATCCCCGGAAGAATCCGGCTGCCTTTTACAGAGAATTAGGTCAGATTATATCTGCAGGTACTCTCGTTCTTGAGGATATGGATCTACTTTTTGGTACGGTTGTCCCCACTGAAATTTGGGACAAGATTCGACATACTGTTCATGAAGTGGCGTTGGGAGGTAAATGGGCTGACCTAGAAGCTATGGAAGAAGCAAGGGTAGGAGGGACTAAACCAGAAGCTGCCATCCTGACTTTGCCCGGTAAAATAATAACGTTTATGAAAACACTTTTGCCGGAAACTGTCATTAACTGGGATAAAATAAACGCCTGTAGGCAGCGAAAAGATGAGAATGTGGCTGACTTCTTTACCCGTTTTGAGACAGAATACAAGGGACATAGTGGTTTGGATCCCCGGACCCCAGGTTCTGGCCCAGTGTTTGTCGATAAGTTTGTCAGCAACTTGTTTCCTGAGATTTCCACCAGGCTTAAGAAAGTTGAAAGTACGTGGTCTGCCCAAACTATGACTGGTATCTTGGCTATGGCACAATATCATGAGAATAGGGAGAATGAAGATAGAGACAAGGAAAGTAAGAAGGTTAGGGATCTTAAGACTAAGGCACTTCTGCAGCAGGCTTACCCTCCCCGAGGTCCCAATGCCCGCGGGAATTTCAGACCTCAGCCCCATCACCCTCCGAGGGCTCGCCAGTCTACCCCCTCCAGCCCTCAACGTACGGGAGCCCTCCAAACAGATCAGTGTGCTTATTGTAAGGAGTACGGCCATTGGATAGACGAGTGTCCCGTGTTAGCAGAAAACATCCGAACAGGGAAGACTCGGCCTCGCGCTCCCAGGGAGGGAAGGCCGACTAGGGACTATGGCCCGCCCCATCCACAGGATAAAGAACGTAGGCCCAGGGATCACGTTCCCCGTCCAGCCGCGCCCGGCCAATAGGTTTGATGGGTACGAAGCAACACGCACTTATTACAATGATGATTATGACGAAGTTGATGAGATAGGGTCCTACCAAGCATAGGACAGCCAGGAAAGGGGTATTACCAGAGTGCAAATTCCAGTGGATCAAAGGGGCCCGTATGTTCAAATGTCAGTTGTGGGGAACGATCAGGATTTTCTTTTTGGATACTGGGGCCACCAGGTCTTCTATTGCACGTCTGTCAGTCCCGGAGGCACCCCTTTCTGGCAATATAAATGTCTCCGTGGGTTTTGCAGGAACACCTGTGACGAGCCCTGTCTCTGAACCCCTCCCTCTCGATATTGGCCCTGCACATGTTGACGCTCCCTTGGTCCTTACTACAGGTTGCAGTGAAAACTTGTTAGGCATGGACTTACTGAAAGCTCTGTATGCGACCATATCATGTAGTCCCCAAGGTGTAGCCCTAACAATTTCCCCCACCGCAGTTTCCTATATGTATCTGTCTGGTCCCCTCCCACCAGAATTGCAGTCTTTACCTTCCTCCCTCTGGGCATCATCAGACACTGATGTAGGGTGTCTCAACATATCCCCTCATGTGGTACGCATCCAGCCAGGTGCACTTCTCACCCGCCTCCGGCAGTATCGACTACCCGCAGAAGGAGAAATGGCCCTTTTAACAATAATATCTGAATTAATGGACAAGGGCGTAGTGGAGGAAACACGTGGCAATATCTGTAACAGTCCCATTATTCCCGTCCTTAAAAAGACCAATGGAGATGCCCTCTCCCCTAAAATATACAGATTCGTGATTGACCTGAGAGCCCTTAACAAAATAACAATGTCCCAATATCCTGTTGTCCCCGACATTACAGCCCTCTTAACGATGGTCCCTTCTGATGCAACGCACTTTTCTGTCATAGACCTGAAGAATGCTTTTTCAGCATTCCTATACATCCTGACAGCAGACATTTTTTGGTTTCTCCTTGGTGGGCGGAGCTTTAGATTCTGCCGCGCCCTCAAGGTTTCACCGAGAGCCCCAGTATCTATAGTCAAGCCCTCAAAAGTCAACTAGATTCCTTGGAACTCCCTGATAACTCCACACTATTACAATATGTAGATGATCTCCTCATTGCTGCAAATTCTGCCCCATCATGTAAAGAAGCTACTCTCTGTTTGTTACGCCACCTTGCCTTCCATAATCACAAAGTCTCTTTGAAAAAGCTTCAGTTTTGTCAAGAGAAGGTGACCTATTTAGGTCATCTCCTCTCAAAGGAGGGAAGGCAGCTCACCGCTGATCGTGTAGCCATTATCAATGCTATGACGGCCCCACGAACACAAAAGCAGGTGTGAGCCTTCATAGGCCTAACCTCATACTGTAGACAGTGGATTTCCAACTTTTCGGCCATGGTCAAACCTTTTCTTGCCCTCACCACTAAAGACATATCAGACAGTTCCTTTCCATGGACTAGAGAACATGCGCAGGCCTTCCAAGATTTAAAGAGGGCTCTGTGTACTGCTCCAGTCCTCGGTACTCCTGATTATAGCAAGCAATTTTTTCTTTTTGTACATGAGACAGACGGCTGTGCATGCGCTGTCTTGACCCAGATGTTCGGAGGTCACCATCGGCCGTGTGCCTATTTTTCAGCCACCTTAGATCCTGTTGCAAGGGCTCTCCCAGGATGCCTACGGGCGACCGCTGCGGCCGGTCCGTCAGAGAGCGGGGATCGTCATGAACTCCCCCCTGACTCTGATGGCCCCCCATTCTGTAGATACCCTCCTTAATAACACCAAGACACAGTACCTCACTAGCGCACGACTCACAGGATATGAACTGACACTCTTTTCCAGCCACATTAACATCAAGAGATGCACTGTACTAAACCCCGCCACATTACTCCCACTGGATACTCAGGATGCCCGCTTAGACCCACATGATTGCATATTAAGGACAGAGGAGGAGACGAAGGGACGGGTTGACTTACAGGATACCCCGATAGCAGAACCAGAAGGTACACTGTATGTGGACGGATCATGTCTCAGAGGACCAGATGGTAACACCTCAGCCGCCTACGCCCTCACGACATTAGAGCAAGTAGTAGAAACAGCTCAGATTCCGCAGTGCTCTGCTCAAGCCGCAGAATTAGTGGCCCTCACTAGAGCCTGTGAGTTAAGCAAAGGGATGACGGTAAATATTTATACTGACAGCCAATATTCCTTCGGGGTGGCCCACAACTCGGGAGGTTATGGAAAGAAAGGAATTTCCTTACTTCCCATGGGACCAAGATTCAACATGGCCCCCTAATTCACCGATTGTTAGACTCCCTGACACTCCCCAGAAAGGTGGCCATCATAAAATGTAAGGCCCATAAGAAAGTGACAGATGATGTTGGGAAAGGTAATGCCCTGGCTGACCAGACGGCCAGGCAAACAGCTCTTAGGAAAAGGGAAGGAATGTATGTAGGAGGTCCCGCTAGGTGGGTGGCAGACGAGGGCATGGTTGAAAACACAGTACAGAGTGTGATCGATATTCAGTCCCATACTACTCCTGAGGAACTAAGGGTGTGGAAGGAGCAATTAGCAAAGGAGGGAATTGATGGTTGCTGGGTCCGCACGACTATGGAAAGACAATGGATGTTACCTGACAGTCATGTGCTACCAGTAGTTACGATGGCCCATGGTCCTGCTCACATTAGTGCAAAAGGGATATGCAAACTGTTGGAACCTACATGGTACAACTCTAAGATACCAGCATATGCTGAAAAACTGGTTAAAACCTGCATGATTTGCCTAATGTATAACCCAGGAAAAGGCACAGTTACTCCTAAGGGAGGATTCTCTCCTCCTACCTTCCCTTTTGAAGTCCTCCAAATGGATTACATCCAGATGGACCGATGTAACAATTTGAAATATGTCCTAGTGGTGGTCTGTACCTTCAGCCGATGGGTGGAGGCCTACCCCGCCAAAGACTGCACCGCTATCACTACCGCCAAAATGCTATTAAAAGAATACCTTACACGATTCGGTTTGCCCCGCTCGGTCTGGAGTGACAACGGGACACACTTTACGGCTCAAATTATGGAATATATCTGTACAGCATTGGGCATAAAACAAAAATTTCATGCAGCTAACCACCCCCAGTCAGCAGGTCTAGTGGAGGTGTACAATGGCATCATAAAAACTAAAATGGCCAAAATAGTAGCCGAAACAGGTGTCACTTGGGTTGATGCTCTGCCCTTGGCCCTATTGTCTACAAGAACGACAGCCCACACCAGGATAGGGCTATCCCCCATGAGATTGTGTTCGGGAGGCCTGCCAATGTATGGGGTGTCCCGCGGCCTAAGAAACTGTCTGATGTTGAATACCCTGTATTAACTGATTATCTGTACAGTCTAACTAATACCTTTCGTACTCTTTATCACCAGGTGCATGAGGCCATACCTGACAAAAGCGAGGGCCCAGGGCACGTTATCCAACCTGGTGATTGGGTCTTAGTAAGGAATTTTCAACAGACTAAGAGCCTCGAACCCCGCTGGACACAGCACCGTCAGGTGTTGCTGGCCACCCGCACCGCCGTGAAAGTAGAGGGTCAGGAGAATTGGGTGCATTCGTCCCACTGTAGGCGTGTGCCTCTGCCCCTCCCCTATGATCAGTGGGTGAGGGAAGGACAAGGAGACTCAGAAACAGAAACAGTCCCGACATTTGTCCCATTCAGCGATGCCAGACTGCATTTTACATCTACAGAAGCAGAGAGTGACAGCGTACTGAAAGGAAGGGTGGAACCCTCCCTTAACTCTGCTGAACATCAAGAACAATTGTTTCCCGACCATACTGTCCCTACTTCCGACCGATATAACTTACGCCCCCAAGGGAAAGCTTGCCCTTTGACTTCGCCAAGTGCCTATAGGCTGTAGAGCTGTGATCTCCCCGGCCGAGAGTAGTGCTGGTGTGTCAGACTAAGGTACGCCATAGGGCTCTTGGCACCTGCGCCCAGTGAAGCAACCACCAATCACAGACAGCCACTAGAGGTCCCTGGCTTAGCACAATGGCTGCCTTCCAAAACACTCGAATCCAGAAACAATATGTCAGTCTCCGACATAGTAAATGCTTCATGGCCACCGTGGTGACGCTCTTTGTCTCCCTCATCCTGTCTATCCTTGGTTGGCTGTTCCTAATCTACCATCCTGTTACCTCACCAACCCCTATCCCGACTCCTGCAGACCACCAGTATTACACGCTACCAGCCCACGAATTACCCCGCCGTGCAGAATTCTTCAATAACACCTTCATCCAAATGTTGCATCATCATCAGCTGATCATGAACACTTCCAACTGCTGGGTTTGCGGACTGATGCCGCATTCCATGATACACCCTGTCCCATTCTTTCCCTACCCCTTTTCCATCTCTGGGTCTTGTCTTGCATGGTGGATGTTGATACAGGAGGCCTACACTGTCAATGGTACTGCCAATTCTGCCCTTGGAACATTTCGGGATGACTTCTGGCGGAACAGATCTGGCCATGCCAATGCTCCTTTTTGCCCGACCAGCTCATCCACATCGCTACTATCACCAGATGAACTCGGTGAGATGGTAGTATTCAACTCAACCACTCGACGAACATTTTCCAGATTCCGCACAAGAAGGATACTGCCCGATGAACAAGACACTGTGAATGTCGTAAATATGCAAGGCCGTGTCTGCATCCATGGGATAGGGACTAAGAAAGTTGGTACCAGTACTTGTGATATCACAAAATCTTTAAACTCTACATCTCCTCCGAAGCTGGTGGCATCCCCCAACACCTATTTCATCTGTGGCACTGCCGCCTACACTTGGCTCCCCTGTAACTGGTCTGGTACCTGCTATCTGGCCTTCCTCCTTCCACCAACGTATTCTACCCATGGGGGTTACCACCTGTTGATGAAGGGCGCTCTGCGTCGCTCACGTAGGGGCGTCATATCAGCCGAGGATACAGCAGGCCAGGAAACCAGGGACTTCTTTAAAGGTTTCCTTCCATTCTGGGGCCCCATGGCAAACAGTCGGGCTGTACGAGGACTGACCAGGGTCCTTGAAGCCACCATCACAGTAACAGCTGGTGCCCTCTCCAACATCACTGCAGAGCTACAAGCGGACCGCCTTATAACGCTTCAGAACCGCATGGTCCTAGACGTCATCCTTGCTGATCGTGGTGGTGTGTGTAAATTGATCGGTTCCAGCTGCTGCGTGTACATCCCAGACAACGCACCTACAGTGTACAATGCCATCCAACGTCTGCATCGCCTTTCTTCCGAAATTCATCTGGATGAAGGCAACTGGTCCCTCACAGGCTGGATCTGGGGCCTCCTTTCCCAATGGGGCTGGAGGGTCCTCATCTTCCTTGCCTTGGGAGTAACTGTCCTGGTCTCCTGCTGTTTGTGCTTTCAGTGCCTGCCAGTACTCTGTACAATGTGTGTCCAGACCATCAAGCCTCCACCCTCCAACATTCACAACACTAATATGATGATGATGCTTCAACAAGAAACCGATGGCCTTATGAACATTGACATTTCTTAAAGTATTTGCCACTCAATGGCAAAAGCAGGGTCTGAGGAAAAGTGTTCTTCTGATCGGCATCATTTGTACCGGGACTCCATTGTTTTTTATTACCATTTCGTGTCAAACACTTCCACACGACCCACCTGGTCGTTTCTGCTGATGCCTGAGGAAATTCTAACTGACACGACAAAAACCATCTTGCAGCCTGCATTTCTGCCCAGGAACTGTCGCACACCCAACCCCCTGTTCTTTGCAGTTCGACAGAAAGCCATGAGACACTCACGCCCTGTGTAAATGATTTGTTTTCCATCTCCTGCTCCCTGCCTGGTAAACATCCTTGACACCGTGATCAGGTTATCTGGACAATGGTCTCACTGCTGGGCCTTGATCAGGGTGATTGGACAATGGTTTGAATGACCGTGCTTTGATCAAGCTGAGTGAACAATGATTTTAGTACCAAGCCTTGACCAGGTCACCAACTACAAACATCGTCTGGATCTGGTTATCAACTGCAAACACTGCCCTGATTGAACAATGGACTAACAGCCAAAAGACTGGAAATGAAAAAGTATAAAAGGCTTGTAAGCTGCGGAGTAAAGCAGCAGCCTCCTCTGTCTTGTTTCTAACGAGCTTGGGACTCTGTTCCATAGCCCGGGCTATTTGAATAAATCTGGGTTCCTCCTGCAGACGAAGGCTCCTGTGTCTCCTTTTACTACGTATGAAGGGTATGGAAAACTTGGGCGGTTCCCCCGCCGCTGAGACCCAGTAAGTGGGTTATTCCGGTTCCTCACTGTACAACGCGTATTTCGAAAAACAACACGTATCCGTTCACATCATATGCAATGTCCAATGCGTGCGCACCGATCGGTCCATTGCTGTACAACGCGTATTTCGAAAAACAACACGTATCCGTTCACATCATATGCAATGTCCAATGCGTGCGCACCGATCGGTCCATTGCTGTACAACGCGTATTTCGAAAAACAACACGTATCCGTTCACATCATATGCAATGTCCAATGCGTGCGCACCGATCGGTCCATTGCTGTACAACGCGTACCCGCTCACATCATATGCAATGTCCAATGCGTGCGCACCGATCGGTCCATTGCTGTACAACGCGTCTCCGCTCACATCATATGCAATGGCCAATGCGTGCACACGGATCGGTCCATTGCTGTACAACGCGTCTCCGCTCACATCATATGCAATGGCCAATGTGTGCGCACCGATCGGTCCATTGCTGTACAACGCGTATCCGCTCATATCATATGCAATGCCCAATGCGTGCGCACCGATCGGTCCATTGCTGTACAACGCGTCTCCGCTCACATCATATGCAATGGCCAATGCGTGCACACGGATCGGTCCATTGCTGTACGACGCGTATCCGCTCACATCATATGCAATGTCCAATGCGTGCGCACCGATCGGTCCATTGCTGTACAACGCGTCTCCGCTCACATCATATGCAATGGCCAATGCGTGCACACGGATCGGTCCATTGCTGTACGACGCGTCCCTGTACAAGTCACTCGCATATGTCACCATGCTTGTCACTGGTGGACGTATGCCAGCCACATTTACTTGCCAGGGACTCAGGGGCACACCTACAACACCCCAGCCTGTCCACACTGTATCCTAAGGCATGTAAGGCTGCATTACCTTTTCTGTGTATGGGGGTCAACATGTGGTTTTTTGGGTGGCACTTGGGGGCAGCCACTCCCAGGCTGTGCACGTGTTCATGGGGACAGAATCTTTTGTGTGTTGTGCACATGACCACTGTGATGTGCAACTGTTCATTTCAGAGCATGTGGCATGGTCACATTTCCAGGTTGTGTATGTGTATGTCATGTCACATACCCCCTGAGTCCCATGTGGGAAGGTATGTACGTCACAGGGTGACCCATTGCCACAATAGTGATGGCCCTCCACAGTCTGTGTGCATGTTGTGTTTCCGATGTCTCTGATTCCATGTGCACAATGGGAGACAGTCTCCACATCCACGTTGTTTGTGCATGGACTTTGATGTTGTGCGTGTATGTGTCACAGACGTCCATGTCTGTCCTGCAGAGGCAACAGAGGCCACTACCTGTGGGAGTCATGGTTGTTTTGCTGACGTGTACATGATACGCCATGTCATGCCAGTGTCCATGTGGCAATACAGGATCCCTGGGAATCTACCTGTCAATGAGCTGTGATGCCTGTGGCACATCTGTCCTGACATGTCACTGTGGTGTGTGTTTGGAACGTGACAGCAGTAAATGGGTACTGTGACACAGCCTAATGATTTCCCATAGCACAACCTGGAACTTGTTGTCAACACATGTTGAACTGTGATGTTAGATGTTGGCCATGTAGGTGCCATATATGTCCATACATAACGGCACACACATCAGGTAATTGTGTCTCGTAATGATGTATCATGTGATATTGAGTATGGTCAATGGCACATATGTGGGGTGACTGACAATCTTTCTTTCTTCACCTATGCACTGCAGGGCACCAGCTGTCCATAGACCATTCCCTGACCTTGCAACGATGGTGGAACGTGACTGCATCCGACGGTACCGCTTCAACAGGGCGCTGATTGAGGAATTGGCGGTGCGGTTGGCCCCACATTTGCAACCTGGCCGGCCATACCCTACAGCGCTGACCCCCAAGGTGAAGGTGATGGCAGCCCTACACTTCTTTGCCACCGGTACCTTTCAACACACTGTGGCGTCTGCTGGTGGGATGTCACAGACCATGTTCAGCCGTGTGCTACGCGATGTTTTGGAGGCAATGTTGAGATACCTGAACCAGTACATCTATTTCCCTAAACGTCAACAACTCACTGATGTCAAGAGTGACTTCTATGCCCTGGGGAGGATGCCACATGTCATTGGCTCCATTGATGGGACACATGTGGCTTTGGTACCACCACAGGCACATGAGCAGGCATACCGGAACCGTAAACATTACCATTCGATCAATGCTCTGGTGGTATGTCTTGCAGATATGAGCATCTCACATGTGTGTGCCCGTTTCCCGGGTTCGGCACACGATGCCTACGTGATGAGGAGTAGTCGCATCTTGAGGATGATGTCACAGATGCAGAACCAGCGTGCCTGGCTTGTCGGTGTGTACTGACTTTGTACCATTGTGTGTGTTCTGCTATGTTGTATTCCACCCTCTTTTCCAACTCAGCTAATGTGCAATTGTCTGTCTGTAGGTGACTCCGGATACCCCAACATGCCGTGGTTGCTGACACCCCTCAGGAACCCTGTGACACCAGCCCAGATGCGCTACAATGAGGCACATGGTCGGACCAGGAGAGTGATCGAGCGGACATTTGGTCTCCTGAAGAGCCGCTTCCGCTGCCTAGACAAGACAGGAGGGGCCCTCCCATATGCCCCAGCAAAGGTGTGCAAGATTGTCATCGTCTGCTGCATGCTACACAACCTGGCAGTGCGGAAGGAGTTGCCTCTCATCCTGGATGACGATGACCAACATCCGCCACCTGTGGAGGATCCTGGCCTGGGCCACGATGCCAGTGATGATGATGATGATGAGGGTGATGTCCGCACACAGCTCATCACCAACTTCTTCAGCTGAATGTGAGTATCCAGAGAGTTGTCATGTCAATGATGTGAGTTTGCATGATATGTGTGGGTGGTGCTCTGGTGCTGTTTGAGTGTGGCCATGTGCTACTTGACTGGATGCGTGCAGCGATGTGTCCTTACAGGTAGTCTGTACTCCCCAACAGTGTTGACATGCTAACTTGGTTTTGTGTAGGTATCTTGTGACATGTATTGGGCATGAGTATTGCAGTTCTGTCCTGTTCTTCAGTGCTTTTGACTGTGTGTCATGTCTGTCCTTCACAGGGTGCTTACAGAGTTGTTTGGTCAACTTGGATCCCCCGACACCATGATTCAGCTTTCAGGGTGGCAGCAGTCGTTTCCCTACAGGTGATGTGCCACACACCCCTGGACTTTATTTCTTCTACACTTTTTGACTGTGTGGCCACTGCCACGTGGGATTACCTTGCATTTGTAGTGGAAACAACATGTTACAAATGTGTAATAAACCTGTGCTTCACTTTGGGATGTGCTTTGTCTGTGGTCACACATCTGACTGACATTTGCTTACTGCACCTGTGGGCTAGTTAACACAGACTCTGAATAGGTGTGGTGTCTGTGCATTCCACTGTATTTCCTGGCAACATCAGTGTAGGCGATGAGTCAGATGGCCCTTGTGTCTATGTGTTGTGTAGCCCTAGTGGAGTGTCTCCCTCATATGTGTCACGTCGCCATGACTCACATGACGGTGTTGAACTTGCTGTAGCAGTTAGAATGCACAGTGTCATTTAGCAGATCATCATCTCGATGACAAAAACAACGTTGGAATCACAATTGAGGCAAGTATGGTGTATTAGTGAGTTTATTTACATACATGTGTGAGGATAGTGCACAGGATGGTGTGTGCTGTACATTGGTATTGGAATCCAAAGTTCCCAGATGAGTTGGAAGTTTTGGTAGCAGAAATGTCCTGAGTAAAGTCCACAGTCATCTGATACATTAGTCCAAATCAAACTCCCCATGTCATGTGGGAGAGTTGGGTTGCATTTGACAGGGTGAACAGTTTGCACACAAAGGAGAATTTCCAGAACAGGTGTTGGGTTCCTGGGGGATGTACATGGCCATCGGCCTCTCAGTTGTCCTTCCTCGGACGACCCCTCTTCTTTCTGGGGGGACCCTCACGTGCAGGCCGCTGCGGTGCAGAGGACTCTCCACCAGAGTCATCCTCCCTCCCTGTGGCAGTTGCAGTTGTTGCGGCACCAGATGTTGTGGGCACACAGGGAGGTGTGGACATGTTGGTGCTAATCTGGCGGAGGCATGTCAATATGTCCCACTGCACCGCTGACAGTTCTTCCAATGTGTCCCACTTGGACTCCATGCCAGACATGTGTGTCTCCACACGGACATGTGTGTCTCCACACGGGACATGTGGGAGTCCAAACGGGCATGATGGGCAGCCTGCTGCTGTTGAATGTCCTTGAGGATCCCCACTACCTGGCTGACCTCTCCGGTGCTATTCTGGTACGCATCAGCAATGCGTGCCAGTTGTGGGTCATCATGCAGTCCAGACCCCTCTACAAGCAGCGACCTCTGCCTACCACCCCTCCCACCACCCCTGGACACACGTGCGGGAGCTGCCGTGGCACGCACAGGTGACCCTCGGCCCCCTTGGGGGTTGGTACTGGGGTTGTTGTCCGTTGCTTCACGGTGGGCTGTGGTCCCTGTGCTGTTGTCATTCAGTGTCCTTGGTCTGTCCGTGTCGGCGGGGGTGGTCTGTGTGTTGGCAGATATTGGAGGAATGGGTGCAGGGGGTGCAGATGGTGGTCCTGCTGGTACTGCATGATGACTCACACCGGAGGTGCCAGGTTGGTCTTCGCCATCCGATGAGGGCAGAGGCAGTTCCACACCAGAGAGCTCAGGGTCCCCCGGAGCCTGGGACAGGGACTCCTCCTCATCTGCTGCTGTTTCCCCATCATCACCTGTTTTTGGAAGAGACACACAATGTATGTTATGTTTCTGCAGGCATCAATGGTTCAAACACATGACAGTTGTGACTGTACCTCTGGATGCGGCCCTGTACATTGCATTGTCCTAAGTTGTCACAGTCAGAGGTTGATATTGGTGTGGCTCATTGTCCTGCCAACCTGATGCATTTCAATGTGGATGTTGAGGTGTGTGCATGACCAGCATTGGTGGTATTTGGTTGACATCCGGACCTCCATCTCCCCCAGCCCAGTTATCCCACCATGAAGCATGCCACCCTTGCAGTGGGTGCAGGTTGACTCTCAGGATGTCAGTCAGTGGTGTCCTGCTGTTGGTTGGTGCACAGTTCCCAGCAGGGCCTTGTGCTCCCCACAACAGAGCACCATTGTCAGACATCTTTGAAGTGGCTTTTCACTCCCTGTGAGGTGTGCATGCTTCAGTGTGAGCTTGCTGGGCCATGTGGGTGGGGGATGTTGAGCTGTGACTATCACTCCCATCATGCTATTGCCTACAACCCCCTTCCCAGCATGCACATACTTCCTTCCTTTTGAGTGTACTTCACTGTGTGTGAGTGTGACATCAATGGCAAGATGGCTGACAGTGTGGTCCTGTTGTTTGTTGGTGCACAGTTCCCAGCAGGGCCTTGTGCTCCCCACAGCTGAGGCCAGTGTCAGACATCTTTTAAGTGGCTTTTCACTCCCTGTGAGGTGTGCATGCTTCAGTGTGAGCTTGCTGGGCCATGTGGGTGGGGGATGTTGAGCTGTGACTACCACTCCCATCATGCTATTGCCTGCACCCCCCTTCCCAGCATGCCCATACTTCCTTCCTTTTGACTCTGCTTCCCTGTGGGTTAGTGTGCCTGTGCTGACAGGATGGCTGACAGTGTCGTCCTGGCGTTTGTTTGTCTACAAGTCCCAAAAGTGTCCCTATGCTTCACACAGCATAACCCAGTGTGGTAGTTCTTTGTGGGATATTTAATTGGAGTGTGAGGCAATGCATTCTCCCAGGTGAGTTGTGTGGAGTTTGTGTTAAGGGGGTGTGTGAGAAAAGCTGCTGGTAACTATGTTCAGAGCTGTCAGTCCTCCTTCCCACCCAGCCAGATATCCCACCATGGAACGTGCTTCCATTGCAGGGAGTGCAAGTTGTCTTTCAGGATGTCAGTCAGTGGTGTCCTGCTGTTGGTTGGTGCACAGTTCCCAGCAGGGCCTTGTGCTCCCCACAGCAGTACCCAGTGTCAGCCATCTTGTCAGTTCTTTTCCACTCCCTGTGATGTGAGCATGGTTCAGAGTGGTGTTGATGTGCAAATTGTGAGGGTGACCAATATCTGTGACTACAACTCCCATCATGCTATTGCCTACACTCACTTCACCAGCATACACAGAATTCCTTCCTTTCAGTGAGCTGCCCTGTGAGGTGGTGTTCTAGTGGTGGCAAAATATCTGACTGTGTTTGTTGGTTATATTTGTGCCACTGCCTTGCTCTATTTGTTGTTAGGTTTGTACATGTCATGACACAGTTACATGTCACTATGAGATGGCATGTATTGTGTTTATCTGACTAACATACACATCTTGGGATGATTATCTTTTGGTTGCTGTGGATTTGCTAAGGGTGCATGGTTTGACTATCCCCTTGACAGTGATGTGTGTGTATTGTCACACAATATTGGGTATACTAGTCCCTCTATCTCCCCCTCACCATCTTGCCATCTTCTCTCCACCTCGCCATCCCCTCACAGTCCACCCATAATCATCTCAAACTCTGCTTCATGGCCAATTCTCCCCCTGACTCACTCTTCCTCTCTCTCTCTCACCACTTCTTTCTCTGCCTCGTCATCCCCTCTCTCTGCCTATACCGCTCCATCTGCCTTCTGGGTCTTCTACTGCCCTGTACTTATGCCATGCACACTGCCCCAAGCCCCTGGCAGACCACCTGCAACATCGAAAGTGCATGGGTCCCCACCAGGCTGTCTGTCCCTCACCACAGCGCCCCGGGCCTCCACAAAAAAACACCAGGGCATTAGTGTTGGTCTAGAGGCAATGCACTTCTCACCCAAAGCCCAGCAATGAAGGTGTGTAGGCAGGGCCAGTGCTAGGCATGGGTAGTGTGAGCAGCTGCCCAGGACCCTGCTCCTGCTCATTATTATGAGGCCCCAGACTAAATTCCAGTGTTACGAGTGCCAGGGAGCAGCAGTGGTGCAGTGTTGTGAGGCCCAAGAGAGGGGCTCCTTCCCATGACATGGGCTGAAAGGACTTCAGAAATCCAATTGTTACATCTGCATGATAACAGCAATTAGATGGGTACTTAAAGTGCCCTTAGGTGTGAAGTGAGCCCTGCCCCTGAGTGAATGGTGAATGAAAGCAGGTCTCTTCAGGGCACACAACAAAATAAAGAATCATGTCCCATCACCAATGGGCTTTAATCACTTAGGATGGAGGAAAGGGAGATGGTGTCATCAAAACTCTCAAAAAAAGCATATTTCTTTAACATACAGAAGCGCTTTACCTTAGATTATATCACTGTATTGAGATATAATTAGTAAAAGTGAGAGTTTGTAAACGTGACCAGAGAAACATTCCTGCCCCTGCCATGATGATAACGGTATTAGTAAACTAAGAGCAGAGTCACTGGAATCATTTTGCAGGGAAGGACCAAATTAGGCGGCAGGGTTTGCTAACCAATGCAGCAAGAAAATGCAACTTATGTGGCATAATGCAGCACATTTTATGATAGTACTACCTCATTATTTTGTCATTTTTACCATGTTATTACTATACGGGTAAATGTTTCATTTCGTTAATACCAGTCTGTCAACCAAATACAGCAATAAGTAGCAGAAAGATGACCAGCAAATCTTTGTGAAGGGCTTTCTACGGGGCTGCATTTTTAGTAATTTTTTATCAGTTTGGATACAAACAAAATTATTATGTTTTGTTAAAAGTTTCAGAATATGCGGCTTATGTGGCAAATGAGGTGACTCCATAATTATGAGGGAAACATAGTGATCGCAAAATCACATAATTCTAGTGGTCCTGACTAACAGGCTTGTCAGGGTTCATGTGTACCCTTTATGTGGGCTAGATTATTATTAAATATGGAGCAACATCAAACAAAAGAGGTGGTGTTGTATAGCTCACAACCTGACTGAACATATTTGAATGTGCTCTGATGTGTGTTAATGAACAAAATGGAGGTTGGTGAAATAAAGCATTTGCCTAGGATCACACCTTTTGGTCAAGCAGGGAAGCCAGGATTGATCCTAAATTCCAGTTTCTCACTGTGCAATTCTGCTACTACCTGGGCCTGGGCATCTCTTTATGACATTAAAGCTTAATAGTTTGTCTTTATTTCTTGGAGGATGAGACCAGAGCCTGGGTGACAGGCAGGGCCACATTGTATTTTTGGCTGTTTTCATAGCACAAATATTGGCAATTAACATAAGAGTGCTTCACAACAGACACAGCCCACTTTATTTTTCCAGCACAGAGATTTGCCTGGATTTACAGGATGCTGAGCAGAGGCCGGGATTCAAGCCTGGCTCCCCATAATGCATGGTGGGCAGCTGCGCCACCAGGCCACATCGCCTTCTGTGGACGCTTGGCTTAATTTGGGCACAAAGTTCCGCGAGGACCTTGAGCTGAGCATAGCCAGGCCTCTGGCTCGAGTTTTCAGTGGTTTGCCCACCTATAATGGCATGCAAAAGACAGTAATATTAGAAGGGGCAGAATCCATGCAAAAATGTAAAAACATTTCGCAGAGTGGGAGGGTGGAAGGGGAGAGATGGATGTCAAGGAAGAGAACAGCTGAAACAAGGCAAGAGGCTGGGGGAGAAGAGTGGTAAAGAGCAGTGTATAGAGAGAAGAAGTGGATGTTAGAGGGGCAGAACTGGCAAGAAGAGGCTGGGAAAAAGAGAGAGGCTGATGTAAAGGGGGCACAACCAGCAAAAGAACGCTGAGTCAAGAGAAGGTGAGAGGATGAGTAGAAAGATGAGAGGAAGGGAGTAGAGCCTTGAGGGCAAAGATGGATGTAAGTGTGGCAGAATCAGAGAGAGAAGGTAAGATACCTGAGGAGAAATGAGAGGTGAAGAGGAGATAATACAGGGGTGAAGTGGATAGAACAGGGGACTGAACCAGCAAGAGTGGGTATGTAGGTTGGGCAAGAGATGAGATGAAAAGTAAAGCATGGAGTGCAAGGGGGAAGTAAATTAGCAGAATCAGCAAACAAAAATAAGAGGCTAGATAAAAGTCAAAAATGTTGTTCAACCAATGTGTGCTGCTATGTCTGTTGAGCCTTATGCTAAAGTTTGTAATTCCCTATTTCTTTATTTTCCATGTAAAGAAGGTCTTTTTTTAAATGGTCTTAGTTTTGAGATGCATGTGTCATTCTACACAAAGGATTGTGATCTTGAACCATCCTCAATGTGCCTGTTGAATTTCAGCCTGCTCTCTGTGTACTCTATTACTCCTCTTGACCTTTCTATTAAATCTCACTCCGAGTGGTACTCTTTCCTGCATGTGTGCTGACAGGAGATCTAGAGATCATAGCTCCTGCACTGAATTCCCTTTGCAATACCTTGCTTGCCTCATCATAAGTTCCTACCAATTTAAAAGCTATAAAAGCTGTGGTTGTTTCTCTGCTCAAAATCTTTCAGCAGGCTCAAATCTTCTCCTCATCTCCTGACATCTCTTGCTACATTTCTCTCGAATATCCCACAATATTTTTCTGTAAAAACAAAAAAAGCAGATGCATGTTGTGAGACCTTTTATTGGGTCTGGGGCAATAGGTGATTAATTGGCAGCATCGGAGGAGGATACTACTGTTTACGATTGCTGTTTCAGAAATGACTATTTTATTTCATTTAGATAAGAGTTGTTCCTTTTACAAACTTGTCTCTCCAAAGGTGGAAATAGATAGTAGTCAAAGTTTACTCCAAGAGGTGATAAAGGCTTTGGAGCTCATATGCAGTGCGACACATTGATCATACCTGATTCGCACTTTATCCTGCCAGCCTAGCTATGTCTTTTAAAAGAGACTGATTTAGAGAAGGTGGTTATGTAATGAGACACCAAAAAAATGTGTTTTATGTCCCAATACCCAACAAAGGTCTTGTGTGTGCAAAGTGTCCTGCAAAGTGATAGCGGACAGTAGCACACCCTGCAAGACTTTAGTGATGTAAGGCCGAAGGAATGGGCTAGGTTCAGGTTGGAAAGGCGGAGAATCCACAGTTGACAGACGGGCCTATGGCCGGGACACTTGGTGAGAAGATTTTTTTTTAATTACTGTGGATAATCTGGGCCTCTTGCTTTGGCTGGCTTGGCTACTGGTGCACAACCTAAAAGGCTACTACAGCCCTAAGGTTGGTGTGCTCGTGAATTCAGTCAGCTCATTGTCATGTGCAGAATGACAATGGGCCGAATGGGCAAGCATAGTATAATGTGAACCTCCTTCCACAACAATTAATCCCAAACCTCAGGGAGTTACAAAGAGCCTGGGGAAATGGCTGCTTTTCAGAACTGGCCTCCGGTGGGCATGATGGAAAGAGGGGGAAGTGTGCAGGAGATGGGGGCTGCTGGGAGGAGAGCAGCTGAGAAGCAACGGGGTATTGCATGGTGTACCTCAATGCACATGGAGTGATCTGCCATACACTGAGCCTATGAAGTAGGTAACCAATAGGTTCAGGGAGGCAGATCTTGCATTGGTGGTTGGAAGACTAAGTCTTTGGTTATGTACCTGGAGAGTAACTGGAGTGACTTTAGGATGATAGAAATGGTCTCACATTCAATTATCTCTTTAACCAAGATCCAATGGATTAACCAGAGGGCACGCACAATTTGGTTATTACTTCTTAATCTAAATATGAGTTGAGTGGCATGGCTCTGGTCCCTTTGCAATTTAGCAAGTTTCTTCTCAGATATTAGGAACATGTGACTTACCTATATTTAACCTGTAAGTCTCTGGTACTACTACTTTAGCTTTTTTGCAAGACACAGACCACCACCCCAAACCTACTATTCCATATTGCTACATTTCTTTTTCATATAGCTGTCAACTGCACAGAGTCTACTGTAGTAAGCTTTTTTGTTGTATTGATTTTATGTATCTTTAGTGACTAGCTGCCAGTATAGCTTTGGAAGTATTTTTTTCCCATGGCAACTAAAGGTTTTCCGTTTTTAGACATCTCTTCTGTATATCTTTACATTAGTTCAGCTCTTTGCATCTCTTAAAAATTGAGTTCAAGAGTAACTGCTATGTTTAGGTGCTCAGTGTGCACCTGTGTATGACATTTGTGTTGTCTCCTTTTCTTATCTTTTGGAATCTGTGGTTTCTGTTGTTTGTTGCAGCTCTTGCTACCCAATCTAGCATGTATCTGTTTGTGTTGATCCCCATACCTGCTGAAAACCAAATGCCTCATCTTGAACTTCACTAACGTAAAGTGATGGCTGGGGTGTCACTTGAAGTCCCACTGTATAGCCCTGGGACAATCTGACTTTAGAATTTTAATCATGCCCTAATCTGGAAACAATAGTGAACATCGCAGTAATCATATCAGGTTTGGAGAGACCAAGGCCTAGCTTTTTTAGCAAGTTTGATTAATGTAATGTATTTCCACGTAATATAGCTTTAAAATATATGTACTCATTTTATTAGAATTATTGTTTATAGATTGAGCCATTTCAGTGATATCCACACTAGGTAAGTAGTTTCTTACAAACAATGCTAGAAAATGAATGTTCAATTGATGTTACTTCCTTTGATGTCACTTCCTATTATGTCACATCTTAGAGGGACCTTTCTTGTTCCGATTTTGCCCTGGGCCCAACAAACCTTCGAACTGGCCCTTTCCGTAGGAGTGGCTATGTAGACTTTCCCCAGGTCCTCGATAGTCTGCACTACCCTGACCCCTGCTACATCACCCATAACCACTGAAGAGCCCCCATCAGCTGACGCACAATTTGTGCAGTGCCCGGGCCCCCACCATACCGCACCTATGCAATCTGAGATATGACAGTGGGTCTGGCTGGGCTTATTACTGGTCCTACAATTTGCACATTCTACCACATGCTCGTACAAACCCCGCTTTACCTCTACAGTGCTCGGCTGCCTACCAGTCTGAACAGAACCAGGTCCCCACCACACACTGCTTACCTTACTTTAATGTAATGGGAGTGTAGTGGCGGTCTAAACTGGACTTGGAGTAATATCCCTACTGCAATGTTTTTAATGCATATCACCCTGCTACACTAAAGTGCCCTGTGCCTCCTTCATAACACACACGCCTGAACCAGGCACAAGCCTCGCAACCTTTCCCTACAATATGGCGGTATGGAAACAACTCAACGGTTCCCCATCTCTGCCACACCTTTGGCAGCCTACCCGGATCTCCACATAACTCGCCTCCTGTCTGCATAAAGTGGAGGTATGTTAGCGGACTGGCAGGACTCAAACAGTAGACAGGAGACAGTGGCTTTAGCCGTGAGCACTCCCCCCAGGAACCACTACCTTTGCACGCCACCATGGAATTATGCGCCCGAAGCTATAGACCGTCAATTGAAGTGCGGCACATGGGGAGGCCCTTGAAAGCCTTCCCGGTCCTTGCCCCTCGTGCTGCTCTTTTCGAGCTCCCCTTCGACCCCTGAGCCAAAACAGAAAGGACATTTTGGTTCATTGTTTCACCGAATGTACTTGGAGAGGAGATACTGCGTTAACTTTTTATATAATTTCTCACTCAGCGTTTTCAAAACAAAAAAGACAGTATGCATGTGTTGTTTGTTTGTGAATATGTTGAAGCGGGGAGTTCTTAAATTGCTTACGTTATGACCTACTTCTTCGGGTTTGATAACTGCCTCTGTGGCAGATTAAGTACCTAAAATTTAATATTTAAATCCGCAAAGAGAGAAGTGGCTTTTATAGTCGGTCATCAAGAAAGGTATGCAAGCCAATGGCAGCTATTGCAGATGAGGGCATTCAGCTCATAACAACAACCATTTCTGGAACTGAGAAACATGTATGCGCTAGTGAACATGCATGAAGCATTTTGCTACATGTCAAGCAGTTTCTTTTAGCGGATGAAAATGGCGAAAAGCCATGAGGGTTGCCCAGCTGGTCCCAGCAGCAGCTGAAATAGTTTCACAATCTGGCAGGCAAGACCTGAAATCCTGGCAAGGCCACCAAACGGATAAAAATTCATTCGCCCTTTTTTGAGACAGAGGAAACATGCATATATTCTACTGTAGACATTGCAAAATATGGATCTTGTTTATCAGTCATGGGGAGATTTACTGTTCAACAGATCGGGGCACCTGTTCTTTCCACATTATTCATCTTCCAGAGCTTTAAACTGGGTAAAAATAGAACAGAGAAGGCAGAGAAGCATCTGTAATTGACTATGGAGACTGTTTTTTCTGACATCAGCAACTGTTTCAGAATGGAAAAAATATGATTTGTTGACTCTAGGTTTAAGAGTGTGTGTGTGATGAATGTCCACTCGCATAAATCAGCAGGCACATGAATTGTAAGCAAGGCATGAGTTTTCTCTGTGCCCTTACCGTGCACCTGTAAACCCTGACAATTATAAGCTAGTGCTTGACCTGTCCTACAAGATAAGCAACTCCCTCAAGACGGATCTGGAAAGACCTGATCCCTTGATGACTCTATCAGCAAGACATTTAGCACAACGGACTTTTTTCCCCTTTCATTTCCTTTTTCAAAGTACATGTTGTATTACATTTTGCATTTATTCTTTTTACAAAGACAGCAAGCAAATAAAGCAACTCCAGAGGCCATATTGCAGAAACGGTATCCCTGTGAAAGTTATGGACAAACAAATTTGCATTATGTTGCTGCTTACGACATAGAGAATAAAGCAAAACATTTTGCTCCAAAAATATTTTGCACAAGGGGAAAATTGATAAAATGGGTTGTGAAACCCGTGCTGCACATAAGTATTGCTTACATGTCATTTTTTACAGGTGTTAACAATGAACCCTAGTTTAAGAAATACCTTATATTAAAAAAATACACAACATGACTTTGCACTGTTTTTGCTACTTACATTTATGAGCTCCTCCTTAGAGAGTGAGCAAGTGGGTGAATGCAGAGCCAAGGTCGCTGGTCAGCATGCTGTATTAGAAAGGTGCTTGAGAGATGGCTTCCTATTCCTGTTAAGCACTCTAGGTAGCAGTACTAATAGAGGGCTAACTGGATTAGGATAGCTGAGTAACCCCCAACAATGGGAGAATGGTCTGAAGGTTTGCATGAACGATGCTTGGCTAACAATGCCTCTGGAGTGGCCAGGTGATTGGTGAGGTGGAGCCCGAGAGGCTGTATGAGCAGTAATCGTCTTTGACAGTGAAATTTGCTGTGCAGGGCAAGTGTGACAAAGTCTTCCTGTGAGGTGGGTGCTGAGTACCACAATTGTGTGGTACTGTGGTGAGAAACTGATTAGTAAGTGTCACCCCAGGGTGTTGCACCGAACCCGTGTGGGATCCGAAGAGATAAAGAGGAGGGCATTTGGCTAAACCTGAACCACTGGTGCTTCATCAACTCAAGTGGCCTGATTCCTTCTGCCATCCCAAGTCATGTTAGAATCTTTGGTGAGGCCCGGGGCTAAATTGCGGGGCATCTCTTCAGTTTGTGATCCAAGAAGCAGCTCATATTTAGGAAGACGTGTACTCTAGGCAAAGTGAAAGAATAGTATTTGGATCGGCCTACTGGTGCTGCCGTGTTAGCTGCATCAGAAAGTCACACATCAGGTCTTCTGATTTATTATTTAACAATATGTAACAAGACAGCAGGCCCCAAAGAGCCCTGGCCGCACTCCCCTTGTGAGGACCCTGGGAATGCCTGAGGTCGAAGTGGTCCCAAATGTAGCAAGTGGCACAGTGCTGAGGACCCTAAGGGGAGAGCAGTAAAAAAACAGAAATGGAGGTTGATATTAAAGTCAACAACCGTGTGGATAGATTGAGCTCCAGGTTAGTCCCGTACCTTATGACCTGAGTGAGTGAGTGAGTTCACAGCCATGTTGGTTTGCCAGGTACCAACCTTAATACCATAAGTTTAGGCCTCAAGGGTAACTCAATCCACATATTGGTTCCCTGCCAGGAGGACTAGCAGGTTTGTTTCACTCCTAATGATCCCCAGACCAGCAGTCCCTCTCCTACACAACTGGTCCCCATTTTCCACTTGCTGGCAGGTGCCCAAGAAGTCCAAGAAGCCCAATGAACAAGGCAGATGCAATCCTGACCTCCAGTCAAATGCCACATCGGTTATGGTATTGCTAGTGCTAGTGTGTAAGACATTGTGTCCCAGTGTTAATGATGTATCATCTATGGCCATTATCCAGAAAGCCTGTATGGGTCTAATGTTTCTGATGTGAATCCCTCTTTGTTTGACCTGGCTAGAGTCCAAGATGCACCTGCCCCATGTACCTAATCCCCAGTAAAAGAGTGCTTGGCATACTTATCAAATGACTGAATTCCTTTTTGGGAAGATGAAATATGTTAAGTCTTTAGTCTCTTTTAAAAAACAGCTGAGTGGAGCGTACTGTACTTGGGAATCACATCACAGTGTTAAGTTGTCCACACCTGTTCTTTCATCACTAATTGTGCCTTTCTAGGCCCCATTCTAATGGAGAAAGCAAATTACAGCTTGCCCTTTGTCCATCTGTCCACATAGTGGTCCTCGGGCTACATTTATAAAGAAACATGAAACAAACTGATATTGCTGCCTCAAACCTGGTCTAATCTTTCAAATTTGAAATCTAGGGACAATGTAGTTTGTCCATTTCTTACTATGTAAACACAATAAAAGAAAGTCTGTTTCTTTCAAGATTGACCCTAGTGAGGTTTTTGGTATGGTTTGTGAGGCAGCTTTCTGTTTTGCCAGACTATTGTTTTAAAAAAAATGTCATAAGTAATATTCATATGTAGAGGGGCATTTGGTCAATGAGCTTCATCAATTGGTCCGTAAAACTGCTATTCATATTTTTGCTCCCACCTACTACAGCATACAACATGGGGCAGTGGGTCAGCCCACTTTGCCCATTGGCTCCCTTCACTTTGAGGCCTGTGCACATTGTCACATTGTGCACTTTGTTCACGTCCATCTAAGAAAAGTTATTTTATCTTCAATGACAAATATGGTTCAAAGTGTTTTATTTTCTTTATTTTTTGTATCAACTTCAAAAACTAGGTATTTATTTTCCCTGCACATCAGGAGCACAGTAAATTGGTTATTTCTTTTCTGTACTCCTTTTAGGTCGAGCCTAGGCAGCGAGCATGCGCTGTCTGCAAGACATGCTGTATGTAGAATATGGGCTTAAACCACGCCCATCGATTGCCATTCATTCTTTGTTGTGCCAGTCAGAAATGCTGACTTTTTATTGGTGAATTGCTTTGAAAAGTCCCTCCTTACGGTGCTTGGTTGCCGCCCAGGCGATTTCACTAAGTGATGCTTTTATTTGGTCATTGCAAAGTGTTCCCACTTCCTCCTGGCACAGCGTACGATGGCCTCTCCTCCCGTTGCAGCCTAGTCCATCGCAAAGCCTTCACGCTTCCTCCTGGTCGGTCACCACCCCTCTGTCTCAGGCTGTCTCCTCCTCCTCCCTCTACTGCCTCAGGCTGTCTTTGTTTCTTCCCTCCATGTCTCTGCCCACTCACTGTCTCCCTTTCCTTTCGCTTCTTAAAGGCAGACCCGCCTCTGAAGGTCACCGCTCCTCTCCGACTGGATTTTTTGGTGCTGGTGTCTTTCTTCCGCCGGGCTGCCCTGCAAGGCCGCTGTGGTCACCTGTGTCCCGCTCAGAACCAGGGTGTCTGTAAACAAGCTCTGTGCCTGGCTAGGCCAGCCTCGCTGCTGCTGCTGGCACACTCTGTCTCTCCTGCTCCCAGAGATGCTCAGCCTGCGCCAGGAACAGCCAGAGCCCGGAGCAGATCCTGCTCAGTCAGGAGCAGGCTCACAGGAGAAAGCAGTGAGAATTTCAGAGAGACCTCCCTAAATTCATCCCATATACTTAGCAGTAAAGCTGTTTGGTGCATTCTAGGGACTATTCACTGCGTCAAAATTATCAAGATCAGCGGTACTGGAACCAACCCATTACAAAAACATGTTGTTCTGCTGCCATTTGTGTGCTTTACTCTGTGTACTCTCTTCTATTGGTACTTGATTCACCCGTACTCGGATGTTTGTATTGCTTTTTACCATTTTTGGAGTGCGCTAACACCATGTGAATGACTTCCATATCGACCTTGCTGTATGTGTACTCTGTACTGTACGTCTTGGCAGTCCTGTGTGTGTGCTTTGTGCTCGCCATGTTTTCTGTGCTCTACACTACCACGTGTTTGCCTGTATTTCATGGCCTGCCACACTCTGTGGCCTCGGTGCTGTACATCTCCGACTTACGTTTACTGTGTTTTACATGCACCCATTTCTATCCACACTTTGTGTACACAAAACTCTAAGGCCTTGATTGCGATGCCGTTCGGACGAGCGTCCGACTGACATCGTCTCGGAATGCAAACCGACCGACTAGTAGTCGGCGGTTCCATCTGACAAATTAGGATGCACCCGCCCAAGAGGCAGTCAGAAACATACATTTTTCCATTGCGACTTGTGCTGCGGCCAGAAAAGGGCCACAGCACAAGCCGCATTGGAAAAATGGATGTTTGCTATCATCCATGCCTCGTGCATGTTTGGAGGGGGCACCATAGGTGCCGCCCAGGCCTCATAGCGGAGGCCGCAGAAGGACAGGGGCCCTGCTAGGGGACCCCAAAGTCCGTTTCCAACAGCCTTTCAATGGTGGTCGGACCGCCATTGAAAGGCTGTATGAAAGGGACATCGTAATCCCTGCAGTGGTGCCAGAGCAGGCTCCGCCCTATTGTAGGGTATTACATTCGGACCGACGGCTCCTTGAGCCCGTCATAAGCATCGGTCAGTCCCTCCATCTGCTGCTTCCGATCGCCGTGCATCTTAATGCAGCGGTCACACTGCGGCACCGGATGTCGGTCGGACCCCAACCAATGGCCTGTCGATTGCGATCCGACCGACATCATAATGAGGCTCTTAGTGTGTATTGCAACAACTGGACCCTACGTGAACTTTGCTGTGCATATGTTTTACAACATACTGCCATGTACACTGCTGTGCAGTGTATATTCTGTTTTCTATGCTTACTATGTGCTGTACACAAATGCACTCTGCTTAACATACACCCGCGTTTTACGTGTATTGTGTGCTCAATATACCATGATCTGCCTGTATTTGAGGTTTTTTCCTTTATGTTTACTTTATGCTCTGTGTGTCATCTGTGCACTCTGCTCTTCGTTTATTTTCTACATGTATTCTACACTTTACGCGCGCATGATGCTCTTGGTATACTATCTGCACGTTAAGAACTTAGCTTTGTAGTCATCGTGTACTTTACTCTTGGTTCTGAGTGTACTCTTGGATTCGGCTTTTTTGTATACTCCTCACGTGCTGTGCTTCGCCCCCATTGTTATGCTCTCTATGTGTTCTTTGCTCTACCAGTACTATGTGCTCCAGGTGCGCATCGGTCTGCACAAACTTTGATGTCTTTAATGGCTAACGTAATGAATATTGTGCTGCATGACTAAACACTTATAAGGTCCCAAAGGCGAGAACTATTGGCTATGCCAATGCTTGTTTAAAGTTGCCATCATAAAGTGTTTAAGTGGCATTGTTACATTTTAGCTATCTGAATTTCAATTGTTTGGTTAGGTGGTGATTTATTTATGTCTGCTTCACAAATAATAATAATAATATTAATAACAATACAATGATGTTAATTAACAACATCATTAGGAAGAAGACCACAACAATGAATGTTTACTTAATTTTTAAATTTTGATTGCAATGGTATGGCGAATATATTTAGGTGGCTGCATATTTTCCTGTTACCCTATTTTTTTTACATATGCTTCCAATTCAAATAAACACATGACCATTGCACCAGCTTGCCAAGGCCATACCTATTGGTTTTTCCAATGCTTGTTTGGTTTAGAACCAATTCTGTTTGTCCTTTTTGCTTTTATAAAACAGAAAAAATAGGAAAATGCATTTGCTCTGTATGCTATGCACTGGTGCTAGGTTTCTCTATTATAGCCATGCAGCTCTTGGTTGTACAGATACATACGCAGTGAAAAAATACGTGTGAACACAATATATGAACACATCAAATAGAGATGCACATACCTAATGAACTCTGTATGTATATTTTTTTATTGATTGCATGTGGATTGTGTGAAGCTAGAAGTATTCCGAAGAGAAATATGATACCTATAGCGATACATAAGCAAAGTGGCAGAGTGATAGCTGCAGATCAAAATTGTGCTGATACCCGGTTCCGTGGGGGATAAAACACAGGCAGCACTATACATAGTTTGTTCATTTAGTGTTGGTCAATCCAGCAAAGCCTATTGTTATATTGGTTTTGGTTTGCAGTTTTTAACACCTTTTTTTAAATCTTATTTTGGGTTAAGGGTGTGGCAGAGTTGAGAACCTTTTAGCAATATGGACTTACTGATTGACAGCAGGAAAATGAATTGATCTCACGATTGTTTGAGGTGTAGAGAGGTGAACGCATTATTAGGTACCAAGCCCCGTTTCACCTGTCTGCTTTGTGCTTATTGAGAGCCATTTTGAATATGATAACGTGTTCCACAGGAGGCCAGTAGACTAAATTTGGTAATGGTTTTATACGTTCTATATGGTCTCACTTACTTCATTCTTAATGTAGTCATGCAGTTAAGTCATGTCCCAGCTGCAATTTGTAGCGTTGTTTCATGAATATACCCAGATATACTACACTCATATTATGTTGCAGTTGTCTAGGTGACTCTAGATGAGGAATTAGATGAATTACTTTCTGTGTTTACAGTGGAGTATGGTCAAAACCATGACTAGCAGGCTCATTTGGCCAAATGGTCTGTAGCTACTCAGTTGATTTAGTAGACGAACCATGGGTTCTTGGTCTATGTGCCCAGTGCACAGCTGCCCAGTGTCCATTTTGTCTTTAGAAGCCTGAGAAAGGGAGGTCATATTTGGTGAACTGCATATATGTATTGCTGCTTCGTTGAGACAGACAAAATATTTCTTAAATCTAAAACTTAATGTGATTGAGTAATCTTCAGATTTTCTCCTACCATTCCCACCTTTTGGAAGATAGATACCTTCATTATCTTTACATATCTGTAATAGAGGCTGTATTATTGGTTGAAGTAGGGAAAAGGGATCATGTACTTTATGAATATATGGGATGATAGAGACGAGACCTGGAGCACCAAAGAGACGAGGCCTGGGGCACCACAAATTTACCTTGGCTGTTTGGGAGGCTGGTAGGCACCAATCCTAATGGGTTTGTTTCTGAAGATATTATCCTAACCATTCAGTATGGCTGTAGTTACCCATGCTCTGTTGCTACCCTCAAGTCCTGGTGCCATCTATTTCTGTAAATTCGGACTAAATGCGTCCTGACAGCCAACCCAAAAATAAATAAATAGTTTGCATGCTTGTTAGGCAGAAAGGCTCATAAGCAACAGTTGTCGGAGAAAGGGGTCTGACAGATAAAACAAATATGTAAGAACATTAGAGTTTCCCAAAGATAAGTATGTCATGTTGATCGAAGTTTTTTGGGCAAGGTACAGCATATCCTTTTGACTAGACAAGGTCTATGCACGTTTTTGGAGTTGTTTCGTATGAAGTAATGGATCCCATCTACCAAAAGCATCTGAAGACGATAAAATCTCTTTAGTATTTTGTGCATACTTCTTAACAACCGGAGCCCAATTTAGCTCACTACATGGTGCTTCAATCCAACAAATCTATGATATTCTGTCTGGGCTATCTACCAGTATTCCAGCTATGTGTAACCATGATATCAATTTAAATTCACACCGAATACTCTAGATCATTGGCCCTTTCAGAAGATTTGAAATTATTTTTCTGCACACACTTTCAACAGAATCTAAAATATTACCTATATCTATACAAAATATTTCAGAGCCATAAATTGCAAACAGGGGTATTCAATGCAAAAATGCTTTCGTAAGTGTGGTTTAAGACAGTCCCCCATACATAACATTAAACTTCAGAAGGGACCTGCCTGTAAATGTGCTCTGGATTCAATTCCCTTCAGTTGTTCATTCCACTTCAAATTGCATTAAAATATAGCCCTAAAAAATTGTTTGTTTTAACTTCTTCAATTTTCAATATATCTATGAAGCAGCTGAAGTTAGACACTCTTTTAACGAAAACTAATACTTTTGTCTTTTCTAAATGAATCCTTAAAAGATTTCACATACATTATGCTGTTAATGCATCATGTTTTTCTGGAGGCCTCTTGGAGTATAATCTAAAATAACAATGTCAGCATACATGTGCCCCTTGTAAAGGAAGAGGACCAGAGCTTGCATTACTATTTTGAAATTTTATTCTGAAATAAAGGCTTCACTTTCCTCACCAGGGAGAACTAGTATTTCACAGTGTTGGTTTACCTGGTGATATATTCTCTGACCTTGTGGATGAATCAATATGATTTTCCTTATCTGTCAGCTGGGAGGTAAAACCTTTTAGGTTCATGTTGCGTAGCCAGGCTTGTTTTTGTGGTCATTAGCAACCCAGAGAAAATCTGTCTTCATTTGGTCTGAGGTTTAGATAGATACTCGAATTCCAATCTGGATTTGTTGAAGGAAGGCTTTTTATCATTAATTTGATTGTTTGAGAATATTTTGAGATAGAGTTAAGTGTTGTTGGTGTACTCATGGAACTAGATATTGTTGTCGCTCCTTTAACCCATGATTGATTTTTTAATTTAGCATTTGTACATAACAGGATTACCCATCTACATGTTTCCTGGCACTAAATGGTGAACTGTATCTGTCAACACAAGAATAGCATTCAGCGTAAGACACCCAGTGCCCCAGTGAGACAAGATTTCATTCTGCAATACCACCTGTACAGTGCAATGACATACAGTGAGAGATCATTGAAGTTATTTCCCCTCCAGTCTTGTGAGGCAGCCAAACAGCCATTTAGTAATACAAATGAATAGAAAGTTGGACTCCATACACAAAGGCCTGAACAAGACAACTGAATTCTTCAAATGGCAATCATCAAGCACTTATTTACCAACAACAACCAGCTAACTAGATCTGTGCTTTCCATCATCCTAATAAACTGCATTTTTCTACATGTTAAACTCCTCAGGTCTGGGTCTAACAAGCTAAATACACTTTAACACAGCTTCTGGGAGGTCATTACATTACTAAAGAGATTCTTGGTGTTTTTGGGGTCTTTTGTCTCCAGGATCACCGGGCTACCAGATAGACACTTGTGAACCTAAGTTAATTTGGCTCGAAACAAGATGCTAGCTGGGTCTGGGAGCCAAATTAGCAAGCTAGCTTTCCAAGCCCTCGTATAAAGCCTTAGTCCAGCAAACACAAAGTCAGATATAAGTGCAAAAAGTCTAGTGTTCCTAAAAAAGAAAGCGGGTATTTTCTCTGACTACATTTTTAAAGCTTGCACAAAGGTTAGAAGGCATTTTAAGCTTGAGGGTTGGATCCTATCAATATATGCCCTCTACATAAATCCATGGCTGACAATAAGGTGGCCAAAAACGCTATCACAGGAGTGCGTTATAATCCAAACCTTATAAGAGTTGGCCAGTGATGTAACACGTGCCCCCGAGCTGCAGGGGGCCCCCTCAGCACAGATTCAGGCCTGAGAGGTCCGGATTAAATCCGGAGCGGAGGGCCACCCCATGTACCTTGCAGGGGGGCCCCCTCAACTTTCGTTACGCCACTGGAGTTGGCTTCAGGTTAACAAATGCCCACCCACTTCATCGCCTATCTAAAGATGGCAGGGGTGAACTCCTTAGAGAAAAATGGCTGTTGGAACATGAATTTTCTTGAATTAAAAGGTTAGATTTTGGCTGACTAAATCAATGTATGCTCGTAACACAAGTATACTTTTATGAAAACATAGGATTGTGACATAAGCCTGTTAAAAATTAAAAACCTGAAATTCAGAACATGATTTAACAATTGAAACTACTATTCTTTTCAAGCAATTTTAATGATTGTGACAGAGATATTGACACCATTGAAGAATTTCAGCTTTCTTTTCATGCCCCCAGTCAAATATCCATTCACAGATGTAGCCAACTTTTTAGGCTCTGTGGTATAATCTCATATTTGCACAAAAAACTGCTACTGAAAAAAATCCATCATGCTTTTGTGAATGCATCAAATGTCAAGGTATATGAAACAGAATGGCCAACCAGGCTAAGAATGTCTAGAATTAGTCAGATTTGTTAAACCTGCAAAGGTACCTTTTTGTCACAAAAGATGAATGAGCATTCATCAATACCTGGATGGAATAATTTATTAAATGAATAATTTGCTATCTATCTCAGTGTTAATTCCCATCATAAGTCAAATTATAAGTGGATTGGACCTGTATGCGTGGAGGTGTGCACATAGTTACATTGGCACCTCATGATCTGTGTTAACAGTATAACATCCTTGGTTGATAATACGCACAAACTAATTTATAATTAGAGAAAAAAAGTGTTCCTCTGTTACACTGAGCAGCAAAAATATTAGTTAAATGTTGAAGAATAACATTTTGAATAGTATCTGTTTTGTATCAAATGTATTCTAAAGCATTCTAAAGCATTAACTTTACATTTGCTCCAAAATGTAAATGCTTTAAAATGCCATAATAGTTAGAGATCATTTTCAAAATATACGTAGTATAATTTCCTTTAGTAGCATAATACAGCATTCAAATTGCTTTTCAATTCCCGATGTGCCACATAATTTGCTTTGCCATGTTGAATAATGTCGGCAACGCTTCTGTGTAATTTAATCTTGCATTGCCAGAAAACTCCATTGGCAGTGTCTATAACTCAGACTTCCAGTATTCCATAGTTTTCTTCTAATTCACAACTGTCCTTTGATGTAGTTTGCTGTTCAACTTCGGTGATCTTATGACTGATCACTCTGAAGTGCTTTATGGCTGAGTTGCATCTGTCTAATCTCGTGTCGAATAGGTGTGACCAACTGACATTTAGGACGAAAGATTCAAGAACATATGGGCAAAGTTTAACATGTCATTCTGGCATTCTGTTCCTACTTTAGGTCTTGGCTCGCTTTCAGGTATGGAGCCACCCTGGGCATGATAATCCAAAGAATTTGCACAACACTGGCTGGTGCTATTTTTGATAGTGAGTACAGAAAGTGTTTATTTTGGTTCTTCGGATGTGGTAACATTGAAAGTATATGATACTTTTCAGACTTTTGTCCGTGACTTTTACATTTCTGACCCATCCTGATGAGTAATGGATTGTTGACTGTGACATCTATTCTTTATGCTGCTAGAGAGTGTCAGTCAAGGCGTCAATCACTCTGGGATGCAAAGCAGGGCTCTGACCTGTCTGTGAGGATGTCACCAATCTCGAATCAGAAGGAACAATGGTGTCCAAGGTTGTCTCTTTGTTTACCTCAGACTCTGAATCTTTTTTCCATTACATATGAGACTGTTCCGATTTCCCGTGTTTAGAGTGGAAATTAGTCACTGGCCTGGTCCCTTAGTGCTTGTGCAGCCCACCCCACCGAGTTCTTCATGGACTCACAGGGACTAGTAAGCTTACAGATGTTGTCCGTATGATTTTCTGAAAGACCGTCCCCCAACTTAACATACAAGGAGCAGGGGATTTAATGGTTGAATTGTTCAGTTTGGGTTTTGTTCAGTTTTGCTGAGGAAAGAGATGTTGATTAGTTTCAGTACTCCATTTCATTAAACCCACTCACATTCAACTCTAGATTTCCTTCTCTTTCTTGCTCTTCTTACAGTAGGTATTACTCCAGGAAATGCATCTGAGTGGGAGAGAGAAAGAGAGAGAGAGAGAGAGAGAGAGAGAGAGTGTTTGTGTGTCTGTAGGTGTGGGTGTGTGTGTGAGAGAGAGAGTCACAGACTTCTCAGGGATGTTATTGTTGGGGTACGACAGGCTCAAATCTTAACAATGCATTCGGTAGTTTAATAACGTGATGGTCATGCCCAGTGCTTCTCATTTATAGAAGAAAAGCACCTTATACTACAGTAAGGCACAAAACTACAGTAATCACAAAAATGTCACAGATATCTGAAGTACGAGTCCAAAATATTTCAAGGTGGCCCCCCATGCACTCTACCCTCCCCTTTTTGTGATCTTCTAGAGCCCGGCGGTATAGGTACTAGTGCGGGTGCAGCTCTCCCTCGTCTGTTAGCATATAGTCTCTTTCTAGCTTGGATCAGCCATGAGTCTCTTACCCGCTCCTCTGGATGGCAGAGGGCAGCGGTAGACCTTCCACTTACAGTCTGCCTACCCTAAGATGTACTGGGCTGCAGTTGGGTCATGCGACTGAACTGCACAAACTGGATGGGCGCAGGTTGCTCAGCAAGATCCTGAAGAAAGTGGCAGGAGTAGTTGGCTTCTGATGGTGGTATTTTTCAGGGCTCTGGCGGTGTCAGTAGAAGACTGGCCTCGCAGTCTCAGCGGGCCTGTTTCCTCTGATCTCGAGAGTCACAATGGCAGTCGCACTAGGGCCTCCCTGGGATGGTGCAAGCGGTGACTTAACAGCTTCAAGGCATTTTGGGGCATAGTAGGCAAGTCAGATCGGGCGTGTAAGTCTCTACAGCCACGGAAGCCCGGCAGTGCTTCAGCACAGAGTGACTCAATCCATCAGCTTCGTACTTCAAAGCAACACAGTCCGTTTGTCTCACCTGGGATCAGTTCCAGGCTAGCCACGCAGGCTGGTTAGTGCGGTACCCTGGAGAGAGCACCGTAGGTTAGAGACTTCTTCTAGGGCACAGTGCGTAAGGTGCTGCAATTGCACCAGCCTCATTCTTGGACACCTAGTGGGTGCCATGGGGCAACACATATCCCGGCCTCAGTCAGGCAGAGCGATCGGGCACACTGGGTCTTGCCACGGCTGCAAGACTGGTTGGGCCCACATTTCAAGTGCAACAGTTCCTCCAAGGAATTCAGGGACTGGCTTACAGACTAGACCACACAGTCACATGGGTTGTGAGTTCTGGTGGTCGGACCACAGCACCAGAGTCAATCAGTCTGCCTACAACAACAGTCAGTTCCTCCTTTAGAATTGGCTCACTTCATACCTTTCACTCATGGAGGTTTCTGTAGGCTTCCAGGACAAGACAGGCAGTTCACCCTCCAGATCAGACTCCAGATACTGTCTCCTCACCCCTGGGAAGCTGGCTTTCAGGCAGACACAAGCTCTGGTTGCCCAGTAATCTTCTGGGCACTCTGTGGAGCACCCCCTTCCTGGTCAGTGATTACTTGGAAGAAAACAAGTTACTTACCTGTAACTTTGGTTCTCCAGTATTGGAAGCTTTCATAGATTCCCATGCTTGGAATCATTCCCCGTCGTCGAGATGGGAGTCTCGGTAAATATAAAATAGTAGTAAATAACCATTACAAAAGAGAAACAGGCCTAGGCCTAATCCCATTTTGCAACCAGACCATGTCTTTTTGTAAAAGAGACCAAAAAGAACAGGCAGCCAATCAGAGCAGCCTCACCCTCTAGAACCTTGGTGAAAGAACCTCAGCTCCTCAGATTTTCATATACGTTGTGAAATAATCACACAGAGAGATGCTGAGCTTTCCCAGGGGAGGAGGGTGGGTCACATGGGAATCTATGAAAGCTTCCAATACTGGAGAACCAAAGTTACAGGTAAGTAACTTGTTTTCTTACTCCAGTATTGGAGCTTTCATAGATTCCCATGCTTGGAATCAGAGTAGCTAGCAGTAAACATACACATTTTATCATAAAGCATAAACCTTTTGATAAACGTTCGTTAAAACATACTTCTACATTAATAATATGCAGAGAGATAGTTACGAATGAACATGCAGTACACAGGGTAATAGTAAATGAATTCAGAAACAAGATAAAATGTGTAAAAGCTGAAAAGCAGGAAGGAGGGATGCAAAGGAAAGCTCACCACTCATTGGAAGAGGTTCCTCAGGACTGCCTGGCCCACAGCTGTGTCATCTCGCAGTGAAGCGTCCAGGCAGGAATGTTTTGTGAACGTGTGAGTGCTGCTCCAAGTCGCAGCCCTACAAATGTCTTTAATCTGGACACCAGCAAACAGAGCCGTCGAGGATGCCACAGACCTTGTAGAATGCGCCCGGACTTTACCCTCCAGGGGTTTGCCAGCTGCTGTATGACAGTATTGAATAGCGCTAACAACCCACCGAGCTATCCCCTGCTTGGAAAGGGGAAAACCCTTGCGGGGAGCGCTGAATGACACAAAAATTTGAGAAGATTTACGGAAGGGCTTAGTCCGGTCCAAATAAAACTTCAAGCACCTCTGTAAGTCCAGAGAATGAAGAGCTCTCTCAGCAGGAGAAGAAGGCTGAGGGAAGAAGGTCTTAAGAATTACTGGCTCGTTGAGATGAAAAGTAGAAGGCACTTTAGGAATGAATTTAGGATTAGTTCTCATGATGACTGTATTGTTCTTGAACTGAAGGAAAGGCTCCTGAATTGTAAGAGCCTGCAACTCTCCAATTCTCCTGGCTGAAGTGAGTGCTAGCAACAGAGCTAGTTTCCAGGAGAGGAACTTTAGATCCGTTCGATGAATGGGTTCGAATGGGTTCGAATGGGTGTCTCATCAATTGAGAAAGAACCAGGTTCAAATGCCACGTAGGAGGTGGAGGTCTCACTGGCGGAAACACCCTGAAGAGACCCTTGAGAAATTGCTTAACAATTCTGGCTGACCAAAGAGAAGGCCCAGATGAGGTGCGCCGAAAGCAAGAAACCGCTGCTAGGTGTACTTTAATGGAAGAATGAGCCAGACCTGCCTTAGCCAGGGACAGGAAATATGGAAGTACGTGGTGTGGCTGCGACAAGAAAGGATCCAACCCTGCACCCTGACACCAGATGCAGAATCGTTTCCATTTCAAGCGGTAAGTCTTGTTAGTGGAAGGAGCTCTCGCCTGCGAAAGGACATCCTTAACCTCCTCCGGAAGATCTAAGTCAAGAAATTCTCGCTGCTCAGGAGCCATGCTGAGAGCTGTAACGAGCGAGGATCTGGGTGCCAAACCTGACCCTGAGACATCGTGAGGAGGTGTGGAATCTGATGCAGTGGTTGAGGACGATCCAAGGAGAGAAGGTGAAGTTCGGTGAACCAGAACTGCCTCGGCCATGCTGGAGCTATGAGGATCATTCTGCACGGTTCTGCTTTCATCTTCATGAGCAACCTGGGAATTAGCGGAATGGGGGGAAAAGCGTATACAAATGCGCCTGACCGGGCGATCGAAAGCGTATTCCCCAGCGACCCACGATGGTATAGCTTGCTGGCGTAAGACAGGCATTTCCTGTTCTCTGGTGTGGCAAACAGGTCTATGGAGGGTCTGCCCCACCGGCGAAAGACACCCTCCAGCGTAGCCTGATCCAGCTCCCACTCGTGGGTGACAGATTTCAGCCTGCTGAGCCTGTCCGCTTTGTCGTTGAGCACTCCGGGCAAATGTTCTGCTTTCAGAGAAATCTTGTGCAGGATAGCCCACTCCCAAATCGCCTGGGCTTCTTGTGACAAGAGAAAGGACCTGGTCCCGCCTTCCTTGTTGATGTAATGCATGGCTGTGGTGTTGTCCGTCCAGACAAGAACCGACAACCCCTGCAATCTTGGAAGAAAAGCTTGAAGAGCTAGACGAATCGCTTGTAGCTCTAAGAGGTTGATGTTCCGGAAGCCAATGACCACTGACCTGCAGATCTTGCAACACTGCGCCCCAACCCTCCAGAGAGGCATCCGTCGTCACCACTTGAGGCGTTGGAGTGTTTACGAAGGATAGACCTTGGGATAAATTATTTTTCCTTGTCCACCAGAGGATGTCTTGCTTCATGGCGTGAGTGATCACTAGCTGGTCGTCGAAGGAACCGCTCACCTGCTTCCACTGCAAGTTCAGGTGCTCCTGCAAGGGACGCATTCTCAGTCTGCAGTGAGGTATTAAGGGAATGCAGGAGGACATCATCCCTAGAAGGGATTTGAAACGGCGAACAGAAAGACACTTTTTTCTTCGCACTAAATGAGCCATGGAGATTAGATTTCTTTGTCTCTCCAGAGATGGAAACACCTTGTTGAGAGATGTGTTTAAAACCGCTCCCAGAAACTGAACCTTCCTGGACGGGCGGAGAGAAGACTTGGCGTTGTTGAGAGTCAGGCCCAGATTGGAGAAGAGACAAGTGCAAGCGTCGACCGCTTCCTCTGCTGCCTCCCTGGACGAGGCCTTTAGTAACCAATCGTCCAGGTAGGGAAAGACCTGGAAATGCTGCTTCCTGAGGAAAGCTGCTACTGGTGCCAGCACCTTGGAGAAGACTCTCGGAGCTGAGCGAAGACCAAACGGCAGCACTTTGAACTGGAAATGGCTCTTGGCGACTGTAAACCGTAGAAACCTCCTGTGGGCCGGATGAATGGGGATGTGGAAATACGCATCCTCAAGGTCGAGAGTGGCCATAAAATCTCCAGTGTTGAGAAGACGCAGAATGTCCTGGAGAGACACCATCCGAAAAGATAGCTTTGTGAGATGAGTGTTGAGCTCCCTGAGGTCTAGAATGGGGCGCCATTTCTCCAATGTTTTCTTTACCAGAAAAAATCTGGAATAAAACCCCTTGCCCCTCTGAGAGAGAGGGACCGGTTCTACTTCTCCCTTGACCAGCAGTTGATGGACTTCCAGCCGGAGGAGACGCAGGTGTTTGGCGGAGTTGGCGGCAGGGGCCCTGGAAGGTGGAAGATGAATGAACTCTAGGGTGTGGCCACTCTGAATGATGTTTAGGACCCAACGGTCTGTTATCCATTGCCAATTGTGGAGGTATCGAGACACCCTGCCTCCTACAGATGTCTTCGAGGAAGAGGAGGGCACAGCGCAAGAGCGAGATCGCCGCTATTGCCTCTTAGAGGCGTCCCGTCCGGGACGATTCTGCTTCCCTCTAGTGTTCGATCTAGAGAAAGACGACGTCTGGCCTTGCTTCCGATAAGAAGGACGGTAAGATTGTGGTGTGGAACCATAAGAGGAGTACCTCTGCTGTTGGTAGGAGCCCCTGTAGGATGGAGCACCTCTGCCCCCAGCTCCACGGAATGGCGCTTTCTTGTATTGAAGGGTCCCCAAGGACCGAGCAGTTTCCGTATCCTTCTTGATGTTTTGAAGGGTATCATCTATGTGCTTGCCGAACAACTCCTCACCATCAAAAGGAAGATCCAGGATTTTGTTCTGGATCTCTGGCCGGAACCATGTTGCCTTCAGCCAACCCTGGCGACGAAGCACAGCTGCACCAGCCAGGGACCGGAAAGCCGTTGTGGCGATGTCCATCGCACAATCGATGACCTCAGTGGACGTAATCTCTCCTTCTTGCAAGATCTTCTTTGCTTCAGACTTGGAAGTATCAGACAACTGATCCAGGTAAGGCGAGAGGTCGCACCACATCTGGCGGTCGTACCTTCCAAGAATCGCTAATGCGTTCGCAGCTCTGATGACAAGGCTGGCTATGGAGGAGAATCTTTTCCCCGCGTTGTCGAGGCGTCTGCCCTCTTTGTCAGGAGGTGTAGTCAGCGGCGCTGAAGGATTCCTCGACTTCCTCTGCGCTGCTTGCGAAATGACCGAGTCGGGTCTTGGCTGACCAGTCAATGAAGCTGGGCTGTCGTCTGGGGCTTTATATTTTTTGTCCAGACGCGGCAAGACTGGAATCACAGTGGCCGGATTCTTCATGGCCTTAATGCCTTCTTCCCAGACATGAGCCACGATAGGAATAGAGCGCACCGTCTTCCTATTTGGCTCTTTAAAATCATAGAGAAAGCACTCTGTTTGGACTGAAGGCATGGGAAGTTCGAAACGCAGTGATGCTCTCTCCATTAATTTGCGGAAACCCCCAATGTCAGCAGGGGGGGAATCAATCGGGGCAGGAGCCGGAGAAGCGGGATCAGGGATTACATAATCATCCCATTCATCTCCCTGATCTTGTTGTACAAGCTCCCCCTCTTCTTCCTCTGTGGAATCATCCTGGTGTTGATCCGTCGGAGGAAGGACATCAGATGGTGTTGGAAATTGAGTATGCCGCCGAGCTGATGGAGGTGGTGAAACCATCACAGTGGCAGGAGGGGAGGCACAGGTTGAGCCAAGAGGGCGGGTTGTGGAGGCGGAGGATGAGCTGAAAACCTCCGTCGGTAGTCTAAAAGCATCCCCTGTAAATCAGCCAAAAGAGAAGTGGGAACAGACACCATCTCTTGTTGAATGTCCTCTTGGCGTGGAAAATGATTGTTCGTATGTCTGATCTTGATAATAATAACCCTCCGAATCAGTGTCCTGACATTTGACTATCAGCTGAGAAGGGCTATTGGCATAGCCAAAATGACTGTCCTCTCCCTCCGAGTCCTCCTCCTCATCCAGAAGTAATGCAGGTGGTAAAGAATCTACTTTTCTAGGGGACGTCATGTCTGGCGAAATTTGCTTCCTCCTCACCGAAATGGAAATTTTCCCCGTCGACGACATCGTCGACAGTCCCGGCGACGTAGAAGAAAAAATCGTCGTCGACGGAGTCACCGTCGACGAGAATGCAGTCGGAGCCACCGTCGACGGAAGCAGCGTGGACGTGCTGACCGTCGCCGAAACGATGGGCGTCGTCGACATAGTCGTCGACGAGATAAGCATTGCCCCTGCTGACGTCGTCGTCACTGTCGTCGCCGTCTTCGTCGACACTCTCGTCGTCGACGCCACCGTCGTCGACGCCACCGTAGACGATATCCTCGTCGGCACCAACGTCGACGTTGTTGAAGAAGTGCTCGTCGACGAGCCCGTCGACACTGGAATGGATGACGACGTCGACACTCCCGTCGACGCCGGAGCACTTTTAGCCTGCGATTTTGGAAGTTTAGTCGACGAGGGCTTGCGCAGCGTCGACGACGAATGGCCACTCTTTCCAGAGGACTGTGAAGAGGGCTTTTTAAAAGATTTGTCCTGGCTAGGGACCATCGCAGGTGGTGTAATTAGTCCTTCCCTCTCCTTTACACCGCAGTGAGGAGATTTGACAGGACCCTGGTCCTCAGACTCCTTCGGGTTCTTTTTTGAGGCCTTAGAGGGGAGACCCACAGATGGTGAAGGGGAACCTCTACCCCTCTTGACTGACCTTCTTGATGAGGCGGCGGAAGACGACTCCTCACTATCACTAGACAGTGGTTCCTTCCTCGACTTCAGCCTGTGGAGCCAGGTTAGCAGGCGACCCTCACGGTCCCGGAGAGTCTTGGTGGAAAAGGTGCGGCAAATCTTGCACTCCGCAGCTTTGTGGTCCGGGTATAGGCAATATATGCAGTCTTTATGCCTATCCTCCACATAAAGCCTCTTCTTGCCACAAGTGGCACAAGCCTTAAATAAAGCTTTCTTTCCTTTATCTGACATTTCCCAAGGATTTTCAATGAAAACCTGAAGAAAAAGGCTGGAAAAAACAGTTGAAAAGAGTTGAAGTAGAGCAAAGCTCGAGGAGACTCCCTTCTGCACAACGTGCTTTAGAAAATCTGAGGAGCTGAGGTTCTTTCACCAAGGTTCTAGAGGGTGAGGCTGCTCTGATTGGCTGCCTGTTCTTTTTGGTCTCTTTTACAAAAAGACATGGTCTGGTTGCAAAATGGGATTAGGCCTAGGCCTGTTTCTCTTTTGTAATGGTTATTTACTACTATTTTATATTTACCGAGACTCCCATCTCGACGACGGGGAATGATTCCAAGCATGGGAATCTATGAAAGCTCCAATACTGGAGTAACTGTAACTACAAGTGGGTCAACAGCTCCCACTCATATACAGGAATGACAGACAGGGGATGTAGATTTTGTGTCTGCCCTTTCAGAATCAGTTTAGGTTGGTTCTCTTTTCATGTGTCATTTTCAGGATGTGTTCCAGATAAAGTGCCTGATTTATATCTTTGTGGTATGGCTACCCCATTCCGATGGAGTACCCATACCGCCAAGACGATGGTCGCCCGCCCGATTTAAATGCGGGTGGACTTTTGGTTTAATCACTATGACAACTACTACATTTCCACTGTGACCAAACCCATCCGACGGCCCAACGGTGCAAGGGTCGTCGGAGGTTGACCTCTAATACCGCGCAGCGAATGTAGATGTCCGGAATTAGGGTCTGTTTTCATTGACTATCACTACTAGGAAAACCCTGGTGGCAAAGGGCAGTGAAAACTACAAATGCTCCCCTCGCCATGTGAGAGGACTTCCATGGCAAGGGGAGCATTGTATTTCTTATTTTTTTATTTTTTTATTTTTTTTTTTTAAACTTTATTTTTTTTGATTTATCACAAAAACAAGACATTGGCATCAAATAAATACGTATGCATACATTTCGTTGACAGCAATTAGAGGCGCATGAGACACAAGGCCGCACCAAGAAGGGAAGGGGCAAAGGGAACAGAAGAATCATTTCTAAACATGTCGCTGCGGGGAGAGGGGCGGCAACAAGGCACCCCCACCCAGTGTGGACCCCCTCAGAGCCAGGCGTCGCGTTCCCCACTAGAAACAGACCCCCGGTTATATCAGCATCACTCTGCTCACTAGTAGTGACATCCCGGGAGGACGGCTCCACCTCCGTCAACCCTGTGGCACACAGGACCCGCCAAGCCATCAGGTCATCCTGCAATTTCTCATCCCGTCGGGTGTGCTTCATGTGGGCCTCTTCAGCCAGCGACCACTCTCGGACGTCTTTAAGCCAAGCAGGAAGTTCAGGGGCCCGCTGCCCCATCCAAGTTATGGCCACCCTGCGCCTGGCAAGCACCAACATTAACTGTAAGAGTTTATAGGGAGTTTCTTCCTCTTGGGCCTGCGAACCATCGCGAGTAGACACTGCAAGGGATCGAGGGCCACCCGAAGCCCCGTGGCGCTTACCACCCTAGGCACTACCCCAGACCAAAACTGTGCAACCAATGGACATTCCCATGCCAAATGTAAAAAGCCTGCATTGTCTGCTGCACATCTAGGACAACCAGCGCCCCTGCTACTGTCAATGCGCCTCAGTGACACCGGGGTAAGGTAGGTGCGGTGTAGGTAATTAAAGTGTGTTAGTTTAAATCTGGCATTGCATGAAACGGTGTGTGTAAGGGAGCCTATGCGTGCCCACTGTGCCTCCTCCAGCGGAGCAGCAAGGTCCCGCTCCCAGGCAACCCTAGACGGCGGGACCGGAGGGTAGAATCCTGCCTCATCGCGTTGTATAGGAGGGAGATCAAACCGCGCCCCCGGCCGCACGTAAGTATAACATCCAGGGTATGCGTCAGTGGTGGAATGTCTGGGTACTGGGGCCAGGTGATCTTCACTACGTCCTGCATACCCCTGAAATGCAAAAATTGGCCTTGTCCAAGACCAAAACTCTCCACTGCCTGCTCATAAGTGATAAAAGTTTCATTAGGGTATAAATCAGCGAGAACCTCACATCCTCCCTCCCTCCAGAGTCGGAAGGACATATGACGTGCCATAACTATAAATGGAGCCAGTATCCAGGGCGAGAGCTCCCTGTGAAAGGGCGCCCTTCGGAGGACCGTCTCAACAAAGCGCTGCCATATACCAGCAGTATGTCGCACAGTATAGGGGAGATAAACATCCGATCCCGCACCCTGCATCAGTGCCTCCTGCAGTGTCTGGGTGTCTGCCCCAGCAAGCAAAGGCGCTTCTCCCAGTTGTCAGTGTCGGTGAACCAACGGGCCGCATGTTGGAGCTGGGCGGCATAATAGTATAGGTCAAATCGAGGGGCTTCGAGACCGCCCTCCTCGTAAGTACGGACAATGGTGCGAAGGGCTACCCTACTACGCCGACCTGCCCAGAGCAAAGATGTGAGCAATGTATTGAGAGTTTTAAAAACTCGCGGTGGCAGAGGGCAAAGTGAGTTCTGTAGCACATAAAGTACCCTAGGGAGCATCACCATTTTTGAGATGGCGAGGCGGCCCATCAGTGAAAGTGGGAGAGTATTCCAGAAACGCACGGACTGTTGCAATGCCGTCGTGACGCGGTCCACATTCCGGACTAGTGCCTGCTCATCCGTCAGGGTCACCTGAATACCTAGGTAACGGAATGCCGTCCGCTCCCACCGCAGTTCCAGATCCGGCAGATCCTCCGAAGGCACTGCCGCCAGCCCCGCCAAGGGAAAAACTAGGGATTTGCCACGGTTCAGCCGCAATCCAGAGACCTCACCAAACCGATCCAGGTGGTGCAACAGCACCGGCAGGGCATCACGGGGGAGGTCAAGTAAAACAAGGCGTCGTCCGCGTACAAAGAAATGACGTGAGTCATGGTTCCCAGCTGAATACCCCACCGCGCCATATCTGCTCTAATCCGGACCGCAAAGGGCTCTATAGCGAGGGCAAAAAAGAGTGGGGAGAGAGGACACCCCTGTCGTGTACCCCTCCCGAGTTGCCACTCTTCGGACCGCGCGCCCCCGAGCTTAACTCTAGCGCATGGGGCCTTATATAAGATACGAACCCAGCGACAAAATTGGGGGCCCATCCCCACAGCACGCAAGACCTCGAGAAGATATCCCCAATCCACCGTGTCAAAAGCCTTGGCAAGGTCAATAGAGACCAAAACCATCTGCTCCTCGCTGTCCCGCACCTCATGCAAAATGTGAGTCAGTCGCCGTAGGTTCATGGCCGTGTTGCGTCCCGGTATGAACCCACATTGATCCTCATGGACCAGGCGGGCCATATGCGGCGCCAAGCGAGAGGCCAGGAGCTTGCAAAGGATTTTTATATCCGTATTAATCATTGTAATCGGCCGATACGATGACGGTTCGTGTGCATCCCCCCTGGTTTCAAGATCATACAAATCTCCCCCTGTGTCATACTTGGTGGGAGGATTCCTCGTTTGAAGGCCTCATTATAAACTTGCAGGAGGAGAGGGGGCAGAATGTCGGGGAATGCTTGGTAGAACTCGGGCGGAAAGCCATCACTACCCGGAGATTTGGCCCGCGGAAGCTGCTTCAACGCGGATTGAACCTCGCACAGTGTCAGTGGCTCATCCAGTTCCTGCCGTGCCTGTTCAGACATGGTGATCAGGGTCAACCCATGCAAATATGGGAGATAGGATGCCTCCCCTACCACAGGATCCGCGGTGTATACTGCCTGAAGATGTGCTTGAAGGACCCGCAATAATCCCACCTGTGAATGCACCAGGGCCCCAGAGGAGTCCCGTAAAGCCTCAATCGCAGCAGGAGCGTGTTCTCGGCGGAGGATCCAGGCCAAGAGACGACCAGATTTATCCCCTTCTCTGTAAAGGCGCTGTCTGTATTGCGTGAGCGTATATTTATCAAGCCTATCTAGGATGTCATGGATGCGCTCCTGGATCTCTCGTTCCCCATCCCTCTCGGATGCGTCAGTGACTGTCAAAGTCTGCACCGACAACAGCCGGCATTCCTCGTCTCGGAGCTCTTGTTGGAGCTGCTTCCGAACCCCAAACGTCACACTCAGACATGCCCCTCTCACTACCGCTTTCAGGGCTTCCCATTTGGTAGCCTGCAATAGGTCTGTCCCACCCCAATTGAGATCGACGTAATCCGTAAGGGCAGTCTCTACATGGTGCCTCCCCACCGGATCCTCAAGAATCTCTGCCTGCAACCTCCAAGTCCGCGGGCGGCATCTCGGGGCTCCCCACTCCATCACGCATGCGACAGGGGAGTGATCAGATAGGAATCGCGCGAGATGGGTCACCTCCAGAGACATGTTGGGATCGGGATTCGCGACTAAAACCCTGTCGAGGCGGCTATATGTGTTATGAGTAGATGAGAAGCAGGTATACACTTTCTGGGTTGGGTGTCTTTGACGCCATACGTCTTGGGCCCCCAGATTCCCCATAACCTCCCGGAGTTTCACGGTCATTCTGGGTTTCGTGCCAGTGCGGGAGGAAATCTGTCCAGGGCAGGATCGAGAACACAATTAAAATCTCCCAGCCAAAGCAATGGAACCTCTAGTTCCGAGACCAGGACCTCCTGCAAGGACTGATAAAAACCCGGGTCATCCGTGTTTGGCGCATATGTGTTCACTATGGCAACGTCTCGACCATCTAGCCTAGCCCTGAGGAGTAGGTACCGCCCCTGGATATCAGCTTCCACATATTGGACGGCTAGAGGAACCCCGGGCGCCACCCACACAAGGACCCCTCTAGCATAGCTCGAGAAGGAGGAATGAAAGAGCTGGCCCCGCCACTTCTTTGCCAGTTGTTGAGCCCCCTCGTCCGTGAGATGAGTCTCCTGAAGGCATGCTAGGGATACCTGATGTCTACGAAGGAAAGACAGGACCCTGTACCGCTTAGTGCATGTACCCAGCCCCCTCACATTCCAGCTTAAAAATTTAAACCCCATAGTGGTTGTAACTCCCAATCCCCGGGCAGACCATGCCCTACGCAGCGACCATGCTGTGCCTCAACTGCAATGCATACGATGCCAACAAAAACCCAACAAAACCCCCTTAGAGCCCCCCTCCCCCACCCACGAGCAATTTACTGTCAACCAAACATGCAGAAATGCCCTTCCCGTGCTGGTGCCAGGACGTGCACAGCGAACCCATGAGCCCAACAGGGCCTAACTCCATTTATGAATGAAAGAAAAAGAAAGAACCCCCTCCCCCTCCCCAAAGTCCGACCCCCGACCGGAACCAGCCGCTCATGTCCTGGGTATATATCCCGGGCCACCCAACTAGAATCTGATGCACATAGTGCAGACCAACGCAATCAGCGGAGCCCAACAAAGACAGCCATCGTCATCCCTGTGATCTCGGCAACATCTCTAAAATCCCCAATGTGGCCTAATCCCCGATCCCTCCCAGCCCAGCCCCATCCACCCCAACTTTGGGAAGAACAACAGGAGACCAGCAATAGGGGCCCACAAGGAGCCCATGCCCGAATCAGGAAATGCACGGGGAATGTACAGATGCGGGACCAGCAGCGGACCCCCCCGACCCGCATCCTCAACCACGGAGCCACCACGGACCAACTGCCGGCGTGACAAAGTGAGGCAGAGGGTCCCTGCGCCCTCAGGGTGGGTCCGCAGCAGCAGGAGGCGGATCCATAATAGTTTCTGGAATCACTTGATTAGTGGGTAGAAGGGTGTCCGGCACCAAGCTCTCCCCGGCGGTCCCACCATCGTGCCCGGGGAGAAGCCTCCGAGTCCGAGGAGTCCACACGCAGAGCACCATCATTCCCCACCGTGATCCGCTGTCGTTCCTCCCTGGCGCCGGCTAGGGCCCGGCCCCACGCGTCTACTTCTGCGTCTTCTCCTGGGTCTGGTTCCCCAGGTACTCCGGGATTCCCCCGCTCACGCTCGGGGAGGGCCCCCCTCGGACCTCGAGCCACTCCCATACTTCCTCCGGTGAGTCAAAGAATTGAGCCTTTCCCTGGGAGATCACCTTGAGTTTCGCTGGGTACAATAGCATATAGTGCAGACCAAGTTCACGGAGCTTTTGTTTAACGCCCAGATAGGATTTTCGCTGTTCCTGAACGTGGCGGGTGTAATCAGGATAAATGGATATTCTTGCGCTCTCGTAAGTGAGGTCCGCTGCCTCCCTAGCGGCTTTCAGGATACAATCCCTGTCCCGGTAGTTCAGGATCTTAGCTATGAGGGCCCTAGGGGGCCCCGGGCGGAGGCGGAGGGGTCAACGCCCTATGGGCCCGTTCCACCACAAAGACCGCAGACAATCCCGTGGGGCACAGCTTCGTTCGGATCCATTCCTCTAAGAAGCGCTCCGCATTGCCCTGCTCCGCGCGTTCCGGGACACCCAGGACCCTGATGTTACTGCGTCGGGCCCTGCCCTCCGCCTCCTCCGCTCTGCGCTCCAACGCACCGGTCGTGGTGGTGAGCTGGGTAACCTGGTGTTTCAGGGAGGCCACCTCCCCCTGTAGCTGGACGATGTCCCCCTCCGCCGTAGAGACCTTATCTGACACCTTCCGCAGATCCGCCCGCAGTAGGTTCACATCAATGGACACCGCCTCTATTTGCTGTCCCAGGGCAGTGTGGGAGCCCCGTATAGCCTCCAGCAATTCGGCTCGGGACGGCTCAGTAGCGGAGTCACCCTCGCCCTCGAGGCCGGTCTGGCGAGTGATCCTCTGTGTAGGGATACGCTGCGTGGTGTACTGCATAATCGTATTAGGATTAGAGGCGCGCGGGGGCTTATCCTTACCCATGGTGCAAAACTCAGGTCGGCAAGTATGGCGTTCACCTGACCCGGTCCGGTCCTGTAGTGTGGTCTCGTCCCCTCCGTCGACACAGGGAGCACAGCCGAACAATCCGGGGTTCAGCGGACCAGCGGCGCCCCTCCCGGGCACCCACTCCGGGATGGCGTCAACCACGGGCGATCAGGCCGGGCAATCTGGCTCCCCAGGGTCACTTCACCACTTCATCAGCTCCAGTTCATCAACTCGGGCCCACTGTATAGCCACCGCTGGGGTCTTTGGCACCCCTCCCGGCTCCAGGATCACTGTCAGGAGTGCCCCGAAAGAAGGGCCAGACACCTCCGCCCTCCCTCAGGAGGGCACTCCGCGACCAGGGGGGGCCCGGACAGGAACCCCCACTCCACTCACAGCGCGCACCGTGGCAGGCCGGCCCCCACCACCACGCCCGCCTCCTACCAGGTCAGCGTCGCCAAATAGCCGGGGGAGGAGTGCACGACTCCAGCATCTCCCAAACGGCCGTCGTGGAGCACCTCGGGCCCCGCAGCCCCGGGCCCCGATCACGATCCGCTGCGCAATGCGGGACCAGGCAGGCAGGCACCCCAGGGCCAGAGAGAATCCACCAGGCCTCGGGGCCCCCGTAGATTAAGGCCCAGCGCCCGTCAGCGCGCCGCGCAGGCCTCCAGCCCGCAGGCCTCCAGCCCGCAGGGCCGTGTCGCAGGGATCATGGCCGGCACCCCACCGGGATCCTCCGGGGGACAAGACCGTCGTCCGGGCCGGTCCGAGGGCCACAGCACAATGTCAGGGGAGCTCCCACACTCAGGGCCCGAATCCTGCTCACGCGAGCAAAGGCCGCATCCCGGCCTCCCGTAGGAGCGATCAGCCGGAGCAGCCGCCGCCGGAACAATTCCGCCGGTCTCCAGGGCGGACCCGGCTCCGAGACAGGTCCGGAGCACCGCCGCTCTATTCAGGGCTCCAGGCGCTCAGAGAGTACTGTTGTGGGCGCCCGGAAAGGATTGCACAGGATATTTTGCGGCTGGCGGGTCGGGAGCCGAAGGAGCTTACGTCCTGTCGGCCATGTTGCTTGGCCACGCCCCTATTTTATTTTTTTTAAATCCCACTTTGGGATTTTCTTTTTGAAAATAAAAAAGAGAACAATTTGCCATATGGCTTCCATCATGCTTCATAGAGCTGTGTCTCAAACAGCAAACAGCATTGACAGGAACTGCCGTGATGGCAGTTCATGGCAAAGGTGCGGTCAAGGCAACGGAGTAAATTACTCTGTTGCCCTGACTGCCAAACTTCCATCCTCCAAATTGTAAATCGGCCCCTTAGTGTTTGTCTTGAGTGATTCTCTTCACAGGCAGGTTGTCTCCATGTGAAACGCCCACAACAGAAGGACAAACATGAATGAGCAGCCTGTACCTGACTATTAACAGCCACACTTGACAGAAATGAGGAAGAGACACAGTCTTGCTCCTCTTCGAAAGGACCCTTGACACTCTGACATCTGGAACTGCAATCCCATCCTTCATCACAGCCAGGCACCAAATAGCAGTTTTAAGAAAGCCTAATCAGCATCCCTCTGTATCAAAGGGACCTAATCGAATTTCTAAGGGGAAGTTTGTCTCAATTCTTCCTTCTTCAGTGTCTGGTTTCCCTCCTTCCAGTCTCAGAAATGTCAGCAATACACTTCCACTGTGTGAGAAAGCACCATCACCTCCATCTTGTGTATATGAACAGGCCAGGGGTTTTCAAATTGGAAGTCATAAACCTGTGTCATTTTGGTTCACTCAGACACTCATGCAGTATATAATGTACTTCTCATACTAGAGGTGGGCAGTCACTGAAAGCTCGAGCCTGAAGCTTGGCTCTGACTCAGCTTGAGGTCACATTGGAACCTGGAGTCCATAACGAGTCGAGCTTTCATGTAACGTCTGCCTGCACCCTCGCTATACCCTCATCCACAAAGAAGTAGAGACAAAGCCTTAACATTTGAGGCAAAAAGGAGAGACACATGGATATCCATTTAGTGGCTTATTTGTACAGAGTGAAACTAGAAAACCTGGATTACTTGTGGCTTCCCCACTTAACCAAATTGTGTGATCTTAGGCAAACATTTCAGTTCAGAATACCAGTTGTACAAAACATTACTGTGTTTGATTTAATAGGCTATTATCTATAAGAATCTGGACCACATACAGGGTCCACATGACAACTGTCTTGCCTCTTATTTCGCTAATGGCACTGTCAACAGCGTGGAGGAGGGGGCAGGCATGGTTCTAATAAAACTATTATTGTCAAAGCTTCCAAGTGTACAAGATATGCACACTTTTTGAATTTTGAAGATACTTTATCATCAATGATATTTTGTTGTAAGATTTAGATGGCAAACATTTTCAGAGTTCGGCTCGTGCACAGGTGGTAAGAGCTAGGCCAGACCATTGGTTCGTCTCTGGCTCGGCTTGGTCGTTTAATGTGCTGGCTCGTCCACCTCAGTCTCACACCCACACGCATTCACTTAGGATTATGAGTGTATGTTAATGCAATTTGGAAAGTGCATGGCTGCCCTCAACAGGCTCCCCAGCACTAGATAATATGGCTACTCCAGAACAGCAAGCGGAAACTTACAGAATTGGAAAAGCAAGGTCTTAAGGTGTTTCTGAAAGAATTCTTCGCTAGGGCTTAAGCATTGGTGTAGGGGTAAGGAATTTCCCAATTTGGGGAGCAAAAAGCTAAAAGAATAGCCCTCGGCCTGATCAATCCGAGAGAATACAGAATTCCTCAGCTTAGAAGATCTTAAAGTCCTGGGCAGACAGTGTGGCTGAGCAAGATGACTGAGTTAGGGAGGTCCAACACTCCCAAAGGCCTGGTAGGTGAAGCAATGGGTTTTGAATTTTATATGTTTATCCATCGGCAACCAGTTCTGATCCCATAACTGGAATACAATGGAGTGATGCTTGGGGATGTGGCCAAGAAGTCATGCTGCTGCATTCTTTGAAGTATCTTTAATAATGCATGAGTGTTCCCCAAATACAAAACATTACTATAGTCTAAGCATTATATTATTAGATTCAGGACTATGGTTTTTTGGGTGGAAGTTGGGAGGTCCCTAGATTTTTTCCTCAGGAATCAGCATGCCGCCACACCTCTTATTTGATGGTCAGATGTTAAATTACTGCCCAGTCAGACACCCAGGTATTACACTAGAGTTTTGTTGGTAGAGTGGGAGCAAATACCTTTGGTTCACCATGGAGGATGCCAAAGATTTAACTGGTTCTTGACCACCAGAATCTCTGCTTTTAACTTCAGGCAGATTAGGTCCATTAACTCTGCCACAGCTGACAGGCAGTTCCTGAATTGTGAGGGACTACTGCCTAAGTTAGGGGTAAGAGAAATAACAAGCTGAGTATCATTTTCATATGAAACTAGTCTAAGGCCGAATGCCTCCCCAATGTCTGCCACAAGGAGGACATATATGTTATAAAGCGTTCGACTCATGTTATAAAGCGTTCGACTCGACGGTGATCCAAGAGAGATACAGAAACACTGTTGACTGCAGTGTAGATGAGAAGGGCTTTGTAGCCACCTGAAAACATTCAAGCACTAGAAAATATCTAAACCACTCTAGAGCACCATGTGTGACAAAAGCCACACTCAAATCCAACCAGATCAGTGCCGCTGACCCACCTTGATCTAGGGTGCATCTGAGTTCTTCTGTGACCCCTAAGAGAGTGGACTCAGTGTTATGAAGGGGCAAAAGCCCAACTGTGAGGAATGCAGACGGTTATATGATTCAAGATACTCAGACAATTGTCAGGTAATATTTTTCCATTGTTTTTTCAATAACGGGAGGAGAGAGACGGGGCGATATTTCTCCAGTTTGGTGGAATATAGAGATGGCTTTTTTAGCAAAGGTATCACCACTGCATGTTACCAGGCCTGTGTTGCCTTTGCTGAGGGCACTGAAAGATCAAGAAGATCAACTATAGTCGGGTAGATGATATGGCCTCCCTTTTTTAGGGCAGTGGGTGGTGCTGGGTCTAAAGGACAGCCTGGTCTGATGTTATTTATAAGGCCATCAAACTCTTCCAAGACAATTGGATTGAAGGAGGACTAACAGTTCCCACTGGTGCTCTCCGGCCAGGTAATGGGAGAGCGCTTAGCATTCAGGACCTCAGCGGGGAAAGTAGTATAAAGGTCTGCAATTGTATTAGAAAAGAACACTGCCAAGTCATTGCATCACACCTCTTTCTCAGTGGCGGCCGCTCCATTAGGGCGTTGGAGCACCCCCTCACTGCTTTCTCGCAGTGCGAGAAGCAGAAAATAAAATGGTATTTTAAATACCATTTTATTTTCTGCTTTTCGCGCTGCGAGAAAGCAGACTGCACTGGGTATGCCTGGTTGGGGGCGGGAGCGTATGCCTGGTTGGGGGCGGGCGGGTCGGGGAGGAGTGGCTTGCACCACTCTGAGTGCCCTGACTGCTTGGTCGGCCCTGGGGCCGACCAAAGCAGTCATGCGCACTCTACATTTTCTCTATGTAGGCTGCATGCAGCCTACATAGAGAAAATGGCCTCCCTACAGGTGCCAAGCTGGGCGCCGCCCGGGACTCAGCGCCAATCACAACGCTGCCATTGCAGCGTCGTGATTGGCTATAGGAGGGGAGGGAGCATGCCTGTTCCTGTTCCGGACCGGCCCAGGACAGAGTCGGCGTGGGAACGGGATCGGGTAAGTTTTATTACTTTACTTTTTAAATTTTCCCCAGCCTCAAAGGGCACCTGAACAATATAGATTACAAAGATTCGTGGCCGGCATGTTAGCTTTACATGACATGGGCAAGTCTGCAAAGGGAGAACGTGAGCAGGTTGCTACGAAGTGAGGGACCGAGCTGCGTGGAGGGAGGGCGAGGTCACTCAGTCTTATAAAGAAGTGAAATGGCAACGTGTTGTGTCTCCATCCCTGGACTGCTAAAATAATGGGGTAAGTTTTATGTACATTGTGAGGCAACGTTCTTGAGCACGAACAGTTGGGCAAATAGTTTACGCACAATCCCTGTAAATTACTGACGGGAGGGCCCCCTAATCATGCTTAGTGCACCATTGCACGTGACGCAGTGTCCCGGGTTAGGGGTCATCCAGTTCCAAAATACATTGGAATTAAAGACTCAGCTTTGGAGACTTTAATTGTATCATTTGAGAAGAATAACAAGAATTAAAGAGGTGGTGCTGCGCAGTTTCATTTGGCGTGTTATTAACTCCTCTCCTTAACAGGAGTAAGTCTCTGATCTCTGCCACAGTGGAAAGTGGTCAGAAGGAGTTTGCGAGATCCCGCAATATGTGCACAAACTACCCCCCCTCGCGGTAACACCCGCGCGACCCCCCCCCCGAGAATTGCGAGCCACGACCCCTAGAGCCCACCTGGTAGCCACGCTGCTGCCCAGTGCATGTTCTGCGGTGCCTAGAGCCCACCTGGTAGGCACGGCGCTGCCCAGTGCATGTTCTGACTGAGGTGCCTGGAGGCCACCTGGTAGCTGTAGTGGTTAACGCTGTAGTGTTTCGGGCTTCCAGCCGGAAGTGACCTGCACCTCATCCGCAGGCCAGGCGTGGCATGCGGGGAACGAATAAAGGGGAAGCGCCCGCTCGGGGGTGGCACTTCCGACACCACACTACATGTGTCGAGTGTAGTGATTGTTGCTGCCGCGCTCCCGCACATATTGCCCGTGCCCCACAGTAACCCGCAAACACTGGGCATCACACTGGCGACGAGGAGGGCCGAGACCCTCGCTCCCCGCTTCGCATCCTGCTTTCGGACGCTGCACCCCGCCCGGCGACCTCCGCGACCCCGCGAGGTGCCGACAATGGCGACAGGACGCGGCTGCACGAGGACGGGTGAGTCAGCCCTGCCGTTCAGCGCTCAGCAGGTCACCAGCGCCGCAGCGCGCTGCAACGTGCTCCTCCACTGCAGTGCCATCCACCCTCAGCACGGCCCTGCGCTGCTACGCGCCATTCAGGCCTCACCACGTGCCAGCCCACGCACCCTCAGGACTGCAGAAGCAGGCCCTCTAAACGGCTCCCGTGCTGCAACGCGCGCACCAGGCCCTGGTTCCCGTGCCAGCTTGCGCTCTGCCAGACCGGCCTGTGAGTACCTAGCAGGCGCGCAGGGCACACAACACGTCGCGTGGGACGCCTGACGGACCGGTACCCCTACCAGGAGCAAGCAGCACACTGCCCTCTGTGCCACAGCCACGCACAGCCCGCCACGGGCGCTGCTCACCACCTCCACGAGGCACGAACTGCCAAGGGCCCGCCGCTACTCAGCCACCATGGGTGATGACAACCCGGCCCCTGCTCCAATCCACGTCCCGTTCCAACATGCCGCCTCCGGTGTGCTACCACCCTTCAGCGAACTGGAGGACCCAGCGAAAGCCTCACCCCGATGGAAAATTTGGATCGAGCGCCTCAACAACTACTTCGTCGCGACCAGGGAGACGGATGGAGCGGTGAAGAGGTCCCTACTTCTCCACTATGCCGGAGACGAGATCTTCAAGCTTTTCAAGCACCTGCCGGACACAGGAGCTGCAACAGACTTCGACACGGCCGTGGCGGCACTGGACGCTCATTTCGACCCCCAGCTCAACCCAGACTTTGACCGTTTCAAGTTGCGCCAAGCCCGCCAAAGGGAGGGGGAGTCGATAGACGCGTTCTACGCCCGCCTACGTGAACTCGCAAGCACGTGTACTGAAGATGACCAGCCCAAAGAAATCAGGGCACAGCTAATTCAAGGTTGCATGGACAAAACTCTGAGGGGCCTCAACCTCCGCCAACCAAAGATAGCACTGGAGGACATCCTCATTTTAGCGAGGTCCCATGACCTGTCGGCGGCCAGAGCAAATGAAATGGACCAAGCCCTCACCAAACCGCCAGGGCGCCCAGAGACAATCAAGACAGAGCGTGCAGATGCCATCAGAACAAAGAGCCGCTCAGAGCCCACTCGGAAAGCGAGGCCCGATGCGTCCAGGCCACGGTGTGGCTACTGCGGCCATGAACCACACGCGGCAAAGGACTGTCCTGCGCAAGGGAAGACCTGTACCAATTGCGGAATTCCCAACCACTTTGCTGCTGTATGTCGGAGACGAAACCGAGGCCGCGATTCCAGGGGTCAGAGACCGCCATCTTCTAGCGATACGCCACCTATCGGTAGCAGACGCAGCAGTAGCAGAAGAATCCCCAAGGACCAGCCGGAGATATCGAGGGCCAATCGACTCTTCCTCGGAAGATGACGAAGAGGAAACATACCTGCATACCTGATATCGTTCACGCAAGAGCTCAAAAGGCGCCGAAGACCCCAGCCAACCTGTGTAGTCCGGATCGCCGGCTCTGAGGTGAAAGCAATCATCGACACAGGCACGTCGGTAAACGTAATGGGCCTTCAACAGTATCGACGCCTGCGGCCATGCCCGCCTGTCATCCCATCACAGACCAAAATATACGCCTATGGGTCCCACACCCCGCTGCCACTGAAGGGGAAGATATCCGTCCCAATCAGAACCGATGTTCAAGAAGTAATCGCGACCATCCATGTGATCGACAGGGAAGCGGACACCCTGCTGAGTAGCCACACAGCTGAGGACCGAGGACTGGTCTCGTTCGCCAGGAGTGTCCAAGCCCATCAAGTGGACGAGCTGCTCGATCAGTTCCCCGAGTTATTCCAAGGCCTTGGTTGCATCAAGAGTGACCCCATCAAACTGCACATCGACAAGACCGTCACCCCCCGTCACCCTACGACACAGAAGAGTACCGTTCCACCTGAGACCCCCGGTGGAAAAGGAACTGGAGCTCTTAGAAGAACAAGGCGTCATCGAAAAGGTCTCCGGGCCGACGCCCTGGGTGTCCCCGCTGGGCATCGCAGAGAAACCAAAGCAACCTGGTGCGATACGTCTCTGTTTCGACATGAGGCTAACGAATAAAGCCATCAAGCGTGAACGCCACTTCACGCCAACGATGGACGACATCATTGCCGATGTCAATGGGTCAAGATGGTTCTCCAAGATCGACCTTAACGCCAGGTACCACCAACTGCCGTTGTCCAAAGAAAGCCGCTACATCACCACATTCAGTACCCACCTTGGACTAAGAAGGTATAAAAGACTGAACTTTGGAATCTCCTCAGCGGCTGAGGTGTTTCAAAACACAATCAGAGAAATGCTATCTGGCCTGCCGGGAGTGCTCAACGTCAGTGACGATATTTTGATTCATCCCGCGACTGCCGCCGACCACCACAAGCACCTCCGAAGCACACTGATGCGGCTGAGCGAACATGGGGCGACGCTCCACCGGGACAAGTGCCAGTTTTTCCAACCATCCCTTGAGTTTTTCGGATACGTGTTCAACCAGAAAGGCATCCAAGTGGACCCGAGGAAGTCACACGCCATCAAAAACGCTCCCGCTCCCACAACACCCACGGAAGTAAGAAGTTTCTTGGGGATGGCCACCTACTGCGGGAGGTTCATCCCAGACCTGGCAACCCGGGCTGAACCCCTCCGAGCCCTCACTCGGGCAGACACCAAGTGGAACTGGGGCCAGCGTGAGGAAGAGGCATTCCAAGGGATAAAGGACACCCTCCTGGGTGAAGACACGCTGGCATACTATGACCCGGCCAAACGAACCGAAGTACTCGTCGACGCAAGCCCAGTGGGGCTAGGGGCAATACTCGCTCAGGAACAAGAGCCAGGCAGATGGCCAGCAGATCCCTCACCTCCACCGAAACAAGATACGCACAAATAGAGCAGGAGGCGCTCGCCATAAAATGGGCCTGCAGCCATTTCCACCTATATCTGACAGGACAGCCATTCACCATGGTCACCGATCATCAGCCCCTCATCCCGCTTTTCAAGGGGTCAGCCCCCCATCCGCCCCCGTGGATTGAGCGGTGGGCAGTGCAACTACAACCCTACAAGATGGACGTCGTATACCGGCCCGGGGCCAAGAACCCAGCGGATTACTTGTCCCGCCACCCAACCCCGCAGGAAGTGGCCGAGGGTGATGACGACATCGAACGGTACATCAACATGGTGTCCACATCCGCATGCCCGCGAGCCATGACCCTCGAAGACATCAAAGAAGCCGCCAAGGATGACGGAGTATACGGCCGGACCCTCCGCGCCGTCCAGGACGGGTCGTGGAAGGACTACCTGCATCAAGCAAATGCCTGGGGCCCTGAGGAAAGGGAAGGACTGACAAAAATGTGGCGCGTAAGAAATGAACTCCGCGCCACTGAGGATGGACTTTTGCTGAGAGGGACCAGGCTCATCATACCCCAAGCACTGAGACACCGTGCAACCCAGCTCGCTCATGGAGGCCACCAGGGGGCCACAAAGATGAAGGCACGGATGAGAGAAAAAGTCTGGTTCCCCGAGCTGGAACAGGCGGTCGACGATTTTGTCCACCACTGCCAATCATGCCAACTCACCAGTGCTCCGGAGAGACCGATCCCGGTTATCACAGAAGGGGCGTGCACGGAGCCCTGGTCCAAAGTGAGCATAGACTTCGGAAGTTTCCCTGGTGGGAGACACATGCTGGTGATCGTAGATGCATTCTCCAAGTACCCCCTCGTAGAGCTGGTGGCGTCAACCGCTTTCACCCACGTGCGCCCTGTCCTGGAGAAAGTGTTCGCCATGTTTGGGTTTCCCCAGGAAGTCCGGAGTGATAATGGGCCACCGTTTCAAGGTTCAGAGTTCGCCACGTTTCTGCAGCAACGAGGGATACACCATCGCCGAGTCACACCTCAATGGCCTCAGGCCAACGGCGATGTGGAAAGGCTCATGCGAATGCTGAACAAGATGTTCCGCATCGCGACGCTGGAGCAAGTCGACCCGGAGGAACGGCTCCACGACTTCTTAAGAGAATATAGGAGCACCCCGCATTGCACCACGCAACGAAGTCCGTGGTCGCTAATGCTGCAAGGCCCGGGGAGAGACACGATCCCTGCCTGCCCTGGGTGGACGCCTCCACCTGTGGACATCCAAGCAACACAAGGCCGGCGAGAACAGCGGAATAGACAAGCCAGCATTCAACGACGAGCCGTTCCACGTGTGCTCCGGCCTGGAGCGACCGTCATCCTCAAGGACCACCGGCCAGGGGGAAAATTTAAGACGAACTACGAACCCGGCACCTGGACCGTGGTTGCCAGTCACGGCACCATGGTCACAGCGAGAAAAGGAGAGGAAGATGTTTCCCGAAACGTCTCATGGTTCAAAGAAGTCCCCACAGAGCCTAGGGGTGAACCAACCAGAGGTCCCCCGGAGGTCCCGACCAGCCTGTCCCAAGGGACCCCAGAAGGTGAACGAGAGAGGGGAGGAAGCACAGTGGGGCCGGAAATCAACACCTCGCCGCTCCCCCACCTGCTTCCAAGCAACGAGGCCCACGAGGAGACGCGCCCAAAGCGTCAAACTCGGAACTACGATCCACGGCCCAACCCTCGCCCAAGCTAGCGGCTCCGAGACTTTGTCTGCTGAGACGTGAGAGATGAGTACCTTGAAGCTGCACACAGGTACCATGATGTGCGTGTATGTTCCAGTGACTGTTTGAATTTTTGTTGGGTTTGTTTCAAAGAACTGAGTTGGGAAGGGATGTAGTGGTTAACGCTGTAGTGTTTCGGGCTTCCAGCCGGAAGTGACCTGCACCTCATCCGCAGACCAGGCGTGGCCTGCGGGGAACGAATAAAGGGGAAGCGCCCGCTCGGGGGCGGCACTTCCGACACCACACTACATGTGTTGAGTGTAGTGATTGTTGCTGCCGCGCTCCCGCACATATTGCCCGTGCCCCACAGTAACCCGCAAACACCGGGCATCACAGTAGCCACTCCGCTGCCCAGTGCTTATTCTGAGGTGCCTAGAGCCCACCTGGTAGGCACACCGCTGCCTTGGCTCCAGTGGAGTGCGGGCATCACTGCCCCCTGCACCTGGAGGTGGGAGACACGTGTTCCTTTCATGCTGTGATGCTCCTGCCGAACAGGTCCCTTCAGTGGGAAGTAGTGACTCACACTACAGGGAGGAGAGGAAACTGCTGCATCCCAAAGCAGAAACAGAGAGTGACGGGTACATGGGCAGAGAGACATGCACTCGGAGACATACATAGAGACGTACAGAGAGGGGGAGAGACTGAGTCATGCACACGGTGACATATAGACAAAGAGTCGTAGAGAGAGGGGGAGAGACAGACAGAGACAGACCGACACATGCACACGGAGACATATAGACAAAGAGACGTAAAAACGTAGAGAGAGGGGGAGTGACATAAATGGGCAGAGAGACAGAGACAGACCGAGACATGCACACGGAGACATATAGACAAAGAGACGTACAGAGAGGGGGAGAAACAGATACATGGGCAGAGACAGACCGAGACATGCACACGGGGACATTCAAAGAGAGGCACAGAGAGAGGGTGAGACAGAGAGACAGACAGTGACTGTAAAAAAGGTGTGCACTTCTTTAAGATATGTCTGAGAAACCCACATGAAAACCATCCAAAACAGGCTTTCATAAAGTGGTTTGCTAATAAGTTATATTACTCGACGGCCTCATCAACTTTTAATAAACCTGTCACAAACTGCCTAGACCTCTGGCAGACAGCTTGCTGTAAGTGTTAATCAGATGTCAGTGCCTGTTGTCGCGCAGGGCCTGCTCTGGAATTAATGCTAACGGGCTTCATCAAATCAGGTTGCTTTGAAAATATTTATATCCAGTAGGGATGCACTGTAAGGATGTCAGCGGTAGTGTTATACTCTGTTAATGCATAATTGTCTGTGAGCAATTTATAACATTGTTACAAAAAAGTAAATAAATGTATTACATGGCATTTCTATTTCATGATGAGAGGAAAAGTCTTTAGATAGCACCTATGTTTACTTTCCTGCTGCCATTCCTAGTTTAGCGTTTGATGGGATAGCATGGAGGAGCATTTTAGTCAGCTGAGATTTGGCTATTGCATTTCTCTTTTTATTTTTCCTTGGCTAATTAGTTTTACAGTTCCCGTTTAATGTCATTACTCGAATCCAACTAAGGTGGCACACAGAAGGATATTAAAACTGAATCTGGCAGGTCCGTGGATCGATGTATCAAATCCAGAAATCTGTCTTTAACTTCATAGTTACAGTTTTGAAGCCTTTTGGGTTCAATTATTATTTCATCCTGAGGTTGATAATGAGTGTACAATTGAGTTCTATAATAATACATTTCTGCTATACATTGCAATGCAGCTTCCCAATTGTCTGTTTTTTATGGTTGGTGAAGTAACACTAGCAAAGCCTATAGGTACGTATACAAGATGTGACTCGGTGCACTCCTCAATGCTGCGTGCAGTTGGAGTGTGTAATTCCGTGGGTGCCATTATGATGCACTTTCCTGTGGTTTTAAATATCAACACGTTTCATACTACTAACCGAAAACAGCTGGGGTTTTATCATCCAATGTGCTTTGTGCTAAGGTTGCCTAATGATTCTGTATCAGGACGCCATCAGGGTTTCGGACCTACGCTTCCATTACCTCTTCAGTACATTCTGGGATTTTCAATGAACTACCACACCCAAAAATAATGATTTGAGGAAGACTCTGGGTGGAAAAATGAGGTGCCCTCGTAACAAGGCATCACATGCTGACTCAACCCCCTGGACTTGGTTGCAAAACCTGATTTGCGTTGTTGAGATTTTCCCAGCATACTATGGATTAACTTCCGTGAGGTACTCAGCATTGTTATCTCATTATAAAGTTATTTGGTTATACTGAATAAGCAGCTACCTATGTCATTCTCATATGAAGTCTCTTTATTGATTTATTAACCTTCTTGCTTTCTCAAATATGCTTGAAAATGCACCAATTGCCCACTCTTTTTTCAAATTTTTCCCCTTATGACGGTATGGCTCGCTCGCTCGCCACAGGGCACTCATTATGAAATTTTACGCCTCACCACTTTCAAATGTCACCAGCCGCCACTGCTCTTTCTATGTAAACATGTTGTCATATTTATGGAGATCCCTTAAGATATTTATTGTTTCAAATTATGAGCACCGCCTGGTACAGTGGTGGCCCAGTGGCATGGTAGTTTTCTTGCACGGATTCATGTTCTTTAAGGGCTGCAGTTAATTAGATTTATTTTGGCTTGAAAGAGAACATAGCTTTCTGGACAACTCTGCATAAGAAAATATTAGCAACTTGAAAGGCTTCCCAAACTCCCTGCAACTAGTGTCATTATGTGAGGCTGGCATGATGTGGGTACAATGTGTATGTACACTACTGTAATTAACAAAAAGGCGGTACCTATGGGGGAAGTGTAGCCTTGGAATTACACTGCAATAGTATCGTCAAGGAGAGTTTTGGCTACGTTTTATTACTTTAAGCAGTCAATGCATTTATTGTTGGTAACAGAATAATGACATATTGTTTACATAAATCAAAAAAGGCAAGGTGCTCCAAAATAGAGACGGCGCAATGAAAGTGACTTGGGTGGTAAAGAAAGTGCTCTAGTGCTCGATACAAATATATGCATGTGTCGGATTGGGATAATATGGTGTTGTTCGTGACACTCACATTGTGAGTGTCAAAAACTCAATCATAGTCTAAAAATCAGTCCACATTTGTAGTTGTCGATGTTTTGACCCTTTCGCACCGTGACTTATAGCAAGGTCATCATCAGGACTAAGGTTAAAAGGGAGACACCAGGGGATTGAGGTGCAGAGACCCTCAACGATCGATAAATCTGTCTTATGTACAGGGGAAAGCTTCTTCTAACTGTAGGCAAGGAGACAAATATAGGGTAGGTGGCCCCTCAGTGGTAGGAGTGTCGGAAAAAGGGAGGTACTACCACAAGTCTTAGCAGGAGGTGTTGGGAAACTGGGATGCAGGTATCCACATTCAGATGCGTATAGAACTAGGTCCCTCAGTAGAACCACAGCTGACTGGGGGTGAGTAACTATCAACGATTACTGACATGGCTGGGGTAGATCCTCCAATGCTGGTTATCTCTGTATTTTGACGAATTATAGTGGTCTGGGCGATTACTCAGATACTCTCCGTATTCATAAAGGGAATGTGTTCTACCGCACCGGGCCTGCAGGCTGGACCTGTCTTCTCTCTTGCATCTGAAAGAGTAGTGGCCCAGTCACATGGTAGCTTTCTTGCATGGATTCATGTTCTTTAAGGGCTGCAGTTAATGAGATTTCTTTTGGCTTGGAAACATTGCTTGAAATGGAAAAATAGAAGTGCAGGTACTCTGTACCAGAGTACCTGCTTGTCTTTGAGAAGTGCCTGTACTCTCCAATTAAAAGTATTACGTCTCTCTTGAAAAGTGCAGGTACTCTCCCTCTCAAAATAAAAAAGTGCCGGTACTCAGTACCGTACGGTACCACCCCATTAAAAGCACAGCTTGGAAGAGAACATAGCTTTCTGGACAACTCTGCATTTGAAAAGATTAGCAACTTGAAAGGCTTCTCAAACACCCTGCAACTAGGGTTATTGTGTAAGGCAGGCATGATGTGGGTATAATGTGTTAGTACACTACTGAGCACATAGGAAAAGCACTGCTTCACATGCAAAGCATCATTCAGTTCAAACAATTCAGCAAGATCAGAATCAATCACATATTTGTTCAGGTTTTGAACCTAAACCTATACCACAGTGTCTCATTTAGAGGTTGGATGATGTGGGGATCCACCAAAAAATGGTGAATGGCCCATCCGCCAACCTCACAGTCTCCATCACCCATTTAGAGGTGGAGGAACTGCAGTGTTTCTGCCAGCAGATCTTCAGCAGGCCAGCCAGCGGAAAATCTAGAGATTAAAAAACGGTATTGACTCAAATCTTCCAAGCAACACTTCTAAAAATAACACTTCTCAAATAGTAGTTCTAAGAATAAACACTTCGAAAAAGACCACTTCCCAATGTTTTTCGTCTAAAAATATAATGAATTAAGGAAAGAGGAAAGGGGTTAAGTTGTTAAAGGTTTGAAATTAATGGTTAGTAGGTTAATGGTAAGGGAATAGGTTTTACGGATTAGGATTTTAGCATATAGGGTTAAGGGTTTGAGGTACAGTGGTTAGGCATTAAGATGTTAGGGTGAAGAATTATGAGTTAAGGTTTGGCTGAATATGTTTAGGGTAAAGGGGTTAAAAGTGTGGGGTTAGGGGTATAGGAATAAAGCTATAGGTTTTTATGGTTTTGGGTTTAGGGATAAAGTGACAGATGTAAGGGTTTGTATTATAGAGGTTACAGGTATAGGGTTAAGGCTTAGGGGTCAAGGGTGTGGATTAGAGGTCAAGAGTATAGGGTTGAGAGTTTAGGTTATAGCATTATTGGTTTGGCGTAAAAGGCTAAGGGCTTGGAGTTAAAAGAAGTGTTTGGGTTAGAGGGGTTAAGTAAGGATTTAGGGTTAAGGTACAGGGATTGATGGTATCGGGTAAATGTTTGGTGTTATGAGTTCAGAGGCAATGGTTTGGGGGAATCATTAAAGGTAAAGGAGATAAAATATGGGGTAAAGTTGGAGGGTTAAGGGTCTGAGGTATAGGGTTAAGGGTTTGGAGTATCGAGTAAAGGGGGTTTGGATATAAGGTTAATAGTTAAACTTTAGGGCATAGAGGTTAGTGGTTAAGGAGTTAAGGGTTAGGAAGTAGAAGTTGAGTGTATACAGTCCAGAATATTGGATATAGAGTTTAAGGCAATAGTATTAGGGGTTAGAGGGTAAAGGTATGGGGTGCAAGGAGTGGGAATATGAGGTTAAGGGCTTGATGTATAGGGTTATGGGTATGGGGTATAGGTTTAACGTTTGGGGTTCAGGAATTAAATGTTAAGGTTAACCTGTATGATTGGTTTCTTTAGTGCCTCACTTTTCCCTTCTTTTTATGTGTGATTTTCCCAGCAGACAGTTTACAATTGTTGAATCATGGGAATTGTGTACAACAATATTGCAAAGAGTGCTGAGTAACATTCATTCAGTTACATGTGAAGTAACTCCAAACTCCTTGGAGCAGTCTGTTTTTCAAAGAAACCCTACCCAGGAGCAGGGATACCAGCAACTACTGACCAAACCTAACATTTCCACAAATGACAGAATACCCAGATTACAGCATATTCCCTTTCCTCCACAACAGCAAATACACATAGATTGAATCCTGTACACAAACATGCACACCCATACACAGACCTATCTAAAACCTGAACAGGAACTCTCCTCCTGAATGCAACATTAACCTCTCACTACAGAGACTATATAATCTGCACAAATATATCTCCACCCTGTCTTTGCTGCATAAGGCACCTCCTTATATAACCTTATTTTAACCATACTTTAACCAACTAGCAAGGTTCACAATACTTCAACTTTTTCTTCTGTGCATGCCAGTGATCCTCACAAGTGCTACTTTCCCTGACGACTAATACTGGAGACAGCAACTAATTATGGTAGCAGGACAGGGCTTTATACCAGTGCCTTCCAAGTGAAAGTTATCTACTGGCCTCTCTGGTCTAGAAATGGTCTGCCATTCCTGTGCTGTAGCATGATGCCCTTGGAGAGAGAGAGTGTGCTAATACTAGCTGATGGCACATGTTGGATCTCCTGTCTGTGACTGCTGTACAGGTTGAAGAAAGTATATCAGACTACAATGTGAATTGGAGGGCTCATACGAAGCAGGTCTGTGGCATTTTGCAGTGAACCAGACTGTAGGGTGCAGGAGGACAGGGGAAATACAAAAGAGTAAAGTTGCATCCTTCCCATAATGTTCGTTAGTGCCCCAGAGGTGTTACCTGAATCAGGTTGAGAGGTACTTGGGTAAGAAGGCCTTTCCCTGCTTTCGAAATTTGTTTTGGCTTTTTCTGATAGGGGCCTCCCTGCCCCACCCGTCCTTCTGCCTTAAACTAAAAGACAAAGATTGTGGTTTGGCCAGTCTGGGAGGAATAAAGAAAATCTCAGCAACCAAGTGAAACCAGCCCAGAGCTGTACCCATGAAATCCACACACTCTCTGAGAATTGAGTAATATTATGGGGTCCAAGGGACATCGTTCTTGGGTTTCTTGGGTTACAGTTCAAGGAGGAACTGGCCTGGTAGTTTTGTTTGAACTGTTCCTATTGGAGCTGGGATAAAGATTGACTTGTATATGGCTGGGTCCAAACGAAGGTGACATGGTGTGCAAAATAATGATGGACTGGAATGCAGCACCGAGTAATTACCAGTGGCTGAGATTAATAAAACCATTCCATCCATCACTTCTTTGTATACTTTGGGGGCCAAGCGATACCCCGAAGGGTGTTGAGGAAGATTTCTGTGATCTAGAGCTGGTATCTCTCACATACCCTAGAGCCCAAGAGGTCCCACAGAAAGTGCTGAGGACCTGCTCTCTGCTTTCTCTTAGAACATCTAAAGGCAGGTACAATCCCTGCAGGACTACAAGTACGGAATATACCAGTAATCTTTACTGAAGACTCAACTTACAAAAAAGGCTACAGTTGTATTGGTACAAAATGTAGCAGGGACTTAATGGTGCTTACGATAGAAACTGCACAACGTTTGTCGCAACAACAACTTTTGGAAATTTCAGCCTTAGAACAAGAAATAAAGGACAATCAATCTATATCGGATGCAAAAGCGCTATTAGCAAAGATCAAAAAAGAAATACTGGAATTCAAGGACTTTACAATCAATCAAAGAGCTCAAAATTTGAGAAAGACAAAAAAACTTCTCGTTGGAAAGCACATACCCCTATTTGCAGCCTGACTTTTACTCATTTCCGGACTCAAAAAAATATCTACCAGACTACCACACCAGGTCAAGACCCAATTTCATTTCCTTTTCAGATACCTCTTCCTCCTCAGCTGGGGAATCAGATACTGGGTAAGCAAGCGGTAACCCAAATAGGCAGGGTAGAAATCAGCAACAACAACCTTTTTTAGGAAGAGGCCAACAGAGACCCAGAGGGAGGACCAGATACATCAACCAACCATGGGAAATGACGACCAGACGGCAGTACTACAAAACGTAGGGGTCTCCCCTATCTTTAACCTATCCAGCAGACAACTATCTAAGGTAGAAGTAAATGTTTTAGAGAAAGGACTTTCTTATGTACCAGCTAAAGTATGGACTTTGTTAGGATGAAAGCAGAAACTGAATTGTGCCGGAAATTAAAACTTAAGGCTTTCTTTTCACAAAATGAGGGTCCAGTAAATAATGAAACCACAGGACTACGTAACAAATCGACTTTCTGCCCTCAATTTTATAAAATATCCAGAGAGATTCTTTCATTCGAGCACATGGTCCTCTCAGCTATCAGTGACATGGAAAAGAAAAAGAATTCTGTGAAACAAAACATTTCCAAAGCAAAAAGAGATGCTTTAATGAGTTTAAAAAATGATCCTTCTATAATAATTACGCCGGCAGACAAAGGCAGAGCCATTGTGATCTGGTCCATCGCGGAGTATCAAAAAGAAGCATTAAGACAAATTCAAAACACTGAACAAAACAGGAGACTGCAGAGTGATCCAACTAAAGAAATACAAGAAGAAATAGCTACATTAGTGAAACAAGGCTTCGACTCAGGGTACATTGGACCAAAGGAATTTGATTACCTGATAAAAAAATACCCTCGAATTCCAATACTGTACATGCTACCAAAAGTAGACAAAGATGAAAAACACCCGCCGGGCCGTCCGATAGTGTCGGGTTGCGAATCAGTTTTGGAACCAATCTCAAAGTATGTTGATTTTTTCTTAAAACCATTTCTGGAAAAAGTCCTGTCATATTTGAGAGATACAATGCATTTTATCAACAGAATTGAGAAGGTGGAGGTTTCTGAAAGAACTCAGAGACTTGTGACATTTGATGTAGTATCCTTGTATACTCAAATACCGCAGGAGGATGGACTAGAGGCAATTGAATCATTCCTCATGACTAGAACAAGGCCGGAACAAGTTCCAATAGAATTCATTATCAGCTTGGCAAGTTTTTCTTTTAAAAGAACTATTTTAAATTTGGTGAGGACTTCTTTTACCAGGTAAAAGGAACCGCCATGGGCTTCCCATTTGCGCCGGAATTTGCTGTACTATACATAGCTAAGTTTGAAGAAAAATTCCTCTTTAACAACAATCCATTTATACACCAGATTTCTAACGGGGTAAGGTTTATTGACGACATATTTTTTATATGGACTGGAAAAGAAGAGGCACTTGAGAAATTCCATTGCTGGCTAAACAACAGATCACCAGACATCAAATTTAGCGCACACAACAATGCGACCCGCATCACATTTTTAGACGTGGAGGTTTATGTATCTGGTGGAGCATTAAAAACTACACTCCATACCAAACCCACCGATAGAAATAAAGCTTTGCACTACACTAGCCTTCATCCTCGCAGCCTAAGAAACAGCCTCCCCTTCGGCCAGTTTTTGAGGATAAGAAGAAATTGTAGAGTGAAAACAGACTACCAGTTCCATGCAAATAATTTGGTACATAAACTAAAGGACCGTGGATATCCAAAGAAATTGATTAAACGAGCGATGAAAAGAGCGGGGTGGACACCACGCGAAGAACTACTAAATTAAAAAGAAAAAAACAAAACTGGAACGATTGGTTTTCGTCTCAACATTTTCTACAAAGCCCAATCAGTTGAAGAAGACCATCAACCAAAATTGCCATTTGATCACAAACTGGTATGACTCTTTTGAAAAACCGCTGTTCGCTTTTAAAAAAGAAAAAAGCATTGGCAATCAGGTTCTACGGGCAGCTCTTCCTATGCCCTCAACAAAAACGACCCTGCGTCAACACCTTCATTTACCCCCAATTCCGGGACACCACAAATGTGGGGTTTGCACATGTTACAGCCAAACAATTGAAGGGAGTTTGTTTTCTCATAAGACCATGTTCTGGAAACATAACACGTTTACTAATTGCAAAACAAAAAATTTAGTTTACGGCATAATTTGCCCATGCAACATGTTGTACATTAGAAAAACAAATCAAGAAGTACGACAACAGGTGCGTGGCCTGGCGGTCCAACATGGCAGACGCGCCTTAGGGAAGCTCCCGTAGCCCAGCGAAATCCAGCATTAATCCTGCCACATCAACACACCTGCTCTTCATTTGCACCCTCTGCTGCTCTTGGAGACAACTCGGGGCAGCCGAGGCACCCTTCAGGGGCACCGATCGGCACCGTTGAGCGGCCGCGCTCCTGATAAACTAGGACCCGGTGCGCTGGCCTGGGCGTGACTGGCGTGTCAGGACGAGTGGAGCGCTGCAGAGTGAGCTGCGGCGCGTCCTGACGACACTCGGATCCGTTCCCTACCGAGGCGGGCGCGGGTGCCCTCCCCGAGGTCTGTGATATATCCAAATTGGGGGGGCACGACTCCCCGGTGTCCCCATCGACACCTTAATTGGTTTTCGGCAGCCATCTTGGGCCGCGGCGTGGGTGTGGCCTGGTAGATTCGGGGCTTAGCTGGCGGTGCGCGGCCCCGGCTGTAGTCTTCCGGCTGGGGCTGCGCTGCTGCCGTATCTGCTGCCTGGGGGGCTCACGGGCGCCCGGTGACCTTTCGGACAGGCCGGGACCGTGTGCTCCCACCTGCTGGGAGCCGGAAACCCAAAGTCGGCGGTCATATCGGACGGCGGTGCCCCCTGACACCAGTCTTGGTGCTGCCTGGGTAACGAGACCGAGTAGCTCGGCAGGCGATGTTCGGCCCTAGCAAGAGGAGCTGCGCTGGTTGGACCAGATGTGCCAGATCTCAAACAGTGCCTACGTGATCCGGTGGTGAGTGTGCTGTGCCCTCGGCCTTCCCCTTTCGTCTCCGCAAGGGTGGTCGGGTGCGACCCAACGACCCTGGGATACTCATCGAGTTGGCCCCCGGATGCCATGTGAGCCACCCTGCTGGCCTATGTGGTGCAGCAGCCTTGGACTCAATAGCTGGACCCCCAACCAGGAGAAGAGGTTCAGGCCGGGTGGCGGTGACAGCTGTGTGGGAGATCAGGACTGGTTTGCACCGCCCCTAACGATCTCTGCGCTGGGATTGAACAGTGGATTGTGCCCGTGGTTGATGGGGTGGCACTGAAGTGGAAACCTATTAGAAGTGGCCTGGTGCGCTGTGGGTCGCATCTGTGCCTGGCGTCGAGAATCACCTGGCATTCACTACAACAAGAGCTGGCAAACCCTTTCGGCGACCGAGGTGCCGGTGAGGACGGGGACACCCGTTAGGGGGTGCCCACCTGCGGAGGCGGCCGGGCCAGGTCCTAGTGCGGCTGTGGCTGTGGTGCCCTCCCCCGACTGCCGTCCCTGGTTGCTTGTTGTTGGGATCCGGCAGGAGCCTGTTGTGCTGCAATAGCCTTTGGACACTGGGTTTGCCTGGATATACACCTCGGGCTGACTTCCTCAACGCACAAACAAAAGGGCTATAGATAAACTGCCAGGGGCCACATCTAAACAATCCACGTTAGACAAATATACTGGCGCAGCGGCCCAATCGCAAAACCCCGAGATCATGGCGACATCTATACCTGACAATGCATCGCTGCTGGCGGCTATCACCCAGTCCAGGGACATGCTGGAAGCTAGAATTGGCGCGGTCGGCTCGGATGTCATGCTGCTTCGGCAAGACCTTTGTAATGCGGTGCAGAAGATTACTGAATCGGAATTGCGGATCTCAACAACGAAGGATGCGGTGAGCACGGTTCAAAAAAAGATGTCCAGTCTGGAGAAACTTACGCGCGGTTTGGCGGCGAGAGTGGAAGACGCAGAAGGCCGTGCCCGTAGAAACAACCTCCGATTTGTGGGGTTTCCCGAGGGCTGTGAGAATAATAATGTGGCGGACTTCCTCACCAAATGGCTTACGGATTGGCTCCTTGCTGACTCACTGTCTGCATGCTTTATAATTGAGCGTGCACAACGTGCTCTACTGCAGAGACCACCGCCTGGGGCTCGCCCTCGGCCAATTATTGCCTGATTCCTTAACTATAAAGATAGAGATGTCATTGTACAACAGGCCTGGCTGAAGGGTACCCTTACATATGCCTCTCAACCCATTATGATCTTCCCAGACTACACTAAATTGGTTCAACAGCGCTGACAATCATTTCCCGAGGCCAAAGGCCTTCTGTGGGGCCTAAAGATCCAATACTCCTTACTCCTCCCGGCCCGCCTGTGTGTGTCCTACCAATCACAGACACACTTTTTCGAGTCACCGGAGGAGGTGTTTAGCTGGACAGACGAGGCGGTAAAGCTGAAGCCTCATACTCCTCCTAGGACGGATTCCGACACCTCGTTGGGGGGTCGGTGGCGCTCCAAGAAACAATCCAAGACTCGCAGTAACTCTCGCAGGCGCGCAATAGAGGGTCAACAGACTTCTACACCATCCTAAATCATGTTGGCAGTGTCATATACGTCATTTACTAAACTTGATGGCTAAGATATTTTGGGCTATCTATGCATGTGCATTTCAGTGATTTCTACGTCGCTTTAATGAACAAGAGATGTTTGTTGGGGATCCATTGGCAGGGAGTTGATCCTACCCGAGGTTGGGGGCGGGATGCTCACCGTGCCGCGATAGATGCTTCAAAACTGTTGAGGTATTGGTGGGGTGGTGGGGTGGTAGGGAGGGAGGGTTAATGGGAAGTTTTTGTTGATTTTCAGTGCCACAGTCATTCACCTCATATACAATTTCCAGTCGTACTCTGCTACCCATTTGTTAGCTCACATCCTCACGCTCCACCTATACACAAGAGGTCCGCTATGACAGAGGTCCAAAAGCGGGGATTGAATGTTATTAGCTGGAATGTCCGCAGCCTGCTGGACAAGATTAAAAGGGGAGCCATACTCCGCCAGCCCAAGCGTTACAGGGCTGATATCATATTTCTGCAGGAAACTCATCTATTGGGTAACAAGACGCCATGCCTCGCGCGATTTGGATATGTCCAGACCTTCCACTCCAGATTTACTAGGGGCTCCCAGGGGGTGGCGATCCTTATCCATCGTAGGGTTCCATATGTTCATGACAAGATCTGGTGAGACATCCAGGACAGATACACCGTAGTGACAGGTACATTATATGGTGAGTGCCTTAATGTTGGTAGTATATATGCCCCCCACCCTTGTCGTGGGACTTAGTGAAGCACTTGACATCCCTCTGGGCGGAGATTCCGCAGGGCCTGACGATAGTTGGGGGCGATTGGAATGATATAATGTGTCCACTCAGAGACAGATGGTGCAGTGCAGGACAACGGGTAGACATGCGAGAATCGAAACTCCAGGCATTGACTCAGGGGATGGGATGGGTGGATACTTGGCGGACGTTACACCCGACAGAGCAAGGGTAAACATACTGCTCGGGAGTTCATGACTCTTTTTCCCACCTCAACTATATCTTCATCTCCGCTCCCCATCTCCACAGAATCGAGACCGTAGAGATATTCCCCCGGGGCTTATCTGATCATTCCCCAGTAGCATTATTGTTGCGCTTAGACCCCAGGCGCTCTCCGCCTCGATGACGGCTCCCACCATGGCTTCTGCAGGATGATCAGTACTGCCAGCGGATGCATACAACCAGATACTTCTCTCATAACAATGGCACGGTTGATTCCCCCGAAATCTTAAGGGAGACCATGGAGCTGACACTTAGGGGGGCGGATATTGCATTTTGTGCTGCACGACGTAAACAGCACCACAAAAAATTGATACGTACCGAGGCTCAACTTATAGACCTGGAACGCTGGAGCTGAGGCGAGAATAGTGGTGCGATTCGCCGTCAGCTGTGCATGACACAACAGTCGCACGCCAACGAGCTGTTGGACGAGGCTAAAACATATTGGCTCGCTACCCGCAGCCGGATATATCGGTGGGGGGATAAGTCCAGCGCCCTCCTACACTGCCTTTGTCAGCAGACACTTCGGCCTGTATCTCTTCCCGAGATACTGGACCCCGCTGGAGAGGCACTCATTGACCCTGCACGAATTGCGGCTAGCTTTGCTGAATACTTTACCGACTTATATGCTCCACGGGAGACTCTCGCGGAAGACACCATTCACCAGTTTCTGGCCAATTTGCCTCCGAAGTCCCTGCCAGACTCAGTGTGGGAGAACTTAGATGTCCCGTTAACAACCGAGTTGATCCAAAGTGCCCTGACCGACATGAGTCCGGGCAAGGAGCCGGGCCCTAACGGATTCCCCTGTGAGTTTTATAAAAAGTACCAATCTCAACTGACGGCTCCGTATTTGGCGGCAATCAAGGCAGCTGTAGATAGGGGGCACCTCCCACCTGATTGGCACCACGCCGAAATAGTCATCTTTTTAAAACCTGGTCGGCCCCCAGAACTACACGCCTCATATCGACCAATATCTCTGCTTAACATCGAGGCGAAACTCCTAGCCAAAGTTATTGCTAATCGCATCGTCCCACACATTGCAGAGTTAATTCATCTGGACCTTTATGCCCGGCCGTGCCACCCGACACAATATTCGTCGTGCACATAATGCTATTGCCTCAGTGGATCGGCTAGATGAACCAGCTGCGCTCCTCCTAGCTGATACAGATAAGGCCTTTGATTCCCTTAGCTGGACCTACCTCTTCGCACTTCTGAGCTGCCTCCATATTCGCCCCCGACTCATTGAATATATCCGTCTCTTATACACGGACATTACCGCATCGGTTCAGACACGGACTCGACCTCGCAGTCATTCCCCATTGGAAGGGGTACCCAACAGGGATGTCCTCTGTCTCCCTATCTCTTTGCACTCGCCATGGAACTGCTCGCGGGTTGGGTGAGAATTTATGCCCAAGTCAATGGCTTTGAGTGGTCACGGGAGGTCTCCGACCGCATAGCGTTAAATGCAGGCGATGTATTATTTTTCTTAACACAGCCTAATAGATCCGGCCCGCGGCTGCTTAAGGTAATGCAAATCTTTGGCGAAACTTCTGGTCTTTATGTGAACACTCGTAAATCTTTCCTGTAGCCTCTACGAGGGGGAGACCAGCTGGGGGAATGGTCGCGTGAGGTGACGGTGGTCCCAGACGGATTTAAGTATCTCGGAGTGTTCCTATCGGCCTCTCAATCCGTCTCATGGGACAAGAATTTGGCCCCCCTGTTGACACAGGTCAAAGAGCAAGTGCACTCCTGGTCACACCTGCCATTATCCCTTTTTGGTAGATCGGCCATCTTCAAAATGGTCTCCTTGCCTCATCTCCTTTACCAACTCCAGAACCACCCCTACCCAATACTACCTACCTGGTTCAGACAACTAAATGCCGTCCTTGGTCACTTCCTCTGGGGTGGGGGTTCCGCGCGCGTTGCATTAAGAACTTGCTTCCAATCCACATACTGCGGGGGTATTGCGACTCCAGACGTCCAAGCCTACCATGCCGCTTCACACCTTCTTGTTCTGAATGACTGGTGGTACAGGGACAGACATGACCCCGACGATGCGGTCGAGCACTGGTTAATGGATACGTAATCACTACATATAATCCTATACTCAGGCGGTTCTTCATGGCCAGACCCTGAAATCCTTCCAGGAGCTACAAACCGAATTTGATATGCCCCAGTCGCAATTTTACAGATACCTCCAATCTCGCCATGCATTCTTCCCCTACATAACACACCAGGATATTATTCCTGATTTCAACCCCATTGAGGCCAAGGTCTTCAAGCGCACACAAAATTACAGCAATATACCGCACATTAGTGACCAATAGCCACACTACACTCAACAAAACTAGAGACGCTTGGCAGGAAGATCTTGGACAAATAGAAAACGACGACTGGGTTGAGGCACTTGAGTCCCCGCGCGGTGCAGCCATTGCTGCGTGCCTTCGCCTTATACAATTCAAATATCTCCATCGGGTATACTTCACCCACCACAGGCTCTGGCGAGCGGGATTGATCGACTCCCCCCTCTGCCTGCGATGCGAAACCGCAGAGGGCACTTTCCTGCACACGGTGTGGCAGTGCACCGCGCTGTCAAGGTTCTGGCATGGGGTGATAACTTGTCTCTCAGAGGTTTTGGGTTGGGACATTCCACAGTCGCCACACTTGGTTATGCTTCATATCACGGAGGGGATCGGGGCAATAAATATAAGCGCCATTTGCTATTCCTAGGACTTACGTTGGCTACGCGAGACATTGCCAGGGCATGGAAGGCTGCTTCCCCGCCATCTGTGAGGACTTGGAAACGGGGCCTCGATTTCTCCATGGGGTTAGAAATACCAATTTTCAAGGCTAGGGGATGCCCTCAGAAACACCCAAAGATATGGAAGCGGTGGGCTGACAATCGCGGTCTTTACTTAGAACCTATCCCCCCTATATTAAATAATGAGGTCCTGCCATGAGGATCGAATGATGAGCAACAAGCTTGAATATAACTATACCTGTATTCAACTAGGGCGGCTGGAGTTTCTGTATAGCAATTTACATTTTGGCACTATGGCACTGATGTTTATTGTTTTAATTTCTGTTTTAGCTTTAATCCAGATATTCACATATTTCAAATCACCACAAATGATTATTGTAAATGTTGACTTCATTATCATTACCATGTGTACTATACTACTGGTAACCCTGGTTTCTCTAGGGGCTCTTGTGTCTGTCAACAATAACATGTGTTGTGAAAAAAAGAAGTACGACATCGCATCACCCAACATAAATCAAGAATTCGGAAAAAAGTTTTAACGCCTCCTTTGGTCAACCACTGGATAAAAGAAAAACATACAGAGGCAGAACTGAAATGGACAGTGATTTCATCTGTGGAACAAGACAGTAGAGGATGTGACATTGAACGACGCTTAAGCCAGAGAGAAGCCTTCTTAATTGTTAAGTTTAATACCGCGATTAACGGCTTAAATGAATTGACAGAGCTTCAGAATTTGTGAACACCAGCTTTTGCTAGTAGAATATTCAGCAGTGCGATCAAATACTCAAACTGAAGTTCCACTGAGCAGTTTGGCTTGGTTCTTCAGAACAACAACAATATTACTATGAATAATTTAAATAAATGGGGCCCAACCGATAGACCACGACTTTTCCAAGCTTTTTAAGCTTGTAGTTATATAGACTATTTGTCTTAGATTCAATACTCCAAGCAAAAACTCTTCCGGATGAGACAATCGCCCCACAAAAACGCCTAGATCATAAGATTCCTAGGATGATTCAACATGCCTACAACTAGGTTTGGATTAACTCGCCTTCAACTGAAATGCATTTGAAAAACTGGACCAATAGAATACTGTCCCAATAGATTCAGTTATGACGATTGCAACCGTCAGACTACAACTCCCTGAAGCCTCCAGTTTGGTTTCAGGACGAACTTTGCCATAAAACATAAGAAGACTCACAATATACCTACTTCTCCTCTGGAGGGGTCGCTAGAGGCACTATCATTCCGAGAATGGAATCTTTCTTTGGTCTAAACATAAAGAAAAGCAGAGCATGATCCAACATTTTTCTAACCCGGAAGTGAAACAATTGATGGGATACAAAACGGAAGCTCCGTTGGAGATTTCACTTCACTTGGAATCCAGCACGAAAGATTGCCTGCGCAAGAAGAAAAGATTGCCATTACAATCACGTTTGGTAAGTGTTCAGAGTTACGCTCCGCCAACTCTTTTAAGCTTTCTTTGATGTTGCAAGTGCATTCCGGTCCGCAATTCGGAACTGGACTACAATGAATTTACAGACAGCAGCGCGTCTATGCACACCAGCAATTAGAGACCGATGCTGGTTGTGCTACTTTGTAGAAATGCCCGTAACCTTAATCGAAAGGCATCAGCTTTGTTTGACCGAATAACGGGCAGTGCTTAAGGATTAACTCAATATGGGTTATGTCGAAAACAAAAACGCCCGCAAGTAAAAGTCCAAGTCGACGCATGCATGACCGGTCTGCAGACTACGGACCCGCATTTTGCATACAAACTGGGACAGAAGCTGTCCCCAAAGAGTCACGCGACCACAACTATTTAAATATGAATTCCGTGCCTGAATTTTTGAACAACAAAGATATGATCTTACGATCTTCTCTTGAGCACACACAAAACATAATACAAAATAAAAAGACAGTAACACTAACAACCAGTTTTTTAATTCCACAGATAGGAAGACAATCCTGAGTCAGGCAGAGTCGGCACTTAGAAATTGGGCAGATATCAAAGTAAGTGATTCAGTGTTGTGTGGCACCAGTTCAGCTTTTTTAGTTCTTTGAGAAATCCAACTAATATTGAGTTTTGGATTTTGTCTTTTTATCATAGATTGGTTTAGATTGCGGCAGTCCATAGGCGTCCATAGGCATCCTTTCTTGAAGCGAGTTTCATTAAGTGAACATAGGAGATGGAGGTAAAGAAATTGGGTTGTTTGGTGATTTAGTGAGATGAAAGAGTGAAAGTGCTGAGTAACACTGTCTGTTAATTATAGTTTTGTTAATTTAAAACTAATTTAAATTTTTTTTTTTAAATTTCCAGCTCTTGTAGCGTTCTGTGTCCTGAGGAGAACCTTCAAAGAAACGTGTCAGGGTTCTAAACGCGTCAACAGCTTCTTTCTCGGCCAAATATATGTGTTACAACTGTTGCTCACAATTAAGTAATTAAAAAAAAATTCTGTGTGAGCCCAGTAGGGTCACTATTTGGCTATTGTATTGCCCCTGCTAATATTTGTATATTTTCCCTAGTTAGGCAGTAGTTAGGGGTACCATGACAATATTGCAGTCTGAACTGCCCAGAACCTGAGGCGAAAGTTATTTTTAATACTGTTTTGGTCATGTGTTGTACATGTATTATGTCATGTAATGTGTACGTTTGTCCTATTTTTGTATTTTTGGAATTTTGTGATTCCTGTGTATATCAAAAAATACGGAAATCCTAAAATTGATCAAGTTTTCAAGAAACGTTTCCCAATTTTTTTTTCAAAGAACTAAACTTTCACATAAAAATTGATTTTGTTGGAAAATTCATTTGATCATAGAAATTGATTTGTGTGGTCATGTTGTGAATGGGTGATTGAATGGTAATGACTATTGGCAATTTTCTTGTTGTTTAGAGGACCTGCTCTAAGCAGAGGAGTCTCATCCTGCTGCTTGAAAGAAAGGTTCTGGAAGTACCTGCAGAAGGAAACTGCCTGGAAGAAGAACCATCAATGTTTTGCACCACTGTAACACATATAGAGAGATCAGTGCTATGAGGAACTGAAGTGAGCCTCTGTTTGCAAAGTATGTGTCCCTGTTTGCCCCCAGTTGTGCCTTGAGTTTGACTCAGCCCTTCACTTTGGCTTTGGAGATATTGGCGGGCTTGCCAATGCGGATTGAAAATGTTGAACCCATCCTCAAGCCATGTACTGCATTACCTAGAGTCTTGAGAGGATTATGTGTGGGGAGCCACATAGCTGTGGAAAGTGCCGGGAGCAGACGAGTTCTGTGATAGTCCCCTAAAGTACAACATATCATTGATGACTGAAAATAAGGTGGTGCGTTTCATCAGCCCTTCTCCTGTTTTAACAAGGGATGATTGGGACTATAGCAACTGGAGGCCTTGACGGCTCCAGACTCCACTGCAACTGCTTGCAAGCCCACAGAGGTGCTTGATAAAAGGAAGGACAGAGGTATCATCGCCATCAAGGGTACGTGCATTGGCCCGAGGTTATCTAAGCCACTAAAGTCGCTGAGCGAACATGGATTGGTCTTGTTCTGATAAATGCACGCATCCTGGGAGGCATGCATTAGCTGTAAAATTCCAACAGTTATCCAAGTAACAGATGGTATGATCAAAGGAACCACAACTGATTTATTGAGCCATTCACAGTTTCACTGTACTGGCCATTTGTACTTACACATGCATAGCTTTATCTTTGGAACAAGAATATGTTACTGGGGGGCGTGGCCGGCAGCAAAGATGGCCGCTCTGTGAAACGGCTCCGGCACCCAACCTAACTCTTTCTCTAATATCCGACGCTGTTGGGTGGATTGCGTTACCGAGGGGAACCAGAGAAGACGTGCGGTCCCGAGAACGTAGGTGGTGCGAGCAGCGGAGATCCGGCGGCCTGGTCGGGGAGAGGAAGCACCGCCCTCCGGTAATTCGAGATGCTGGGCAAGATGTCACCAGAGACGGGCATCGCTCATCTCCCCTCCCCCGCCGCCCGCACGGCTGAAAACAGGGGCGGAAGACTGAGAGGGGAATCGACCATAACAGCCGATCCTGCAGAAACTAGGGGTCCCTTATTGCGGACCCAGGCAGGACTTGGGAAACAGAGGAGTAAAGCAGTAGCAACCGGACCGCGTACCAAAAAGGATCCCGAAGTGGATTGGCAGCCATAGTGATGAATCTATCCAGCATTCCTGTGCCTAGGTTAAGACAGACTCAGGGCACGTTGCACTTTGTGCCCTAGCACAGGTTGCATATTAACTGGTCCCATTGCTGTGATATCAAGGGGGGGCAAGAATCCTAGACAAAGACAGGGGGAAAACCGACGGGCCGCATGGGGTAAGTCATCGCTCCATGGGCAGGTGGCGGTGAGTACTCTCTCTTATAAGCCCGCCCCTTCCACCCAGCCAGAGCATTGGTGACGTGGCCCCACAGCAGACACTGGAAATAGCCATAATGGTGGGCGGCAAAGGCCACAAAGGAGCTCAAAAGATGAAATTAGATCAGTTTGTGCTCACTGAGGAAGGGGGGCCGAGTAATAAAGTCCCTGATCAAGCGGCGGCAATGGGGCCTACCTCGGTAGAAGGAGAATTCCTAACATTGCAAGATATAATGGCAGCAATCCAGGGATTAAAACTTGAGACGAGAATGGACACAGTCACAACGGAACTGTATCCTATGAGGGCAGACCTCCGTAATGTAAACTCCTGAGTGAAAGAAATTGAGGACACTTGTTGGCTCAGGAGTTGAGTCTCAAGGAGCTGGTCCTTGAAGAGAAAAAGGCTGAGGTTGAGAGAGCCTTAGTTCAGAAGAGGATGGCGGAGGCAGAGAGGGCCTTCGCCCGAGAAAAACTGGCTTTTGAGGGTATGTTCCCTGAGTGTAGTTTTAGTGGTCTGGATTCACCAGTAAGGGTGGGGTCCAGTAGTGGCAGCAAAAGTGAGTCCAGTGTAGGAAGTCCCAATCCCAGAGCATGGTACCTAGTTCCCAGTAAGAGGGTGTCACACCTGAAGGGTATAGGTTGCGGTTCAGGGGCAGTAGGAAACTGTCTCACCAGTCTTGGGGGGAGTTTGTGGATGAATGTTGTGATGCACTGGAAGGTTGGGTGATGGGTAGCACGGCAAACAATTTTGAAGGGCTGTTCAATCTGATTGTCAGAGCACATGTTCCGTTGTTGTTTTCCAGGGTTACACCAACACCAGTTGGAGTGTGAGTTCTCTGACCCCAGGGAGCTTGCACTGGAGGCAGACCTTTGGGTGAGTGCCAGAGGGTCTGAGGAGGCATTTGGGAGTGGCCCTAAGAGGAGTGGCTCAAGTATTTCCCAGCCCAGGGTGGTGGGAAAGTTTCTTAGTAGCCCAGATAGGTCCCGGTGTAGTGGGAGGGGTGTAGGGACTCACGTCCTGTCTCCGCGGAGAAGGAGTGAGAATGGGATGCGCCCCAAGGTGCCCGAAACCCAGTCTCAGGGCCTGGAGGGTTCCCTAAGGGAACACCAGGTGGGGAGCCTAGGCTGTACTAGTAGGCCATCCGTTGAGGGGGATCTCCTTGTGTCAGGAGAACTTGGAGCATCTGTAAGCAGAGCTCCATCAGTTCTGGTGTCTGGCGGTGCCACTCCTGAGTGGAGGGTGCAGGAGTCCAGATGGAGGGGTGAGAGGGGGATGCGGTCCCCAGTGGGAGAATCAGTGGGTCAGGGGCCAGCCATGAGGGCTGAGCCTTCTAGGAGTGACCATGGTGACACCACTTCTGCTTTGGGGGGTCTTCGCGCACTGTCAGATGGACAGGAGTCGGGAGATCAGTGACAGGCAGACTGTCACGCAACACATGAGTTATGTGTTACCCTTGGGGGGGGCATGCGTGCTCCCCAGGAAGTCCTGGTGTGCCAGGCAGGTGCTCAGCCGCAGGAGGTTATGCCTGACCTGGAGGGAAGGACATCTGTAACCAGTGTCCCTACCGTTTTGTCTTCTAGGGGTACCACTCCAGGTGGGAGGGTGCAGAAATCTGGAAGGGGGTGCAGAGGAAGGGAGTCCTCGCCTCTGACCCCGGTTCAACCTGAGGGGTTAGCACCTAGGTTGGGAGACCAGTTGCAGGGTAGAGGTCCTGAACTGGTGGGAGAATTGTGTGGGAGGGCTGATTCCAGCGTCCTGACAGTTTTGTGTTCTGAGGATGCCTCTCCTAGGAGGAGAGTGCAGAACCCCAGAAGGAGAGGTAGAGGGAGGAGAGCCTCGCCTGTGACATCTGGTCAGCCTGAGGGTGCAGACCCTGGGTTGAGGGATCAGTGGCAGTTTAGAACTGCACTGATGAGAGGTAGAGTGGAGAATGGATACTATGTACCTGGGGTTACTGCCCCCCACTCTGTGAGATGGCAAGGACCAGAGACATCTGGATGGCCTAGGGCCTGGTCCTGGCCGCGGGCAGCTAGGGAGTCCCAGTGGGGTAGGTTAGTTGGTCCTGGGAGCTTAGACAGAGGGAACCACATGGGTTCAGATTGGCGTAGAACTGGAGTGTGCCCCTGCAGTTGCGGGCCCGCGTCTGTGTTCTATCGCCCCAAGCAGGGAAGTCAATCAAGGGATTGATTGGTCTACCCTGGCTTTAGGCTGGAAGGGACTTAGCCCTTTTTGCAGGGTCATCCCTGAACTTTATGCCTTCCTCCTAGTGTTTTTTCTGACCTGGTGTTGGTGGTTTTAGGACTCTGGGCACTTTATCACTGTTGTTCAGTGTTAAAGTGCATGTGCTCTCTATGGTAAACTTGGTAAGATTGGTCTACACCTGTTTGGCGTATTTAATTTACCTATCAGTCCCTTGTAAAGTGGTATCTCATATACCCGGGGCCAGTAAATTAAATGCTACTGGTGGGCTTGCAGCGCTGCTTGCGCCACCCACCAAAGTAGCCTTTCAAACCTGTCTCAGGCCTCTGCCATTGCAGGGCCTGCGCGCGCAGTTTACTGCCGCTGTGATGTGGCACTTAAAGTGGGTGCCACGTCTGTGACTTCCCTTTTACAGTCCCTTTAACAGTCACCCGTAAGGTAGGCCCTAGCTAGCCCTATGGGCAGGGTGTGCTGTAGGTAAAAGGTAGGACATGTGCCTTAACTGTGTGGCATGTCCTGGTAGTGACAAACAGCCATTTTGGTTTCTCACTACTGTGAGTCTGCCCTCTCATAGGAATGCATTGGGATTCCCTGATATGTGTTTCAGTGGTAATTCCTGACATGAGAGGAGTAGCGTGGTCAAGTTTGGTATGTTTGGAATAGTGGTAATAAATGCTGCGTAATGGTGTTCGCAGATTTATTATCACTATTTTAGAAATGCCACTTTTAGAAGTGGGCATTTCTGTGTGCTATGTGTCTTTGTGCCTTCCTGTTGTGTATTGCATGTCTGGCTCTGGATGACAGGGGTTGGGGAGGTGCAGTGGCTCCAGAGGGGCTGGGTGAGTCAGCGCTAGGCTGAATAGGCCAATCTGCATTTGGAGCAGTGGGAGGAGTAGCACCTGGGCATGAATAGGACTGTGCCTGCCTTACACAATGCGGGCTTCGCCCCCCCTGTGGTGTGTCTGGGGCCAGAGCCTACACTAACAATGAGGGTGTTTGTGCACTGTAAAGAAATGTTTAAGTGCCCCCAGAACTGGTTTAGATCAGGCACAGAGCCCTGTGCCAGGGGGAGAACAAAGACATTGGCAGTATAAATATTGGGGCTGTGACCCCATGATGTTGGTTACCTGCTTGAAGCTGAAGGACTGCTGGGCGTTAGGAGGAACCACCGTGGGATCCAGCTGCTGTCTCCTGGGGGTCCCTACGTGCTGGCCTGCCTGTGCCCAGCTCTACCCTAGGGAACTTTGGACTTAGCACCAGGCTGAGCGCTTTATCTTTATTGCCCTTGGAGCCCAAGAAGGGGGCTCCTTCTTTCAAGCCCGAGAAGAGCGCTGCCAGCTCCCTGTTTTGTTTTCCATGGGGGAGACCGGCTGAGCGCTGTATTCCTCCACCGATTCTTCTAGCAGCCCGGGCGGAGGGCTGCTCTGTTGTGGAGTTTGCAATCTGCGCACTGAGCGTGTGGCCGTGCAGCGTGTGTTGAGCTGCCTTGCCCAGGCCAAGACGTTGCGGAAACTTCGCTCCGTGAAAACCGAAAGTCAGGCGAGGAGCGCCTGACCTTGGGCGGGTCCGGCCAGAGGAAACAGAGCCAGAGCCGGAGGTCAGGCAAGCCTGTGCCTGAGTGTGGGCGGGGCTCCCGTGTTGCCGGTTAGAGCCCCGCGTGCTGCTGAGCCTGTCTGTGGGTGGGCTCCGGGTGCAGCCGGGGGAAGAACCGGAGCCTGGCAGGTTCCCCCCTGCCTCTTCCCGTCGTGTCGCCTGGAGCAGAGAGCCTCCCGTTGAGGAGGCAGAGGAGAGGAAAGGCCCTGTTGAGTGGGGCCTGTGAGACACACTGTTGGTGCTTGATTATCGTCACAGCTGCACTGCCGGATTGCGGGCAGCTGCAATGTGGGGGCACTCCTGTTTGGAACAGAGGGTGAGTTGCACCCCCCGCCCCCTTTTGCATTGCACACGTTGTGGTGGCTGCATCGGCAGCCAGGGGGCCAGTTTGGAGGCCTCGGGTTAGGAGAGCCCTGACTTTGGGGGCAGAGGGCATTGCGAGGAAGCCCAAGACGGGCCCCAGAGGAGCAGGCCAGTCGGCCTGGTGCTCGCTTTGTGTTTTGGCTGGGCGTACGGCCCTTGGGTGATGTGTGCACCTTATCAATGATTACAGTATACTAGCGCTGATTAGGATGTATGCCTAAGAGGGGCATGAGGTGTTATGGTAATGAAGCATTACTGATGATCTTTTCTGCCTAATGTGTTTATGCTAAGTGTACTATTGCCAGTAATTACTGGTTGTTTTTATTTCACTACTTGTGAGTTCTAATGGTTATGACAGTGGCCCGATTGGCCCGGTAATGTATATAATCCCCTGTAAAGTCATACCTAGTGCCAGGTGGCACAGTGTATATATGTGATTACTTTCTAATATGTTTTATGAGTAATACAAAGGCTATTTTTACATAACCTTGTGTGGATTTTCTTTTGTGGTGTGCCTAGTGTGTCGCTGCTGTGTGGGTGTGTTGCGCAAACGCTTTACACATTGCCTCTGGGATAAGCCTGACTGCTCTGCCAAGCTACCAAGGGGGTGAGCAGGGGTTATCTTCGGTGTGTAACTCCCTTGCCCTGACTAGAGTGGTGGTTTCTGGCTGGCTTAGGCGCATGCCCTAGCCAACCAGAAATCCCATTTCTAACACTGGTCCATCCGGATCAATCCAGCTTCATGCCCTGCAGAAATACGGCTCTGAATTTGCGACGCCTCCACGGGGTGCTGTGTTGAGCCAAATCTATCCAAGAAGATGCCGTGATCCTGTCCCTCGACGCCCATATGGCGTTTGACACGCGGAGTTGGAACGCATGGGCTTCGGCCCCAAGTTCTTGTCGTGGATACGTCTATTGTACACCAAACCATTGGCCAGATTAGTAGTTAACGCAAAAACCTCTAGAGAATTCCCACTCAGACAGGGAACTCGACATGGCAGCCCCCTCTCACCCTTGTTGTTCGCCCTAGTCCTGGAACCGCTGGCGATCTGGGTCCGTGTGGACCCCCTGGTGCGGGGCCTGCGGCGATGGACAGAGGAATGGGAAGACAGAATATCCCTGAGTCGGATATGGGACATATTCACATCCTTTGGAAAATACTCAGGATACACTGTTAATTGGTCAAAATCAATTTTGTTTGTCCTTAAGGGGGATGCTCCACGGCAACCTCAGGGTAATGAAGTAAGGGTGACCAGAGATGGCTTCCGATATCTGGGGATCTATGTCACCATTGACCCAGAAGCTTTTACCAACCATAACCTCCAGTGCCCCCTGGTGCGCCTTAAGAAGGATGTCTGCCACTGGAGGACCCTGCCTTTATCCATAATGGGCAGAGCTGCGTCATTTAAAATGATGGCATTGCCCAGATTTCTATATGTGTTACAAAATACGCCATTCCCGGTTCCCGATGTATATTTTCGGGCAATAGAATCTGGACTGAGGACATTGCTGTGGGACGAAAAGGCTCCTCGTATAGTGCTCGTAAAACTGACCTGTGACTGGTATGACGGGGCAGAGCGCTGCCAGACATTCACAAATACTATCAAGCGGCACAGCTTGCCCAAATCAATCAATGGATGCACTGCCCAACAGGGGACCCAGGGTACGCCATGGACCGTCAATTGTTGCAACCACACAGCTATAAACGGGCACACTACACCCCTCCCAAGCATAGAACCCTCACAGGACCTACATCGCTATGGTAAAAATATGGCATAGAACTCTCAAAACACTAGGTTGGGAGGGGAAAATTACACAATTCACGCCCCTGTGGAATTCCAATAAACTAGGCACACTGAGACTCAAACCTGGGTTTGATAAATGGGATATGATTGGCATCTCCAAGGTGGGGGATCTCTGGAAAGGGGGAAAAGTGATAGCGTTTCCCGAATTGCAGCGCAAATATGGTCTAGCTAGATTGGAAACTTTCAGATATCTCCTGGTTCTGCATGCTATAATGACAGCAATCCCCAGAGGCGAGATTCTCCCTGAAGCATCCCCTTTGGAAGCTAGACTACTTGACGACTATATGACACGCAAATCGATCTTACTAACTGTTGGAAAACGAGGCAGTACTTGTGAGGCCTGCACAAATAACATGACTACATTTGTCCTTCACTGGGAACCAAACACCCCATTGTGGCGCTTGACTCTCAGAGGGTTGCGTTGCAGAGCAGTCTAAGGCTTACTCAAGGGAGGTGGTGTGGGCTAGTAATTGCCATTTACCAGTACGCAGAAATAACACTCAATAATTGATTGTCCAGTCTGTACTTTGCTTTATAAAAGGAAGAGTACATTTATTAAACACACACACCACTCAATAGTATGCACCAATTTACAAATATACATAAGCTGTTGGAATTACTTTGTGACATTGCATAACATTCCCACCCCTCCCAAAGGGGGGGGGTCTAGTACCACCACTCCCATGTATGCACATCATCTTGCCCCCTCATGCAGTGGGTTGAACATAACCTGGAGCGAGGGCCTTGCCCACTGGCACCATCCCAGTGGCGACCCACCCCGTTATCTCAACAAGCATTTAAAATGGGCAAACCTGCCATGGTGACACATAACCCTGACTGAGCATCTCATACTGACCATACAGTATACACCTCTACATCTTAGTGGCTAACAGTCTGGGTTGTTCTTCACCTAACGCTGTAGCAAGATTACATGTTTGGGCATCACTTAGAATGACAGTACTTATCATGGCTGATAACCATTATAATGCATTGCAATAAAAGCCCCTAAAAGGGCATTACAGTTATAATCCCAGGATTAAGCATATACAGCCAGACACCCTAGCAGGAATGTCCAGCAACATAACCCCACTTTGCTTATGACTTCAAATTACATATGTGACTTTCAGTCCCTCAATAGAAATAACATTGGTAAATGCCCTTCTCGTGCATTTGCACCTCTTCATCTCCAGGGGATGCCCTTCTCCTGACATCCCCAGCTCAGACCTTCATACCTTGGTGCAGTCCCTAACGCACCCCCAGCTGTAGAACAAAAGTTCCAGCTCCAGGATGCTATTGACCGCTGGCTGAGCCCTTGAGGGGTTATTTCTAGGGACTCCCCAGAGACTTAGGGAGGGACTTTCCATCTTCGTGCTGAGGGAGACTGCGTAGCTCCTGCAGCTCCCCCGGCACCTTTGCACGCATTTGGCGGTGACCCCGTCCTCCTGGGGTCACCACACGCAGAGAACCATCCTCTTTTCCTTGCAGGCCGGTCTGGGCCTGCAAGGCATTATGGGGCGAAGCGCTCCTGCCTCGTGCATATCATAGTAGCGGCTCCTCCGCTGCTCGGGGAGAGCCGCGCTGCCCAAGCCGGCGGCCTCACGCCGCATCTGCCCATCGGTGGGGGCCCGGTCCCACCCGGGTCCCGTGCATGGCCTGGTGAGTTGTTACAGCTCGGGGAGCCCACCCCCGGCTGCTCCTGCCGGCTCCCCGTCCGGCCCACACTCTTGTGTGCAGCCGCGGGAGCCGGCATGCCCATTCTGGTCTGCCCGCTCCTGCGGGCAGAGACGGAGACTGCCTCGTCCTCAGCGGGTCCTCAGGGGAGTGTGAGGGCACTCCCCCCACCTTCCCGCTGCTGTGGGGGAGTGCGGCGGCACTCCCCCCTTCTCCGCACACTGGGACCCGGAGTTGGGGTCCCGGGCCCCTGGGCAATCTTCACGTGGAGCGCGATGGCGCTCCCCGCTTTTTCTTCACCTGGCAGGGGGGATGCGCCACGGCACGCCCCCCCTCCACTGCACTGCCACCGTCTTGGCCCGGAGTTGGGATCCCAGGCCCCCGAGATCTTCACGGGGAGCGCGATGGCGCTCCCCGGCTTCATTTTTGGTGGGGCCCGGAGTTGGGGGTCCCGGGCCCCAGAGACCTCTTCTAGGGGGGCGTGACGGTGCTCCCCTTCCTCCGGTGTCTTCGGTGGCCAGGGTGGGCTCCTGGCACCCCGGTTGGGGCAATTTTCCCAGGGAGCGGACCAGCGCTCCCCGACTTGACTTCTTGGGGGGCAGCCCCCGGGACCTGCCCCACCCCGGGGGCCCATCTGGGACCGGCGGTGGAGCCCCACACGCTTCGTCGTTGGTCCTCTTCAGGGGTCAGAGGTCGCCTACCTTCTGGAGGGCGTTTCTCAGCCCCCAGGCGGCCGATCTTCACCATTTTGGCCTCCTTTTGCTCCGGGTGGCGCGCCCCAGCCACTGGGAGCACTTTCCTTTGCCCTCCTGGTCTCAAGGAGGGTAAACTCAGCAGGGAGCTGTCTTCACTGGCTCCCTGCACCAGCCTTTCGCCTGGCTCTCCTCCTGGGCCTCTCTTCTCCTTGCGCAGTGGCCCAGGCTTCGGCTCCCTGGTCCTGGACTCACCTCCTGGCGCGATTCAGAGTCTTGGGACAGTCAGGGGGTTCCTCCTTCCAACTGCCCATGGCGCCAGGCTCCAGCACCAGTCTTCCTCTGCAGACCACACCCCAGAGAGAGCTCCTCTTCCTGTGCAAGACCTTTTAAAAGAATTTGGAGGGGGCTGGCAGGAAGGCTCTGCTTGCCCTATCAGGCAGCGACACATCACCTCTGTGCCCCTGCTCCCTCCTTCCTGCCCAGGCCTCTGGGATAGTTCAAAATGGCGTCATCCAGGGGTCTCATGCCACATGGTCTCTGAAAAGCCCCTTACCCCCCTGCTGCCTTCTCTCCAGAGCAGCTTGGTGCCTGGCACCAGGTGTCAGCTGCTGATGGATAACCTGTGGCTCCACCCACCTTCTCTCCCTTTTGGAGAGGAGACCTTCGCCCTTGGAATGCTTGCCTTGAAGGGCTAGGCTTCTGATGCTTCAGCTTGGGGAGGAAGGTCATTAATCCATCCTGGCAGGTCACACCCAGCCAGGCTCTGGTTATGAGCTGACTCAGAGGAATATGACATTTCTGGATGACCCAAAAGCAGTACAGATATGACTTTGGACTCAGCAGAATACTTCTTCTCACCTAAGTTACAGTGGACTTTAGGGCGTGTTTAGAATTTGTAGGCCCTAGGGAAGTGAAACTATCCCATGTGATCCCCATCCTCATAGGAGAATAATGGAGTGGTCCTTCAGTGAAAACAGTAAAGCACACTGACTTTCCCTTACATGTTTCTTCCCATTGTATAAAGCCTATTCCATGTCACCACCCACCTCTGCATAATTCCTGCCACACCATTCTATCTGTACCTGCTCCTGGGCTGCGCCCGCCAGGAATCTCCCCCGCGCGCCCCTTCACGTGTGCACACGCATGTACACATGTGTCTGCATGTAACCAGCTCAGTGCCCCTTACTCCGGCTGCAGCGCAGCGGCCTACTCTCACAAGGGGGGACACCGGTAAAATCCACATGCAGTCTCTTTCATCATGAGTTCACTGTGGGTGAGTCCCAACTTATGAGGCTCTCCCACAGTAAAAGCTCAACAATTAGATGTTCAAAAAGCGAAAAATCCGGCGGCTAAGATGGTCAGAACCACCTTCTAACACTAACATATAAGAAACTGATTAACAATACACCAGATACATTGCCCCGGCTCCGTCAGTGATGGGAGGCTGATATTGGGGACATAGATGAGGAAGACTGGCGTGAAGCTCTATCCTCACCCAAAGAAGTAGCGATCGGGTCACGATTTCACCTAGTACAGCTTAAGATCCTACATAGGGCTTATATGTTGTGCAATACACTAGTAAAGAAGGGGAGGAGACTGGATTCCGCCTGCTTGCGGAGGTGCGGACGAGATGGTACCTTCCACCATATAACCTGGAACTGCCCAGAGATACAGAAATAATGGACTTCAATTTTGCCCTGAATATATAAGGGTAGTGGGAGGGGATGTTCCCCTCTCAGAGAGGAGATGTTTACTGAATGTATGGGAATCCTCAGAACTGGGTCGGATGGAGCAAATATGGGTCACACTGGGGCTTATGGTGGCCAAGAGGAATATTGTGAGATTATGGGGAGCAGAGTCACCACCAAAGCTTAAAGATTGGAAACGAGATATGGACTGGTGTATGATGGCGGAAAAAGTAATCTATGAAGGTCGTGGGTGTCCACGAAAGTGGAGGAAGATCTGAGCCAGTTGGAATAAATACAGAGGTGGCCTCTGCACTGAGCCAGGAGGGGACCTGCGATACTTGCCATGGGTGGGAGAGCAGACGGAGGAGGAGATGGGGATGCAAATTTGTGATATGCCCAGACTGTCAAATAATGGGAACCGAAATACGAAAGTTATCTTCATTATGTATATGTGCATTAACCTAATATTGCTGTTCCTATTGTGCAAATGCTGTCGTTATTCTTTCAATAAAAAAGAAATGACAAAACAAAAAAATATATATATATTACTGGCAGAATCAACCGTGTAGTCACACCTGTTGGATGGAAGGAGGACCTGAGTGCTTGTCCCATGCACTCCTTGGGAGCTTTCTGTAAGAGCCCCTGCTTGAATGCAGGGGTTTGGGTGGACAGGGCAGTCACACATGCACTTGCGGGCCCAGCTGATTCCACAACAATGGAAGGAAAATCTGGGCCAAGGTGCAGCCTGGCAGAGGCACTGGGGTGCCTGCCTTGGCAGTGGGGAGACCCCACAGAATGGTAATTCACATCTACTTTGAAAATGTGCTGGGTGGAGAAGGGCAACAAGGGGGCACAGGAGGGCCTGACCCATTAGGCGGCATCCAAGACTAGCACCACCCAACCCCATCCACTCTGTTGAGGCGACTAGGAGGGGCACAAGCTGCCAGGATGCATGGCCTTCACTCTGCTGGGTAGCATCCATGACGGAGAGACCCTTAAGTACGACAGTACAGTTGGGCTGTAAGCTCTGTGCTTGAAACTAAATGGACTGAGTATGCCCAATCGTCGAGAACAGTGCAGGCTAGGTTTTCCTCAAGCAGGCCTCCCTGCACAGGGATGTCAGCTTCACATCTGTCTCCACTCCAGGAAGGCAGGCTCAGAAATAAAGCCAATCTCACAGGGCTGAAAGCTAGCCATGGACCCGGCCCCGGGGAACATCCCGGCACCCAGGGAGAACAATGAGATGACAAACGGGTCCCTAGAACCTTGCCTCTACTAATCTGAAGGAAAGTCATCTGCCTTTCTTTTAGTCCATACTCACAGAAAATGTAAATCCGTTTTTATATAGCGCAGCTACTCACCCTTACGGGTCTCAAGGCGCTGGGGGCCGTAGTGGAAATTAAGTGAGCTATTGCCCAGAGTCACATGGTGCTGAGCTGAGCTGCCGCCAGAGCCGGGGATCGAACCGTGAACCCTGTGCTCCGAAGTCAGCTGCCCTGGCCGCTGCACCACACCTCTCCACAGAGTACCAGAGTGGGACATTTGAGGAAACGTATCCAACCTCCTGGAGACCTAGTAGGGCTTAATGAGTCAAATGAGCCCTCATCGGAAATCCAGAGCAGCCCTGCCATCCTCCAAGGACCTATGGCAAGCCTGCCAGAGGCTTGCCAACAATCAAGGAGTATAAGAGGATGGCGAATGGGTACCTGGTACCTTGTCCCTACAAATCCGGACAAAGGCCACCTGCCTTTTTTAAATTGGTGCACACCGAGTGGCAGAGGGGGACATTCAAGCAAATGTATCTGACCCTCTGGAGCCCTGGATGGGCTTGAAGAGCTAAATGAGCCCCCATCTGGATTTCCAGAGCTGCTCAGCCATCTGTGTACACCATACATTCCTATAGCATGTGCAACTATATGGCTGGGTGAGGGCATCAGATGGCTGGGTTTGAAGCATGGTCATCTGAGTGCACCATGTCTTATGTATCAGATTCCTCTCACCCTTAAAGGAGCTAGGGGTCTCAGGCAAGGGTCTGTGGAGATGGGGTGCCTCATGGTCCTGTGATCTAGAACACGGATGTGCCTTTTCACCATGGCGAACCAAGGGAGTCCTCCCAGGTCCTGCTGAACCCAGTCCCAGGTACTTTGCTACACATGCAGGCCAGAGAAGTGAGCCCTAAGCTGGGGATTTCCACCCTATGGCCAGCCGGAGCTCTGAACCAGGGCCCGGTGAGAGGTTCCTCACCCAGCCAAGCACTAACGACCTACTGGTGCCAGCAGGACCTCTTCTAGGGCACTTCACAACATAGCTGGTAGGAGAATTCTACACCTTGGGCAGGCCGGAGCTCTGACCCAGGGCTCGGTCAGAGCTTCTTTACCTGGCCAAACAGGGAAACCCTGCTGGTGCCTGCGGGATTCCGTTCCAGGTCCTTAGCAACACGACGGGTCAGAGAATGCAGCGCTGGGCAGGCAGCTGCTACTTCTGGGCCAACGAGAGCTGTGACCTGGGGCCCAGTCAGAACTTTTTAACCTGGCCAAGCATAGGAGCACTCCCAGTGCATGCGTGACCCCATCTAGGGCATTTTGCAACACAGTGGGCCGGAGAATAGAGCTGAAGACGGGGGCCTCTACTCCTGGCCAACCAGAGCTCTGACCCCTGGCCCAGGCTTCTTCACCCATCCAAGCAGGGGTGCCATGCCTGAGCCTGTGAGACCCTGTCCTGGGCACTTTGCGACACAGCGTGCCAGTGCACAGACTCCAGGCCCCTTGGATCCTCACCTGGGTTGCGCCAGAGCTCTGATCCAGGGCCCAGTCATGTTTTTGCAGCCAAGTGATGCAGGGGAGCTCTCCCTGGACACTCTTCAATATGGCGGTCCAGCACATTGCCACCAGGGTGAGCCCCACCAGAGCTCCGGCCTGGGGTCCTAGCAGAGCTTTACACCCCACCAAAAGCAGAGATTGGCCCTCTGGTCACTTGTATGGGGCTGCCAGGTTCATTGCATCATCCAGGGAAAGCAACTAGATGGACTGAATGTCACCCACACTCTTGTCCTACTACTGCAGAGTAAGTTCACTACCCATTCTTGTAATCCTTGTGCTCCGAGTGACAGAGCGGAAATGTTTTCGACCTCCTGGTGTTCGACTGGGCTTGAAGCTTCAAATGAGCACTCATTGGGACTTCCAGGTCAGCTAAGAATTTTGAACACTGAGCCATGGCCTGAAAAGATGTGTTTTGTTTATTTATTGTAAGTACAAAACATCGCCAGTGACGTTAACATGGCACATTTTGCACCACCCATATGGGCATTGTACATGTCTCAGGCATAATTTCACAAACGCCCAATTATAATTTAACACCGCTCTAGTTAGAATAGTAAACCTGACCACCCATCCCCACTCAATATAGCACTTATCCAAATATATGTTGGACTGAAGTTAAATAGTAAATCTGTCCTCCAAAATGTATGAAGTTTCCCTAGTGTTTGTTGGACTGACTGGAGTTTGAGTAGTAAGCGTGTCCCCCCCCCCCAAAACATATGCACTGTCCCTAATGTTAGTTAGACTAGATTTATAATAGTAAATATGATGTTGCAATGTAAAAATATAGTATTTAATAAGTTAAGAATACATGATTATGTTTTAATTTAAAATTATTAATAATTATGTTTTACATTGTTGTTTATTTTTATAAATGAATAATGTTATATTTGCTTTAATGCAAAAGTTACGTGTATTTGTATAACCAGAAATTAATATTTTTATTAACTGTTGAAATAGATGTAACAATTATGTGAGTTATATGTATCTAAGAGAATAATAATTTATTTTAGATTTAAATAAGGTTATTTAGAATTAAACATACATTTACTAATAATAACATTGATATTTTGGACCTCGATATTTTTGTAGCCAATCTTTGGGCTCTTTACATTATAAGTATGTAAAGTCAATGCTTTTGATATCAATATTTTCACGTTGATATTTTTGCACCATGACATTTTTTATGATCAATATAGTGACATACAACCTGTTATCTGCACAAAGTTGTTGTGACTTACATTATACTAAAGGACTGTAACTAGGACATAGGCGAGATCACACTGCCACAATTTGTCTTGCAGTCAAGCTACTTTGCGGATCCAGAAGGGATTTCACATTGACTTAATACTGCGCTCACTGGGCTAGATCTCTGATACAACACATACAAGCAGTTTACTTGGAGGTACAGAATGACCAAACAAGAGGAGGAATAGTAGAGAGAGAGATCTGTAACAATAAATGTGCAAGTATTCAATTCAGTTCAGTTCATAGTTTATTGTATGTGATTACTTAAAATCGTTACAATTTACTAAATATAAAAAATGTCATAACATACACAAACGGAAATGCGCCAAATCAAGGTCGCAACCCAATAACAAAAGAACATACGGTTATTAAAATCCGAACAGCATTGATGATGCACATAAGATGTTAACTAAAGTGCAAGTGCTAAGCCACAGGCATGTATTCTTTTAGTGTAAATGATTGTGACGTTTCCTAGATAAACGCGAATGGTCTAACGAGTGAAAAATACCATTATGAGGATTCAGAAACAGAAGCCGTCTGCATTCACTGTTTGAGGAAACTCGAACGGCAGAGTTAATCAAAGGATGTTAAGTCAATCTTACCGTGTTAAAGTGCAAATGTGCCTAGAAAAACAGCTGCTTTATGATAAGAGCTAACCGCAGTGGTACTTGTCTCTGATTGTAAGTAAAGAATTTAAAATGAGAAATGTAATGCTTTACATTAAAATTTCAATCAATCTTCAAAAATCCTACTGTTCAATTTGACCCGTTATGGGTTGAACCTTTGGCCCACTTGTTACGGGGGCTTGTGAGGTGCTGCAGTGATTGAGCTATTACCCATACCGGCATTGTTCTTACTTTTTATTTTCCTCTAAGTCAGCTTGCCGTAAAAGTTTCCTTAATTCTGCAAAATATTTTACACCCCGGCAGGACAGGATTAATGTGCAAGTATTCATAGTCACATAGTTCGATGGTTCCGATAGTTATAGACTGATGAATGCTCTGATCACATGTTTAAGCACAATGTGCAATGTTTAACTCCGAGTTCATGAGTTAATCAGCTAAGTTCATTCAACATTGACTGTTCACACATCACTGTCTTAGATAATTAATTGTTGTTCCAACAAGGTTGTTGTCGCCAAATCAGACTCCTGTACAATGTTTGTTCTATGTTTTCCTGTGCATTTTGCATGTGGATTGCTGTTAACAAATGCATCACTTAGTTCACTCAGGAAAATCTCACGAGAGTTCAAACAAACAGAAACATTTTGCTAAGATTCAAGTATAAAAGTCTGGAAAGAACCATATCCATTTAGTGGTTCTACCACTTTGTATCTCTGCCATTCAGTAAATGCAGATTGAGACTAGGAGCAGTATACAAACACCATCACACTATGTGGAGATTTTATTATAAACTGCAGTTCTGGGGTACACTTGCAGCCAGCAAAATGGCGGCCTCACATGAGGCCTGAGGTGTGCACAGCATGCTGGGACTTCCAGCCACTTGGGATGGCAGCAGCTATGACTCTTTGCATCTACTAATGTTGCCGAGCATATGATCTCCACCAACAGCGATACATGTGGAAACTGCCACACTTTGTTTCCCGGACAACAGCCACTAGTGGAGGAGCTGTGGTGCGGCCATGGTGATACATGGATGACATTGTATGCTGTTTCCTGTTTCCGTTAATGGGCAGAAATGGTTTGGTCCTGTGTGTTTTTTCCAGGCCAGGGTTTGGGCATGCTGAGAAGGGGCATGGTGGGCTCTTACAACAGATGGGCATTTCAACAAACTGATAAGTTTCTTAATTTATATTGCTTGCTTTGATTGTTTTCAGCTTGATCTGCACGCGGAGCTTGAATTCACCACTGACTGCTATAGAGGGCCCTTGCTCAGACTACTCACTCTAATGGTAACCAGATGTGCTGTCTCCCATTATTTACAAACACATTCTCACAGTGTTTGCACCAAAGATCAAGGGAAGGAGAAGGAGTGAAAGGCTATACTCTTTAGTTATTTTATTTATACCAAGTTTCGTCTTTAGTAACTTCACATGAATGCTATAGGCACATGTTGCTTTTTGTTGCCTCCTATGTGAAAACATTGTCAGTGTATTCCGCCAAGTGGAGAGCTAATCATACGGTGGAGGGTGAAATCCTTTTCAGCCTATCTTATTACAACAAATCACGGTCCGAAAGTAAAGGTTCTTATAGCAGAGTAGCCCGATCCCACATAGATAGTGTCTTAACCAATCTTGTATCGCTTCTTGGCTTTTTGGCTTAGATCAAGTGTAGTAACAAGTCTTGTAGGGGCTTGGTGTGGGAAAATATATGAGTGTTGAAAGGGCCATTAGGGTGAGGGGACATATATAATGTGAAGCCTATCCTAACTATGTGATAATGACCATAACTACGGAATCAACTAATTCCAGTGGCCCTTGTTGTAAGCAACACCAACAATGTAAAAGAGTGCACAGAGTTAATTTTCTTCCAGCTGTGTTATCCCTGAACATAGGGAGAACTCAGACAGCCAGAAATGTATGGTAACATTTTTACAGAATGCACTCCCAGACCAAGGGCATAGCTTCCATTGGTGCAGCAGGTGCAATGGCAAAAAGGCCCAGAAGCATGAGTGGCCCACTGAACCTTGATTATTGTTGTACTTATGATTCAAACAGTAGCTAGGGTGGGCATTTCCTTCCTTGCACTGGGGCCCATGAAACAGTGGCTACTCTACTCCCCAGGCCTCCAGTGATTAGACATTGGCCATAACATTTAGTGTGGTCCTCAACCATATCTTCAGTTTAATTCCAAAGCAAAAAGCCAAGATCATCATCTAGATAATTCGTTTTGAGCCATACCACATATATTAGGTTTGTTGATGCTCATTTGGGACACTGGATGGACAATATTGAGTCTCTGGGCTACTGCAATGACTTGTGCCCCCGCCATTCACTGCTTATGACCTCACATATTACATCACTCTTGAAGTGTTGAATTACATCACTGATGACATCTCAAATTACCTCATAGATAACATCATTGATTACATCATCCAATGGATATGACAGTTTGCTATAAGATTGTCATACTAGAAGGTATTCAATAGGGTACACGTAGACTAAATTGTCCTTTACCTCTGTTGCACCATTGAGTATAACTTTTTGCAACAAGCAGAATATGAAGCATATCTGTGAAATCACCAACCTTTAGTCGATATTATGCTTTCTTTTTTACATGTATTGAGGTGTGTAAGAAATGTAATGGCTCTGTAGATAATAATAAGATCAGCAACTTATTAAATCTTGAACACCGTTCAAAAACAGTGTTTGGTAATTATTTACTTTAATGAGATGTACATGTTAAATGCCTCGTCTGACATAGAATTTTAAGAGAACGGCTTCACATCAATAGATTAGCCAATGATAAGGAACAACTAAATCCTATGAACAAAGCGCCGTAGTACGTAAAAGTACCTTCCACATATTCCTGAAATGAGCAGAACGGTGTACACTATTTTAACAACGCTTACAATCATGCCGCAACTTGAACCATCTGAAGTTTGTCACCCATAGCTTATACATTCTACAACAATGTATCTTGCCTCAGAATTTTCATTGAAATTATGGAAATAAATGTCTGCACTTTATAAATCTCAAGTTTATATAGAAATTGTTGATAGCGCTACATGAGAATTATTTAATGTATGTATGTGCACATAAATCTACAGGTGAATAATGTATTGTAAGGAGAAGCTTTAATGTTTCGCATACGTTTTGGCAACAGTCCTTTATTTTCATATTTATTTTGCAGCTACAAACTCGGCCCAAAGGCACTGGAGTGCTTTATATGAGCACCAGTTATATTACACAAAGTCAAAATATCTTTTTTATTTTTTAGGCGCTGGGAGATTAAGTGATTTGCCCAGGATCACCTGGAGTCGAATCTGGTTCCCCAGTTCAAAAGTCAGCAGCTCTGGCGGTAACTCCATATCCTCTGCCCATTTAAATTAACCAACAACCTATTTGAACTTAGGCCTGCAACAGACACTAGTTGCGCTCAGTCTCTACCATGTTTAAATGGAGTACTACTGGCACTTAAAATTTCGCTGGTAGCTAATTTGTGTACCATTCAACATTTACCATACTGAAGCAAGCTTGTTTCCAATACTGCACTGTTTCTATTTTGTACATGTACACAAGTACATAAAGTCAGTCTATGCTGTATACGTTTATGGGCCCTTTATTACCTACTTTGTGTTTGTGGTATTCTCAAGAGCTGTGAGAGAGGCGTGGGACCATGACAAAGGTGAAGGTGCAATCTGGAAGGTACGCATCCCTATGATACCCCAGAAGTCCCCCATAAAGAAGATCCTCTTAAATGAAACTATCTTTAATGGCCACAGACATACTTACTCTTTGTCTTATTTATGTTTATTCCAGCAGCATTGTTATGTTCTACACACATGGCACGTGTTTTTTGGAAGGGTGCAGTACTTTCTTATATGTTTCTCCTTGGCTTAGGAAACTGTTTGTTTAAGGGTGTGGGCAAATTGTCTAAACATTATCTTCAGTTCAGTGTGGTGTCATGCATTTCCACGAAGAACATGTGGTTAGCAATACTCTGAAGAGGTACAGCAGTAGGAACCAATAGCTGATATACTTTAACCCATGTGCAGAGAAAGAATACTATGACTAATTCTTTATCTTTTGCCTTCCTTGGAAGCACTGTCAACATTCATGCCTTGAGTAGCTTGAGAGCTGTATAGTTGCACATACTGAGATTACTACAATTTCATTTTTAGTTAAGGCTACATTACAAAAGGATTAGATTTTCCTGTTTTACAAGAAGTCTTTTAGGAGCTGTATGCGCAAGGCGGACTCCTGTTTTTAGATACACACATTTTTAGGTCTGGATTGACACGCAGCTCGCACCATAAGGTTCAAAGGGAAACGAACGGTCCAGAGATCCTGGTTCTGGATATGAATTCCTAAACTTCTGGAGGAACTAAGCTTGAGGCTCTGGGCCTCGTATTAACAAGTGGGGGTAAAGGTGTAAGCATATGTTCCTCCCTTTCAGCCGATCTGTTTTAGCCAATAGGATGATTCCTTTTTTTGATACAGCACAGTAGTCCAAGTTGGTTTGAGTGAAGATAGTAATTTTATTTTCATACACCGCTTTATGAATATATTTCACTCTTTTTTAACTTATTTTGTGAAAAGGTTTTTGAGAAAAGGGAACAGCCGACAAGTGTTTTGCCCTATGTGGCTGATTGAGCCAGGGCTTTCTCAAGGCTGTGAAAGAAGAGAAATACAATTAATATTAAGTGTAACAGGGTAAAATGAACCCCAGAGAAGGACACCAACTTAGTGTGCAGGTGAAGGAGATAAAAAAAATTGGTAAGTATATAATATTTAATTAATTTTTTAATATCTGGTAAAAACTAAAAAATGCTTCATAAAAGTATCTGTGAAAAGAAAGTGCAAAAGAGCGGAACAGAAACTATTCTTTCATTTCCGAGAAGAAGAAGGAAGCAAAAGAAAAGAAGAAAGAAAAAAGAGAAGAGACGAACGAAATTCAGTGCTGGCAAAAACGTGTCTCCAACTTTATTTATCTTAGATGTCAAAGGAGCAATGAAGTGCCTTAGGACTAAGAGTAGTTATTTAGGTGAGAAGGTAAAGACCTTATTCTATTGATTACATCAGTGGTGTAATATACAGAGAAGCTTCCCGTGCAGTCCTGAGTGGATTCATGCAAGAACAAGGCATGCCATTTGAGAAAGTTGCCTCAGCAAGGTAATGAATTACAGTACCTTGTCATTATGTTCAAGAAACATACAGTCTGGCGAAAGTTGTATACATTTCAATTAGCTTCAAGGTAACGTAATAACATCCAAAATCTGAAGAAGACAAACAATTTTTTTAAAGCGAATTCTGAGTCATAACCATAAGGAGTGCCACAGATGTATACAAAATGCAAAATCGATATACAGTCATATATTCAGTATAAGCTCCATATACAAATATGTCTATAATTACAAAACACTGTTACACAAACATATTTTGGAACAGGTTCAGAAACATGAGCAGTGGAATACCACTGATGTATAGGAGATGCAAGGTCAATATACAATAATTCATTCAACATGGAGTCCAAAAGTGAGTACATCTGTGATTACAAAGCATCATTACACATTAAAAAGGCCTTAATTTAAAAGGATCTTATGTGCTTTACTGCAACAAAGGTGCCCCTTGGGGAAGGAGACGGAGCGAAGAGCAAGGCAGGAGTCTAGTGGTAATATGGAGTGTAAACATTGCTGAATATAGCGCGGCTTTCATTCTAATAGGAGAAGGAGACTGCGTAGTCTGCAGTTACCTAACATGATGGAATACAGTCTCAGTCATGGTCGCATGTCTGCGTTTGTAAGAGGTAAAATGTATTAGGCAGGAGGAAACCGAAATGTAATGTTTAGGGCACGCCGGTCAAGTATGGCTTTGCGATCATTCTAATAGGAAAAGGAGACTGCGTAGTCTGCAGTTACCTAGCATGATGGAATACAGTCCAAGGAAAAAGTAAGTTTTCCTTGCACTATCGCTTTACTACTGTCCCTTTGCTGAATTTGGCTCTGCTGCGCCAGCTTCATTAGAAAGCTCTGCCCGAGCGTTTGCAAAGCCATGCACACCTCGAGTAGTTTCTCCTGTACTATCGCCTTACTTTTATCCCCCGTTTTTAGGTTTCGCCTACACCGTGCATGCGCTGCATAGGAAAAAGACCTTTAGTAATCGCTTCACTTTTGCAGGCAAAAACGTGCACGCGTTGTATTGCTTTCAATGGCAACGCGTGCACGTTTGGCGATTCCCTTGCGGGAGCGAGCTTTGAAACCATCTGTTTGTAATTAACTTGCAACCAGATGGTGCCCCTGCTCGCTCCCGCAAGGGAAACAGGCGCAGGCCCCCTCCTCTCTCCCCTCCCCCTGCTGCCTCCTCCTCTCCTCGTTCTCGCCTCCTCCACCGTGACCCGAACCTGACGGTGGCTTGGCCACGCAGCTTTAGGGACAGGTAGGTGCTTGCATCCATGTACATTGGGACTAGGTGACAACCCGCTTCCGTTCTCGTCACCGGGATTGCCTCTGCATGCTCTGGGGCTTAATTTGTATGGTGTTATGTTATGTTATAATGAATTTATAAAGCGCACGTACACTGGGGAGGTTTCATGGCGCTAATTTAGTTGAGATCCAGGTCATAAAAGAGGGTTTAAAAAGCCTGTCAAAAAAGCCAAGTTTTTAAAAGACTGCTGAAACCAAGAAGATTGGTACAGGAGCGAATTTCGATAGGAAGAGAGTTCCAAAATATGGGGGCCAAGGTGGAGAACCTAGCACCACCAGTGCGCTTTAATCTGAAATGAGGAATAAGTAATACATTTTTGTGAGCTGAGCGAAGATTTCGTGTAGGAGCGTATTTGTTAATCATATTATCAACAAATTTCGGGCTCTTTCCGCAAAGTGACTTAAAAATAAGACATCCATGGTGCATGATTGTCCAAGTATTGCAGCCTTCTCTGGGGCTCTGTGTTTGCCAATGCGAGAAGTGAGTCTTCGATTCAGCGAGAACAGTACATGCACTTTGCTGGCTGGTGCACAGGCTGCTCTCCTGCCACTCCTTGCAGTGTTGGGCTTTCGAGTTCGGGGGTATGCCCAGACGTGGGTCCCTTGCTCACTTTGCCACTGGATTTAAGCAAGCCTGGCTGATGACGGCTGGAATGCCAGAAACCGGTCCTAGGATGCTTGTTTCCGGTCCAGGGAAGACATGGCTTGGCAGTTCGGGCTGGACTGTTCCCATGAGGCACAGGGTCAGACTGATTTGCATATGGCCATGTCTGAACTGGGGTGGTGGAGTGAGCTAAAGAATGATGATGGATTAAACCCAGATCAGTTGACTGGGGGTGAGTGTTTGATTGGCTCAAGCGTTCCGTCCATCATCCCCTTTTGTATCGCTTTGGTCGCCCTAAGTTGGCGGGGGTATGCCCAGACGTGGGTCCCTTGCTCACTTTGCCACTGGATTCAAGCAAGCCTGGCTGATGACGGCTGGAATGCCAAAAACCGGTCCTAGGATGCTTGTTTCCGGTCCAGGGAAGACATGGCTTGGCAGTTCGGGCTAGACTGTTCCCATGAGGCACAGGGTCAGACTGATTTGCATATGGCCATGTCTGAACTGGGGTGGTGGAGTGAGCTAAAGAATGATGATGGATTAAACCCAGATCAGTTGACTGGGGGTGAGTGTTTGATTGGCTCAAACGTTCCGTCCATCATCCCCTTTTGTATCGCTCTGCATGCCCTGGGGCTTAATTTGTATGGTGTTATGTTATGTTAAAATGAATTTATAAAGCGCACGTACACCGGGGAGGTTTCATGGCGCTAATTTAGTTGAGATCCAGGTCATAAAAGAGGGTTTAAAAAGCCTGTCAAAAAAGCCAAGTTTTTAAAAGACTGCTGAAACCAAGAAGATTGGTACAGGAGCGAATTTCGATAGGAAGAGAGTTCTAAAATATGGGGGCCAAGGTGGAGAACCTAGCACCACCAGTGCGCTTTAATCTGAAATGAGGAATAAGTAATACATTTTTGTGAGCTGAGTGAAGATTTCGTGTAGGAGCGTATTTGTTAATCATATTATCAACAAATTTCGGGCTCTTTCCGCAAAGTGACTTAAAAATAAGACATCCATGGTGCATGATTGTCCAAGTATTGCAGCCTTCTCTGGGGCTCTGTGTTTGCCAATGCGAGAAGTGAGTCTTCGATTCAGCGAGAACAGTACATGCACTTTGCTGGCTGGTGCACAGGCTGCTCTCCTGCCACTCCTTGCAGTGTTGGGCTTTCGAGTTCTTCTCAGAAGGGATGTCTTTTCTCAGAAGGGATGTCTGGCGGCTCTGCACCAGCAGTATGCTAGGACGCCCTCAGGTGGCAGTGGCGAGCAGTAAATGATCGGCGTCGGCAGCGTGCACGAGCGCCCCCTGACGTTGTCAGCGAGCGGCAGTAATTCCGACGGCGCATTAACGCCCCCAGTGGTGGTGGCAGTGAGTGGCGAGTTCTCGCTGATTGGGCTTTGGGCCGTGAATGTTGTTACTGTGCTAAATTAAATGCATGACACCTGGCTTTCGAGGGGGTGCGGGGGTCTTCTACCTGTCTGCAGGTGCTCCCCGTGGTGGTTTGAGGTTAGTTGTCGGTGTCACTGTTATCTGCGGTCACAGATGGTGTGATGAGTTTCTTGTTCTCTGTGTCCTGAGTGCTTGTCCTGGTGAAGCTGAAGTCGAAGTAATTAAAAGTGTGTAGCTTTGTGGTGTTCGGCTGCTTGGAGTTGGTTGTATGCACGAGCGCCCCCACGCGGTAGAGTGGCGTCGATGGCACCCTTTAACGCATTGAGGCTCTTAAATGCCTCTTGAGGGCAACTTTTGCAACCACATTCGCAATCTGAGAGTTTGGTTTTGGTGCTCTTTTAACAATGTTATAGATGCTTCGGCACGGAGTGGCTTTGTACTTTATACGTACTTTGTGGTTTTATCTATGCGATATTGGGTTTATTTTGAATCGCGTTTTTATTTCCTTGAACCGCCATTACCCTTGTTCATAGGGCGCTCACTTTGAGATGTTTGGTCATTCATCCAGAGCAGTTAAATGCACATGAATGACCATTGATAGTAACTGGGTACACACTTTAACTATACACCATTGGTGCAAACGCGTGCAGTGTCTGTCTGCCCTCTTGTGGTACCAGTACCACCCCCTGCAGTGACTCTCAGACTTGGTGGTCGAACTTTCAAGAATGTTTTAAACCTTCCCCTCCCCCACTTTCCTTCAAATCGGCAAATATTCTGCTTTCGGTTTTATTTGCACCGCGCCGAAAGCGGAATTTGGGTGGTATTGAGGTTTGTACATATATTGATTTCGTTCTTAACTATACGGCAACGCTATCTTGGTTCCCTTTTCCAAAGACGTCCAGGGTCCTTCCTTATCCCTCTTAAAAAAGAGACGGTGAATGGAAGGTGCTGCCTACTAATGGATGGTGAGGTGTGTGTCTTTGTATAAATATGTATGTATTTTAAGGCTGGTGGGCAACCTGTAGAAATTATATGTGTCATTTATTAAGATTGGGCAGTCGGAGGCATCAGTTTAGAAAATGGCCAGCATGTGGTGGTTATCACTGGAATGAAGAAATTAACAGATGCACCAAGTATAAAGTGTGGTGACTAGTCAACTATTGGGATTTTCTTTGCAAATATCCCAGTTTCTCCCTAGGTAAAGACTGAATACTTGTAAAGTGTAACTTTGGTTTTGTTAGCTAAAGAGTCCTAAAATTAAAATCAAGTCAACAGAAGCTCTATGACCGCTCTTGAAAGCAATGAAACGACGTTGGGTTCCCATAATATACTAAATGTCAGGCTATTTATTATTTTCTGTGACTGCCTAAGGAATTGTATTTTAAGGCTGAGTCTGCAGTATTTGTTGTATTTAAACACAATATACTGTGTTTGGCATAGTAGATAATCAGCCATTTAAAAATCCTTGACAAAATAAAACTGTGTCCGTGCTATTATTAATACATGGCTTTAGCTGACAGATATCTTCACTTGCACACTTTACATAAGTACTAGTTCCATTACAGAAATCTGCCCGGTGGGTGATAATGTGCTGCATGGCTAAACACTTATAAGGTCCCAAAGGCGAGACCTATTGGCTATGCCAATGCTTGTTTGACTTTGGCTCTGCTGCGCCAGCCTCACTAGATAACTCTGCTTGAGCGTTCGCAAAGCCGTATTTAATCGGCGAGCGATCGCAAAGCCATACTTGACCGGCGTGCCCTAAACATTACGTTCCGGTTTCCTCCTGCCTAATACATTTTACCTCTTACAAATGCGGACATGCGACCATGACTGAGACTGTATTCCATCATGCTAGGTAACTGCAGACTACGCAGTCTCCTTCTCCTATTAGAATGAAAGCCATGCTATATTCAGCAATGTTTACACTCCATATTACCACTAGACTCCTGCCTTGCTCTTCGCTCCATCTCCTTCCCCAAGGGGCACCTTTGTTGCAGTAAAGCACATAAGATCCTGTTAAATTAAGGCCTTTTTAATGTGTAATGATGCTTTGTAATCACAGATGTACTCACTTATGGACTCCATGTTGAATGAATTATTGTATATTGACCTTGCATCTCCTATACATCAGTGGTATTCCACTGCTCATGTTTCTGGACCTGTTCCAAAATATGTTTGTGTAATAATGTTTTGTAATTATAGACATATTTGTATATGGAGCTTATACTGAATATATGACTGTATATCGATTTTGCATTTTGTATACATCTGTGGCACTCCTTATGATTATGACTCAGAATTCGCTTTAAAAAATTGTTTGTCTTCTTCAGATTTTGGATGTTATTACGTTACCTTGAAGCTAATTGAAACGTATACAACTTTCGCCAGACTGTATGTTTCTTGAACATAATGACAAGGTACTGTAATTCATTACCTTGCTGAGGCAACTTTCTCAAATGGCATGCCTTGTTCTTGCATGAATCCACTCAGGACTGCACGGGAAGCTTCTCTGTATATTACACCACTGATGTAATCAATAGAATAAGGTCTTTACCTTCTCACCTAAATAACTACTCTTAGTCCTAAGGCATTTCATTGCTCCTTTGACATCTAAGATAAATAAAGTTGGAGACATGTTTTTGCCAGCACCGAATTTCGTTCTTCTCTTCTCTTTTTTCTTTCTTCTTTTCTTTTGCGTCCTTCTTCTTCTCGGAAATGAAAGAATAGTTTCTGTTCTGCTCTTTTGCACTTTCTTTTCACACATAATTTTATGAAGCATTTTTTAGTTTTTACTAGATATTAAAAAATTAATTAAATATTATATACTTACAAAACATTTTTATCTCCTTCACCTGCACACTAAGTTGGTGTCCTTCTCTGGGGTTCATTTTACCCTGTTACACTTAATATTCATTGTATCTCTCTTCTTTCACAGCCTTGAGAAAGCCCTGGCTCAATCAGCCACATATGGCGAATCACGTGTCGGCTGTTCCCTTTTCTCAAAAACCTTTTCACAAAATAAGCTAAAAAAGAGTGAAATATATTCATAAAGCGGTGTATGAAAATTAAATTACTATCTTCACTCAAACCAACTTGGACTACTGTGCTGTGTCAAAAAAAGGAATCATCCTATTGGCTAAAACAGATCGGCTGAAAGGGAGGAACATATGCTTACACCTTTACCCCCACGCAGCTCACACCATACCTTATTTTTTTTTCTTTACATTTTATTATTGACATTTATAGTTTTAACAGTACAGTACAACAATAGCTGACCGACCCCAAATGCTAAGTAATAATACATTAGCAAAACATATGCTGAGGTTATAGCAGTGATAGCGGGCGCGTTCTGTGTCCGGTATGGTGTAGTAAGGATATCAACAACATTAGAACACCTGAGAAGAGGTGCAAGTGGATGTACAGCCATCACGCTGCGTATTGTGGCGTTGATATATGCGTGTTGTAGTGTAACACTGAATTGTGGGTAGAGGGTACAACATAATGAGGACAAAATAACTTAACTGAGGGAAAGGGGTAACCGCCCGTGACCTAAGGCTCTGAAGTGTTGCAACGGGTGAATAACTGCTTGTAGCGCGCATGAGGGTTCTATGATCCGCCAGGGCGAGTGGGGGTTGTGAGGCGCTGCCCCTATTGAGGCGTTGCGTTAGTGGCAGTGGAATGTCATCTTGGAGCTGCTGAGACCTCCGCCTCTTCCTGTGTATCTTCAGTGGGTGTAACTAACTTCTGCAATTCATTCACAATAGCCCCCCAATCTATAGCTAGCGGGAACTTGCGAAGCCCCACCAGATCCTCCTCTGAGCCACGCCCTCTGACCTGGCCAAATTGAGCAAAGAGTGGTGCCAGGCCAATGTATGGGGTGCCGCCGGAGCTTTCCATCTTTTAGTGATCATGCGTTTCGCCATGACTAGGCCCAGGTCTAAGAATCGTGTGGTGACATTGTGTTTCCTGCTCCTCTTGAAGAGATGCAATATATACACCTCCCAATGGAAGGGAACTTCACGCTTGGTGCAGCGGAACAAAGGGGCTGATATGTCTATCCAGTACTCCCCCAGGGCAGGGCAGTGCCAAAGCATATGCAGGAGATCTGCATAGGACAGGCGGCACCTGGGACATTCAGAGTCATCCCGATGGAAGAACTTGTTTATCTGGGCAGGGGAGAGGTACGCGCGGTGGAGAACAAAATATTGAATCTGCCGGAAGCGCTGGTTGCGAGGGACATGTGTCGGACTTTCTAGTATTGCCATCCATTCCTTCACCGACAGGGCCCGTCCCAGGTCTTCCTCCCAGTGCTGCTTCAGGGGGGTCAGTGGGATCGCAGTATGCTGATGGAGAGAGGAGGCAAACCAGCGTATCAAGTGTCCCCCTGTGCCCATTTAAAGGAGATATTGCAACAGGTGGTGTGTGGGAGGTTCTGTTGTTTTATTACCACACCTAGTTGAAAGTGAGGCTATGAGCACACGGTGCAATAGGAAATGCCCCGGAGGTAGACCATCTTCTGAGATTAGATCTGTATAGGGGATAAGGGCGCCGTCTCTAAAAGGTCCCCAGTGTCATGAATGTCCGCTGCCTCCCAACCACGTAGCTCCGCTGCGGTGATGCATGACCCACCCTTTGGTGATCCTAGTAGGGGAATAGCAGGGGCATATGGTGTGGTAGCGCGGTTGATGTATAAGCCTCTGCGGTAGCTTTTGAATGCTATGGAGAGCAGCAAGGAGTCCGCTTTTCTGGGCTTAGCGCAAGGGTGAAACATGCGGAGCAAAGCGTGAAGTGCCATAGGAGGCTGCAGTGTGGCGGTATCCGGCAGGTGTCGTGAAGCTAGCCATCTGGCCACCCATTTCAGCTGAGCTGCTAAATAGTAGTGCTCAAAATTAGGCACTGCCAATCCGCCCTGCCCCACCAGCAGGTATAACTTCCTGATGGAGACCCTATGCCTAGACGTACCCCAAAGAAAATCCCTAACCTTTGCCTCCAGTTTGCTGAAATAGGAGGGGGGAATGTAAAGAGGCAGGGTAGCGAAATAGTAAAGCAGACGCGGGTGAACCACCATCTTCGCAAGGGCCACCCTACAGAGGGAGAGTCTTCCAGAATGTCATCTGCGAGTAAATAGAGGAGGTGGCTCTAGTGATGTTTCCGTCAAATAGGTCGGTTTTGGTACAATATATGTGGATACCCAAGTATTGGAATGTACCTATGCACCAGGACACTGGAACCTCCCCCAATGAGTACCCCGGATCTGGAGTGGACAACGAGAACGGGAAGAGAGTGGACTTCGCTGCGTTAACCCTAAGCCCCGATACTGTGGCGAATTGTGTGTCAGGATATGTCAGCAGCGGAAAACAAGTATTGCCACTAACCTCTTATATCCGCCAGCGGGGACGAAGGATTGCAGAGAAGCCCCCCTACTCCCCTGAGCGTAACCTCCCACAGAGTAATGACACACTTCTATGCAAGGGAACACTCCGGGGAAAAAGGAAGTGGATAAAACAACAAATGATGCTGCTGGGATGGTGTCTTCTTACGCCTATGTCTGGTCTAGATACTTGGTTATCTTCAGAAGCCACCCCACAGGTAGATACTGTAGGTGAAAGAAGAGAGAGATGTGTGAGAGGCAGCACAGGGAGTAGCAGACATACCAATAGTATATATCACACAACTAATTCGCAAACTCACAACACTTATGCAGCAATACGATGAAAGCGCAATATAAAATGATAATCCAGTGAGAACCACATAAATATCAAGGAGGCAGAGTAATGTAGGACGTGAAAGTGGTCTCAGAGTCAAAGTGAGTACTAGGTAAGTAGAAACAAATGTCACATTCAGATGTGCATGGCAAGAGTAATCTTTAGCGTGAGCTATAAACATTGCAATTCAGAAGTAAGTAAATAAATTGTCTTGTAAACCTTGAATGACACCACAATATACACGAACAAACTGTTTGAGCCACAGCGCTATTCGTATTCTTTTTACTGTTGGCAGACACAGTACTATTAAGGCCTTTGATGATGCCACAAAAATGAAAGTACACGCTGCTCAAACCACAGCACTATGTGTACTCTTTCCGCTGTTGTCCAGCACAGCGTTTTGAGCATGGTGCAAGCCGCCCGAGCACTCCCGCTGTGTAAGAACAACGGAACCGGGCTGACAAAGCTCAGAGTCTCGTATGCGGAAGGAGTGCTCCTGCGCTTCCCTTCCGCTTTAGCATAACGATATCTGACAAGGAGTTGTTCACGGTCGCGGGGGATGACGGGGAACACCTGGGAGGTCTGAGTTCCCCGACGAGTGCAGGAATTCTAGTCTGCAGTGATTCCGCTACTGGAAGGCAGCAACTCAAAAAGCATTCCATGCGCAAGGAGATCTAATCCGGAAGTGAATTGAATTGTCAAGCCCCGACCCCAGGAAGGGGAGGGGCTTTATAGAACCGGATTTCGAGGTGGCGCCGGATCCTCATTCCTGCCATGCGTCCCAAGGGATTCTGGGACATGTAGTTTACTGAGCGCCAACTGTCAGAGGGGGGCGCCACATTCCCAACATTCATAGCATCATTCACACAGGGGAGGGAAGCCCTATGTGTGGATGTGTTTGACCCCTTCATTCCCACCCCCGCTGGGTGATCGCGACAGAACCCCCTCTTAAGGACCGACGACTCAGCGGTCGCCAGGCTTACCCGGATGCAGGGTGTGAAAGCGTTCCAACAGAAGGGGACAGTGGAGGTTGTGCACAGGTTCCCAAGTCTTATCCTCAACCCCAAACCCCTTCCAATCCACCAGATACTGCACCCGCCCTCTCACTAGTCGGGAGTCCAGAAGCTCTCGTACTTCATATTCATCCTGACCGTCTATGTTCAAGGGAAGGGGTCTCACCTGGAGTCTCATGCTCGCTGGACAGGGACGGAGGAGAGACACGTGAAAGACAGGGTGTATGTGCCATGACCGGGGTAAGGACAACCTTATGGCAACGGGGTTGATTACTTTCTCAACGCTATAAGGGCCTACGTACTTGGGTTTCAATTTGTCCACCCCCTTAAGATGTAGGTTCTTGGTGGCCAACCACACCTTATCACCTACATGGTAGTTGGGTTCCGCAGTCCGTTTCCTATCAGCGAAACGTTTCTGCGCTTCTTGTGCTGTAGCTAGGTGATGCTTGGCGTCGATCAACACTGCTCTGAGATGGGCATGGTGTTCATGTATGGTAGGGTGATTGGAAACTATGGGCCATTCGAAGGGAAGCATGTTCGGATGGTGCCCATACAGGCAAAAGAAAGGAGAGCAACCTAACGTAGAATGTTCCGCATTATTGTAGGCGAATTCTGCCATCCAGAGTAACGTGTACCAATCTGTGGCGTTCTGCAGGGTAAAGCAACGTAGGTATTGTTCCAATGTCTGATTAAGACGTTCTGTCTTTCCATCTGTCTGAGGTGGTAGCTGGTGGATAGTCTGGCTTCCACCCTCATGGTTTCGCATAGAGTCCTCCAAAAGCGAGAGATAAACTGTGTTCCACGGTCTGTAATGAGAACACAGGGGATCCCGTGAGCTCACACTATGTGCTGGAGGAAGACGACGGCTAATTCAGAAGAGGTGGGCAGATGTTTAAATGGAATAAAGTGCCCCATCTTTGTCAGGTGATCTATTACAACCAGGATAGTGGTATGCCCGTCACTGGGAGGCATCTCTACGATGAAATCCATCGACACGGTGCGCCACGGGCGAGGAGGAACGGGTAACGGACGTAACAATCCTGTGGTTTTTGTATGATTGGTTTTTCCTTGCGCACATACAGCACAGTTCTTTATGCACTCCTTAGCATCTTTCCATAACGTGGGCCACCAGAAAGAACGCTCAATGCAGGAAATGGTTTTATATTCCCCCAGATGCCCCCCTAGCGTTGAATCATGAGCCCAGGCTAGTACTTGTAGTTGCAAGGCAGTATCCGGTATGTATAATGCATGATAATGGTACAGTAGGTTCCCGTTTTCTGATCAGTGTTCAGGGTCTTTTTGTTTCCAGGTCAGAACATCCATGTCTGCCAAGGACACCTTTACGTCCTCTAGAAAGTCTTTTGATGTAATCAATGCGAGGGTTTTACATTGGAATGCTGTTTCAGGGAGGATCGATGGTGGCTCAGGTGCATTATTCTGTACATTCCCTTTGGGTTCTTCGATACGGGAGAGGGCGTCTGCCTTTCCATTTTGGGGACCAGGTCCATACTTTATAATGAAGTCAAAATCGGAGAAAAAGAGGGACCACCGCAATTGACGTGGCGTCAGAGCTCTGGCAGTTTTCAGAAATAACAGACTGCGGTGGTCTGTATATATTTCGACAGTGTGATGTGCTCCTAGTAAGTAGTGCCTCCACTCCTCACAGGCCCTTTTTATGGCTAGCAACTCCTTGTCGGTGATGGAATAGTTCACTTCACAGGGGGTGAGTTTCTTCGAGAAGTAAGCCACGGGATGCAGCTGTCCTGTGTCTGGATGTCTTTGCGACAAAACACTCCCTAAGGCATACTGAGAGGCATCCGTCTCGACGACAAAGGGTAGCTGTGAATCGGGATGTCGTAAGATGGGAGCCTGAGTAAATCGTTCTTTCAGGGTTCTGAACGATCGGTCCGCTTCATCACTCCATGCAAAGAGAGCATTCTTTCTCAACAAGCTGGTTATAGGATGTATGATCTTGGAGAAATCTTTGATGAAACGCCGGTAAAAGTTAGCGAAACCCAAGAAGCTCTGTACAGATTTAACATTGTGAGGAGCCCTCCCCTGCGTAATCGCTTCTACCTTGCCAGTATCCATCTGGAATCCTTGTTCGTTTATTACATAACCCAGGAAGCTGACTTCTTTGACATGGAAGAGGCATTTCTCCAGCTTGGCGTATAATGAATGCTGTTGGAGTCTGTCCAACACTACCTTCACATGGGTAACGTGTTCTGGGGGGGGTCGATGAGTAGATAAGAATATCATCGTTATAGACAATACAGAATTTCTCCAGAAAACCATGGAGTACCTCGTCCATAAAATACTGGAAGGCGGCAGGGGCGTTGCACAGCCCGAAGGGCATCACTTGGTATTCGTAGAATCCGAATTTGGTTCAGAAAGCCGTCTTCCATTCGTCACCACTTTTTACTCCTACCAAATGGTAAGCTCCCCGCAAATCTAGTTTAGTAAACATACGTGCACCCTTGAGCTGGTCCAGAAGTACAGGTATGAGTGGTAGAGGGTACCGGTTTTTTATAGTGACCCTGTTAATAGCTCGGTAGTCTATACAGGTCCTAAGATCGTCACAATCCCTTTTGGGAATAAAGAAGAGAGGGGAAGAGGCTGGTGACGAAGAATGCCTAATAAACCGGAGGCAAGATGTTCATCCAAGTAGTTCTTCAGGTATTGTGTTTCCGGTTCGGTGAGGGCATAGACCTTGCTACATCGGATCGCGGCTCCTGGCATCAGATCAATGCGACAATCGTATGTTCTGTGAGGCGGCAACTGGGTGGCCTTCTGTTTGTCGAATAGTGGTTGGTATTCCTCATAGATCCCAGGTAACGTAGTGGAACAGCAATACTGGAAGTCCTCACACCCGGTTTCCAAGAGACCAGCTTGCGTACCGCGAGTTCCTCCCAGACGAACGTATCGTTTGATGCATTGCTCTCTGCAGAATCCGGAACTTAAGGAGATGGTGCGGGCTGCCCACCGGACGACAGGATCATGTAAGGTCAGCCATGGCATACCTAGGATAAGACGGAAATGTGGGGCATCTATGAGGTCAAATTGTATCGTTTCGAAGTGATTTTCACCGAACTGCATCACCATGGGAACGGTATGATATCTCACTGGTCCTGAAGTGAGTGCTGTCCCATCAACTGCTTTCACGGGTTTGGGGGTCTCCTTTTTCTCACATGGAACACCGATATTCTGTGCGTACTTCTGGTCTATAAAGTTTCCAGTCGCTCCAGAGTCCAGCAAGGCAGGCATCTTTAGGGATGTTTCCTCTGTAATCCATAAGGTGACATCCACGTTCAGATGGGCGATGGCAATTTGTATGGTATTGGCTATTACTGAAGAGATCGCTTCTTGTTGACCACCCGAGCCAGGGACCCCTTTATAACTCGGGCTCTTCAGTTTTCCGTTGTTTCCGTTCTCTCCGATTGCTGCAACATCACGCTTGCATCCTTTGGGAGCTTGTCCTTTCCAGAAGCTTAGCCCGGGCGCGGCATTCTTTAATGAAGTGCCCGCTCTTCCCGCAATACAGACACAACTTTAACTTCCGTCTCTTTTCTTTTTCTTCAGCTGTAAGAGGACCCCGTATTCCTCCGATTTGCATGGGCTCTGTTCCTTCTGTTGTTCTGGCATGTTCTTCGGTAGCGGGTTTTGGCCTTGAGAGGTAAAAACGATTCTCACCCAGAGTTCTGTCCCCTTTTCGTTCTTGTAGTCGGTGGTCCAATTGTACCGTGAGGTCAATCAGCTCCTCGCAAGTCTGGGGTAGCTGAACCACCTGTGACAGAACATCCTTCAATTCTCCGCGCAATCCCTGGTAAAACAGAGTGGTGCGTTTCTCGTGGGGCCAATCGGTTTCCACTAGGAGTCTGTTAAACATTGTTATGTTCGTTAATAAATCCTGGGATCCCTGTCTGTGGGTTACTAATTCCCTATCCAGAGTCATGACATGTGATTTGCGGTCAAACAATTTCCTCATCTCGAGACAGAAATTCGTAAAGTTGTACAGGATGGGGTCATTTCTTTCAATCAGCGGAATAGTCCAGCTCACCGCATTACCCCCCATATAGGACATTACGAAAGCTGTTTTGGCTTGCTCCTCTTGGAACATCACCGGTTTACATAGGAAGTGTAACCAGCATTGGCTTAGAAAAACTTCGAATTTCTTTTGATCCCCAAAAAAGCGTTCAGGAGGCGCTAGCTGAATTCCTGTATTCTGTAGCACTTGGATGGAGGGAGTAGGCTCTGTGGCATGAGGGGATGCTTGTGCTGCAGAAAAGAACCCTGTTTCTTGCATTTTATCAGAAGGGGATGTATGTATCGTATACACCGGAGGAGGTGGGTTCACCCCTTGATGTAGTAGCCCGTTCCTGTACTGTCGGGTTTACCCTTACGGGACAGACCTGCCACTTCTCTACGCAATGTACCCATCTCCTTCCGTAATTCTTGGTTTTCTGTTCGCAAGTTATGAACCTCTATCTGGAGAGACGTAATGCTCTCCAGAAGAGAAGACAAGACCGCTTTGGTATCCATCGTCCGGGCTGGGCAACAGTCTTGGGCTTGACAATCTGTCAGGATATGTCAGCAGCGCAAAATAAGTATTGCCACTAACCTCTTATATCCGCCAGCGGGGACGAAGGATTGCAGAGAGGCCCCGTACTCCCCTGAGCGTAACCTCCCACAGAGTAATGACACACTTCTATGCAAGGGAACACTCCGGGGAAAAGGGAAGTGGATAAAACAACAAATGATGCTGCTGGGATGGTGTCTTTTTACGCCTAAGTCTGGTCTAGATACTTGGTTATCTTCAGAAGCCACCCCACAGGTAGATACTGTAGGTGAAAGAAGAGAGAGATGTGTGAGAGGCAGCACAGGGAGTAGCAGACATACCAATAGTATATATCACACAACTAATTCGCATACTCACAACACTTATGCAGCAATACGATGAAAGAGCAATATGAAATGATAATCCAGTGAGAACCACATAAATATCAAGGAGGCAGAGTAAAGTAGGACGTGAAAGGGGTCTCAGAGTCAAAGTGAGTACTAGGTAAGTAGAAACAAATGTCACATTCAGATGTGCATGGCAAGAGTAATCTTTAGCGTGAGTCTATAAACATTGCAATCCAGAAGTAAGTACACAAATTGTCTTGTAAACCTTGAATGACACCACAATATACACGAACAAACTGTTTGAGCCACAGCGCTATTCGTATTCTTTTTACTGTTGGCAGACACAGTACTATTAAGGCCTTTGACGATGCCACAAAAATGAAAGTACACACTGCTCAAACCACAGCGCTATGTGTACTCTTTCCGCTGTTGTCCAGCACAGCGTTTTGAGCACGATGCAAGCCGCCCGAGCACTCCCGCTGTGTAAGAACAACGGAACCGGGCTGACAAAGCTCAGAGTCTCGTATGCGGAAGGAGCGCTTCTGCCCTTCCCTTCCGCTTTAGCATAACGATACCTGACAAGGAGTTGTTCACGGTCGCGGGGGATGACCGGGAACACCTGGGAGGTCTGAGTTCCCCGACAAGTGCAGGAATTCTAGTCGGCAGTGATTCCGCTACTGGAAGGCAGCAACTCAAAAAGTATTCCATGCGCAAGGAGATCTAATCCGGAAGTGAATTGAATTGTCAAGCCCCGACCCCAGGAAGGGGAGGGGCTTTATAGAACCGGATTTCGAGGTGGCGCCGGATCCTCATTCCTGCCATACTTCCCAAGGGATTCTGGGACATGTAGTTTACTGAGCGCCAACTGTCAGAGGGGGGCGCCATATTCCCAACATTCATAGCATCATTCACACAGGGGAGGGAAGCCCTATGTGTGGATGTGTTTGACCCCTTCATTCCCAGCCCCCGCTGGGTGATCGCGACATTGTGACAGTACAAACTCTAGTGAGTGGGGGGTAGCGTGAAGATCTCTTGCGTATAATAGAAGGTCGTCTGCATATAAGGAGATTGTATCCGTGCTGTTACCCAGGGGAATACCCATGTCCACCCGGGCACAAATGAATGCCGCTAGGGGCTCCACCGCCAGGGGGAAGAGGAGCGGGGAGAGTGGGCAGCCCTGGTGAGTCCCGCAGCCCACCCGGATGGAGTCCGATTTGTAGGGGCCAGTTCTTACGCGGATCGTTGGATGTTTATATAATAGCCGAACCATGCTGAGTAAATAGGGGCCTATGCCAAACCTTGGCAGCACTGCAAAAAGGTAGTCCCACTCCAGGGAATCAAATGCTCTCTCAAGGTCGAGCACAAGGCATCCCGTGCGGGCCCAGTTCAGGGGGGCGTACTCGGCTACTCTGAAGTAGCGACGGAGATTGAGTGCGGTGTTCCGCGCAGGGACAAAACCATTTTGGTCTGCGTGCACCAAGTAGGGCACGTAGGGAGCAAGCCCGGTTGGCAAGCGCTTTCGCCAGGACTTTATAGTCAGTCTTTAGGATAGCTAGTGGTCTGTAAGACCCCAGGGCCGTGGGATCCCTACCTGGCTTCAACAGGGAGATGACGTTAGCTGTGCAAAGAGAGGGAGGGAGAGTTGCGCTGTCAAGCGCTGCTGTATAGCACGCATGTAAACGGGGCACCAGGGTCTCAGCATAAGCCTTGAAAAACTCTGTAGGGAACCCATCAGGGCCTGGTGTCTTTCCCGATGCAAGGGACGCTAGCGCTTCCCTGATCTCCTCCTCAGATAAGGGGGCATCTAACTCTAGAAATTGGTCAAAGGATAGGGAGGGCAGCTGTACAGAGTCTAGGAACGAACCTATTTGGTGAGAGTCACTCTGCGCGCTAGATGAGTAAAGTGCAGCGTAATGCTTGGTCCTCGCCTCGTGTATGCCTCGCTGTGTGTATCTCATTTGACCGAGCTCATCCTCACACCATACCTTATGTGATCAACAAAAGAGAACTTTCAGAGTACTACAGAGAGAGGAGCTTAGGCTCCAACCACATGTTGTTTTATCTGAGCACTGGACTTGAGTGGGCCGGAGTTGCGTGCTTCCATTTAAAAGAGTGCTTGTATTGTGCTTTGTGGCTTGTGGCAAAGAGTACACTCAATGCACTAGGGCTGAGCTGGTTATGGTGGCAAGCTAACTGTGAGAAGCTGGCCTGGTATATGATCTCCACTAATTAAAGTGGGCACCTTGAACAAGTCCAGACAACCCTTTTGGTGATTTAAGAGGTCTCAGACAACGTTAGAAAGCTATCCAAGTGGTAGATGTGGAGAGCAGCCTTGAGGCTTAGTCTTGAAGGAGTGTAAAGCAGCTTGTTTTACCAGAATGCAATCTTACAGTAGTGATTAAATGAAAGAGAACCACACAAGGTATTTATAAAAATATGTATTTATTATATAATAATCTCTAGTATGTTTCAGTATCTCCTACACGGAGATATACACAAAGCACACAATACTTAAGCAAAGAAATGACAGTAAATAGCACTTATACACAGTGGGACCCAGGGGGGGAACAAACCATATATTAAGAAAGTGGTATAAGAACCACGACTCGAGTCAGGACAATGTCGAGAGGACGTAGAATTGCTGGGACCCCAAGGAACCACCCAAGGTGAGTAGATAGGGACCCCGCGGAGAACGGGTGCAGTGTGGGAACACTACCGCGTGCTCCGTACAACTCTATGGGAAAGTCGCAGTTGGAGTTTTAGAGATTAAGGACCCTTCCCAGTGGACTTTGAAGAAACCCCGTGGAATACAGAAGGTTGGAGAGCCACCCCACCCATGCATACCAAAGTACCCAAGTTACCTATCCCAGGGAAGCCGGGTGCATAGGTGTGAAGTGGCGTCGGAAACCGCCGTCGAACTCAATGGAGGACTTCAAGAAAGTGCCGCTGCTGGAAGGGAGAAGAATGTCCGTTGGAATCCAAACATGGATTCTTGTCGGAGTACCTAAAAGCAGAGGGGACAGAGTCTGGGTCACTTGAGAGTGACCAGGGGCTCGGTAGACGAATGCCCACCGATGTCGGGTGCTTCAGGATAGTTGACGGTACTCTTGACTCTGCAGCTGCGGGGACCAGGCGACATTGAGGACAACCAGGAGCTGGATGCGAGCTGTCCCACGAATGATGTCGAGTGCTGAGGGGTCGGTGTCTGGCGGGAGCACCAACAAGCCTTGGCAACAGCAACCCATGCAGGAAGTCAAGAAAGTGTACGGATCGGACTAGCAAGGTCCAGGAGACTCACCACAGCAAGGGAAGTCAGGGCAGGCCTGGAGCAACCAGGGGGGCCCAAGAAAAGCAAAGTTGACCCTCAATTGGACCCACAGGCCAGAGGCATAGGAGTCGCGAGAGGACCTCGAGCAGCTTCACAAAACAGCAAGCCACGGAGCACTCGGTGCGAGGTGGATGAAGATCTTTGTGGAGAAAGTAGGCAGAGAATGGGGCTACTCGGAGCCCAATGCACTTGTCAAGGAATTGCTAACAAGCACATGCACTTGCAAATACACGCGGTGCACAGGGGTTCGGGTATTGTAGCCCCCACGAGGGATACTGGCCTCAAACTTGATGAGAGGGCCGCTCAAGCCTTGAGGGACATAGAAACCCACCTCTTGTGTTGCTGGATCCTTCAGAGTCCGTAGGAGCTTGGGATCAGCAGACCGGTCAGCAGTGTTGAGGTGCCTGCGAATGCAGGGGAGTGACTCCTTCACTCCAAGGGAGATTATCTTCAGTTGTCTTGGGTGATCCACAGTTCCTACACGGATCCTGTACGGTGCACTGGCACAGACAATGCAGCAGACTGAGAGGGAGACGAAGGCAGGCCCAAACGAAGTCCAGCGAAGTCCAGAGGCCCCAGACAGTCGCAGTGCAGTGGTTTCAGTTCTGAATCTTGTCCACAACGAATCTAAGGTCCTACAGTCAGGTAAGCCCTTAAGTACCCATGGGAGGGGGTTGGAAAGATTCAGGGGACCCTCCCAGGGGGGGTCTGGACAGGGGGGAGGTTACTCCCATGTCCTTTGTCCAGTTTCGCGCCAGAGCGTTGGTTTGAACTGGACTATGCAAAGGGACACCAAATGTGCCCCTCAGGCAGAATTTCAGTCACTGGCAAGGGCACCCACCCAGCCCTAATACACTAAATCCTGTCTGGGAGGTGGTCACACCTCCCTGTGACAGGGTGACTATTGTTCTGCCTTCCCCTGCTCGAGCTTGGCTCAGCAGCAGGAGGGCAGAAATGTGTCTCTGGTCGGCAGCAACCATTTTGTGCTGTCCGGAGTTAGAAGGCTGGCACGGGAACACCAGGGACCCCACGAAGGACGCTTCTGAGGGGTGGAATTATACCTCCCACACCGGTTACCGGTGTGGGGGTATGATACCAACATGTTTGACACCAAACACGATAGGGTTTGTTTCAGCCGTTTTAGAGTTGGTCATCAGGCGGTTGCATAATGCCCCTCTATACTAATATATGGCTGCTTCACTGACAACCCAGGAGAACGGACTCCGTAGACTGCAGGGATGTCCTGCTCATGCAGGGGCACCCTCCCACTTAGAACCAAACACGCTGCCCTCAGGATTGTAAAGGCCACCTATAGGGGTGACTTATAGGTTTTAAGTGCAGTGACCCTTAGATATAGTAAACCTATATCAAAAGTAAGTGGTGCATGCACCGACTTACACAGGCTGCAATGGCAGGCCTGTAGTTCCATTTTAAGTAGCCTCTCATGGGTGGCATAATACATGCTGCAGCCCATGGGAGGCCTCTAGGGTACCTATGCCCTGGGTACATGTGTACCATATACTAGGGATTGGCAAGGGTACCCTAGTATCCAATCTGGAGTGTACCTAAGTACATAACAGTTTAGGGAGAAATCAGATAGACTGGGGTCCTTATTAGCAGGATCCCAGTTAGACTAGTCAAAAACAGTGTTACATCAAGCAAAATATTGGGGGTAACCATAAGAAGCAGATCTTACTTTCCTACACTAAGGATCATGGCTATAAGCCTGATCAGCTTATTATTATATCTTACGATAAAGGCAGTGTGCCTAACATATTTATTGTGGAAAGAATATGTTACCATCAATCCACTTATGGATGCATTGTTATTTTTCTGTATGAAAGCCCGCAGAGAAGGATTTGGTTACATGGAATCTCATAGATTGCTGTAATAGGCAAGGGTTTTGGTATTTTGCTTTGGCAACTCCAATTTTGTATACATTGGTAATTTTATGACTGTATCCTGATGGTTACCTTGTAAGAAAGCTTAGGCGCAGCACATTAGACCTGAGTTGGTTATGGTGACAAGCTGACAACTACAGCCTTAGGCATGACTGGTGCACTAGGAAATGTTATGCAAGATGCCATAGTTCTGGTCTGTTTATTATAAAAACTTATCAAAAGGCGGTAGCCCTGACTTATTAATTGTGAAAAGCAGTTGTTAAAGCCAACAGGCCTTGGATGAGGGATTGTTCTCACACTATGTTACAGGCTGTAGTCAGGTAACCGTTTACATGCAGTCTCCCTGGTTGTCATAATAGGCAACGGTTTTGGTGTTGGTCACCCACTGTGACAAACCCTGGGAGAAGAGGATTTTCACAGTGATGATTCTTCTTAGGCCCTATTGAGAGGGGTTGTACATTGTTTTGTCAACTGTAATTTATATACTTGTAATTTATTGACTGTATGCCTCATAGTTGCCTCATGAGAACGATAATACTCAATACAGTGGGCATAGGTTTTGTATGGGTACAAGCTAGTAATAAAGGCTTTTGGCCTTATTGGTTCACTAGATAAAGTTATATCTGATGCCATCGGTCTGAACTATGCATTATATAAAGTTATGAAGGAAGATAGTAGCCTGACCTATTCATTGTGAAAAGCATGTGTTAAAGCAATACACTTTTAAAGTAGATTGTTATTACACTGTGTTAAAGGATGTAGACAGATATTTTGCTACATGGATTCTCACAGATAACCATACTAGCCAAGGGTTTTGGTGATGCTACCTCCTCTGAGAAACCCCTAGGGTGAACATTGGAGTGCCACAATTCTTGTTAAGCACTTTTGAGAGTGACTGCATATTAGTTAACCAACATATACATATTTTAGTTGGGCATGCCTGATGGTTACCAGTTTATTCACGTTATAGGATGCCTAATCAGTTTATGGTGACAAAGGCTTAATTGGTTAATTGGGAAACTTTATGTCAGAAGCCTTAGGTCTGATATGTTTACTATGAAAGGTTATGACAAAGATGATAGGCCTGACTTATTTATTATGAAAAGCATTTATAAAAGCCAAAAGGCCTTTTATACAGGATTGGTGTTACACTGTGTTAAGGAACGTAGACAGGCATTTTGGAAGGTCACAGATCTCCATACTAGTCAAGGATGCTGATGGTGGTTACTCCCTTTGACAAATTGTGAAGGGTAGGAGATTTGCAATTTTGGAATCCCAATCCACCATAAGAGGGTTGTATATTGCTCTTCCAACAATAATTTTGTACACATTAATAATTTTATAAATGTATAATTTGGGGCTGCATTGTGGGATATGTTATGCTAAAAAAAAACAGGCGACATTTAGTCATGGTGCCAGGCCAATTTGAAAGGATTTATGCCTGGTTGGTTGACTGGGAAAAGCTATGCCAGGTACTGTAATAGTCAAGGGTTTTGGTGTTTGGTAACCCCCTTCTGACAAACCGTAGGTATAGAAGATTTGCACAGCAAAAATACCTGTTAGGCAGTCTTATGAGAGATAGTATTTTGCCTTGCCAACTCTAATTTTGTATATATTTGTAATTTTATGGCTGTATGCCTGATGGTAGTCTTGTGGGGAAGCTTGCCCTTAGTAGAGCTGACCTGAGTTGGTTTTGCTGGCAAGCCAATTATAACTGCTGTAGGCCAGATTGGTGTGCTGGGAAAAGTTATGCCAGATGCCATAGTTCTGGTCTTTTATGCAGTTATGGCAAAGGCAGTCGGCCTGACATGTTTATTATGAAACTAAAAAGAGGGGGGGGGGGCTATAACCCTTTAGAGCCTGGGCTACACTACTAGAAAAAGAAAAATGAAATTGGCTCTAGTAGGATAGATATATTAAATTTCATGAAGAAGTAAACATATTATTTGTAACCTCACTGGAACTGAAATCACCCTTTGAGATTGAATCCTGTATATTCAATTAAACTGAGTACAATTATTATTAGAGGCATTTCTGTGCTACAGCCAGGAAAAGCAAATGCCTTGTGAAATCCAAAAACGGAGTATAGAAGGCGGTCGGTCATAGTTTTGGGTCGCAAACTCGATCTGCAAACCGGCGTGTGGGAATGCTTACTACACCAAGGCATTTGGACCTGGGACTTTTTCATTAGCCGGCCTGCCCCTGAGACATCCTGTCTCTGACTGCCTGATTCTGATCCCTGGCCCTTCATGTAACACTGTTAAGAGTGGGCGTTTACAGCCAAGTAGCAAAGACCTTACAGCTTCCCCCTGAAGGCTCCGACTGCGGTGCTTTCATTCTGTCTCGCTAGCAGTAACTCTCCGAACCGACTGCTCTGCTATTCCAATTAAATGCTGGGGTGACATTTGTTCTGCATAGTCCTGAAGAGGCCACAAATAACAGCACCAAAACGGGTCAACCCACACTCCCTAGGACCAACGCAAAGAAGAAGAAATAACACAGAATCCGAATGTTGCTATAGACCAATCCTATATCGTTAGCTGAATGCAATTTATTTGTGTACCATATGAGCAGGTCAATTGTAATTTTGTGCTTTTACCTAGAGATGGCAATCCTTGGTCGCCTTTAGTAACAGTGCATTGGCCGTCTTCGCGGTACTATTGTTCACCTGCATACAAATGGTTTTTTTAATGTATTTTTGTTTCTGAGGTATATTAATAACAATTCCTAATAGTACATAAGACCAGTTGATAAGCCTTATGATGTTTCAATCAGTCGCCATTTTTCTTCTTGTAAAGTATGCAAGCAAATTTGAACAAGTAAACACTGTTATGAGAACTATTTTTGGTGTCACTCCTTTCCTGACTGTAGCACAGTAATGCCTCTAATAATGATTGTACTCCGTTTAATTGATTATACAGGATTCAATCTCAAAGGGTGATTTCAGTACTAGTGAGATTACAAATAATAGGTTTACCTAGTCATGAAATGTAATATATCTAACCTGCTAGAGCCAATTTCATTATGTTTATTATGCAAAGCATATGTTAAGGCCAACAGGCTATATCATTGGACTGTGAGTATACCCTGTGAAAGTCTTTAGATATATATTTTGTTACCTGGATTCTCACTAATTACTTTAGAAGGTAAAACGTTTTGGTGTTGAGTACCTCCTTTGAAAAAACCTTTGGATACATTTACAGTGTGATAATTCTTGCTACACCCTCTTACGGGGGCCTGAATGGTTTAGTTGTCTGCAAAGCACTAGTAATAAAAACAAATCACTAAAAATATATACATCTATAAATTCATATATATATACATATAACGATGGGCTTTGGATCAGCCTTCATTTGCCACTGGTCTGCTTGAGTGTCATTCTCACTTTGCTTAACCCTATGACGGCATGGAGCAATCAGTCAGCCCCCTTCAACCACTGGCATTATTGCCCTGTGAGTGTTAGCATTTTGCCTGATCACACATGCACCTCTGTATGAAAATTAGTGTGATTCAGTGCTGCAACTTGTGATTCAGTGCTTTACTTTACCATTATTTTGTCTCCATGGGACTACATTAATTTTCTTTTCCTGCAGCTCCGTAGACCGTGCCACTGGTGGCCTCGCATGCTGCTCATTTTATCTGCAATGCACTGTATTCTCAGGTGGCCATTGCTTCTAAACTGGACAGCTATCTTTGTATGAAATTGTCTATAGCAGTGTTTTTCCAAATTATGGGTCACGACCCACTTGTGGGTCGCAATCTGATTTTTGGTGAGTCAGGAATATCCGAGCAATAAATTAACATGCCTTAAAATGATGTGTCAATCTTGTCAATTTGCATGCTTGAATGAAAGAGGTCAAATGTCAGGCTATGTCTTCTGACAAGTTGCTGCTTATTTTTTTAACATGAGCTTGGTGTTTACTTTTCTTCCTCTGACTACAAAGTGGGAGGAGTTTTTAAAGTGAATTATGTGACAGTCTTAGAATATCGGTTTTTTTGCAACACACAACAAAATGTAAATACCTGTAAATGAAAAGTATGCATACAGCAGTTAGGAAAGCATAAATGAAGATGAATATTTTTTGGTATTTCTGAAGTGTGCTGGAAACAGAGATTTTAATAGGATCAAAACAAATAAAGCCACTTTAATTGGTGATACACAAATGATGAATACTCACAGAAACCCCATTTCCGCACATTATCATTTAAATGCTGTATGCTATATAGTTTTATCAGTAGAACACTATGTGTGCAAAGAAAGTGGCCATTTCAATTAAATATGTGCTGTTTGTATATTACAATGCACTACCACACAATGCATTAGTTACATTATAAAATCGCCAATCCTCATGTCCATTAAAAGTAGATGGGTTGGATGCCCGGCCAAATGGGAAAAGATCTGGTCTGCCTGGGAGACGTTTAGGGTGGAAACAGGTTAAACGTTAAAAGGGAGCATGATAAACAGAAGGCAGACCAAGGACCGAATGATTGCAAATTTGAATGTATGTAATGTGTATTTGTTCCTGCTATGTAACCGACCGGCATTACTTTGTGTCTAAAGTATTGTAAAGATGTACCAAAGCTTGGTTTAATAAAAAGAAATTAAAAAAAAATAAAGTAGGTGGGTTGCGAAAGTTTGTCGTTCTGAAAAGTGGGTTGTGTACTAAAAGGTTTGGGAACCACTGGTCTATAGGATTTGATTGCTTACCATCTTAGTCTGACCAACATATTGCTTCTAAACATGGTGGCCATTTTGTAACTTTAAAACCATGATGCACTGTGTAAAATATAATTGCTAGACCGCCAACCGCAGCTATGTTTAATTTTATTTTGGCATTGCCAATGTTTGTTTAAACCTACCTTCTATTGTTCCTAATAATGTTTCAATTGCGTGAGCTTGTTGCTTTTCAAGTGCACGATCAAGGATTCCTCCCTGGAGGCAAAGGAGTTCTCCCTCCCTACAATGTCGCCCTTCCGTCTGTTTAGTGACATACACTACTCAGGAAAGACTCCACCTTGCAGCTATTTCCCTAACACAATAGGGCTGCTAAATTTAAAAGTCCAATTGGAAGAAACCTGCAGAACATGCAACAGTTTTACTCTAGCGACGTCTTCCTATTTGCTACTTACATAGTAAGTTATATTTGCCAATAACATGTTATATTTGCATGTCGGAGACATGGACTTTACACACAAGGAGCACCCAGGCCTGATTCAATTTATAGACTATTGTTAATATGGTCAGCTATTGAATTGTCAGGGCAAAGCATTTCCAAAATGTGATTGAGCTGATGTTTTGCGTCACATGCACTTGTTTGATGCATAGTATACAGCACTATGAATGCAGTCATCTCCAGATGGGCCTAACTACTAAGGCTATGTGTGGTGTGCTCATATGCAATGGTACATGGCTTCCCAAATTTAAGTTGATACGTATCAAACCAATGACTAACAGTGTGCCTCAAAATGCCAAATAAACTTTTGGCGCAGAATACTGTCCTGCCTAAACGAAGTACTATCGTGGGAACTCCCATTTGACCCACGACTCTTCCTCTTACACAGTACGGACGACATTGGGGGAAATAAGTGTTAGACTTGGCATCTTTTGGCGTGTTTCCCCTGACTTTTTGCTTTCTGACCTCCCGGTTTTGACTCTGTTTTTGCTGGTGTGATGATTCTGCGCACTTTCCTCACTGCGGTCCAGTGGGAAAGTGCAAGTGCTCCTGTATAAAATGTGTTATGGATTGGTGTTTCCATGATTGGCCTATTTGGTTTATCTGTCAGCCCCTTGTAAAGTGCACTGCGAGTGCCAGGGCCTATAGACCAAATGCTGTTGGTGGGCTGCAGCACTGGATTGTGCCACCCACGCAAACAGCCCGTAAAGTGTAACTCGGGCCTGCCATCGCAGAGCCTGTGCGCAGCCTGGGGCTGCCATGTCGACTTGGCAAGTGCACACACTTGCAAGTCCCTAAACCTTCCCTTTGCTACATGTTAGTCACCCCTAAGGTAGGCCCAAGGTACCCCTGTGGGCAGGGTGCGGTGTAGGCGAAAGGTAGGACATGCCCGGGTGTGTGCGGCATGTCCTGATAGTGAATTACAGCCTAGTACGTTTTTCACTATTACAAGGCTACCTGTTCCCCTAGGCCAGAACGGGCGGTTTTGATTATTACAGTATATAATCCTAACTGACCCCGGGAACATGGTAGAAATTCGAGTTTAGTATGCCTGGACTCAGAATGATAAAATGCAGCTTTTAGTAAGGTTGGTTTTAACATTCTGTGTTTGAAAATACCACTTTTAGAAAGTGGGTATTTTCTTGTCTAACCATCCAAGCCTGCCTCTGCGAGATTGTGTATTCCGTGTCTGGAATGTGAGTGACCGGGGCTGGGGGATGCCAGGAGACAGGGTGAGTCAGCGCAGGGCTGAATAGCCAGATCGACCTGTAGATGGGTGGGAGGGGTCGCACCTGGGCCCTGAATAGGACAGTGCCTTCCCTCCACAATGCTGGCTCCACCTCCTGTGGTGCGTCTGATGTCCCTGGCCCACTCACTGAAAGAAGGGACGGAGACTTGTCAACAAAGTGCTCCAGAACTGGTTTGGACTAGGCGAAGGCCTCTCTGCCTTCAGAGAACAAAGGAATTTGGGATATAAATATTGGGGCCCTGACCCCATGAATTTAGATCTCGCTGGAATCAAGGAACCTGCCAAGACGAAGAGCTGGAAGAGCTGCCAGGAGGAGTACTGCCCCTTTGCTGTGTTGTTGCTTTGTTGGGTTGGCCTGCAGTTGCTGCTTCTGTCTTGGGCAGTGAAAGGACTGGACTGAACTTTCTCCAAACTTGTGCTGAGTATCTCCAAGGGCCAGAAACCGAGCTGGCCTCCTGTTAAGAAGTCTCAGGGACTGCAAAGACTTCACAAGCCTCTGGCTACCGCTTCTGGAACGCTGTTTCAGTTGCCACAGAGGAAGGGAACCGCAACCGACTCCGTCAACCGAATCCATCCCTGGCCGGTGACCTGTTTGCACCGCAGACCGCATCGCCCCGCTTCGCATCGCAACCCTGGTCTCACCGTGGGCGACGTCCGACGCCGCCAACATCGAGCCGCTGCTTGCACCGTGACCTGTGGGCACCGCAGTTCGCATCGCATCGCTTCACTGGGCCAGCCGGACCAGACCGACACTGTCGCTGCAACTGGCTCAAGAGTCGAGACCGCACCGCATTTGGGGCACCGCTCGCACGTCTGCGACGCACCGCTCTGACTCGCATCGCTGTCCGACGCCAGCTCCCGCACTCCGGCTGGGTCGCCTGCATCGCAACCTGTCAGCACCGCATCGAGCATCGTCTCACCCTGCATCGCACGCCTTGGGCTCACCGACTCCGTCTGCACGACGCTCATCGAGCCGCTGCCTGCACCGCATCGAGGGACACCGCACCTTGCATCGCTCCGTCTTGCACCGCAACCGCGACGAACGCCGACCGGCTCGTACACTCCGTACCAGCCACAACGAGAAAAGGTACTGTGACCGAGTCTGTTCATGACTCTGCTGGCCCGTATCGACGCGGTCGGCTGGAACTGTTAGACTCTGTGGTTTTCAGCATCACGGTAGGCTCGGACGGAGCTACCGACTCGTACGAACTTTGCTTTTGTGCTATTCCTGCAAAGAAGAAGTTAACGTATCAAGTATTCATTCGTAAAGTATAGTATTGTGGATTTTTGTCGTAATTGGTCTTGTCTTGAGTATATAAAATATTGGTTATTTTTCTAAACTGGTGTGGTGTCCGTTTGTAGTGCTTACACTGTATTACTGTTGGTTATGTGCAAATGCTTTACACACTGCCTCTGAATTAAGCCTGACTGCTCGTGCCAAGCTACCACGAGGGTGAGCAGGGGTTACTTCACGAGTGTAACAACCCTTACCCTGACTAGGAAGAAGGGTCCCTACTTGGACAAAGGTGCAAGCCCTTGCCAACTAGAGATCCCATTTCTAACATTGGTTGTCAGCGGTGAGGATAGGACTTGTGTTTGCACTTGACTTACAGTGATTGGTGTGCACTACTACCATATCGCAGACCATTACGTACCACATACTGGTTCTTTTTCTTTTGGCCTATTTTTGATCTTGCCAGTTTTCAACTCACGACTTTTGTCATGCCTGAATCAATTGCATCATCCGTTGCATCTCTGGAAGTTATCTTTGAGGAGGACAGGTTGGAATCCTACGCCGTAAAGGAATTACGAGCGATTTGTAAAAATCTGAAAGTCCAAATTAAAGGCCTCACAAGGAAGGAGGAGCTACAGAAGGCGCTGAGGGCCTGGGTAGCAGCCAGACATGCCAATGGGCAGCCTGGTGGTCTCAGTGAGGAGGCGTAGGAGCCTATTTCCAGGGTGGATGTGCTTTTGAGTAGGGGGGAACCCGCCAGGTCAGGCAGCAGCAGTCTGTCCCCAGAGGAGCTGGAGGACAGGCGGGAGGCAAGGCAGTTCGAGCTGCAGAAGCTCAGGCTGGAGAGTGAGCGGGAGGAGAAGAGATTGGCCATAGAGGAGAGGAAGATGCTCTTAGAGCATGAGAGAGAACTGAAGGAGCTAGAACTTAGGAGTAAGTCAGGCTCAGATGGTGGCAGCAATTCGTCCAGAAAGGCAGACAGGATTGTGCACATTCCCAAGAACGTAGGCAAGGAGTTCAAGAAGGGGGATGACATACAAAGGTGGTTCCAGGGTTATGAGGCAGCCATACACATGAATGGGGTCCCTGAGGAGAATTGGGGAGCAGGATTGTGGCCACTTTTCCCGGAAGAAGCAAGGGATGCTCTGATAGCTTTGGGTAAGGGGTATCACCTCACCTATGCTGACATGAAGGATGCCCTTCTCACGAAGTATGGTCTTACTCCTGAAAAGTACAGGGATCAGTTCAGGTCCAGTAAGAAGTCTGATGTCAACACTTGGTTGGAATGTGTGGATGTGTTCTGCAGGTCTCTGGATGGTTGGGTGAAGGGCAGTAGCGTAACAGATTTTCAGGGGCTCTACAACTTGATTGCATGGGAGCACTTGTCTAGTCTATGTTTTGCAGATCTGCGCCAGCACCTAGTTGATAGTAAGCTAACTGACCCCAGGAAGCTTGCTATGGAAGCGGACCGCTGGGTGAGTACCAGGGTCCACAAGAAAGCGTTTGGGGGAGACTCAGCCAAAGGTGTGCAGGGTCCCCAGCAGAAAGGTGGGGGGACAAGGGTAAAGCACAGGAGTTCTCTAAAGGGCCCCAAACTAGTACCCAGGGTAAAGGTTCCCAGCCCCCGGTGATAAGAAGAAAGGGGTCTCTACAGGGAAGCCTGTTGAGACCGGCCCCCGCAAGTGTTATGCATGTGACCAGGTAGGTCACTTTAAGGGGGACCCCAAGTGCCCGAAGGGGACACAGCCACCCACCGGTGGACAGTCCAAAGTGTTGGCTAGTGTAGCGCTTGGGGAGGAGGGGTGCCCACAGGAGGGTGGGGATCCCGCAGAAATGACCCTTGTCTCACTCGGGGACAGTGAGATGGTCCCAGGAAACCAGGTGCCCCCTAACACAAAGAAATATAGCACCTGGGTGACCATCAATGGGAACAGGGTAGAGGCTCTCAGAGATACTGGAGCCAGTGTGACCTCAGTCCGGTGTCACCTGGTGTCTGAGAAGCAAGTAGTCCCAGGAGCATTCCACCAAGTAGTTGCTGTCGACAACTCTGAGCGCCAGTGTATGGTGGCGCAGGTTCCCTTTGAATGGGGGGTCTCAGGTCCCTTGAGGGTGGTTGTGAGCCCTACCATGCCTGTAGATTGTCTGCTAGGAAACGACCTGGAGCAGTCCTCATGGAAGGAGGTTGAGCTCAGGTCTCACTTGGAGATGCTTGGGTTGCCAGAGTGGGCATGCGTGTCTACTCGGTCAATGGCGGCCAGAAAGGGTGATCAAGAGGACTTGGAGCCTGAAACAGTGGCCCAAGTCCCTGCCAAGAGAAAGGGCAGGGGCGCGGGAAACCGGCCCCCGAAGTTCCCACGGACCGGGAGGAGGCGGACCTCGAGGGGGACGCCCGGTGCCTACAGGGGAGCAAGTAGCCGAACTGGGAGACATCTCTGAGCTGACCCATTGGCAGCAAGAAGGGGGTCCCACCAGGGAGGAGTTCTGCAGGGAGCAGAACGAGTGCCCTACTCTGGAGGGTCTGCGGCGGCAGGCTGCAGACCAGGCAGCTGGTAATCAGTCCGGGTCACATCTGATCTACTGGGAGAGCGGTCTCCTATACAGTGAGCCTAAGGTTGCTGAGCCTGGGTCAGCCCGTGTGCTGGTGGTACCCCAGCGCTTCAGGACCTTCCTACTGGGTCTGGCTCATGACGTGCCTTTGGCAGGACATTTGGGGCAGGACAAGACCTTTGACAGGCTTGTCACCCACTTCTTTTGGCCCCAAATGCGAAGGCAGTCAGATGCACACTGTAGGTCTTGCCAAACTTGCCAGGCAAGTGGTAAGAGTGGGAGGAAGGTCAAAGCTCCTCTCCAACCTTTTCCGGTTGTTGGAACACCCTTTGAAAGGGTAGGGATGGATATAGTGGGGCCACTGGATCCCAAGACAGCCATGGGCAACAGGTACATCCTGGTCTTGGTGGACCATGCCACCCGGTACCCGGAGGCAATCCCTCTCAGGACAACGACGGCGCCAGTGGTGGGCCGGGCGTTAATGGGGATCTTTTCCCGTGTGGGATTCCCCAGAGAGGTGGTTTCCGATAGGGGGACCAATTTCATATCGAAGTATATGACATCCCTGTGGAAGGAGTGTGGTGTAACCTACAAGTTCACCACTCCTTACCACCCACAAGGAAACGGTCTGGTGGAGAGATTCAACCAGACCTTGAAAGGCATGATCAAGGGTCTAACAGAACCCATGAGGCGTAAGTGGGACGTCCTCTTGCCATGCCTACTCTTCGCATACAGGGAGGTGCCTCAGAAGTCTCTTGGGTACAGCCCCTTTGAGCTCCTGTATGGCCACCCTGTCAGAGGACCTCTGAGTTTGGTAAAGGAAGGCTGGGAGGCAGCTCCCAGGAAAACTCCCCAGGATGTATTTAGCTACATGCTGGCCTTTAGAAACCAAACTGCCCGCTTCAGGAAACTCGCTCAGGCGAACCTAGAAGCCAGCCAGGAAGAAATGAAGAGATGGTATGACCAGAACGCCACTCTGGTCGAATTTCAACCTGGGCAGAAAGTGTGGGTAATGGCCCCAGTGGCACCTTGTGCCTTGCAGGACAAGTGGACTGGGCCATATGAGGTAAAGGAGCGCAAAAGTGACGTCACCTACCTGGTGGATTTGCAGGCTCCAAGGAACCCGTTGAGGGTCCTTCACGTGAACCGCCTCAAGCCCCACTTCGAGAGGTCCGAAGTGAGTATGCTCTTGGCGACAGATGATGGGGTGGAAGAGGAGAGCGAGCCTCTCCCTGACCTCCTGTCTACCAAGGAGCATGATGGGTCAGTAGAGGGTGTGATCCTCTCCCCTACTCTGACTCGGGAGCAGCAGGGGGACTGTCGCCAGTTGTTGGGACAGTTCGCCCCACTGTTCTCTCTGACCCCCGGTGTTACTCACTGGTGTACCCATGACGTGGACACCGGTGACAGCCATCCTGTGAAGCACAAAATTTACAGGTTGACTGACCGGGTCAGAGCCAGCATCAAGGAGGAGGTCTCTAAGATGTTGGCGTTAGGGGTGATTGAGCCCTCCCACAGTCCTTGGGCCAGCCCAGTGGCCTTGGTCCCAAAGGCTGCGGCGCCCGGTGCCACTCCAGAACTCCGGTTTTGTGTGGACTACCGTGGGCTCAATGCCGTCACCAGGACTGACGCGCACCCCATCCCCAGAGCTGATGAGCTCATTGATCGGTTGGGAGCTGCCCGGTTCCTCAGCACGTTTGATTTAACGTCTGGGTACTGGCAGATTGCCTTAACCGATGGGGCCAAGGAGAGATCAGCATTCTCAACCCCAGAAGGTCATTACCAATTCCGGGTGATGCCCTTTGGGTTGAAGAATGCCCCTGCCACCTTTCAGAGGTTGGTCAATCAGGTGTTGGCTGGGCTGGAGGATTTCAGTGCCGCCTACCTGGATGACATTGCTGTGTTCAGTTCCAGCTGGGAAGAACATTTACAGCACCTTGAGAAAGTGTTGAGGGCTCTGCAAGGTGCAGGCCTCACGATCAAGGCCAGTAAGTGCCAGATCGGGCAGGGTTCGGTGGTGTACTTGGGACACCAGGTAGGAAGCGGCCAGGTGGCGCCCCTACAACCCAAGATTGACACCATTCTGGCTTGGGAGCCCCCAAGACCCAGACAGAGGTGAGAGCCTTCTTAGGTCTCACCGGTTACTATAGGAGATTTGTTAAGGGCTATGGCACCATCGTTGCCCCCTTAACAGAGCTGACCTCTAAGAGGCAGCCCAGGAAAGTGATCTGGACTGAGTCCTGCCAGAAAGCTTTTGATGCCCTGAAGGCAGCCATGTGCACGGCGCCCGTGCTCAAGGCACCTGACTTCTCCAAAGAATTTGTCGTGCAGACTGACGCTTCAGAGCATGGTGTGGGAGCGGTGCTCTCACAACTGAACGAAGAGGGCCTGGATCAGCCTGTAGTCTTCCTTAGCAGGAGACTACTTCCCAGGGAACAGAGGTGGAGTGCCATAGAAAGGGAAGCTTTTGCTGTGGTCTGGGCGCTGAAGAAGTTGAGACCATACCTGTTTGGGACTCACTTCCGGGTTCAGACAGACCACAGGCCCCTCAGATGGTTGATGCAAATGAGGGGCGAGAATCCAAAACTGCTGAGGTGGTCCATCTCCCTACAGGGAATGGACTTTACGGTGGAACACCGTCCTGGTACAGAACACGCCAACGCAGATGGTCTGTCCAGGTTCTTCCGCCTTAGTGAGGAGAACTCCAATGGGGTTGGGTAGTTCTCCCTACTTTCAGCTGGAGGGGACATGTGTTAGACTTGGCATCTTTTGGCGTGTTTCCCCTGACTTTTTGCTTTCTGACCTCCCGGTTTTGACTCTGTTTTTGCTGGTGTGATGATTCTGCGCACTTTCCTCACTGCGGTCCAGTGGGAAAGTGCAAGTGCTCCTGTATAAAATGTGTTATGGATTGGTGTTTCCTTGATTGGCCTATTTGGTTTATCTGTCAGCCCCTTGTAAAGTGCACTGCGAGTGCCAGGGCCTATAGACCAAATGCTGTTGGTGGGCTGCAGCACTGGATTGTGCCACCCACGCAAACAGCCCGTAAAGTGTAACTCGGGCCTGCCATCGCAGAGCCTGTGCGCAGCCTGGGGCTGCCATGTCGACTTGGCAAGTGCACACACTTGCAAGTCCCTAAACCTTCCCTTTGCTACATGTTAGTCACCCCTAAGGTAGGCCCAAGGTACCCCTGTGGGCAGGGTGCGGTGTAGGCGAAAGGTAGGACATGCCCGGGTGTGTGCGGCATGTCCTGATAGTGAATTACAGCCTAGTACGTTTTTCACTATTACAAGGCTACCTGTTCCCCTAGGCCAGAACGGGCGGTTTTGATTATTACAGTATATAATCCTAACTGACCCCGGGAACATGGTAGAAATTCGAGTTTAGTATGCCTGGACTCAGAATGATAAAATGCAGCTTTTAGTAAGGTTGGTTTTAACATTCTGTGTTTGAAAATACCACTTTTAGAAAGTGGGTATTTTCTTGTCTAACCATCCAAGCCTGCCTCTGCGAGATTGTGTATTCCGTGTCTGGAATGTGAGTGACCGGGGCTGGGGGATGCCAGGAGACAGGGTGAGTCAGCGCAGGGCTGAATAGCCAGATCGACCTGTAGATGGGTGGCAGGGGTCGCACCTGGGCCCTGAATAGGACAGTGCCTTCCCTCCACAATGCTGGCTCCACCTCCTGTGGTGCGTCTGATGTCCCTGGCCCACTCACTGAAAGAAGGGACGGAGACTTGTCAACAAAGTGCTCCAGAACTGGTTTGGACTAGGCGAAGGCCTCTCTGCCTTCAGAGAACAAAGGAATTTGGGATATAAATATTGGGGCCCTGACCCCATGAATTTAGATCTCGCTGGAATCAAGGAACCTGCCAAGACGAAGAGCTGGAAGAGCTGCCAGGAGGAGTACTGCCCCTTTGCTGTGTTGTTGCTTTGTTGGGTTGGCCTGCAGTTGCTGCTTCTGTCTTGGGCAGTGAAAGGACTGGACTGAACTTTCTCCAAACTTGTGCTGAGTATCTCCAAGGGCCAGAAACCGAGCTGGCCTCCTGTTAAGAAGTCTCAGGGACTGCAAAGACTTCACAAGCCTCTGGGAACCGCTTCTGGAACGCTGTTTCAGTTGCCACAGAAGAAGGGAACCGCAACCGACTCCGTCAACCGAATCCATCCCTGGCCGGTGACCTGTTTGCACCGCAGACCGCATCGCCCCGCTTCGCATCGCAACCCTGGTCTCACCGTGGGCGACGTCCGACGCCGCCAACATCGAGCCGCTGCTTGCACCGTGACCTGTGGGCACCGCAGTTCGCATCGCATCGCTTCACTGGGCCAGCCGGACCAGACCGACACTGTCGCTGCAACTGGCTCAAGAGTCGAGACCGCACCGCATTTGGGGCACCGCTCGCACGTCTGCGACGCACCGCTCCGACTCGCATCGCTGTCCGACGCCAGCTCCCGCACTCCGGCTGGGTCGCCTGCATCGCAACCTGTCAGCACCGCATCGAGCATCGTCTCACCCTGCATCGCACGCCTTGGGCTCACCGACTCCGTCTGCACGACGCTCATCGAGCCGCTGCCTGCACCGCATCGAGGGACACCGCACCTTGCATCGCTCCGTCTTGCACCGCAACCGCGACGAACGCCGACCGGCTCGTACACTCCGTACCAGCCACAACGAGAAAAGGTACTGTGACCGAGTCTGTTCATGACTCTGCTGGCCCGTATCGACGCGGTCGGCTGGAACTGTTAGACTCTGTGGTTTTCAGCATCACGGTAGGCTCGGACGGAGCTACCGACTCGTACGAACTTTGCTTTTGTGCTATTCCTGCAAAGAAGAAGTTAACGTATCAAGTATTCATTCGTAAAGTATAGTATTGTGGATTTTTGTCGTAATTGGTCTTGTCTTGAGTATATAAAATATTGGTTATTTTTCTAAACTGGTGTGGTGTCCGTTTGTAGTGCTTACACTGTATTACTGTTGGTTATGTGCAAATGCTTTACACACTGCCTCTGAATTAAGCCTGACTGCTCGTGCCAAGCTACCACGAGGGTGAGCAGGGGTTACTTCACGAGTGTAACAACCCTTACCCTGACTAGGAAGAAGGGTCCCTACTTGGACAAAGGTGCAAGCCCTTGCCAACTAGAGATCCCATTTCTAACAATAAGTATAAGCAACATTTATTGTTTTTAACCCTCACTATCGCCAAGCGCGATATCGCCCAAATGTGGAAAGGGACCTCTCCCCCGACTATAGGTAAATGGAAAACTGAACTTGACAGATGTATGGGGCGGAAATCGGTGTATTTCTAGCCCGTGGCTCCCCAAAAAACATAGGAAAATCTGGACCCGATGGGCGACATATCGTGGAATAGATCTTCCCCCCCTACCATCCACGGACCCCTGATAGACGACTCCCCTATTCCAATGTTCATTGATCGGACCATTCCATATTGTATGATAACCTGCCACTCTACTAATGTATCATATGTACAATTGTCGAGATCTAGTACAGTCTGCATTTTGTTTAAGTTATGCAACCTGCATGTTTAGCAGGCCCTGGAAAATATTCAAAATGTTGGAACTCCTGCTGTAGTTTATCTCCTACAGGTCTTTGTAGGGCTGCAGCCCAAATTTCAATGGAATAACCGAATGAAATTTGTTGTTAAAAAAATTAAAAAAACAAATAAAACTGCGAGCAGTATGTTGGAACATAATCTGCCACTCTTTTACAGACATTTTAGGTATCTTATATCACAGCTTTATCTGTTTGTTAAGTGCTCATGTTCTCACACACACCACACAGCATACATATAGAGATAAAGAAAGGGAATTTTGGCCAGCCCCTTTCAGTTATTTCTTACTGTCAATCAGCTGGCTTTAGGCACTGGCTTTAGGGGTTGTCCATCAGTCTTGGTATCAGCACACAGCATTTTGTAGAAGTGATCTACTTAAAAAAGTAATATACAGTGGCTTGATTTGCAATTTATTGGTTTATTTATTATCAAAGGGTCGCTGCTCCCAATACATTCCTTATGTGATTAACCCCCCCTCCCACCAGAGGTCCTCCAAGCACATCGCACTGCCAGGCTCCCCCTTCCCCCCCCCCCCCAAACACTTGCAGCGCTAGCAAAAGATGTTCAGGCCCCATGTACCCACCTGACGCCTGCCCTGTCAAGTACACTTGGAGCTCCTGGTGATATTTTTAGCCCCTACTGCAACTACTCTGATGCTGACGATTGTCGCTCCTGCCCACACATCGCCAGTGATACTGCTGCCAGGCTGCCTCTGCACAATCAGAGCAGGCAGCCAGTAAATTTCTACCCCTGCCCCACTTGCCCTGGTGCTGCTGCTGGGCCGCTCCTATGCTTTCCAAATGCCTGATGAGCAATTTTAAGCCCCTCTACTCCTGCCCCTTATGCTGCCAAGGGGCCACTCCTGTTCACCGTTCATCCTCTATGCACCCACAACAATGCTGCAACAACAACGCTGCATCTGGGCTGCTCCTGCACTCAGAGTGCCCAGTGAGCAATTTTCAGCTCCCCTTTCCCAGCACCCGCCCAATGCTGCTGTAAGGCTGCCCTTGTACACTTAGAGCCTCAGGCCAGCAATTTGAAATCCCCCGTCACACCCTCCTGCTGCTGCCACCGCCCACCTGGTAGCTTTTGCACACTCAGAGTTCCCAGTGAGCAACTTCAGCCTCTCCTCCACACATGTCCTGATGTTACAATTGTATTTGCAAAGCCAATGGGTAGGCACTAGAGTGTTAAAGACCAAACCAATTGGATTTGCGAATGCTTGTTTGCTGTTGTTTCTAAGCTCTTACCATCTTAAGGCCTTGTCATTTGATCTAACCACTTTGTTCTATCTGGTAGGATGTTTTTGTTTGTGAATCGTACCTCATACTGTTTATCGAAACAAGTAGTTGAATAATGTTGTGGTTTCTGCATTAGAGGGGACTAAACAGCCCGACTCACCAACCCAGCGTTCCCCGGATATGTGTTTACATCGACTGGGTTACACTAAAAAAACAGCAGGAAAAGAGCAAGCAGGGAGACTCTTACCGAAGTGTAAGGGGCACATGGTTGTCAATCAGGTCTAGATAGTGGCGAGCCTTGCTCCTGTGCCCAGGCTCCACTGTGCTCAAAGTTACATAGGTATTAATCCGATGGGACGTTGTCCTCGGGCTTGAATAAGTTTATCCTTACTGATTGACATGGCTGATGGACAGTGCTAGCCATCATGGCGGGACTGGAGAACCAAAAGCAGCCCTGATAAAAATGCTAAAAACTGCATCCCTCCCCTGCCTTCCTCTCCTCACTCTATTTCTCTTTTCATCCATCCTATTCTGAACTTCTATCCTCTTTCTCTTCTTCCTCTCTGAGTACTTCCTCCACCTCCCTCCCTCTCTTCTTTATCTCCCTCGAACCGTCGCTGTGTCTTCTACAGTTATCCTCGGGGAGCTGTGGAAAGTGACAGAGGCACCAGGAGCAACCCTGGGCTTTCAAAACGGGCCTCCTATTGCTTCAGCCCACCGAGGAAATGCCAGGTAGATTAGAAGGACAGTCCGGCCCTACTAGCATTGTTCACCCAGGATTTCTAATTGATGCTTCTCCTTCCTTCCCCTGAGAAGGAAGGTAAATACAGCTCTAGGAGGTTTGGCAGGTGAGTGAGAATTTGTTGGGTTTTTGTTTACCCGAGAGTGGCTCTTCAACGCTTCCTGCGTGTCACAGTAGCTTAGCAAAAGTGTCACACCCTCTAATGTCCCCAGCCGATGCACCAGTTCCTCGGCAGCCTCTTGGTAATAACTCCTGGACCTGTCCCAGCAAGATCTCCCCCCTAACATTCAACTCTATTTCCATGCACACATTCTATTGTATTGGTATATACATATCTGTAGTTATCCAAACTTAGGAGCATTTCAACAACAACAAAAAAAGAAACATAAACAATGTACACAGGTAACTGGCAGTACGTAAGTTCACTATCAGACTGCAAGACTGACGAGGCTAAGAAAAGAAAAGAGGTGTACTTTCACAAACGGAAAAGGGACATGATTTTCCATTCTACAAAATTGAAGAGAAACATGCAGAAACATCTGGCGTCAGGTTAGGATAAGACAATTACACGTCTGCTCAGTGCACAGCCACTTTATGTATAATGTATGCACGAAGGCTAGGTATATAATTAAAGTAATAATGACCATGTACACAGCAAACAACATAAACTACAGTGTTTCGTGGCATATAATAATAGGTCTTAATAGCTACCCGACTCTAGATTGGTGATTTTGTCGACAATGTTCAGTGCATTGAAAGTGCAGGACTGGTAACAAGCACGATAAGAAAAAAAGAAAAAAGTTATGGTGTAATCACCTATCTATGCCTGTCTGTATGTGAAACAAGGCCCTGCCAACGGGAATACCACTTTTGTAACATGGGTGCCAGGTCTAATTAGGGCCTAAATTTACTAACTCTTTGCGCAGGGTTTGCAATACTTTTGTGTAATGCATACCGTGCGCAAAGCATAGCTGTAATTTATAAATCCTGATTTGAGTTGGAAAGTTGGCCAAAGTAACACAAAGCAGCGCTAATCACTCTTTTCAGTCAAGGGGATGTTCCATGGGTGGCACATGTGTGTTCCCATGCAACTATCAATGGGTTGTGATTCACATTCCTATCAACTAAAAATTGCAGACAGAGATTTGTGCCAACTTTACACCTCCTTGAGGAAGGTTTCATGGAGGAAAAATGTTTTAATATTTCTATACTTTTCAAACCAACATGTGTACTGCATTGTACAGCACACGTATAAAGTAGGAAAAATATTAAAGAGTTTTTGTACTGGAAGTTTTCCCATCCAGTACAAAATCTATACCTGACAGAACGCACACACCCTTGCACTAGGGTGTGTGCATTTGCACATGGCAGCCTAAAGTGCTCCAGCGCTGGGGAGAGAAAAACAGTGCCATATCTTAGTACATTTTCACTTTGCGTCACATCTCAGCAAATATCTCTGCAAATGTCCAGATTTTGCCTGAAATTTAGTTGGTAACCCTACGTCAAGCAGGCCTCTTATTATACTTTTATAGGGATACCACCCTTGCACTTCTTAGCAGGTTCCTTGTACTTTTAGTGTTACAGGACTCTTTGCAATCTGCACACGCATAGTATTTAGTATGACGTGTGTAATAAAAGTACATTTACTTTTTAAAAGAAATAGCACAGAGTTGTTGAGTGTTGCTGTTGCACGCCAGTGAATTGGGATCGCTAGTTCACATCACCTCCCATGAGCTGCACTTGGACTGCTGTGCTTCGCTACTCTGAGAGAGCCAAGTGTTGGGTCAAGTGCTACAATGGGCTACTTGCCTCCCAGTAAATAGTAGACTCATTATTTGTGAAGGACCTACATCCTTCACAACTAATAACCCCATTTCTTACACCACCCTTCTACCTGGAGGGGATTTGCCTTTGATCCTGAGTTAAAGTTTGGGTAAAAATTTGAAAGAATCTCTGATAGGTTTGCTTTTAACGGCACAAAGGGGGCATGGTCTATTTAAAGGGTTTGGATATACTTCTTCAATGTTTTAGTTGCATATTTCTTATACAGAGTGTATCTGTCATAAGGAGACGGTTCTACTCACTCAAGTAGTAAGTAATGGCAGAGGGAAAGGGAGAATCGGAGTAATGAAGATTACCAGAAATTAATTAAACATTTACCAGACATAGGCCCAAATCCAATCACAGACATCTTTGCCATTCAACAAATCTACGTCTTGGTCCCCCATACGGGGCAAACTACTACTTTTAATTGGCACAAAGCAAACCCTGTTTATTATAAGGCATTCAAACATATGTATTTTAACCCCTTCCATGCGTCGGACGGCCCCCGGCCGTCTGACGTCACGGTGGGCATGTGCGGAGGACGGCCGGGGGCCGTCCGAATCGCCCACGCGTGGAATTCGCCCGCACAGCGGGGGAATTCCAGCCGCGTCGAAGCGGTTAAATGTATGTATGTGACATTTCTATAAAACAAATGCAGCAAAAAGGCAGTGGTGGTCTGTACAGGGGCAAAGTCAAAGATGCAGTCAGTGAGTGATTGGAGAGAAACTGAGATATGAGAGTGGAGAAAGACTGTAACTTTATCACGGTGTAGTGTTCTTTACAGAGGTGTGTCTTCAGTACATTTCTAAAGTGAGAAAGAATTGCCATGGTCCTGATACAAAAATGGATGTCATTCCACATGAGTGTATAAACGCAAAGGGCCTCTTGCCTTGTGAGGTATGGTGTTAGCCAAAACCTTTTGATTTTACTAAAATATGTATAATGTACTTACATATAGAGGATTTCAGCCGCCTCTCTTCATTCATTGGTCTGTTGTTGTGTCATTCACATTTTGCTTCCACCTACTACACCATATAGCATGAGGCAGTGGGTCAGCCTACTTGAGCCACTGGTAAACTTCACTTTGAGTGACTGCATTTTGCTCTCTCACAAGGAGCACATCCACACACAAGCTAGTTCCCTTCAGTGCCAGTGTTTTTGTTTTAACTTTATATTTACTTTAGTGTTACCTTTGTGTTTAGAGCTTAATGTAATAGCAGGATGCTTCTTCTGCACATTCCATCTTTAGTTAGCCCATCTCCCACCTATTACTTTTTAAGTATTTTGCTTTTCGGATTGTTACTCTTTCACAGCACACCAGATTGAGTCCATTTGAAATTATTCACTATTAAGTTATTATCTTTTTATGTTTTACTTTCTCTCCTTCTCTCTTTCCTTCTTTCTTTCCTAATTTCAATCCTTCCCTCTTTCTTTCCTTTCTTTCTTTTTTCTTTCTTCCCTTCTTTCTTTCTCTTTCCTCCTTTATTTCCTTTCTTTCTCTTTCCTTCTTTCATTCTTTAGTCTTGCCTCCATTTATTCATCTTTCTTTATTTCCTTCTTTCTTTCTTTCTTTTTCTTCCTCCCTTCTTTCTTCTTCATTCCTTCTTTCTTTCTCAGTCTTTCTTTCTCTTTCCTCATTTCTTTCTTTTTCTCTTGCCTTCTTTCATTCTTGCCTTATTTCATTTAATTTCTTTTTCCTTCTCCCTTTTCATCTCTTCATTCTCTTTCTTTTTCTCCTCTTTCCTTTCTTTCTTCCCTTTATTTACTTCTTTCCTTCTCTCTTTTACTCCTTCTCTTTCCTTCTCTCTTTCTTTCCATCTGTATTTCCTTCTTTCTTTTTTCTTTCTTTCTTTCTATCCCTCTCTTTACTTTTCTTCCCTTCTCTCTTTCTTTCCATCTATTTCCCTCTCTTTTTTCTTTCTTTCTTTTTCTTTCCTTCTTTCATTATTAAGTTTTTTCCCTCTTTCCTTCTCTTGCCTTGTATTTTTCTCTCTCTTTCTTTCTCTCTTTTTCTTTGTTTTGTTCCTTCTTTCTTTCCCTCTTTATATTTTCCCTCCCTTTACTTTTTTCTTTCATTCTTCCCGCCTTTTTTTCTTCTTTCATTCCATCATTCCTTCTCTTTCCTTCTCTCTTTCTGTATTTCCCTTTCCTTCTTTTTCTTTCTGTCTATCTTTCGTTTTCATTTTCTTTCTTGCTTTCTCTCTTTCATGGCTTGTTTCTTTTTTCTTTCTTTGTCTTTCCTTCTTACTTTCTTTCCTTCTTTCATTCATGCCTTTTTTATTCCTTCTTTTGTTCTCTTTTTCTTTTCTTTCTTTCTTTCTTTCTTTTTTCGGTATCAGACTGATTGACTTTTTAAGTAGTTCCCTTCTGTGTCAGTGAGTGCTATGGTAAAATGTGTTTTTTAGACCTTATTTATTGTAGCAAATATTTTTTTAGATTGATGAGGGCCCAGCATATTCCCAAACAAAAACGTTTTGCAAAAACCATGACCAAACAAAAGAAAACTACCAGAAGGCTGGTGACCATCTCCAAACCTACTGACTTTGCCAATGCTTGTTTTTCTTTTATGTACTTCTTTTTCTCCAGTCTGATGATGTCCTGGATGTAGGTTTGCAGAGAGCCACCAGAGATAGTGAGCTCATTAGTCAGACAGGTGGGGGGCAGTCATAATGGGTTTGCAGCTGACACAGCTTTAAATAAAATAAAACGCACTCACTTCGAAGTTCTCAAGTTGCAAGGCTTACACATAGCAAAGAGTGCCACCTGCCCATTTTTAGAACATACGTTGATAACTTTTGTAATCAGCTTGTTACAGAAACCTTTTTATATTATGAATGAGCGGTCTCTCACAGGAATTGCATTATCAGAAAGCACTAAAACACATCAAAAGACTGCTTTTTCCAGGCACACCTGCATCTCAATAAAACAGGTTTATTGCTTGCATCCGTGCAATAAAGGTGTTTTTCACTTACACATACCTGCCCGGAGTCTAGGATGTTAGAGTAACCGTTTGTCTGCCTCAGAACCTGGGAGGCTGTCAGGTTGGAGACCGATTAGCAATCAAAGTCTGCTGTTGGTGGCCTTTGAACAATGCAGAAAAGAAGCAGGCTGTGAGTATACGATACAAAAGGCACAGCCTGTCTGATAAACATCAACAGTCAAAAGTAAATGTGGAGGGAGAATGAAAGGGAGGAAATTATATCAAAGACGAGCCAACTGGAAATCAGGTCACTGGCAGGGCAAGGCAATTTGTACTGTTCATGATGAAGGTTGACAAAACTCTGAAATGCAAAGGGACGCCTTGCTTCCTGTAGATTATTTTTACTTCTTTTAAACTTTGATCTATATCTTAATTTGATATTGTTGTATGTTGCTGCAGCATCATGAGTTACATCGATGTATTGACAAACGTTTAGTAATTATTTAATTTAAATGGACTGCTTTTCGTGTTCCGACATTACCCTCAATCCAATGGTGGTGGAGATAAGGATATAGCAAAAACAGGTTTTGCCAAAACCCACAGTTTAGTTTTGGCGATGAGAGAATATTTTCCCAAGCTTATTTAACTCACCCAGCAGTTACAGTATGGCCAGCAGCAGTGTAAGACTCTCACACACGGGGTTGGATTGGAATCAAAAATAGGCCAAGGCACCTAAAAAAAAAAAGTGGCCCACATTTGCGGATTGTGCCTTCTCGCAAAGCACTGCTTCAGTGCTTTAAGTATTATGAAAAGAAGGGTGTAGGGAGTTCTCTAAAAGAGGCACGTTTTCCTAACTTCACTGAGATTTAAAAAATTGCAAATGTTGCCAGGACTCTTTGTGCACGGATTAGTTCACAATGGTGTACCACACCTGAATATAAGTGAGGCCACTTCTGCTCAGGCCCACTGCCTCTGGTCATTCTGCATACATTAATGGGCCGGCCAAGCAAGAGATTGGGAACGACATCTCCGCCCCCGTGGTAAAAGGGAGGTAGCAGAGGCCCATCTGCCTCCTGAAAGGCCGCTCAGGCCCCAACTGGGCCGCTGGCACAGCCCAAATCAGCCACCACACTGCCCAAAAAAGTGGCCCAAAGCTGCAACTCAGATACCGGCCCATCGTGTATTGCCCGAGTGCCCACCTTACCAATCCGACTCTGCTCACACACTAAATAGGCCCTCTATGACAGCAGTTACAAATACTTCCTTCACCTATATGTGTGTGCACACACACACACTCATAAAGCCCCCCCACATCCCTACCTTCTCAGGCACAATATGAGCAGCAGCAGTGTAAAATCCCTTACACCTGTTGGGCAGGTGAGCAGTGCAGCTTCCCTCACATGCAAAGTAGAGGAAACTTATGGGCAGCAACAGTGCATGCTTTTCCACTCACACTGAGCAAATATAGCGCAGGGAGAAGTCAGCGAGGTAGCCTCTCCCATATGGAACTGTTGCAGGGTTTTTTTTCTTATTGAAGAGTATGGAGGCCATTGATGCGCATTGCACACTATGGCTGCCCCTTTTTCTTGTGGCTGAAACAATGAACATTCTGGATTTGAACTGGAGTCCAAGAATTTTGGTTTCATTTTGGAAACCGTGGCTTTTATTCTTAAGTTTACTAATATTTCGTATTTTTGTATTTTTAAGAACCTGTGCAGATCAGGCTTTTTGATGCGTGCATTGGCCCAACCTCGTTGTTGGCCTAAGCATTTATTAGAAAGAAAGATTAATATTTTTTGGAAGCCAGCATGTGCTGCTCTTGCTGATGTATATTCCTATTAAGTGTTAACGGGCCATGAATAATTTTTTTATGTTTAATATTTGTATTTATACCAGGCAATCAACTAACTCAATCATGTCGAGTTGAAAGCAGTACAAGAAAAGGAGGTGGAGAGGAGCCATGGGTGGTTAGAGAGCGGTGCACCAAAACAAACTTGAAGAGGGATATTGTAGTGGATGGAAGAGGTGGAGACAGGACACCAAACATCTTGAATGTGTGACGTAGGAATTAGACATGGGAAAAAGTGAAAAAGGCATAAAATAAAGACAGGATAAAGGGCAAGGGACTAAACATTGTTTCTGGGCTGGAATAAGAACATGCCACTTACAGGATTGGACATGGGAATAGGGGACTGAGCTCCATGACAAACCAATAGAGGGACTGTACAAAGACTGGTGCAGGTTAGAGGGGAGAGGCGCCAGATAATGACAGGGGGAGAAGGGGACAAAGATGAGGCCAGAGGAATGGCAGGCCCAGCACCATAGAAGGGATTATTTGGGCACAGACAAATATTGTGTTTTCCCTCTGAAGCCTCAGTGCTGCTCACATCATTACTGAAGGCAAATGAGAACAACATAAAGCCAAGCTAGCATAAGCAGATGAAGCAGAGAAATCTACGGGGGACCCAATCTTCCCAATTTCCATGTAGAAAACTATGTGGACTCAAGTACCCCGGAGGGAGAATTGTAAAGGGACATTAGCCCCTCTGAGAAGGCAAGCGCTAAGGACACATGCCTACGAAAGGAACAATCTAAATAGACAAGAGCAGCGGATGGGGAAGAAGGTAACGGGAGCTGCATGTCAGTCAGAGGAAATAGCGCACATGCATGTGTACTGCCTGTGAATAATAATGCAATGTGCAGACTGAAATTGATTGCTCAAGAAGCCCAAGGTGGTTGTGACGCGGTATTGTATGATGTATGGCCTATAAATGTATGTCACTGCATGATTGTAACCGATTTTGTTGTGGTTTCCTTTTTTTCTTTTGTTTGGCAAAATATAAATAAAAACATTTTTTTTAAAAGAATGAAATAAATTCGTTGTAACCACCAAAAAAAAAAAAAAAATGCAATGTGCAGGCAGTGCATTAGGCAAAGCAAGAATAACATATTCTAGAGCTGCTCATGACTGAGAATATCCTTCAAAAACTCCACAGCTCTCTTAATACTCACATTATCAACAAACTACACTTCAGGCCACTTCGAGCAGTAATCAATCCATCATGACAATCGCATATTTTGCTGCTGATGTACTCCAGGCACAGTGAGGGACCTCCACCAGTTTTATAAAACCCTGCATAGTCACTCACTTTTTATTACAGAGAACGCATTACAGAATCTCTCACACACTGGTCAATGACCATAAGAAGAGTTGGCCATAAAACTCCTCTCAAACATGCCTCTCCATGTCTGTCATGCTGATATGGCATTTGTAAACCAACGCTAGAAGGTTTCTGCTTAACTCAAATGACACTACTCGCAATCCTAACATTCTAGCAAAACCAGTGTCCACTGTTATGGCGTCAGCCACATGAACATAGGCATCTTCCTTCACATTTAGGCTACTAGTATAAATCACAAATGACATCCATTAAACTACTCCTACTACTACATCAGGGTACTCAAAAAATGTGTAGAACAAATCTCTCTGTATAGTTCTTTATTATAAATCAGTTTTTATAATCATCAACATCAATCAAACATTAATTAGAATTTAGATACATCATACACAAAGAACACTGAAAACCTAACCAAGCAAAACTAACATTCATTCTCTATAGTTAAAAAACTTAGAACAGAAAGTCATCCGCAACATGAGGTAAATTTTTCTCATAATATTTAAAAAGTGTATTTTATCTCTCCAAACTCTTCTCCTATAGCCTTCTTTATTTCTGATCTATCTCGACTAGGAATCCGTACTTTCGGCTTAATCGCTTGAAGCCTTTAGCGGGAGAAAAGAGATTACGGCTATATATAGTTTACATCATCTTGTCTAGATGCATTTACAATATACAAAAATATTTACACCAGTTATCTTTAATTCATATACTGTACAATATAATCACAATGATTACTGAGGGCCCTTAATATATCATTCTGAACCATAAAAAACATTATTTTACATGATGTATAAGAACATAACAACCAGCCAAATGTATCAGCTCCTGAATTATTCAATCATTCTCAATCTTCTTAATTCAAAGTTGCATCTGAGTTTTAAAAACATACATTCATTAAATCTCCAAGACAAAAATATGATAATAATTCTTTAATACTTGAATAACCAGACATCACGTTCAACTGTGGTGAAAACTCATTTGGGTTTCGCTGTATTTCAAGTCAGAGAACGTCTCATACTGCAAATAATAAACAAGCCAAATTGACCTACTCTAAATTATTATTCCAAGGGATGTATTACGAATTTGTTTCTTAAAATCACCATTTAGCGGTCTCCTATATCAAACTTTCAAAGGCCCTTGTCAAGTTTTCACTATGCTCACCTTCCACTGAAATACTTTGTCCCTCGTTTCTCCAAAGGCAGTTGTAGATCCCTATGTCTACATTAATTGGTGCACTTATTACCATGATCATATAATTCAATAATGCAGTTATTTCACCAAAATTCTTTCACAACCCATTATCTATTATTACCAAATAGTTGTGCTCACCTTTTTGTTATTCTGTTCCTATGTTCTCTATATTGGTTAAAAAGCTGCGGTATCCGTGGTGTGTAAGAATCCCATAGGGGATTTGATTCAATTCTTCCACTGGGTTCTAAAAACAAAATCAAATATAACGTTTTTGTTTAAATACAAAAATTGTATTTCTTTAAATTAAGTTATTCTCGCCAGGTTCTTATTAAGTCTCACTTTTGTCTTAGAAGTCTCCCAGAGCACTAGTATATAACTCCTGAAGTTTGGACTGGTCTGCCTAAATCACGGATGTCTGTTCCCTTATTAGTAATGAATATTTTCAACTCATTATCAAGGTAGGTCGCGGACATCTAAGGTACTCATCTCATCCCTATCCTCCACATCTAAAAGAAATGGCCTGGTACAGCACTGACTTTAAATTGCTGCTGTCAGATGTTACTGATCTCTTCTAATCAAAGCAGTTTGTCATGTTTATAATGCATGCTTCGCCTCGGAACACTGCTTACTACATCCTGTTTCATTTGAAGAGCTTGTTAGGTCGAGCGTAGCGCAGCGCGCATGCGCTGCTCTATGGGAGGCTTCTTGTGAGCACTCCAAAACTTCCCTGTGTGGGTCTGGCAACTCCCACAACTTTGATTGGCCTTTGCATGTGGCTTTCAATAATGAAAGCACGCAAATGGCCAAAGGCGGGCGCATGTCCCACCTCTTTGTTTACTGGTCACTCCCACGGCGTTTTGCTGTCGGGAGCGAGCAGGGGCGCACAGGGTGGCAGCTGCATTCCTCGCATCCCACGGCGGTTTGCCTGCGGGAGCGAGCAGCGGCGCGCAGGGCGGCAGCTGCAGTGCCTCCTTGTTTTCTGAGATGACGTGCTTTCCTTTTGCTCAAGGCTGTGGTTGTATGACTGCACCGCCATTGAGGGTGGTCACGGGGAAGCACACTTTCAGCCTCTAGACCCGGGAAGGCTCTCCAGTCTCTGGCATCTAGGCGCATCCCCGTCATGAAAAGGTGCCTTCTTGTTTTCTGAGATGACGTGCTTTCCTTTTGCTCAAGGCTGTGGTTGTATGACTGCACCGCCATTGTGGGTGGTCACGGGGAAGCACACTTCCAGCCTCTAGTCCCGGGAAGGCTCTCCAGTCTCCGGCATCTAGGCGCATCCCCGTCATGAAAACATGTAGGACATTTTTCAAGGCGCAACGTTCCCCCAGTTCTAAAGATAGTTTACGCTCGTGGCTTCCGGTACCATCCTCCTGCCGGCGGCTCTGGGCTCAGGCACGTAAGCCGTGCTAGTGGCGTCCGTGACAACCTCGGGTAAACCTTTTAACACTACTCAGATGAAACACCCATTTCAAAAACATTAAAAGACGAATTACACATGTTCTAATAGTGAACTGAAAACGGCAGGGGTTGCCGCCTCAGCCCCGCTCTCCTCCTGGAGTCAGGTTCCACTGGGTAAAATATGAAGGAGCTTTTATGGAAGCGCAGACTCGGGGTGCAGGGGGTGAGCCGCGTCCGAGGGAGACGCACTGTCCCTAGGCAGTTACAGTGATGATCGTGCCTAGGCGGGCAACACTACTGCGACGTAGGCGCTAGTCGCCGAGATCACGATTCTTCGTACAAGCAAAGACAACTCCGTCTATCATCATTGCGAGGTTGGCAAACCTCCTAGAAATATGCTATTTACAACGCTTAGACTCAGCACACTGCAGTAACAAGCGCTATATAAAATGTATTATTATTTTTCTCCCCCACGGAGAAGCTCCTACCTGCAGCAGGACAGTTGGCGCCCTCACCTATGCGGTGCTGCTTGAATTCCATGAACAAACGCGGCGCCTACAGACACGAAGTGCAACAGTATCGCCTCTATTGAATTAGATGTTAGAAATAATATACGACGTGTGCAAATAAGAAAACTGTGCATAGAGCGCTTGCACGCACTACGGTGTGTTCACTCTGATAACACAAGACGGTCAACCATCGGTGTACATACAGTCTGCTCAGCTGTTCGTCCCTTTCTAGGAAGTGGCTGAGGAGGGATCGGTCTACATCTGAGCTAAATATGATAGTGGGACTAACCTATTTAAATATAGCGCTTCGAAGTCGTTGATAAACGTTGTAAACAACGGGTTTTACTAACCCATTTAACGTTACAAGAATAAAGGGCAGAAATAAATAGTAATTCGCACAGTACTAAATGTTTTCTTTAACATGCATTGCGCAAACAGGGTTTGTGTAATGGACTATATATGTTGCTAGGGGGAAAACAAGAAATTCTACAGGTAAATTAAAAGTAGCATTTGAACCTGCAAAGCACCATTAGCTAGGGCCATTATGCGAGTGCACACATCTGAAAAATTATCCGCAGTAAACAGCAGAACCCCATATACTAGCAAAAGGGTCCTTGCATCCATTTACAACTGGTCAAGTGGAATCTCAACCAGGAAAATAATACATGTAACTATAGAATTACAGATGAGCCGTTCTTGAAAGAGCTCCATAATGCAGATAAACTCACTCAAATGAGGGTTGAAATACTGTGTGGGAGCCTTAGCGCACAGTATATTTACTTCACTGCACTCAGTTGGAAAAACCGCTCTAAATACTACAGGTAACGTGCCGCTCAGAACCGAAATAAGCACGCGCTATTCCAGCGCCACCAAGCCCTCTTGGCGCGTTTCTAAACAAGTGAGTCCACTTCTTTTCCGAATCAACGCAGGGCCCAGCCCGTCTTCAGAAACCCTGTGTGCCGCAAACTAGGGCGGGAACACCGCCTGCCTCTCGACACAAACGGGAACAACAGACGTGTGCTGGGTAAAGGTATGTGCGCATATGACTAACTAACCGCTGCAACTGCTAGACATAAATAAAAAGCATTGTTTGTTTTCTCCCGGTCTCTAGCTGCACTAAAAGCACCGCAATACATAAATACATTTTTTTTAAAAACCCCAAAAAAAAAATCAGGTAGGTGCTTTTATTTTGTGAATCACCTGAAAATGAAAACCGTCTTCTATAATGTCGATGAAATGCATTTTTTGGTTTTTGTTATAAGTGGTATGTTTGCCGGCACTTGAAATAGGACAATTTTAACTTGTGTGGTACAAATGTTTGAAAATAGCGCTGAACTAGGGGCCTGAAATAAAGTAACCTCTTCAATTAGATGGCTGGGGAACAGGACATTTGATTTAACGCAACACCCCATATCTCTCTCTCTCTCTCTCTTTCTCTCTCCATTTCATTGTTGTAAGTTCCTTTTCTGCACCCCCCTTTCTCCGTTTGCCACTATTCTACCTCATTGAAAGGCTAAGGAGCAGTAGGGCGTCCTTTGCAAAATATTTTAAACTGTGCACTTTGGTTGATACACTTTCCATTCTGTGTATCAAGCAAACATGTATTCCTGAGTCAGACTGCATGACCCAGTGTGTAGTAATTGTATAGCTGTTCAATCCCTGGTGGCACAGCACCTCGGATACTGTGCTGCATGGCTAAACACTTACAAGGTCCCAAAGGCGAGACCTATTGGCTATGCCAATGCTTGTTTTTAAAGTTGGCATCAGTCAAAAAAGGGGGGTGGGGGAAGCTGACTGTTGCTTGTAAACTTGTCTTTTTAGCTCCTTCCTCACATTCTATTTATGCTCTCAGGACCCATAAAATGTATAATGATTGACCGTCAATATAAGCTGGTTAGAACAAAAACTTTTAATTCCAAACAAGAAAAATGCCAAAATTGCTTAAAATTGTTGATCAAAGAATGCAACTCTATTATCTCTCTCCTAAGTACATAGCCGACTAACATGTATCTCTTTAATATTTTTTCGTTAAAGGATTCCCTTCCTATATAGATTGAGGCAGAATGTTTCAATTCATTCCGTTTTTAATATAGATATTTTACATTAATGCTAGTACCATCCACTTAATTTTCTCATTTAATCTTTTTCAAAGGCTTCAGTTTGAAAAAAATATTTTTGTTCTTTATGAAACAACCTACATGTTGTATCATTTTTCTAAGATTATTTCTCGCTTTTTCAATTATTAATCATTTTATATCATCCTCAGTGTGTTGCACTTTAAAAAAATGCTTAACCAGAGGTGCAGTTTCCTTTTCAGATCTCAGCTCTAGACGGCGCGCATGCGCTATCTTGAAAAGAGACCTGGTGTATGTATTTTAGGGACTTCACCCCGCCCTTAGGCTTGCCATTTGCACAGGGGCGTAGCTAGGCCTTAGGCTGCCCGTGGTGGCGGCCCCTGCGTTTGCCGCCCTCGGCAAAATGATAGAAGAGCGGGGTGGGTGGTGTTAGCGGCCGATTCTTGCGGCCGCAACGGCCGCAGGTAAGAGCGGGGGGAAGGGGGGCTGGCTGCCGCCCGAAAACTCGTGCCGCCCGGGGCGGTCCGCCCCCATCGCCCCCCCTAGCTACGCCACTGCATTTGCAGGCTCCTTCGTTGCTATCCCATTGTTTCTCCCAAGTTGTCCATGGCATGCATTTGTCATGCCTCTTTCTTTGTTTACTCCTCCCCGAGAGCAGGGACTAAGTACACAATCGCTGCACTATCCCTCATTTTATTACCAATTTAAGGACTTCTTTTTTCTCTTACCAGTCCTCCTGAGGACCAGTGGTGTTTTAATTCGCCTCCACCCTACTCCCAGGACACAGTTCCCTGTTCTACGGTATAGCCAAATGCCATGCCCCTTCACCCCCTGGCCCACTTATTGCAACTCGTTGTTCTGTTTAAAACCAGTTGATAGCCCTGACTGGTTTTTTTAACCCTGCATTCCCACTCATACTACCACATTCACATTGTTTCCCGCTCAATAGTAAGTCTTTTCCCACTGCCACCCATTAGCTACATATCTACAACAAACCTGTAATCTCCACATTTCCACATATATGCCGACGCTCCCAACTAAAATGGCTTACCCACCTGTTTATCCAAACCTCACACACTACGGCATTTTTAGGTCGAGCATTCAAGACCTATTGTAATTTCTTCTGTTGGCTTAAAGCCATCCCCTTTCTTTTGATTTGTTTGTTTCAGTGTCCTTTAGAAATCCTTGCTTGCTAGTGGTCAGCCCTGCCTCTTTGTCCCTCCTTTTTCCCTTCTGTTCCTCCCAGACAGCAGGGACTAAGTACTGTGTCATTTCGCCATAGTTCTTTATGTGTTCTGTGGGGGACTATTTATTATTTGGGTTTCCTGGTCTGTTACTGTTTGCCTGTGTTCAGCTTTGGAGGCAAGGCTGCTTACATGTAAACATAGCATTCCTCCCTCCCACCTCCTTCTAATGCCACAGTTGTATTAGTGCAGCCTCCCTCGCAGTGTCTCCCGCTCTATTGACTGTATTTATTTAGCCTTTTTGCATTTTTCCGATCCACCGTCAGTTGGGCTTCTTTTTGGTAGGCTATTCGTTTGGTGTTGGGATTTCTTCTAAAGGGGATTGGACTTATTGAAGTCTTGTCTCCCACTCCTCTTTATGCCTGCTCACCCCTCCCACCATTTTAAAACAGCTGCAGCCTCGTAGGAGTCACCCTTTGGATCCTGCTTTCAGGTGACTTTGAAGTGAAAGCACGAAGCAGTGGTTTTACTTAAAAATGCTAGTTTTCCGCGTCTGTTTTTTTTTTTTAAATGGCGTGCGCTAAAAAAGTCAAGTGTTGTAATTGGCTGCCATAGTAGGGTCAGGCAAACGGACGCTGTACTGTACAGGGCTGCTGCTGGAGGCCACACAGCGCGTCATCAGTCCTGCCAAGTACAACGCATCAGGCCTTATAGCAACATCACGCATTTATAGTGCCTCCTCACCACCGTCTCCGCTGGTGCAGAGGCAGAGACAAGCGGGACCGAAAGCGCCACCCTGGCCAAACACTCATGATGAGCTAGCAGCGCGGACCACATGCTGCTCTTGCAGAGTGTCAGAGTGTGTGATAATTGCAGTTATGGCAGTACTGTAGTTGTGTGCAAAGTTTTGTGCCAGGTCAGGAATGGGTCGTGCCAACCTGGTGGCTCATTGCTGTGCAGTGTATTCATTACTCTCTCTTGAGTGCGCGGCAGGGCGAGCAGCAGTTATGTTTCTTTAGTTTGCCGCTGCCCGCCACCCAGCAATAGTTATATTGGTGCCTCCTCAATCATGCGCAACGGCGTTAACTGGAAGTTGAGAAAGACGGGATCTGAATGCCTCTGTTGCATCCTGCAGGACTTGTAGCGGCCGACAGGTCTGTGTTAAAATTATGAAAGTAATATTATGAACGTTTAATTTAGCAGCCTGCTGTAGTAATGTACGCGGTTGAAAACAACTTGTGATCCTGCTGTGCTCACCTCAGCGTATGTGAGCTATGCGCGACGGAGGCACCCGATGTTAGAGCACCCGCTCAAAGCACTAGCAGCATATTTAAAATGAACAAAGACTGGGCTATTAGAAGAATTGGGTAATCACGCTTGTGCACAGTGGACATAGGTCAGAGTCGACATGATCCTATAACCAGTGATATAGGGTCTGAGGACAGTCCTGTATTAGTGGAGAGACTTATAACTACCGGGCCAATAATAGTTATTTGAAAAGAAAGGGTGTGGTGAATTTTCTACTTTATCAGTGGGTATTAGAGGTTCAAGCGTCTCGTCTCTGGAAGAGATTATACACCCCACTGATATGACATCTACATCATTGACTAATGAAGCAGTGGTGCCTTAGGAGATTTCCATATTGATTCCGTCTATACCCCTACCATTTGTTTGAAATCGGTAAAAATGTACGGTCCTGAAGAAGGTGGATAAAACGTGTTTAAGACCACTGAAACGTACGTTGACCCTTTTGTATCGGTACCCAACCCACAACGCCGTCACGAAGACTTCAACATCTTTGTCCTTTGTTTGACCATATGGTGTATGTGTTTTTGGGTGGGTTGTTAGTGTGGATGGTATGTAAGAGATTGAATGTGGATGTAAGAGGTAGCATGAGTATGCGATAAAGGGTAAGGGGTTTCTTCAAGAAATATTATTCTTGATGTATGATGGTTATGACATTTGCATTTGTACAAAAGAAGTTTAAATAAGGAAATGAAAAAAAAGTATGTATAATATGTATGGTTTTTAATGTTTTCTGTACACTAATAATGAAATAATTGGAAAAAAAATAATTTAAAAGAAAATAATAAAAAAAAGTTTGATAAAACAATATTGCGTATGTCTCAGGTAATAGAGAAGTAACTCAGAGAAGCTGTTGAAGCCCTAAAAGAGCAAAGAAATAGAGGTCAGGTGGGAGGTTGTCTTTGACACATCGTTTGGTTTTTTTGTCCCCTTTTCTCCCAGACCTTAAATAGAACATTTAGAGGGGGTCCCTTTTTCATAGGACTCACCTCAGCGTATGGCCTGCATTCAATGTTTTCTCGGCCTAACAAGTGGCGTTTCGCGTGCCCTGTGTAGTTAGAGTGGGCATTACCGTTGCTGTCAATTAAAATCACTTTGCTGCTCTCTGTCAGCCCACCAGCTGCTGCACCAGCCTGCGGCCATCACGTTTTCACTACACCGTTCCTATCCGAGCTGAGCGAATTTTAGGGTAAATATCCCTTTTGGTGCTTGCTAAAGATGGTCTTTGTAGGGTGGTCACTTGGGTGTTTTATCTGCATATGCAGTAAACGAGTTTCATTTGTGTTAAGTACAGATTTGTTGGACCCATTTCATTTGTAGGTGCTATCTGGTAAGCACCTTTGCTTTGTGTGTTACCATATGTAATACACACATGTCCCTTGTGTGCGTTATCCACACGTCTGATATTAATACAACTGCCCATGCTAATTAGACCATTCACTATTTGAAGGACTTGTAGCCTGACTACAATTCCCAGAATGCACCTTTCCTGTCCCAGCCCGCCTGATCTGTCTGGCACAGGCCAAGCTTGAGCCCACCCACCACAGCCGGCTGACAGCTCAGACAGGACTTCACCATTCCTGAGAGGAGGGAGAAGGATACTTCCGTCCTGCCAGCCTGGCAGTCTCAAGGCAGGTCAGCTGCGTGGCACCCAGTACAGAAGTGCCGCACTTCTGAACACAATGCCAAGTGAGTTTGGGACTAACTTTAAATCTCATCTATATTGCATTTATTTAGACTACTCTGCTACTCTACTAGGAAGCTGTTTTATACAAAAATACATACATGAAGTACCAATGCTCTAGGGCATTCCACGCTAAAGAAACGTGAATATACATATCAGCTTCCCCCCAAAAAATGTACTTAAGTGATTGAGATTATTGTAACACCATGGTTTGTTTCATGGCATTTTATGGGAAGTGATGGCTTGTTACGAGGAAGGAAGGCAGCCAGACACACAGTAATTCACAGCCCTGCTTCTGTCACTCTTAGCTTGTATCATACGTGAGGGACGTATTTAGAAAAGTGGTGGTGGTGGTCATGTCAGGCACTTTGTTTTGTTATTAGAAAGTTGGTGAAATCCACACTTGTAGAATACTCTCCTGGTCACAGTGTGCAGGGCTGCTTATTAACAGTCAGGAAGCATGATTGTATTTTATTTAATATTGGGCCTTAATGCTACCATTTACACCCTTACATAGTTCTTTTTGTGTTTTTGTATTTATAATGTTTTAATCCTGTGGTGTGTACTGTTGCAACAGGACAGGACCCCACCAAACAGGATGGTAATGGAAACATACAAAATATATCTGGTAGTAGTCAGGGCATGTCAGGTCTTTTATGCCACTGGGTATTTCTCCACACCATTACTATCTGAGGGGAGGAGCTGGGGCCGGAATAGAACAAGCTGCCTTTGAAGGAGTCTGTGGTGACTGCACAGGAGAGAAAGCAGGTAATAGTGGGGGGAACGAGTACCACAGAGATATTTTATCTAACTTTCCGAGCCAATAGCCTGCCATCCCTATAAGTAAAGTTACAGCGCCTGAGCATTGCTGTCACTGTCTGCAGTCTGCACAAAGTTGAGGTCAGCATAAGTAAGCCTGGTTCAGGCTGCATGATGGGCCCATCACTCACATCCCAGTGCCCTTCTATTTCTCGTGCTTTGCAGCTGTTTTAAGATGTTCTTGGAGTTTCTCGTTGCTCAACTGGTTATAATTTCTGTTATTTATAAGTTTCCATCATCTTCATTGCTAGAGTTTGCTCCAGAGAAAGTGTCACTCATAGTCGTTGAATGTCACTCATAATTACACTGAAATTATGAAAATGTCACACATAAGCAATCTGAAACCTTGGCAGCTATGCGTCGGCGGGTAAGCAGTGTGCCCATGCACATTCTTGGATTTCACTGTTACATAGTACGATGATGTGAACATCATTGTTTGGGCAAGTGCACAGTGCAATCCTTAACAGTGCCACATTTGACTGTATGTCGCGCCCGCAGCCCTGAGATAGTGAGTGTGCACAGGGGAGCCTGAGGGACGCACTGAACTGCAGCCTACGGCGGGTGCTCATGTAAAGCCTCCAATAACGAGTTTGCTCTATGTAAACCTGAAAAAAAAATATGAAGCCTCCCGAGGATGAAACACACCTCGGGTCGCCTATATTCTAATGCAGGTTACAAGAGGTGGCATAGAACCTGGCTACAGTCAGAAGAGAATCAAAATGTTCAGCTTTTACAGTGCAGTCTGTGAGCTCTTACAAGCACAACAGACCTCTCCGCTCCAGCCTCAGTCTCCAGGAAACGCAATGCCTTTTCGCCCAATTCTTCTGCCTGACATGAAATGCAATAGGTCTCGCATTTACGCGAGTTTCAACAATTGGCATTGTAAATGACAATGCCTTTTATTTATGTTTTGGTTTTTAAAACCTAAATAAAAGGCATTGTCATTTACAATGCCAATAGCTTAAACTTGCGTAAATGCGAGACCTATTGCATTGCAAATGCTTGTTTTTTCTTCCTATGTCTGATGTTTGATTTGTATGCACTAAGCAGACGCATGCTATGTATACAAATTCTGTGATTGAAAACTCATTTTGCGTAGCATGTTTCTCGTTTACGTTTGGCGTTGTGTTGGATAACTAATCCCGATTACATCTTAGTTTGCTCCGAACGCCGTTTATTTAATACCCCTTCCCGCTTTTCAGTCGCTCCGTCCATTATTGGCTGTGCAAGCGGAAGGGCGGGGGCAATGGGTCATAGTAGTGGCGTGGTTTCACTGTGGAAGTGTGTCACACAATTACAACAACTTTCTGATGGTAGCGTACGTTTGTTGTTTCATCGCAGACTGCACGGCTGCGCTACCATGAAGCCCAGTGGGGTGTTGTCTGCCCATTTTGCCTCCTGTTTGCCGCATCGTAGCTCAGAAAAAATGTGACTACGACTCCCAGCATTCCATTGACCGGAAAAGCTCTCCCTGCTCTTCTGGTTCTTGGTTAGTGTTCCATTGCACGCTGTGACTTTCATCCTAGTGATGGAGCAAGGACTCACAAATGAGACTTGCTCGGACGCAATTTTCTCACAGTATTAATTTATTAAACTTTGTATTGTTTATACTAACTCTTGCATACACAAACATAAGTAGCAAGGAAGCTTGCTTATGTGTCTAAACTAACAAATAACGCTTGTCTATTCTAAAATGGCCGCTAAAACGCAGGAACTTTACTGCGCATGTCTCAACCATATCACGTGTTGTGACGTCTTTCTTTGCTTGGTGGGAAACTCTTGCTTCTGCGCAGTATGCATTAAAATGGCTGCTTTATGTTTTCACATGCTACAGCTTGCTCCCGTGTTATAATTAAACTGTCGTTTCCTAACGCTATTAATGCGGGATAGAATTTATAAGTAAATGGGAATAGAGTAGAAAGAGTGGGTATACAGTGAAACATTTTATTTGTGATTTTAATATTTTCCTCTTTGACTTTTATTAGTTCGTAAATTTGGGCCTGGGGTTGGTGAACTGAAACTCGAGAGACAATGATTCCGCGCATGCGTCCTGCATGGCTGCCCAGAGAGAAATGGATGAAGTCAACCTGGACGTCGTCCAAGGCCGTGACCTGATGGCCAACACTGCTGTACCCATGAATGTCCCTACTAATATGCAACAATGTACATGAAGAATGTATACACTTTGTCGTGAGATGGGTGGGAAATAAAGCAAATGTATTAAATGTGATGGGCGGTATTTTAAAACAATGGGCTTTAGGAAATTGAACTAAATCAATATGGTGTGAGGATCAACCCCCTGTCCCTGTCCAATCAGAAATAGTGGTCCCATATTTTTGCAACATTAATGGGAGGTAAATGGGCGTAGAAGGGTATAACAGATATAGAATTAGTTAATTAACAGTCAGAGGAGCTCAGAGAACAGGCGTTCATGCAGACAGGCAGAAGGTCCAGACCGACAAGCTGATCGATTGCAGACTGAATCGCTGTCCAGAGAGGTTCTGAGGAGGGGGCGGCGGAGTCCATTAGAAGGAAGGCACGGGAGAATCGAGGAGAAGTCGAGTATCAGAGAGGGGAACGACGCAGGCGTCGTTGGTAGAGAGGTCACCGGTCCTGTCCTGAACCTGGAGGAGGTCTTTGCTCTTCATCCTTCCTGGGTCCTATCTTTTCCAACTCCTTGGCCAAGGGGTTTGGTTCTCGCACTTTAGGTAAATATTCATGCAACCTTTAGTTGCGCTGCTGTCTCTATCTTCTCCTTTCTGAGGGACCGTCATTGATCAATAATTATTATTTTATGCTTCATCCTTGATATGCGATTAAGTACCATGTGGTTCTGTATTTTACTCTGCTAAATCTTTAGATAAACATTTTAAAACTTCCTGACTCAGTGATTATTTCAGGATTATGAATTGTAATGAATGTCACTCATTTTAAACTTCCCAATTAGCAAAGAATTCATTGGTAAGTCATTACTCTTCAATCAGAAAAGTAATTGGTAGCAGGGATTTTAATAAAGAGTACAACTGACTCACCAGCAAAAACACTAGCGTAGTATGAATGAATGGGCCCAAGTGAGTATCTGGTGAATGAATGCTGTTTGCTAGTATCGCGCTGGATCAGTTTTCTGGTTATCAGAGGATGGTTGGACTTTGTTAATTGGGTAATGAGAATTTAATTTTTATGAACTAACATCCGTGTGTTCAAAAGTTGTTTTATGTTGTCCAGAATTCCCCGGGGAAAATTGAATAGCGGATGGTAAGTGGAAGCCATACTGCAGTGAGGTTATCTGTCAGGCAGAAAAAGTACTGAAAAAGTTAGGTAGGGCTATCAGTACTTGTTAGGGACTCTATACATGTGAGTAATAGCAAAGGAATACACTGGTAACATTTGATGTTATATCACCTAGAAAGGGTAACATTGAAGAAGTAACAGGTATTTCTGAAGCCTATGTGAAGAGTAAGCGGAAGGGTTTTACTCGTAGTGTGTGTTTAGTAAACGGAAAGGTTTTACTAAGTGTGAGAGAAACTATCTTTTTCAATTTAGAGAAACTGGCACGATAGCGAATGTTTTATGTTGTTACTGAATTTTAATTAAAGTTGTAGAGAAAATAAAGTTTTGCGTACGTTTTTGTAAAGGGAGGGTCAGTTGCCGGAGAGGGAGCTGACATCACAGGGGCCGCGCTGGGATTGGTTGAAACAGCGGGCGTGGAAAAACTTTTTGTAAAGGAGGGGTCAGTAGTCGGGAGTAGTACTGACGTCACAGGTGCCGCGCTGGGATTGGTGGAAAACAGCGAGGGACAGAGAAGCGCAGATTGTAAAGGAGGGGTTGGCAGACAAACGTCACAGAAAGGCCGCGCTAGGATTGGTTAAGAGATAAAAGTTAGCTGGCATTTGATTGGTTGTTACCATAGAAGATGAAATCCTAGTGGATAGGAGATTGCATGTTAAAACGCGATCCAACCTTAACAGGAACTCGATCGGATAGGAGATATTTAGGTTTTGCAGAATATAATTTTATACATCAAGATTTACTCAAGATGTACGGAGAGAAGAGAAAAATGTCATTTCTACAAAAGATTAAGAATTATTTTAAAAAGGATAAACCAATCCAAACTAGGGAAGGAATTATCATTCCACCAGCTAAAACGCCCGCTTCATTCATGATGATGGAGAGAGGTTATCATACTTGTGTATGGATAGAGAATTGGATAGAATATACCAAAAATGATGGAATATTAGCATTTCCCGAGAATGGCACTTTCAATGGGAGAATTCTTCAAAATTTGAGATTGAGGATGAATGACTAAGAACCCAGACCTAGATTAACTCAATACGAAGCCTTAGAGGAATGGGAAACTGAGGCATTTGAGCGTGACCGATCCAGGAGTAATAGGGGTTATCGAGGATTTTTCCCTAGGAACCAAAATGAGTCAAGGGACGGTCAGATGAAACAGTGGCGGAGGGCAATGCTTACAGAGGGTCTGTATCCGATATTAATGGCGGATGAGCCATTAGGGAGCAAATGCACCGAAAAGACAAAACACTTGACTAGATTTGGAGATTCCGAAGATGAGTTTATGGAAGAGATATTAAAGAACCCGCCTCCATATCAGGAAGGGACAAGTGGATGCATCCCAAGTGCACCACTGTTAAGGACACCATTGGTACCACAAGTATTGCATGATTCCCCAGCTAGTAGGGTACTTCACAACAAAGAAAAGAAAGCCATAGATAAAAACAGAGCAGAATTAATACAGAAAGTAACACAATTGAGTATGCATCCTGATTCACTAACCATACCTGTAACGATTGGTCCAGTGGTTCCCTTATATGGTGACAAAGGAAATTACCCAAAACCTTTAGTTATGCCTACTCCTGTGAATGTTCCTAAACCTGAAGCAATAGTAATGGTTGAGGATCACTTTAGTGATTGTGAATCTATGATTTCATTAATGGACTTACCCATTCGAGATTCTGTAAATAGTACCCCCAGAAGAGCTACACCTGGTTGCTCAAGAGATGTAAACATAGTAACTTCATCAGGAACCAAAAGTGCCACAGTAGTAACACCAGAAGACTTAGAAAGGTGGGCACAAGGATCAGAAAAACAGAGTTCACCCCCAAAGATCATGGACATTTATAAATTAAAGGTCGAATTAGAAGAAATAATAGCAGGAAATGTAGGGGTAGATCGCCTAAATACATACGATGAAGAAGAACTATTGTTTGTGTGCAGAAGTATCACAAGAAATGTAAAGTTATTTCATGAGAAATTATCAGATTTAGCTCTGCAGATGGGAATTGAAATAGGGAGATCAAAAGTGTTACAGAAACCCTATAGAGCAGATTTTTCAGACAAAGATTTAGAAAACATGAATGCCTCTGGAAGAAAGTTACAAATAAAGGAATTAATGACAGTCTTACAGAAATGGAGAGACCTAGATAAATGGAGAGTTAGATGGACCAAGAAAAAGGAAGAGGCACGATCCAGTAGAACAACTTCTGAATATTTAATGAAGGAAACAGGGAAAGCAGATCAAATGTACCCGATGCGAGAAGTTCCAGGAGGGGGATATGTACATGTCCCATGGAGCAGACAGGATATTTTGTCATTTACGAATGATTTTCCAAAGTTGAGAGAGAAGCCAATTGAATGGTACAAGCAGGTTGAGAGGTTTGTGAAGGTGTCAAAGGTATTGTTGAAGGATTTGGATGGTTTGTTCGACATAGTGGTACCTGCCGATTTGTGGACAGATTGTAAAATTACAGTTGATTGGCCAAGTGAAGAGTATCCTAGAGATCCAAAGACAGGTGCCCCGTCAAATGATGTAATGAAAAAGTATCAGCAGGTAATAACTTACCTGAAAGGGAAAATACCACCGAAAGAAACAGATTGGGTGAAAATAGACAGAACTACCCAAGAAGCCAGTGAATCGGTACACGCCTATTATGAACGTTTATTGCAGGTATTCAAGCAGTATAGTGGATTTGAGGATATTGGAGATAAAAACATGAGTCAGTTTGTCTACCGATTTGTCTATGGTCTGAAGCCAGAGATTTGTCAGATGATTAAGCAGCACATGTTGTGCTGGCAGGGGAAACCGATCGACGAGATCTTGAAATATGCAAAATATTGTGGAGATGACATTGAAGATAGGCACAAGAAATTGCAAGAGAAAGTAATGTGGGCTCAGGTAAAAATGGCCGAGAAACAGGGAATTAATTTGGATAATCCGAGTGAAAATCAGGGAAAGGATTCTGGAACGAGTGGTGACACTGGGAATGGTGGAAAAGTGAGAGGACGAATGAGCAGGGAAGAGGCTAAAAAGAAATTTCCTTGTCATGGATGCGGAAAATTGGGGCATTGGAAGGATGAATGTAAAAAGATTCGAAATAATAATGGCCCAAATCAAAATTTAAATCCACAGACGCAGAATGACTCACAGCAGGGTGTAAATCCTCAGTCAGTTGCCACCTGCACCTATACAGGATAATGTAAGCAGAGCAAAGCACGGTACAGACGTCGGATATCAAGGAGGAAGTGGTAAGAATGAGTATGTAACATCACAATTTCTTTTACAGGACGATTTCTGTTCCTACAGTCAATGACGGTGCCTAGGAGAGGGGGAGAAGGAGTGCGTACTTGGCGCATCCTTACCGGTAGATCAGTCAGGTCCATATGTTGAAGGGAATGTGAAAGGTAATAATATTACTTTCCTTTTGGACACTGGTGCTACCAGGTCTACTGTGAGAACAGCAGACATCCCAGACCTTCCTCTCTCTGGAGAAGCTATCCAAGTTGTGGGGGTGGCTAATCGAAAGATTAGAACACCTCTTACCGAACCAATGGAAGTAAAAATCGGAAACTTTAGAGAAATGCATCAATTTGTAGTGTGTGATTCCAGTCCAGTAAATTTATTGGGCCGAGATTTGTTATGCAAAATGAATTGCACAATTTTCTGCACACCGGATGGTGTGGCAGTTCAGACCCCAGATGAAGACCATGTATATAAGTTTATGATTGCAAAGCAAGGTACAGAAGTAGATGAGATGTTTTCTTTGATAACAAAAGATGAGTTGCCAGAAGAATTAAAAACCACAGTAAACCCCATAGTATGGGATTTCACGGGAAAAGAAGTAGGACTTATGGCCAAAATAGACCCAGTTAAAATTACTGTAAAAGAAGGTGCGATTTTCCCAAATACCAGACAATACAAAATGAGTGCAGAAGTAAAAGCAGGAGTTATTGAAGAAATTAACAGAATGGTAAAACAAGGCATATTAAAAGAGGTAATGAGTAGCCCTTGTAATTCACCAATCATGGGTTTGAAGAAACCTAGTGGAAAATACAGGATTGTTCAAGACCTGCGAAAAATAAATAAGATTGTGGAACCCTCTTGTCCTATAGTGCCAAATCCTGCAGTAATTCTATATCAGATTCCTTGGAGTGCAGGATGGTTTACTGTGATTGATTTATGCCAAGCATTCTTTTCGATACCCTTGCATCCAGATAGCCAGTATCTTTTTTCATTTAAATTTGAGAACAAAGTTTATGTATGGAATTGTGTTCCTCAGGGGTACACGGAAAGTCCTTCCATCTTCAATCAGATATTGAAAAAGTGTCTAGAGAAACTAGTGATGCCAGGAAGCTCAGTCTTAGTGCAGTATATCGACGACTTACTGGTGGCATCAAACACCAGAGAGGACTGTGTTGTTGATTCCATTGCATTATTAAATCATTTAGCTGAAGAAGGGCATAAAGTCTCACCTGAAAAATTGCAGTTTTGTACAACAGCAGTTAAATATCTGGAACACCAAATTGAGAGGGGAAAAAGAAGAATAACCTCTGAAAGAGTAAAATTAATCAAGAAAATGCAAATGCCTGTAACGCAAAGGGAAGTGAGAATGTTCCTGGGAATAGTAGGTTATTGTCGACAATGGATATTAGGATTTTCTTTGTTAGCAAAACCCTTAATTCAAATGACGAAAAAGAAGGCAAGGGACCCAGTTGAGTGGGATGACGAAAGTGTAGGAGCTTTTGTAAAATTGAGAAATGCTCTGTGTGCAGCGCCTGCCCTAGGCATGCCTGATTATAAAAGAAAATTTGCATTATTCTGTCATGAGAGAGAAAATTGTGCACTTTCAGTGCTAACCCAGAGACATGGTTTAGACAGACGTCCTATAGCATATTTTTCTGCTACATTGGACCCAGTGGCAGCCGCGTTGCCAGGCTGCTTAAAAGCAGTGGCGGCTACCTGTTTGAGCATTGAACAAAGTGAGTCAATTGTAATGGGACACCCTGTAAAGGTGTTTGTTCCACATGCGGTTGTGATTCTGTTGACAAGAACCCGAACTCAGCATCTTACTCCTAGTCGGCTGACTAAATATGAGAGAATAATAATGGGTGCTTGTTAGACCTGGCACCATTGGCGTGGGTCTCCCTTCCATTTTTTGCTGTTGCCTCTTATGTTTTTGCTGGTTTTAGATGCACTGCTGTTCAGTGCCACAGTGCAAGTGCTCCCTATGGTAAATTGATGTATGGATTAGTGACTCCATGATTGGCTTGTTTGGCTTACTGTCAGACCCTAGTACAGTGCACTGCGTGTGCCCAGAGCTTGTAAATCAAATGCTGCTGGTGGGCTTGCAGCACTGGTTGTGCCACCCAGCGGAGCAGCTTGTAAAGTGTGTCTCAGGCCTGCCATTGCAGAGCCTGTGGGCAGTCTGGTACTGCCATGTTGACTGGGCAAGTGTACCCACTTGCCAGTCCCTAAACCTTCCCTTTTATACATATTAGTCACCCCTAAGGTAGGCCCAAGGGCAGGGTGCATTGTAGGTAAAGGTAGGACATGCCCTGGTGTGTGTGGCATGTCCTAATAGTGAATTACAGCCATTTTCGTTTTTCACTATTGCAAGGCTACCTGTTCCCCATAGGCCAGAATGGGCAGTTAGATTATTACATCTTATAATCCTAACCGACTCAGGGAACCAGGTAGAAATTCGAGTTTAGTGCGCCTGAACTCAGAATGATAAAATACATCTTTTAGTGAAGTTGGTTTTAACATTCTGTGTTTGAAAATACCACTTTTAGAAAGTAGGTATTTTCTTGCCTAACTATCCAAGCCTGCCTCTGCTAGGTTGTGTATTCCTTGTCTGGAGTTTGAGTGACAGGGGCTGGGGGCTTCCAGGAGACAGGGTGAGTCAGCACAGGGCTGAATAGAGAGATCTGCATGCAGATAGGAGGGAGGAGTTGCACCTGGGACCTGAATAGGGCTGTGCCTTCCCTCCACAATGCTGGCTCCACCTCCTGTGGTGTGTCTGAGGTCCCTGGCCTACACTGTGAAAGGAAAGAAGGAGTCTTGTCAACAAAGTGCTCCAGGACTGACCAGAACTGGTTTTGGACTAGGCAAAGGCCTCTCTGCCTTCAGAGAACAAAGAGAAAAGTAGTATAAATATTGGGACCCAGACCCAAGAACTTTAGATCACTTCTGGGAATCAAGACGAGACCTTTGCTGAGGAGAAGAACCAGGAAGCTGAAGGAGGAGACTACCCCTGTGCTGTGTGTTTGGGGTTGGCCTGCAGTGGTTGCTTCATTACCAAAGAGAGGAGAAAAGGACTGAGTGTGCTTTCTATCAACTTGAAGAAGAATCTCCAAGGGCTTGAACTAGAGCTTGCCTCCTGCCTGAAGTCTCAGGGATACAAGACTTCACCAACCAGCTCCCCCCTGAATTTCCTTGCTGGGAATTGAAGTGCCTGCTGCTGTGCTGGGCCTTCTGAGAGACTGCGTGTCACTGGGAGCTGGAAGCGCGACGCAACAACGAGAAGCGTGTCGCCGCTGCAGCCGCTGTCATCGCATCGCCGAGGAAGCGAGACACCGCTGCCGCTGTCATCATCGCATCGCCGAAGCGCGGCGCATCGCCGGAGAAGCGGGACGCTGCCACAGAGGACATCGTCGCATCACCGGAGAAAGCGCGTCGCAGGGCCTGTCGCGGCTCCAAAGATCATCGAGTCGCCGCACGGCCGTCGGGCGTGCACGCATCGCACCAACGTTGTCGCATCGCAGCCAAGACGCCATTTTTATCGCATCGCACCGGAGAAGAGTATCGCATCGAGGTGCCATCTTGTCGCATCGCAACGGAGAGCAGTAAGAAACCGACGCATCACCTCCCCACACAGTAAGGAAGCGAGCATCAACTACCCTAGGCAGCAGTAAGGAACCGACGCCTCCACTCCCCTGAGTGTAAGGAACCAACGCATCACCTTCCCTGCGACCCTTTTGTTTTCTTTGCGTTACGCATTCAAGGTACATTGAGAGTAAAGTGTCGCATCTACAACTTGAGAGAACTGAACTATTTTATAACATTCTAAAGTCTATTTTTGAGTACAGTATTGTGGATTTCTGTCGTTTGGTCTTGTGTTAAGTCTATATAAAAATACTATTTTTATAATACAACCTGTGTGGTGTCCATCTATAGTTTTGTCACTGTATTACTGTATGTGTTCACAAATGCTTTACACACTGCCTCTGAGATAAGCCTGCCTGCTCGTGCCAAGCTACCAAGGGGGTGAGCAGGGGTTATTTTAGGAGTGTAGCCCCTCACCCTGACTAGACGCAAGGGTCCCTATTTGTCACAGGTACCTACCTATGCCAACTAGAGACCCCCAAATCTAACAGTGCTGAAAATGTGACCATGGTAAGGTGCACAATAGTAAATCCAGCTACCTTACTACCAGACCCATATCATGAAGAAGTTAAAGATGACGAAGAAGAAGAACATGATTGTTTACAAGTCACAGAGTTATGCACGAAACCACGTCCTGATATTCAGGAACTACCCCTCAGGAAGCCAGACAGGGAGCTGTTTGTTGATGGTTCATGCCAAAGGCATGAAGATGGTAAACTAACTGCTGCTTATACGGTGTGTGAATTAACTGGAATAGTCAAAGCATCCTATTTACCAGGAGTCAAATCTGCACAAATAGCTGAATTGATTGCATTGATAAAGGCTTGCAAAATTGGGAGGAATTAAAAAGTAACTATATTTACAGATAGCCAATATGGTTACGGCGTTGTGCATGATTTTGGCCAACTATGGATGCAGAGGGATTTCATGACTTCTTCAGGATCCCCCATTAAAAATGGACAGTTTGTAAGGGAATTGCTGGAAGCAATACAATCACCAAAAGAATTGGCTGTGGTGAAATGTGCCGCACACCAGTCAGGAGATGACTGGGTGGTAGTCGGCAACCGATACGCAGATCTTGTGGCTCAACATTGTGCCAAAAATAGATTATCAGTCAATAAAAGGGTGGAAAGAATGGGAATCAGCTGCCAACTTATGCTGTATGCGCCACCTGAAACATGGAATGATGTAAAAAGAATGCAAGATGATGCTGATGAGAGTGAAAGAAATACATGGATTAAAATGGGATGATCCCAAAGGGCAGACGACGATGTATGGATTTATGCCGATGGCAGACCAGTCATGCCCAATTGTTTGCTTTCACAAATGGCCAGGATGTATCATGGAGACACACACATAGGGAGAGATGCAATGATTAGGCTCTTCAGACAAAATTGGTACAATCCAAGGTTCAGGGCTGTAGCAGAGAGTCTTTGCCAGAGATGTTTAACCTGTCAAATGCATAATCCAGGAAGAAAAACCATAATTGGGTTTGGAAAAATTGGAAAGGCAGAGGGTCCATTTATAAGATTGCAATTTGATTTCATTCAGTTACCACCCTGCAGAGGGCTGAAATATGTACTTGTCATAGTGTGTCTGTTTTCAAAGTGGGTGACAGAAGGAATGACAGTATTACAGTTGCAAAGTTGTTGCTACGAGAACTCATTCCTAGATTTGGTTTCCCAGTAACTTTGGAATCAGATAGAGGAAAGCATTTTAACAGTGAAGTGATTAAAATAATCTGTGAAGCATTCCAAATTGAGCAAAAATTGCACTGTGCATATCGTCCAGAGGCTTCTGGAGTGGTTGAACAATTGAATGGCACAATAAAATCCAGACTGGGAAAAATGTGTGCATCAACATCATTAGAGTGGCCGGATGCATTGCCACTTGTTTTAATGGGACTCAGAAGCATTCCTGATAGAAATACCGGATTGAGTCCACACAAGATAATGATGGGAAGAGCAATGAGACAAGCACATGTTCCCACAAACAAACTGCTGAATATATCTGATGATATGGTTCTGGATTATTGCAAAGGATTGGCTGACCTAGTGCGTTCTGTCTCTCACCAGGTTGGAGAAGACGCAGTTTCCAGGCAGCCTGAACAAGAACATGATCTGAATCCCGGTGACTGGGTGGTAGTGAAGAATCACACTAGAGAAACGTGTCTATCACCTAGGTGGGGCGAACCTTGTCAGGTCATACTGACCACCAACACAGCAGTGAAGTGTGCAGGATTTCCTAATTGGATTCATGTAAGCCACACCAAAAGAGTACCAGACCCTGAAGAAGAAACTCCTCAGTCAGCATCAATCACTGAGGAAGCTGAAGGTTGCCCAGCTGAAGAATCTCAGGCTCGAGATTCAAGGGAAGCTGAAGAAGAACAACCAAGCACAAGTCAGGACTGGATACCGGTGGTGGAAATTCCTGAAGTTTACCACAGAACAAGAAGTCAAACAAATTTGGAAGAAATTGAAGAAGATCAGATAGGTGAAGAAGAAGCAGCTCAGGAAAAAGAAGAAGACACAATAAAAGAACCTGAGCAGGACCAGATAGGGGAAGGAAACTGGGCTCAAATTAACGACGAACCAACAAATTTTGAGCAGGGACAGACAGGTTTAGAAGAACCCAGTCAGGCTGCAAAAGTACAAAGTGCAATAAGCCCTGATCAGAACCAGTTAGATCCAGAAAAATACACAGAAGAAGAAGATCTCGAGAAAAACGAACATGAAGAAATAAATCAAGAACAAAGTCAGTTATTGGAAACTCACAGTGGAGCTGCTGAAGAGAAACCAATCAGACCTGAAAAAGAGCAAATAAGAGAAACAGTAATTGCAGAAAACGAAACTGTGCTAAAACCCGAAAATAAAAGGATTTCTGAAGAAGAAAATAAAGAGACAGTGCAAACAAAGAAAACAAGAAAAGGTGATCATTGGCCTAGTGTCATTAAAAGAGTAAAATACTACATAACAACCAGAAGTGAAGATCCAGATCAAGTAAATGAAGTAACAAGCCAAACAGGACAAGAAAGTAGAACTGAGAAAAGAAGAAGTAAAAGACTGAAACTTGTGAATAACAAATTCAAGGGTCCTGATTGGACTTACATCATTCTTGAAGATTACGAGAGCTCAGAGTCAAGTGAAAGTGGTGACGAAGGAACAAGTGCTGAACTAACATATGAGAAAGAAACAAGACCACCTTGATAACGTAAAGAGAATCGAAAAATAGATAAGAAGAGCAATCTTCCTTGTCAAAATGTCCGATGATAGAGTTACTGGGAGGTCAAAACAGAAATGTTGTAAAAGATGCTGGGCAGTATGCATATGTAGTCTAGTAATGGTGCTTATAGTATGGTTAGTTCTGATCGTAGCAGTTCCTTACCTTATGATAATGGATAAAAAGATTAATAAGGAAACTAAGGAAAGGACAGCAAATTTGAAAAGTAATAGAGTAGAACTAATGGCAGAAAATGAACCAGAATTTCATCATGAAATAACTGATAACGACACTAGTTTAAATGTTTTCACAAAGTTATTGTTTCAATATGTAGATACCATGGAAGTTAGTAATTGTTATGTCTGTATGAAGTTACCCGAATCAGTAGCAGAAGGATTAACATATCATCACTTGCCATTAACTTATGGCATATCATGTAGTGTATTGGCTAGTTTATTCTATAGAACAGGGAGACTTCAGTATTATTATTCAAACATAGATGTGATATTTTCTGAGGTTCCAATTCGAAAGAGCATGAACCCAGTGCTTAGTAGTCAAGATGCACAGTTTATGGGAGAATTTTTCTTAACAATGAAATCGATAGATATAACACATGCACATAGAAACAATCTAACATGTTTGTTACATGAAGAAGAAAAGATATTTTTGAATTTAGTAGAAGATAGAAGACAAGATTTTCAAAGGAAAGCTTCTGAGCATAAGGCTCATTTGTCACCTTGGGCTGAAAAAGAAGGTAGTTACACACCTGGCAAGGCTCAAGCTGCTATGGCTCTGGATTTTGTAAAGACAGGGAAAATTTGTCTACATAGATTAAAAACTGATTATAACAATGTTTTCATCGGTACCAGTGAATGTGAACATCATTTTTAATTCTTGGAGGGTGGGGAATCAAAGGAGGAACAGATTCAGTTTTTCCTGGAATCTATTATGTGTGTGGGAATAAGGCTTACTTTAGGCTTCCTGCACGGTGGTATAAATACTTTAGAATAGTATTTCCAAAAATATACCACGTAAAAAGAAACACTGGGAGCAATGAAAACAATGGCGAATTAACACGTAGTAAATGAGCTAGTTTTTCAGAAATTGTAGGTGATATATTTGGTGCATTGATACCTTCGGTGGGAATAATTCTGAACTCAAGGAAAATATGTAAATTGTCTACAGTGGTTGATCGTTTATCAACGGATACTGCTGGGGGATTTCTAATGATTAATGCGGAGATGGTTGCGATTAGGTCTATGGTTATGCAAAATCGACTTGCTCTTGATATTATATTGGCAAAAGAGGGCGGAGTCTGTAAATTATTGAAGACGAAACACTGTTGCACTTATATACCTGATAAAAGTGCAGAAATTGGAACATATATACAGAATATAACGAAACTTGAGAAGGAATTAAAACCACTGGAAGTTGATAGTGTATGGGAAAGATTGACAAATAGTATTGCGTCAATTGGTACCTGGTTTTCTAATGTAGGGAAAGGACTTATAGGTCAAATATTAGTACCCTTAGCAGGGATAGCAATAATAGTACTGTCAATAATAATATGGTGCAAATGTTGTAGGAAGAATGAATCGTATAATGTGACAGGAAAAGGAAAGAAGCGAAAGTTTGAAGAAATTGAACTTGAAGATTTAAGAAGTGAATTATACAAGAAACTGAAAGGGGATGTGAAAAATAGAAAGTGTAAAAATGAAAATGAAACTATTTTATGCTAAAAGTTGGCACCTGATTGTGGGTAGTATTTGATGGCTCAGAAACGCCATCAGAGAGGGGATTGATGGAGCAAGGACTCACAAATGAGACTTGCTCGGATGCAATCTTCTCACAGTATTAATTTATTAAACTTTGTATTGTTTATACTAACATACACAAACATAAGTAGCAAGGAAGCTTGCTTATGTGTCTAAACTAACAAATAACGCTTGTCTATTCTAAAATGGCCGCTAAAACGCGGGAACTTTACTGCGCATGTCTCAACCATATCACGTGTTGTGACGTCTTTCTTTGCTTGGTGGGAAACTCTTGCTTCTGCGCAGTATGCATTAAAATGGCTGCTTTATGTTTTCATATGCTACAGCTTGCTCTCGTGTTATAATTAAACTGTCGTTTCCTAACGCTATTAATGCGGGATAGAATTTATAAGTAAATGGGAATAGAGTAGAAAGAGTGGGTATACAGTGAAACATTTTATTTGTGATTTTAATATTTTCCTCTTTGACATTTATTAGTTCGTAAATTTGGGCCTGGGGTTGGTGAACTGAAACTCGAGAGACAATGATTCCGCGCATGCGTCCTTGGCTGCCCAGAGAGAAAAGGATGAAGTCAACCTGGACGTCGTCCAAGGCGTTGACCTGATGGCCAACACTGCTGTACCCATGAATGTCCATACTAATATGCAACAATGTACATGAAGAATGTATAAACTTTGTCGTGAGACGGGTGGGAAATAAAGCAAATGTATTAAATGTGATGGGCGGTATTTTAAAACAATGGGCTTTAGGAAATTGAACTAAATCAATATAGTGGTCCCATATTTTTGCAACATTAATGGGAGGTACACGGGCGTAGAAGGGTATAACAGATATAGAATTAGTTAATTAACAGTCAGAGGAGCTCAGAGAACAGGCGTTCATGCAGACAGGCAGAAGGTCCAGACCGACAAGCTGATCGATTGCAGACTGAATCGCTGTCCAGAGAGGTTCTGAGGAGGGGCGGCGGAGTCCATTAGAAGGAAGGCACGGGAGAATCGAGGAGAAGTCGAGTATCAGAGAGGGGAACGACGCAGGCGTCGTTGGTAGAGAGGTCACCGGTCCTGTCCTGAACCTGGAGGAGGTCTTTGCTCTTCATCCTTCCTGGGTCCTATCTTTTCCAACTCCTTGGCCAAGGGCTTTGGTTCTCGCACTTTAGGTAAATATTCATGCAACCTTTAGTTGCGCTGCTGTCTCTATCTTCTCCTTTCTGAGGGACCGTCATTGATCAATAATTATTATTTTATGCTTCATCCTTGATATGCGATTAAGTACCATGTGGTTCTGTATTTTACTCTGCTAAATCTTTAGATAAACATTTTAAAACTTCCTGACTCAGTGATTATTTCAGGATTATGAATTGTAATGAATGTCACTCATTTTAAACTTCCCAATTAGCAAAGGATTCATTGGTAAGTCATTACTCTTCAATCAGAAAAGTAATTGGTAGCAGGGATTTTAATAAAGAGTACAACTGACTCACCAGCAAAAACACTAGCGTAGTATGAATGAATGGGCCCAAGTGAGTATCTGGTGAATGAATGCTGTTTGCTAGTATCGCGCTGGATCACTAGTGCTGGAAGCAATGGACAGCTTCTTGTCTGACTTTAGCCCGGCGGTGTGCAGAGGGTTCAGGGAAGGTGGACCTGGGCATTATCATGGAGCAAGTCAAGGTGCACATAGCTGTGGTCAACACTCAGGAGCTGCTGCAGGTAAACATAGCGGTGGAATGGATGAACGCCTGCTTCGTGGTGCTGTGTGTAAAGTGAGAAGCTGCAGCAGCTCAATGCATTAGAATACATGAGGGCATTATGGAAGTAATGCTCTTTGGGGCTAATGGTGTTGGCTCCTTCTGTTACTTATTAAGGTGATGCTGTTTGTGTCCGTAAAAAGGGGTTAGATGCTTCTGTTACTCATTCAATGTTGGCAGCATTCAAATCCACACACCATCTGCTGAAAAAGAGTGTACTTTAGTTTCCAGTGGTTTCCTTGCAGTTGGCAGTTGGTTTTTTTCCCACCTCCCTTCTCCCAGTAGCTCTCTCCTCCCTCCCATGGGCACTTTATTTCTGCTTCTTCTTCTTTACTCTTTCAAATAAAAATGTTTCAAAGGTTTCATGTTTAATAACGGTCCCAAGTTTTTTTTTTAAAAAGAGCACTCATTCGTTGCTGAATGCAAAATAATTTGTTATTTTAACGTATTTGATAGCCTTTGACCACAGCCTACAAGTTAATTTGCTGATTCCCCACTGCAACGCCCCATTCGCTGTCTCTATAATGAAACACTCCCATTACCAAGACTGTTGGCTATGCCATTGCTTGTTTTGTCTAATTGCTGATCTGTGCACTATTATTCTAATTCTTATTTCTCTGGTCGTCATACCTACATAAATTTTTTGTTGCACTGACAAAAGGTAACATACATAATATCTATGGTTCTACAATTTGTGAGATCCTGTAAAGGTTTATGGACTTTCTGAAATTGAAAATGATCAGCCTCAATAGTATATTTACAAATGCTACTTGTAGCACACTTTTAACTCACCTTTATTTTCGGCAGTCTCCACACTTCTGTGATAGTTTGAAATTGGAATTGGTCAGGGGTATAGCTATACACTAAATGATCTCTTATTGATTTTCTTTTCTTAAAAACAAAAATGTTTATTGTATTTATTTAGTGTTACTAAGGTTCAATGTGTCCCAGTTTTTAATAATCAACTCACATATTTCACTACTCATGTGATTGTATTGGAACACAGCTACTATTCTATCACTCTTCTGATCACTTTTTTTCTTTAGTAGCCAATAGATATTCTGTTTTAGAATTTGGCTCTCTTATACATTGATTTTACAATCCTATGTGTTTAGCCCTTTACCTTATGCTTGGTTATCAAGGTCATAGCATGTATTTGGTACTCTCCTCTTGTACTGCACTTTCTTCTTCTTTGAAAAAAAGAGTACATACAGTCAGAAGAAAGTACAAGTCCAGAGGGTCCCTTTACTCAAGACATGGTTTCGTCGATACCGTATTCATCTTTTCCCTGCTTCTGCAGTTTCCTTTTCTTCTCAACAGAGTTTCAGTGGAGGTGGAGAGTTCTACTTAGAGGACGCTCCAGCCCAGTCCAGAGATGCCACATCACCCCTCCACTCTGACAGGCACTTCTAGGAGCATCCCATTGCCTTGCACAGCATGATGTAATTTTTAAAGATGGCAGGATCAACTCTTGGTTTGCAACAGCTCTCTCCTGGGTCTTAGCCCTGCCCCTAACTGCCACTGCAAACTGGTTCTTTCCCTCCAAGACTTCAAAAGGGAGCTTCAGGTGTAACTCATGCCCAGGCTTGTCAAGGAGGTGACAGTTAACATCCTATGCAGATTTCTCTCCTACCCTCTTCATCTATGAAGATTCGACTTAGGGCCTGATTTAAAGTTTGTTGCACAGGTACTCTGTCTCAAATGTGATGCCTATCCCAGCTGCTTTATTAAAAATACATTAGAATATAATTCACTTGTAATAAGGCTGATGCAACATCTGTCACGTTTGCGATGGAGTACCTGTCCGCCCAAAATTTAAATCAGGCCCTTAATCTCCTACAAATGAGCCTATTGCCTGTGGGAGGCTTTGATCTACTGCTGACCAGCACAGTAATTAACTTGGCCGAACATTATAGTTCAAAGACTGAATCTTAATAAGTGCTGATTCAGGAAAGTTCTCCAAAACCAAAAGTATATGAAGGTGTGCAAATATGGCCAAATTTATATAATATTTGCATTCAGGACCTTATGACCATAAGGAAGATGATGTTAATCATTTTTCTATGTTGCGCAAATGCAAAAATAATATTTTGGTGGAGTTTTTACCTAAGGCGTGAATACCTTAGAGCACCACTGGTTTACAGTGAAGCACTAGAGAGTCACACTCTAGTCAAAAAGAAATGGGGACATTTCCTTTTGCATGGGCAATTAAATTAAAAGCCCTGCACAGGCCATAATTAATTTTCTCTACGTCGCATCTGCGACAGGCTGCCTACCTCAGACACCAGAATTAGTTAGAATGCAAAAGTAATTCGCTCTCAGCCTACACACATGGGCACACTTGTGGATATTGGTGTTCACGAGTAACCAGCAGAAAGCCTCTTAAGAAAGCTGTGCAGCACCAAGCCTTTTTTTTTTAAAGGTAAACACTGGGGGGTTATCACTTACTTCCTGATTATAGAAGATTATAGTGAGCGTTGCCAGTTAGTAAGACTCACTCGCAACAGAAATCCAAAAACCACGGGATCCAAAATGACAAAATCTAGTGGGGCCTTCAATACGACAGAACCCATTTTCTCCCAGTCACTTTCAACTATCACGTGCACAACTTGGCATGTTCGATGCAGTAAACTACCTCAACCACCTCTTCGAATCTCGGATCTTCTGTATATAACAACCCTTCTTGTACTTTTTACTGGTAGTTTTTTTTTTGTCTTCTGGTCAATAATCCTTATGTTTCAAATTGTTGATACATATTTATTTATTACATCTCTTCCTCTGCGTTCACTCTTACTTATTCATTTGGCAAATGATTGAGCACAGTTCTTCCCTCTGGTCCCAGACTGCGCCTTAAAGGAGCAAACATCTTTTGTGCTGTACATACATCTCCACTAATGGCATCTCAATGTGCTTCACATCCTTTCTTCCAGGGTTCCTATTCCAGAAAGTGGTGCCAGGTGCAGGTAAAACAAAATGTGCATGTGATGTAATATGCTCCAGGATGCAATATTCTTCTCAAGACCCCTAGGCTGGGTATGGATGATCTACTGTGGCGATGGCAAGGAGGCTGGAGCCCACCAGGCACCCCACATTATTGTCGCAGCCGGGCAGAATCAGGACAGGATCAGCACAGACAGCGAAATGGGGATGGAGAAATGACCGGTTACTTACTGGTAATATTCATTACTCCGCGTCGTAGACCTCCCCGTCACAGTCCTGGTTCCCATCCCTCCCTCCCTGTTCGGCTTCTTGTGCTTGGGGGTGCAGGATGTGCTTACATGGGTCAAGGGTTATATGCCATAGGATGTGGGAGTGGCCTGGAGGGTAGGGATGGGCTAAGGAGTTTTTGCTTGGAAGTTCCGGGGAGGAGCTATTGCTCATATGGTAATGACTGTGACGGGGAGGTGTGACGAGGAGGTAATGGAACGCGAGGTGAAAAGATACTTAAATACTGCGTAATGAGCTCTGCTAGCTTCTGTCTGTCTCTCTGTGCTGTATTTCCGTCTGTGACAGGGAGGTGGCTATATTGGTCTACTGAAAAAGGATAGCACAAAGTAAGCAAAAATTATCAGGGAAATATAACAAGAATTACAACCAGAAATAATGTGTAGAGAGAATAACAATTTGGGGTATAGCGTAACTCTAACTATGTAATTACAGCAAAGATTTAGTACTACACTACGAATGAATAGGCAAGCAGAAATCTGTACTCTGCACAGGGCAACGACGGTTATTAGAGTGTTACTGTTTTAGGGTTTATATGACCTCTGGCTATGTTCCGCAGAAGGGGCTTAATCCTTTATTCCAAACTGTACCATCTCTTTGAGGTTACAGTTATTCAGTCACTACTTTGCCAAAAAGGCAACTGAAGCCTGTTAAAGCCTGAAAATATAGATACTTCTTTCTGTGCATAGGCAGCGGAATGCTGTGATCTGGTGCCCTTCAATCTTGCTTGTATGCGCTTTATCAAAAATGTGTTGGTGTTTGTTTTTCTGTATCGGTTTGGTTTGTATGCACTTGGTCTACAAAGGTTTATTGCTGCAGTTATGCATGAATTTTGTGTGCAATTTCTTAATTCACTAACCTGGAAACTAGAAACAGGAACAAGAATGGGGAACTTGAATGTGAGCAGAGACTTCCTCTCAGCAGAATCTTAGGAAGCCAAGCTCTGGGCCTAGAAATGGTTTAAGTAACACTGTACCCAAGATGGAGTCTTAATCTTGTGGGAGCCTGCGTTCTCAGTGTGTTCTCACAACATTGCAGAACTTGATCCAAAAAAAACAGAAGCAAGGCACGAAGGGCTGAGGGAGGACTGCCATGACTCGTCTGGTCCAATGATGGAAGGGATCCAGTGCCAAAGCTCTGCAATGGTGGAGAAGGACCAGGTGCCTGAGACCCATCAGTCTGTTCTTGGATGAGAAGGCCACAAAGGTTGTTACTAAAGTGGTCTCTTAAGGGTCTGGGGCTTGCATAGACTACAGGCCACAACCGGAGTGCTGACCTGTGATATGGGGTGGGCAATGGTCAAGGTGGACCTGAAGACTAGGCACATCATGACAATCCTGCACACAAGGAGCACAGATTTTCTGGGCTTTCCAGATCTGTTTGCTGCCCCTAGTTCACGCTTGACTGGTCCTATTGGAGAAGGGACAAGACTGATTTGCATATGGCTGGGTTCGAACTGAGGTAACATGATAGACCAAAAAAGATGGGTTGGAATGCTACCCTGAGTGATGAACAGTGGTTAAACTTTTCGCAAGCATTCCTCCCATCACAATTTATGTGTTTGATGTAACGCCTACCTTGACAAGGGAATGCCCAGACATGGGTCCCTTGCTCACTGTGCCACTGGAACCATGCTATACCTGACTGAATAGTTTCAATTAGGGCACAATTGGTCTAGGGTTGCTTGTGTTCCTGCTCAAGAAGTACTTGGCCTGGCAGATTGGGCTGGACTGTTCCTGTTGGAGCAGGGTCAAGACTGATTTGCATATAGCTGGATCCAAACTGAGGTGGCATGATGAACAAAAGAAAGATAGTTTGAAATGCTATGCCGGGTGACTGCCAGTGGTTAGACTTATTGCAAGAACTCCTCTCACCATCTTTTGTGTGTTTGGTGTAATGTCATAATGTCATAGGTGGCCACAGGTATGTGCAGATGTGGGTTCCTTGCTCACTGTGCCACTGGAACCAAGCTACACCCAACTGACAAGTCTCAATCAGGGCAAAACTCATCTTGGGTTGCTTGAGTTGCGGTTCAGGGAAAATTTGGGATGGAGATGACTGATTTGATTATGAGTGGGTCCAAACTGAGGTGGCATGGCGGGCAAAAAAGTGATGGGTTTGGCATGCTACCCCGAGCGATTGCCAGTGGTTAGACTTATTGCAAACATTCATCCCATCACCTTGATGTAACCCCTAACTTGCTAACAAATGGCTATCGGGTGATATAATATATTGCCTCCTCAAGGTACAGCTCACAAACCATAACCACTTGATATAATTAACATCCAGAATGTAGAGACCAGGAAAAGCATCCAAATACATTCCACATGAAATAATATTGAGAGTAGCACATACGGACAGCATGTGTTCTAGGTTGCAATGCGCCCCACCCAGTACTGATTGGTAGTCAACTCAATTTGCTGTACGCAGATGGAGCAGGCACCAATCTTAGTCACTAGTTCAGCTGCTCACTTAGAAATTACACTTTAACTTCAAATTTTTATATCGTAACCACTCTTGTCTGGGACTTATTAACTTCGCATTTTCTTGCATTCCCATATAGCTGTCACGTCAACCTAGAGGATGCAATCACACTGTATGGAGCCCATCAGTTTACAGGTGTTCCCAAAGTAAAATAGCAACCACATATGAGCGGTACACTTAAAGATGGTGCTGATGCTGCAAAAATGTGAACCACCTACTTCCTGACATATTTGTCAGGTCGAAGTCCGATGCTGCTCAGTGCTGTCACTTTACTCATCCAGCTAATATAGGACTGATAGGATCCTGATATTCGGGCCTGTGAGGGGGACGAGCAACATTGTGGTGACAACAGTTTCTATGGACATGGCCATCTGAACTTTGGCAAGCTCCATGTTACCGTTTCTTCGGATGACAGATTGAGGGTTAATATAGTGGCAAAACCTCACCTTTCCATTAGGCACATTTTCTGGGCTCTGCTGGTATGCACCTCAAATTAATTACACCTCATTATCATTGCAAGGAAATTAGATGAAGGTACTTTCACAATGATGCACTTTATTGGCACCTAAAGTACATAGGTGGATTGACAGACCTAGGTGGGAAGCAATTAACAGCCACACATAGACGCCCCTAGTCCTAACATTTATGTGAAAACTCTGAAGTTCTAAGGGACCAAATCTGGTACAGCCCACAACCCAAGTAGTACATATCTGCAATGTAACTTGGCTGGGCCTGTTCCTCCATCCCAGACGTTCGCCTCACAGACTCTCTACAGCAATTTTTCTCTCCTTTTTTCATGAAACTCTTCATGCCCAAACCACTCTTTTTCAGTGCCACAGCATGATAATTGTTTTGAAAGTTATACACACAATCATCAGCCTTGTGACCCCCCCTCAATGCCCCTAAGTACAGAGACAAAATTTGGAAAGAAGATAGAGTGGGCAGGGGGGTAAGACAGAGACAGCAGACAGATGTTAAAAGTTGGGAAAACAGTGTAGCAGTATGATAAAAACACTACAGTGATGCTCTAGTACCTGCTGAATAAAGATGAAGCCGGATGAGCGATATGAGAGAGGACCTAAAAAGAGAAAAACAAGGGAGCACAGGAGAAAAAGGACATTGGAGAGTGAAGGAGCCAAAAGAGAAATAAGATATTAGAGAGGTGGGGGAAAGAGATGCACACAAGGATAATTCAAAGAGAGACAATGCAGCAACATCACTGAGCATTAATGGCAAGAGTACATGGGAGGTCATTGAATATACAGCGTCTTCTCCTTCCCCAACCAGGACAGGCCTGAAGCAAGCATTTATATCTTTGCACAGTGCAACCGCAAATAATTGTGCGCATCTTTCTGTCTGTTCCAGTGGACCCGCCATGTTGGCAGGCCATGAATGACAGACAGGCAGGTGACTACCATGAGTGATAGACCCTGTTTTAGATTAACACAAGAAAGCATTGCATTTGTGATTGTACACTAGGGAAATATAATTTCAGGGGCCTCCATTAACTAATTACAATACTGACGTTTATATTTTTTATTTAGCAATTTTATATAATGCAAACTTGGTCCACGGGCATTAGAGTGCTTCACATGAACAGTAGATTGTAATAAACAAGGTCAGATTTTTTTGTAATCCAAAGATCACAGAACAGCAAATATGATTGGGAGTGAGGGATGGAAGGTGAGGAAAGCAAAGCTAGGACCACAAGAGGAAGAACTGGTCCAGTTGACTCAGGAACAACCATAGGCAACCAGGCATCTGTGGTAAAGGAGGCTATTAATATACGTCTCTCTGTAATTACAAAAGACTTAGCCTCGATATCACAGGATTTAACCAAATCGGTTGCACACGTCGGCAACTTAGCATTGGCAGTTGAGTTGCATGTTGAAAATTTCGAGGAATCATTGGAAGAACAGGCATGTGAGTAGGAAGAACTACCAGAGAGCGTGTTAACCCTAGAAAAGCAGCAACAATCGACAAAACCGAAAATATGTTTCACAGAAAAATAAACAGAAGCAGTGAGGTTAAAAATTAGGTTAAAAATAAAGATTTAGAAGAATACATACAGGTTATGTTTTAAGATATTTTCCAAATTACAGACGGCTCCAAATTTAATTCTAACTGAAGTTTTGCATGCTCTTTCGGAACCAGATGAATAAATGTTGTATCCAGAACAATTTAACCCGAATGACTTTCTTAAAAATTAAGGAAGAAATTGTGTCTGTGATAAGGAAGAAATTAGAGATTATCATCAGTGGAGGTTGCCTTAAATGTTTTCAAGAACTATGGCAAGCAAATCTAGCAAAGAAACAAAACATCAAAAAGATCAAAAGACAATTAAAAATATTCCCAAAATATGAGTGAGGAGGTATAAGTGTTACAAATATTGTATTGATTTTAAATTATGACTTCCGCATTTGGAGCCTCAGAGGTATTCTTAAACTGGCAGGTTTACAGTTTTTTCTCTTAAAAGTTTCGCCGAGTTTCTCCTTGTGCCTAGATTGGGACATCTACAAGCCCAATGGCTCTGCCTTCAGTTTTGCTCTCGGAAACTGGTTGCATCCTACTTTTTTTCCCACTTTTTTGGCATGTAAGTAATTTTTTCTGACAATTTTATACATTTCAATTTTAGACTGCCAAAAGAGTGGCATGATTTCCAAAATTAAAGTCGTGACACATGTCCACAATACCAGCGTGTTATCTGTGTGAAGGGCCAACACAGCATAACAAGGTGTGCAAAAGTAGCTACTGTTAATGTAAGAGACAAAAAACACAATGGAGACATCAACTACGTAAGAAAACAAATGAGGTGCATGATTCTTAAGTAAAGATGTACATATCCTCACGTGAAGATGCCGGGGGCTATTCAAAACATTACATTTTGCGACACTTGAAAAGGAATGCTCGGTCAGACCAGAAGATTAAGTCGTTCTTAAGTAACTGTACGGATTGCGGGGCAATTTACCTGTGTGCACTTGTGAGCGTTCACTTTAAATAAATATATATTTCACAAATTACCAGTGAGACAACACTTCGGAGCCTAAATGAAGTCATTTTACCAGAGAGTTAGCAGGCGAGCCCCTTGCCGTGGCATTCCTGGTGTGCGAAAGCGAAGGAATGCAGTGTAAACAGCTGTGCCTCTTAGGGCGCGGCGCGGCGCGCCGACTCACCGCGCCCAGGCCAGGTGTGTGCAGCCTAGAGGCGGGAAACGGGCCACTGCGGCAGGCGGCCTCGCGCCCGGCGCGCGCGCGGGAAACATTCCACTGGCTCTATTGTCTTTGAGCAAACAGTCGTAAATAATCCCATTCTGGCACGCACCCATCCCCGTGCAGTTGGACAATGCAAACGTTCTCAGTGAAATCAGAAAGGGCTCGGCCAGGCGGCTTCTCGCGCTCGGTTATATTGTGTTTAATTTGGCAGCGACCCGGGACGTGCAGTTTCTTTCTTCACCTGCCCACCAAGTAAAGTGGAAAATACGCGATTGCCAAACAAATGTATGGAACCCCATTAGGAAAACACCCCTTTCATGTATGCTTTCTATGCTCCTCGATAGGTTTCATGGCTGTGTTTTTTATAGATAGTGTTCTTTAAATGGATAGACCTTTCTATTAGGAGTTCGCAAACTGCTGCACAATGGATACCCATAAGAAGCAAGGGGGTGGGGGAGGGGGGAGGGTATCTCCCACAAAAAATGGCAAGAAAAGTATTTAAGGAAACGTTTGTAGTAATTGTTACTTAGTGGTCACTTCACCCAACACAACACTCATGGTTGTCTAGAGACACTGCTTTAAGTGGGCCAGGCCCTGCCAGGTCCGGACGGGCAGTAATTAAAAACGGACTTTGAAATGGATCCATATTTGGCCCTATATTCGTGTCCTTAACATTATGGGGAAAACACTGATCTATCTCTCAAAAATGACTGCCCACACCTTTAAAGTAATCCATGTCAGGAGTCTCTGTTTACCTTTCACATATTTTTGTTCATTTTTAATTCCCTAAGATTATTTGCTTTTTTTAAGGGGCTTGGGTGCATTCAAGTTGTTGGTGAGTCTTCCGGATGGAACACAATTGAGTGCACTGAGGCTGAAGATAGTGCGAGTTCCTCACAGTGCCTGTCAGCGAGTTGGTTATAGAGGTGGGGAGACTCATGCCCATCCAGTCCTTGGCCTCTCTGCAGGGCACACAGAACCATGGTCACATTAGTGCAAACTGTAATTGCGGGAAAGTGTTTGAAGAAGATCCACAGCTGTCGAACTATGGACAGTATCACAGGAAAAGAAACTGCAGTGCTCTATAGTGGCTTTTATTTAGCAGTCTCATATTTTCAGAATTGAAACATTTTTAATTCTAATCATTACCAAAACATTTTTTATACTCCTAACAAGCTTTGGCAAAGCCAATAGGTCTGGCTTGGTTAAGCGTATGTCTTCTGTCGTGCTGTAGCCTGTATGCCTGGATTCAACTACAGAAAATGTAGATTTTCCTAATAGATTATGACGGAAAGTCTTAATTTTATTAAAGACACGGAGGCGAGTATTATGCTTTCTTATCTTGCCTTTATTCTAATAGCAGCCAAGATAAGTACTAAAACTACAGTTCCCAGAGGACCAAGCAGCACAACTGGCCAATGGGAACGCAAAAAATCAGAACAAGATAACCAATCAGGCAGTAGTAACATGTATAACGTCATAACTGACTGCGAACAGTCCTCTTTTCGCTGGCGAGCAGCTCAGATAGAGTCAATAAAAAGTGGAACAATAGACAACACAATACAAAAGGCTAAAGTCCAAGAACAAATCTCTTGACCAAAATCCAACCAGGGTCGACGAACCGCAGGAACACCAGTGGAGGAAGCCAAACAGGAAGAAGAGGCGTCATGAAGATGGGAAGAACACTCATGAAGGTTAGTAGTCTCATCACGAAGATGCAGGAGGCAACGCCGGAGTCGCTGTAGGGAGGGAGAAACACAGATTAGAAGTGTTGAGGCGGGATAATACTCGCCTCCGTGTCTTTAATAAAATTAAGACTTTCCGTCATAATCTATTAGGAAAATCTTCATTTTATGGCAAGACCGGAGGCTCATATTATGCTTGTTCAAAGCATATCAATAACCAAAGAAACAGCAGAAACGACTGGTTTGAGGTAAAACATACTGAAAACATTATCATTAGACCAATCCGCGGATCTCAGAATGTCCTCCAAACGAGAGCCTGCCCAAAAAGCTTTGGAGGCCATGGCTCCCCTAGTGGAATGGGTCCCAAACAGAGAAACATCAATGCCCACAAGGGACATTACCCACCGAACCCAACGGGCCAGGGTAGCAGAAGAAACATGAAGATGGGATTTGCGAAAGGAAATGAGGAGTTGGGAATGTGAGGACGTTCTGAGATCAGAGGCATTGACCTACACAGAGTTTAGGATGGGAAGGGAAATAAGGATAAAAAACAGAGTTCAAATTTGTCTTAGTACGTTTATGAACTTGAAACAATACACCAGTAGGGGAAAATTGGCAAGAGGAAACATCCAATGCTTTAACATCTGAAACACGTTTAATGGAAACAAGACAAAGTAGCATGGTAAGTTTAGCAGAGAGCATTTTCAGAGAAAGAGCGGAATTGTCCGGCCAATCTGAAAATAACTTAAGGCAGTGGCGGCTGGTGGATTTTGAAAGTGGTGGGCGAATAATTGTACCCTAGTACAACGTGCGAGCGAGCGAAGCGAGCGAGCCCGAACTGAAAAAGGAGGGTGTGGGGGGGTTCTCCCCCGCAAGAAAATTTTGCAAAAAATGGATTTAAATGGTGGCTTTTACACCACATATTTACTACAAATTGTTGCAAAAACAGGATCCAAATATAGCATTTTAAAGCACAAGTGTGAAGAAAACATTAGAAACATATCAAAAATGTGCCCAATCCTCTAACTGTTCTGCTTGCAAAATGACCCCCAAGCCAAGCACATACAACCAATGGAAACAGGACCTCTAAGTGTTTTCTACCTGTAACACATCTCTGCCTCTTTACTGTATTGGTTGTTGAAGTCATCAAGGCTCAAACGAGAGCCGAGGCCAGTGCAGCCCTGTGGACTCTGCACACACATCTTATCTGCCGCTACCCCTCTGCTGATGCCACTGGTACCCCACTCCGGCCACCTGTCATTAGTGGTGCCGAAAGTGCGAGCTGCATTTCCTGAAGGCAATAGTGATACAGAAAGCACGTCTGCTCAAGAAAATGCACTACACACCTGTCCCTTATAGACCCAGCAGGGTATGTGTAGTGCTTTTTCTACTAACATGGCCTACTACCTCTCTAATCACTCAGCCATGGTGCTCGTATTGAAGCTGCAAACTTGAGTCGGCACCTCTTTCTTGGTGTATATAGTAAGCTGACTTGCACTTAGCAGCGCATCCCGAAGAAGTGTTTGGAGATATTCTGGACCGAGTGAAGGTGAAGTTGGCCCAGTACCGGTACTACTTCCACCATGCAGTCCACCACACCCGTTTCCAAGGTTACCACATAACCCTCCTTGTGGCGAATGGCGTATTTTTGTCAGCGATGTGGCAGTTGGTCCAAGTGGGTGGCTGGAGGCTATTCGTGCAAGCTGCAGGTGAGGGAGAGAGGTGCCCCCCTCTGGGGTTGGGGGCCCAGGCCTGTGCATCTGCTGCTGATCTTTGTCCAACTATTCCTTTCTTTACCATTCCGGACCAGCCACGTGCCTGCCTGACAGTCCTGCAATGCACATGAAATCATGTGAGTGGAGTGCAAGAAGCACGCACATTAAGGTGCAAGAGCAGCCGGTCTATCTGCCGGTGTCAGGGCGCTGTTTGTGCACCTCTTGCCGCCTCATCAGGGGTGCTGCTTGTGAAGACAAGGAAACACGCCAGAAGATTTACAATTAAGGGCCGAAGAGCTGTGCATCCATGGAGCCTTCCGTGTGTCGGGCTCTTGTGGAATTCCAACTACACTGAGTGGAGAGGGGAGGTGGCAGTACCCCACCTATGGAATTGGAAATAAAAATGCCATGCATGGGGCTCAGTACCCTCTCTCTCATTACCACAACCCAGGGCAGTAGCAGGTCTATACAGTGTATGGTAATCAGGCAGGGCCAGAAGAGCTGGTATTTCAGGTCAGTGTGTGGACCATCTTTTCGGCTTTTTGTGGGCCTGCTTTAGAGTCTGGTGACCCGTTTTTTAATGTTGATTTCTCTGGTATCAAACAATGCCTGCAGCAAGCACCAATGCATGCAGTCCACTATACCTTGCAAAACACCTACACTACACTGCTTGTCTTAACAAGTTAAAAACTGCCCCAATTTGAAAAGGTGGGGCATTTTCTTACCTACCTAATTCAGTGACGGGGACCACCTTTATTTTGGTGCCCGGGCCTATTTTCTATCACAGTTTGTAAAGTCTTGTGTAGGGGCCATTTCCCACCCGCATTACCTTTTCAAAAGGCCTGACGGTTCTTGTCCTGTAATGTATGTAAATGCCACTACTTTCTTGGGAGAGGAAAGGTAGTTAAGACAGGGCAACAGATGAGCGCTGCAAGGCAGGAAGGAAAAGAAGGAGGGGGAAGCGTTGGGGTTATTGAAAAGAAGGATAGAGAGACACAGAGATGGAGAAAGCTATCTACAGGAAGAAAAGAAAGAGAAACGAGAAACGGAAGTCTAAGGTGTAGGGAACAAAAACGGGAGGGGAGAGGGGTATATGAAGACGAGAGAAACGCAGGTAGGGAAAAGAATGACGGATAAAGAAAATAGAGCGGAGTAGAGACAAGGGAAAAGAGAAGAAAGAAGGCCAAAACAACAGAGAAATGGAAAAGAGATGGGAGCGAGAGAAAGGGAAAGAAAAAGTGGCACGAGAGAAAAGGGGAAAAAAACAGGTGGAGGAATTAGTGGAGAAAAATATTAGAGGGCTAAAAGACCAAAAAGGAACAAGAATTATATAGACTTTGGAGAAAAAGGAGCAGAAGAAGGAACATGCCAAATACATTTCTGTGATTCCCATAGTGTGCCATCAGACCGGTATTTTGGTTTCTCTCTGAGATATAATTTAATCCAGATAAATGGCACAGCAACTGACATACACCTAAAGCCTGTCAGTTTGATTGGCTTTGTCACTGGGGTTAGCTGTTTAAGATAAATGAGTAACAACAATGATTTCTTATAAATAATTAACATTGGAAATGTTTAAATTCTGAAATAGTGAGTCTGTGAATTAAATAGCATTGAGGCCTGTGGAAGGAGTTTTGGCCTTCAGTAATGTGTGCTTTAGATATGTATCCTCTTTTTCTCTGCATATCTTGTCCATCTGCACATCTTCAACCCCTCTCTTTCCTCTTCAGCATCCTTTTTTCACTCTTCCCCGAATGCCCTTCCTCGCGTCTCTGTCACTTCACCGCCCCCAACATGCACTGCACTCCCTCAAATTTAAGCACTTTCATTTCTCTTCTGCCTTGCAAATATTTTGACATCAGTGTACCCCCTTCACACACATATCCACAGAATTTCAGTTGCAAATGGAATACACAAACATTGTTCTGTGTGCTCTGCAGAGAGGCCAACCCACTGACAGGCACTTTGTCTAGCTTCAGCCTTAGCGCCTGAGTGCTCAATCAAAGCCCCTCAAACACCTGGCATGGCTCAAGCTTCAAAGTGTGCACAGGAAAAAATACAGATAAACAACAACATTATAAAATAGCTTACTCGTGGGGAATGCAAGATTAAGTAAAGCATGTAAAATAAGAGAGGAACTAAATCGCTGAAATGCATTCCCTCGACGTTTTTAACATTCATGGTTTGCAAGTCAATCCATGTTTTTGGCATCAGTGTTAACTTAGGGGCATGCTAAGTTCACTAAGTGAGCTTATTAAAATTAAAGAAAGAATCAGTGTGCTTTAAAGCATAAGTGCACAACAGATGCTAACTATTACCATAAATATTTCTTTATGTGTCTTTCATGTCCCTGCTGTCCTCTAGTTTATTTGGCGTTGCATATGTTTTGGTTGTTTGGGCTTGCACTGGTGGGTGTAATACAAGGGCGTGCACTTGTGGGTGTAATATAAGGGCGTGCACTGGTGGGTGTAATACAAGGCATACACTGGTGGGTGTAATACAAGGGGGTGCACTGGTGGGTGCAATGCAAGGACGTGCACGGAAGGGTGTGCACTGGTGAGTGTAATGAAAGGGTGTAATACAAGGGCGTGCACTGGTAGGTGTAATACAAGGGTCTCTTGTGCCTCTGGAGGCCGTGGTTTTGAGTCAATACTGGCCGACGCTGGCATGTTGTACTGATCTGGAACATCAGTCAGCTACCTGACGCAGTCTAGACATGGCGGTCTTTTTTCATGCAAGCTCTGGGGAGGTCACATATGGTGTCGGGTGAATCAATTTACACTTGATGAATGTCCCACAATAAAGATATATGAATTTGTCTTTAACCTATTGCCCGTAATTGACAGCACATCAATGATTAACTCACACCGTGTACTTTATGTACAAGAGTAAGATAAACAACTTATTTTTGTTTTTTTTATATAGCTCGAACTTGACTCAAAAATATTGGAGTGCTCTATGTGAGCTACTTTGAAGCAGGAGGAATGTACCTTCACAATTGCAATATGAAAGTGTTTAATAACGCTTCACTTAGACCCTTTTCACAGTTAAACAACACATCAGCAGCCATACACACTGAGATAGGTGGACTTACACACAAAAACACACTCTCAAACCGTTACACACATCAGCACTAGTTACACAGCCAGCACTCATTTAGTCTACTGCATGGCTGGCTCGCTTCTCTCTCAACTGACTGCAGCACGGAGCGCGACACCAGGCGTGACAATGATCTTCCAACCACTACAAATCACCGAGCAGTGTGACCCCCGGTGTCATACTCCCTGCTGTAGCCACTTAAAGACCCTGCCATGCAGCAGAGTAAAAGAGGGCCCAATTGCGGTGAGTATGTTCATACGTAGCACAGTTATAACGCACCTGCTGTAAACATTCTGTGTGAACCCCATGCTATGGACGAAAAACACTGCAGGTACATCACAGTACTTAAAGCACTCACCGTCCTTGCACAGCGAGTGCCTATAAGCCAGTGAAAGGATTACAAGGTGCCGCACGCGTGCCTTACAAAAATCCCAAGAGCCCATATGCACAGTGACTCCACCCAAGCCCCTTACAAATCCAACCAGTAATAAAAAGATAATAATGGAGGTTTCCAGCATGCATACCCAGCCTACAGAGTTCACCCACCCCAACAAAGTCTCCGGTCCGCCTCCTGCCTTTCCCAGCTCTCTATGGTCATGAGATCTGTTGACTCTGCCCTGAACCACAGCCGTCAGCACCCAATGTTGGCCTCTGATGACAACATATTAATTACTAACAAGTAACAACATGCGCCTTTCAAAAAGGATTTCACACGTGCTTTCAATTTGACAACTAAATCCTAGCTACAGTTTATGGCCCCTTAAGGTTGAACGGAGCTATCATGCACTTCGGGATTCCAGCCACAAACTAATACCTGACAGGAGGGCACAAACACAGTTGCGCACTACTAATCACTTTTATGGCTCGCTGAGAGATGAAACAGGCACATGCATTTTGAACACTTTATAAATATGTACGTTTTAATTTTCACTCACCGGAGGTGCAAGGAATCATGGCGCAGCTTCTTTCTTTTCACTTTAACCCGCCCTTGTTTGATTGGTCACAGGGCAGGGAAGGGTGGGGTTAACATTACAGTGAGGCTTGATGAACTGTGATTGATGTGTAGCCCTGGCCTCTGCAGAGCTGAAGCAGACAGCGCCCAGGGCTAACTCTATTGGCGGGGGAGGTCCTACAGCAAGGAATACAATGGCTTTGCCGAGCTGGTGATGTCACGAACCTCAGGGCTGTGAGCTCGTCAGCCGGGCAAATCTAGGATTGCTGGCGCATGCTCAGAGAGCATGATTTGTGCCTGCCATAAACCTGACTTGCGAACGCTGCCTGAAGTCAATGTCTGCGTAGCAGTCAGCCTGAGGCAGTTTACTTGCAGAAATAATTTTTTACTCTTAATTGTAGAGTAAAAAGCACAACTAGGGGGCAAAAAAAGGACGAGGGCGTAGCCCCTCCCCCCATATAAAAGACTGACTTAAGGACCAAATTAACATCCCATAAATTTGAATACTTAGCCAATGGAGGTTTGGAAAATCGCACTCCTCGTAGAAGGCGGCAAATGAGAGGATGAACTCCAACAGGCTTGCCATCAATAGGACAGTGATTAAGGGAAATGGCCGATCTATATAGGTTGACCGTTCTATAAGACTTACCTGCACTGGCTTCAGAAGCTAAGAAGTTGACGACAAAATTTAGAGGGGCTGAAAAGGGATCGGGATGTCTTTCGAGACACCAGCTTGACCATAAAGACCAAGCAGACTTGTATGCTTTGTAGGTGCCTGGAGCCCAGGCTTTACTGATAAAGAGAGAAGCTTCTTGCGAAATGAGGAGGTCAGGAGGGACAGACTGGAGACCTTCCAAGCGGACAGAACCAAGGATTTGTCCAGGATGAGACTGTGAGGAAGACCCAAGGGTTCAGAAGCAGATCGTTGCAGACCGGGAGAAGAACCGGAAAGTCCACTGCCATTTCCAGAAGAGACGGGAACCAAATCTGTGATTGCCAAAATGGGACTACTATGACCAGGGAGGTCGATTGGCGGCGAACCTGGGAAAGTACCCTGTTGATCATGAGGAAAGGAGGGAAAGCGTAATTGAGATGAAGGGACCAGTCCTGGAGAAACACATTGGTCGCTAATGCCAGAGGGTCCGGCCGCCAACTGAAGAAAAGAGGCAATTGGGCGCTGAGGCGAGAAGCAAAAAGATCGATATGAAAAGGGCCCCATTTTTGAGAAAGAGATTGGATAACGGATGGAAGAAGCTTCCAATCGCTGGAGTCTCGAAGGTAGCCAGAATGCCAATCTGCTATGGAGTTGAGATCTCCAGGAAGGTACTCTGCTTTGAGCGATAGTTTGTTTGATAGGCAATACTACCAAAGACTTTTTGCTAGCTCTGCTAGGGGTTTGGACTTTGTGCCACCAAGATGGTTTATGTAGCGGACAACAGAAACATTGTCCATGCGAAGGAGACAATGTTTCTGTCTGTTTTTCGTGAGACTTTGGATTGCAAAGGAGCCTGCCAGCATCTCTAAACAATTGATGTGCAATTTCGACTCCTCGCCAGACCATGTACCGCCAGTCGATATTGGACCACAACGGGCGCCCCAACCAGATAGGCTTGCATCGGATTCTAATACAAGATCTGGGGCCGAAGCGAAGATAGTTCGCCCGTTCCAAGCATCTAAATGGTCGATCCACCATTGGAGCTTGACGCGAGACTCTTGATCCAAAGCGATGACTTGGGAATAGGCCAGACCTTGGCGGAGATGCCGAATCTTTAGACGTTGAAGGGCGCGATAATGAAGAGGCCCTGGAAAAATAGCCTGGATGGAAGCAGAGAGGAGGCCGACGATCCGAGCAAGAGATCTGAGGGAGATCAGGGAGGATTGAAGGAGGTGGGCAATTTCTGACTTTATGGTCGAGACCTTGGACTGTGGAAGCAGAAGAGACGCCGAGGCAGAGTCCACGAGAAAACCCAGAAATTCGATGCTCTGGGATGGAATGAGCATAGACTTTTCGATATTGAGAAGGAAACCCAGATCCAGAAGAAGAGATTGAGTGGTGTTCAAGTCTGACAAGAGATTCTGCTTGTCGGAGTTCATGAGCAAAATGTCGTCTAGGTAAATGATCAGTCTGATTCCGAGAGATCGTAGCTAGGACACCACTGGTTTCATGATTTTTGTAAAGCACCATGGTGCTGATGAAAGGCTGAACGGAAGGGAGCAAAAGCGGTAGGTGACGCCTAACCATTGAAATTGAAGGAATTTGGTGTGAGAAGCGTGAATAGGAATGGAAAGGTAAGCGTCTTGCAGGTCTAACCTGACCATCCAGTCGTTTGGGCAAAGAGTATCTCTCAAATGAATGATAGTTTCCATTTTGAAGTGGCGATACACCACGAAGTGATTGAACCATTTTAGATTTATGACAGGGCGCATTTTCTTGTTTTTCTTTCTGACAAGGAAAGTGGAACTGAGAAACCCTGATGGATCTAGCGGGGCGATGAGAATGGCCTGTTTTAGGAGAAGGGTTTGAATCTCCACGGAAATGAGGTGAGACATGTCTGCGGAGAAGACTAGAGGAGGAGGGAAAACAGTTTGGGAAGGTGGCGCGTAGAACTCTATAAGATAACCTTGGACAGAATTGAGAACCCATGGATCTGCGGTGAGAGTGCGCCATTTTTGGATGAAGAGTTTCAAACGACCTCCCACTGGGGGAGGACCTACCTTGTTGGATGTTGTTGTGTCGGAAATTCTTCTGTCCACGACGTCTGTAACCACGACCTCGTTGTGGGTAGAATTGAGGTTTGTATTCCTGGTAGCCTGTGTTGAAGGAACCTCTGGAGGCTTGATTTGGATAGGAGCGGCCGGAAGAGCGACTCCTGCCTCTGCCGGCCGGCCCAAAAACCCGAGGGGAAAAAACTTTCTTAATGGATTGTTGAGCCTTATCCAAGGAGGCGAAGGTAGTGACGAATTTACTGAGGTCCTTAACCAAAGAATCCCCGAACAAAAGCCCATCTGCTTTGATGCCGGGATCTAGAGGAGCCAGATTAGCCAGCTTCGGATCAAGCTTGATAAGAAGCCCTTTACGGCGCTCATGAGTGATAGCTGCATTGGCGTTGCCTAAAAGACAGAAGGTTCGTTGGACCCACAAAGAAATATCGTCAGCATTCAAATCCTGTCCTTCCAAGCGAGCAGTTTCTGCCAGGTCAAAAATGCGAGCCAAAGGGCCCACAATATCCAAAAGCTTGTCCTGGCAGGCGGACCAAGCCTTATCCACCCCTTTGCGGGGGTCTTTGCCAAATTTGGAGAAAAATGTAAGAAGAGGTTGGTCAATGGAAGGAGCAACAGTGATGTTGGAAGGTAAAGAAGGTTTAGGACATTCAGATTTTAACTTAGAGCGGGCTGACTTGTCGAGGGGAAGACGAAGTCTGGCCGAAATATAGTCACCAACGTGCGCAGCCGGAAACTACTCTGTGGAGTTAGGGTGACGGATAGAGGAAGGATCAAACATGGGGGCGCCTTCAGAGTCTAACACCGGAGTAAAAGCGAAGGGGTCAGCTTTGAATTTTTTAGAGGGGGGGAAGGAGGGTCTGGAACATCAAGGACATCAAACAAATCATCGTTTGCGTCACCCATATCATCGTCTGTGTCCATAATGGTGGATATCACGCACTTTTTAGGTACCTCAACGTGTTTGGATTTTGATTTCCGTTTGCCGTCAGAAGATGATAACCCCTCCTTGGAAGGAGGCCTGGGAGGAACAGAGTCCTCAGTCTGGTGCGAAGAAGCTTCGCCAGTCAAGCGTGACGCATTTTTAGGGACATTAGAAGACAACTTTCTTTTTCTGCTATCCCCCGCAGAATGGGCCAAGGCTTTGGACAACAGACTGAGCATGGAATTTTCCATGCCCTTAGAAAAACGTTTCATGGATGCTTCCACTGCATTCTCTACAGAACTGTTAATAAACGCATTTAAATCGCTTTTGAAGGCTTCGCCTTCCTCATTATGCAGGTCTGAAGCAGGCGAGCTATCCAGTTCCATTATAGGGTATTTCTGTGAAATACACGGTGAGTAAAGGGTTAAATTCTTGAACCGGGAGATGAGGGGCGTGGAAACAAGGCAGAAACCACTAGAAGCCACTTCCCCAGAGGCGGTGCTGAACAGGAGCGAAGAACGCAGCTCCGTGAGGCGCCAGAAGTCGGAAGCGTCGTGGGAAGGCAGACGCGTGGTGAGGGGGAATAAAAACGGGTAAACAGTCGCCGCGCACTGGTAGCAGCTGCCGCGCGACGCATTAGACACAGCAGTCAACGCGCGCGAGCAAGCAAGCGAGCGGGGAACAGCTGAGCGTAAAAACGGGGAAAAGCTAGAAACAGCACAAATTGGAAAGCGCTAAGGCTACAATATCGAATATAATGCAATACAGTGCACAGCGAATGCCACAGTTAAACCATAACGATATATAAAAGCATGTAACAAAAGAGCAACGAAGAGAAGGCACTTATCTGACTGCGAGCAGCAAGAAAAGAGGGCTGTTCGCAGTCAGTTATGACGTTATACATGTTACTACTGCCTGATTGGTTATCTCGTTCTGATTTTTTGCGTTCCCATTGGCCAGTTGTGCTGCTTGGTCCTCTGGGAACTGTAGTTTTAGTACTTATCTTGGCTGCTATTAGAATAAAGGCAAGATAAGAAAGCATAATATGAGCCTCCGGTCTTGCCATAAAATTCACAGCAAGAGACCCAAATACTGTTCATGTGTTAGGACATGCAAAGCACAAGATTGTATTACATTTTTTTAAGCCATGCCTTTAATTATATTGACTATTTAAACTTGGCCTAGCCTTGCTGATTAGGGGCCAGAACCCTTTAGTGTTATTACTTTAATTACATAGGGCACACCTCTTGGAAAGGATTTCTATTTATGCGTGTTTGCCACGCCCCATTTAGAGACCTCTCACCTTTTTTCATCTTACTTAAAGCACTGCCTTCAGGCATATACAAGTCACACACCTCTCTCCCAAACACCAGATAATCTTCAGCAAAGTAATATTTTTCATTTGTATTATTCGGCATAAAATTCAGCTTTACAATTTACATCTTGGTAACTTTTCCCAATTGCCTAATTGCCATTTTATGTCAAAGGTGAAGCCTTTTATCAAGCAACTCGGTAGGCGGGTACTGCCTCAAATGTTTATTTATTTTTTCCAATGAAAGAAGGATTTCTCCCAGAAACGCTGTACATATTTGCATGTTATTAAATTAGGTTACCTACGGCAGAACAGTTACAAAAAGAGGAGGCCATGGAGATTGACGATGGACAGGACAATGTGTTGAAGGTTCACTATACATATTTATATCTCACATAACTACAGCAACTTGCAGGCACATGGAGACAATCTATTGTGAGCAGAATTGACGGACAAGTGCCGAATAAGGCATACAAATCCAGGCCTCGGAGTGTTGGTACGTATGGTCACAGCGGCTTTTAAAAAATATTTTGCTATGTCTTATTTTTAGCCTCTAAACTAATTTAACTCTTCACCCTGTTGTTTGACACAATATTTACATGTTGGTACATGGTCTCTGAATTTGTATAAAAAACACAATTTTCATGACTCCAAACATATGGAATCTCTAAATGAAACCAACTGTTTGTGGCTGGCCATTCAAATGGATTCAAGAGAAGTAATCAGTTTTTGAAGGAAGGTTTACAGAGCAGGTGGCACTCATGCAACCTTGGTTTGAAGCTATTTGGCATATTCATCTTTTTCGGATTTAATCCGGATGCTTTCCAACTGACATAGATGATACATGCACTCAACTGCTTTTTTTCTTCTTTTGTTTCCATTATCAGTTTTAAAAAATAGAAAAAAACATTATTTAGTGACTGCACATTTCTTCTAACTGGCACATGCATCAAGCTAGGATTTTGCGAGTCCTTAATAGCGAATATTAAGGATTCGCAATTAAGGATTCGCAAAATCCTATGCATGTAGGGATCGCTATAATAATAGCGATTCCTTCACATTCTTATTTGCGACTCGCAAATTGCGAGTCGCAAATAAGGAATGGCTTCCCATTCATTCCTATGGGCCTACAGGCCCATAGGAATGAATGGGAAATTATGAGCGCTATTTGCGAGTACCAATAGGTACTCACAAATTGCGCATGCAATTTCAAGGGTGCAGGTGTGTCAAAAGGACACCCTGTTGCACCCTGAAATTGATCCGTGCACATATGTTGCGCACACACATGTCCCAAGGACATGTGTGTGTAACCTTCAACTTTGAAAATGCACTTTAGTGCATTTCTCAAAGCTTTTGCAATTTACCATGAAGTTCAACTTCATGGTAAATTGTGCCCCTAGTAGCGAAATCGCTAATTTTTTTTACTTTGTTACATTGCATTTAAGGAATCTCAATTTGCGATTCCTTAAATGCAATCGCAATTTAAGTAATCGCAATTTAGAGATTACTTAAATTGCGATTTTTGCATTTGGGATGATGCATCCCAAATGTAAATACTGATCAGTAAAGGGGCAGATTCTGAGAATCTGCCCGTTTGCGACCGGTTTTTCTTTTGATGCATGTGCCTGTAAGTTCTAGAAAATTGCACTGACTTTCCTCTCAAACATTCTTTTTCACTTTCTTAGGAGAATTTGCAATTGTTTCAACTGTGATTATATTTCTGTTGAAAAAAAGCTGGTAATAAATATTTTGTAAATTCCATGGTGAATGTTGTGCATTTTCTGAAGCTCTGTACCACTCACAGAGTCCATTATGATATTTTCCTAATCTATATAACTGCTTAATTATTGCAACATGTCCAGTTTTTATTTTAATTTGTAGTGTTTGTTCTCTTTTACTCATTCCTATATTTTATCACATTACTTTGTACTTTTGTCTGAATTTTCTGATAAAATCTCCCCGTCACTCATACTTCGTGGTGCTCATGCCATCTCAATGTCAATTCCAAACTCTAAACTTTAGTTGTATAATGGTATATATTGTGTCTTTATTTTCTTCTGGTCCATGAAAATATTTTAAGGCCAGTGACACCCTCATAAACAGAGGGCATTGAGACGTGAATTTCAATATACAACAAAACTGCATTGCCTCCACAAATTGGACTTGACAATAGCAGTTATGCACTCCGCAGAAGTAAGACATATACTCCTTTCCTTACTATTGAACCTGTTGCTGTTGTGGTATCAGGCACATAGCATGGAGCACTTTATGTGGACAACACCTCTTGTATTTACTGGGACTAGCAGCTGGAGTTAGGAAAGTACTTTGATGAGCGTATGCAATGTGATAAGGGTGCCAAGTTAGCAGGCAAATCAAGGCAACGGTTACAGAAAAAAACACAAGCTTCTAAAAAGAGCTTCTCTCCAACCAACTTGAAGAAGTGGTTATGCAAGAATGTTGCAGGGCTGGGCCACAAATCTCAACAGAGGAAGATACACAAGCAACCCAATATCTTCCAGTCATTATTCAGGTCCTATGGTTAAGCTATCATTTTTTTAGAGAACGGTCAAATCCTCTTCAATGCTTTGACATTGGTTGAGGTCTGCCAAGATGCATTTATGGTATGTGCCCTAAAGCATGCCACATACACTTAAAGAGGAGCTTTTTAAAAACAAGCATTTGCAATGCAATCGGTCTCGCCTTTGGGACCTTATAAGTATTTAACCATGCACCACATTATCCTTCCATCTTCTGTGTCACTTTGGATCGTTACTTCACAATTACCACTCGACGGACATAAATAAGTGATTAAACTAATGCTAGGTAAAAATCAGTATTTAAGTATAATAAACAAAATTCTAATCAATATAATGCTGTCCAAAATCATTTTGATTTCCTGGGCTACTCAATCTCGATAGATTTTGAAAAACTCACCCTTTTGGCAACTATTAATTGCTAGGTTTGATCGTTGTCAAGTTTCTCAAAAATAGCACACTCTTGAAGATTTAGCAGGTCTGCCAGCTGTGTTCCGTGGCTAGTACATTTTTTCTACACTTGCTACTTCTGCAGAGTTATGAGTAGGGTAACCTACATAACAGTGCATTATGGGAGTTGTAGTCTTGTTTAATTTTATTTGAGCCAATTGGACCACAACATCTAATAACAAATGTATGTAAAAAAAAAAAAGACCAGGAACGGAAAAAGTGGTGGCCAGTGGGTGCATGGAGATATTACAGGTCAATCCAAGCGCGATCAAAAAATGAATGTGTCCTTGTGTAATGCAACTGGTGCTCTTGTAAAGCGCTCTGATACCCGATACCTTCGGGTCAAGTTTGCGCTATATAAAACTCAGAGAAAAAAAAAATATTTTATTTTCCAGGGACGATCCTGCTTTGCTTATTTCAAAAATCGACTGAGGCACATTGAGTACAACATAATTATAACAAAATGTGACTTTTGCGAGGACGTAGTCATTCTGAGAACATGTTTTATATGAATTCTTATCTCCTGTGCAAATTATACATGCAGTGAGAAACATCCACATCATGGTAGAAGAAAGTAAAAAACGTGTCATATACTCCTCCAGTTGGGCCAGTAGCTTAGCCAGTGTGTCATTGACCCTGGCGGAAGAAAGGAAATAGCTCCATGGCTGCTGTATGAATTATAAAATACAGCAAACATCATGGTTCATGTAACTCCAGCCATACCAGAAACTGTTGGCATTCTGGCTAAAGGCTTGCTACTCTGTGCCAGCTGGGCATAAAAAAAAGGGCAAGAGCGCCGAGAACGGATGTGCCCTGGTGACCAAAGCCAGACATTTAGTCCCTGCCCTTGGAAAGGTATTCATGCAAGGAACAGGCCTGCCATTTCCGAGCACCGCTCATTGAAAGTGTGTGCGCAATAAGCAACCCCCCCAAAGAACTAGGCCCCAAAGTCTTCCTTGCCTGCGCCTTGTTGATAGTCGCCTGTGTTTATTCAGCGTGGTGTTGTGTTTATATGGAACATTGATGCTTGATCCTATTGTTGTGTATCAACCCCACACATACATGTCTGCGTAACTGCAATTTGAATGACTAAACTGCGTATAAATTAACACCCACATGCGCGGCAGCACAACGAAGATGATACGCACCTTGCCATGCAGAATCAAGCCACGAGTGTTTATCGAACTCTTTTCAAGTGGCTGATCGAATCTGCCACTCAGCGGGCCCCTCCAGACACACAGATCTCATCCCGCCCTGTGACTGTGAGATTGTGTGGCACAGCGAACAATCAGCGGCGCGGCTGAGCACAATGTGTGAATGCCTCCGAAAATACGATAAACCTGCGTGCCTCGCCAGCTCTCATCCACCGAACAGCTGCTCCGTAACAGGATTTGTGATTGCTGAAAAAGATTTTGACAGACTGCAAATGAAACATGGACCACCACACTTGCAGGGGTAGAAGGAAGAGGGAAGAAACAATGTGCTTCACTCCCCTAGATCCGTAGCAGGAGCCAGGGCACACACGTACACGGAGGACATGGTTTCAGATTTATCTTCGATCTCGGAGGGGTAGAGGGGGCGGGCAGACAAGGCACCGGAAACACGTCTAACAAAGAACAGCATCCCGCGAGTGGTGCACACGCGCTGTAAGGAAGAAAAAAAATGGCAATCTCGGAGGGGTGGTGGGGCGGGGAAACACGGCACACGGAGACAAGCTTAACATACAATAAACGCACGTCGCTGCTCGTTCACCTGGCAATATTCCATGGGAGTTAACTTGTGAAACAAGGAGGAGGGGCCATCACACGCTGTACAGTGTGATGGCCAAACAAAACCTTCTCTGAGTAAAATCGACAGCGATGCAACAAAGCAGGCAAAGGAGGGGCATCTACACAAATAACAAGCCAGCATTTCTGAATGCCACAGATAGTAACCAGTGGCGAACGGTGGGTTTGCCAAACCCCACAAAAGAGATATAACATGTCGATTGAAGCTCGACCTAAAAATATATGCCTCTCCCACTACCCAGATATTAAGTTCTGTTTAAAAGCCCCATGCACTCATTTGTTCACAGTGTGAGTTGCTTTTCACCCTTTCATGGAAAATTCTGGAGAGGGAGCCAACATTTTGGTCTAGGCATTAATAAATATCGAACTGTATTGACAGACAAACCAACTTTTATACAGTGGTGCAACCAAGGAGACTTGGACCCCAGATCGATAATAAAATACTAATATAAATGAGGTGAAATGGGCCCATAACACCCCTGAAGCCCGGTGGCACTACACATGCTGCATTAATGTCACAAACTAATGTAACAAAAATTTTACAAATTGTTGGCGAGTTCAAAAAAAGAAAACAATAATAACACTTTTTAAATTAAAGAACAATTAAATGCATTTCTTAAACATATCAATACAATAGTGTCATTAGTTCTTAATTTTCATTTTGCAAGTTCCAGTGCTTAATCTGTAAAAAAACATAAGTGCCAGGGCTCTCGTCAGGAGGCCACTGCTGCTTGCGCCACACATCACCCCTGCCATGCTGCCAATGATAGTAACAACATAACTACTAACCATCACACTTTTACAAGTGTGACAACTAGGACTATTCCAGACCCCAAACCCATATGAGGCTAGGGCGGCAGTTAATAGTCATTTTTAATGTATATTGAATTAATAATTAACTGTTGTTCTGGTCATCTCTAAATTTCAGACAGCACCAGCTTGTGGCAGACTGTCACAAGCGCCGGTGTTCACAATTAGGTGCCGGTGCCGAGCACCGGAAACCACCGGCTCAAATTAAGCACTGAAAAGTTTGTATCTTTACGTGTGCGACATGATTTCCAAAATTCTGTGTTGCTTATTTAAATGTTATTGATGTAGTACAGCCAAACAATTTCAAATTTCAATAGAGTCACTTTGCATTCATATCAATGCAATAATTGGTTTCTTTGATGTTTTACAGCCAATACGGGGATCGCGGCATAAAATGAACTGCCGCTCCTTCAGGGCTGCTAAGAATATTTGCAAAATAATTAGAAAATTCACATTAATTGATAAAATTTAAAAAAAACGCACAATCTCAAAAATATACAGCAATGTTCTCAAAATTAAGTTTATTTACATTTATTTATTTCATATTCAGAATGAAACAGAGATTACAAAAGTAAAGAAGACAGAACAACAAAGGCGTCATTACAAATAAGTATAACAGCCCTGAAGAAACGGCAGTTTACTTGAATCCGCAAAACACGTGTTGGCTGTACAACATCAAAGAAACCAATTATTGCACTTGATATGAATGGAAAGAGTGCACAAAAAAAGTTTTTTTGTCCGAGTTTCACAGTCTCACCCTCCATTCGCCAGAGCTAAATTCGGTGCCAACAAGCTGCAGAATCTTCGGAGTGTCACAACCGGTGTTCCTCGGGAAAGGAGAAATAACCCAAGATCTTCGGGGTTTCCCCACCGGACTTCCTCGGGAAGGTAGAAATAACCAATGGTCGACTATCCAGTGCGCGACCTGTGTCATGGGAATCACCAGTCTCACACATAGGGATGCTTATTTTTGTGTATTTCAATGGAGGTTGATGTCCCGGACGGATCTTTTGATATTCCTAACGATTGTCGCGAAGACATTGTATGCCTTGAAAAAGTCGCTGTTGTGACGAAACCCATCGGTTGCCATTGATGTAAAAAGCTCACCATCAAGTTACATGTGGAATTTTGGACCGAAATATGGACTGTGTTTGGAGTAAATACAGTCCAAAAATGCTTTGGTACTGAGAAAGACGTTAGAAATCACGATAAAGGTGATGAAAGCTATGTAATACCCTAAGGGGAGTAAGCCTTGGCAGTTTTGAGAGGTGCAGGATGCATTGTCAGAAAGGCAGGGCATGGCTGCAAACAGCAGAAGTAATTGGGATATCCAGTCAAGCATTCAGATCTACCATTAAGGTGAGGGCTCCCTGGAAGAAACATATAACAAGGTCAAGAGTAAGAAAAACTTCCAGTCACTGGAGGGAGATGTGGCACATGACAAGTCATGGTATTGGAAATGGAGGGAAAGGCCCTAGAGGATTAGCCCCTTATGTGAAGAAGAATTGTGAAAGTGTTAGGAAGAACAGTAGGAGCTTTTAAAGAAGCTGTCCCAAAAGAGGCCATTCAGCTTGAAGGGTTAAAAAAGAAAAGTGCAGGTGGAACTGAGGGCAAGCAAAATAAAACATTCACGGCATGGCTGAATAGAGAATAATTGACACTTTACAAACGATTTGGCACACATGGAGGGATAATGGGGGTTTAGTGGTAAAAATTGAATCAGCCATGCATGATATTGATTGCTATGGCCGGTGCTGCATTAGTGATACTCCCTCAAAATAAATTGATGCTGTTAAGCTACAAGGGAGAATGCCAGCGTGTATCTAAAATTGTCTATTGGAGAGTCCTGTTTATTTTACTTGCATCCGTTGGAGGTCCAAGTGGAACGAGTGCTGGCTTACCCTTATTGTGTGATCAATATGTTTCTGTACACCATACCCTAATCCGGGGTGTAGCACTTTCATCAGGAGCACTTCTTGGCATTTAATCCTATGACTGACAATCACTGTGTGGCTGATTAGTATTTCAAAGTACCTCTGTTGTCCTCCTCCACAGTGCTATAATTGTCAAGCACAGAAAGTAGAAAAGAGTATGATTTAAAATAAAGAAGTAATTGCAGTAGGTGTATGTGAGAAGTTGGCCTGGTATATGCTGTCCACTAGTTATAGTGGGCACCTTGCACCAGTCCAAACGACCCTTATTGATGATAGGTTTAAAGACAACCTTTATTGAAAGCTATCCTAGTGGTAGCTATGGAGAGCAGCCTTCAGGCTAAGTCTTGAAGGAGTGTAAAGCAGCTTGGTTTACCAGATTATAACCTCTTGAATGACCAAATGAAAGGAGAACCACACAAGATATATATAAAATATATGTATTTATTTCTAAACACTCACTACTAATCTCTTTATGAGATTAGAGTCCAAGATACACAATATCACAGTATTAAAACGACAGTAAATAGCACAATATACAATGGGCCCCAGGGGGGGACCAAACCATATATTAAGAAAGTGGTATAAGAACCACGACTTGACTAGACACAGTGCCTAGAGCACGTAGAATCACTGGAACCCCAAGGAACCACCCAAGGTAGTGACACAGGAGACCCACGGGGGACGTGTGCAGTGTGAGAACACGGCCGCGAGCGCCGTAGGATTCAATGCGGAAAGTCGCGGTTGGAATTTTAAAGATTAAGGACACTTAGGAGAGGACTTTCAGCAAACCCCTTTAGACTTAAGGGGTTCTAGGGCCAACACCCACGTGAGCACCGGAGTACTCAAGTTACCTCACCCAGGGAAGCCGGGTGCATAGGTGTCAAAGGGTGTCGGGAATCGTCGTCGTGTTCAATGGAGATCTGCTGCAAAGTGCTGCTGCCGTGAAGAAGGAAAGTGTCCGGGTTGATCCAAGCCTGGATCGAAGATGTGAAGAACCTGAAAGCAGAGGGGGCAGAGTCTGGGTCACTAGCCAGTGACCAGGAGCGGAGCAATCGAATGCCCACCGATGTCGGGTGCTTCAGGTGCGAAGAGGTGAAGCTTGACTCTGCAGCCACGGGGTCCCGGAGACGTCAAGGACGACCAGGAGCCGGATTCGAGCTGTCCCACAAAGGATGTCGAGTGCTGGGGTGTCGGTGCTCGGATTGAACACAACAAGCCTTGGCAACAGCAACCCACGCAGGAAGAGAAAAGATGCTTCTGTGCGGACCAGCAAGGTCCTGGGGACTCCCCAAGCGATGGAGAGTCAGGGCACGGCTGGAGCAACCAGGGAAGCCCAATCAAAGTTAGAGTTGCCTTCTTGGGGACCCACAGGTCAACGAACTAGGGATCGCGAAGGGACTTCGAGAGGAATCACGAAATGGCGGCCCACGTAACACTCGTTGAGTGTAGGCCAGCAATCTTCGGTGAAATTACTGCTCGGGGTCAGGGCTACAAGTAACCCAAAGCTCAGCCTCAGGGGTCGCCGGAAAGCTGATGCTTCTGCAAATGGACGCGGTGACCAGGGGTTCGGGTTGCACGGTCACCACAAGGGATACGGGCCTCAGACTTGCTGTGGGCACAGATCGACCTTTAAGACCTCGGAAAACCCACCTCCTGTGTGGCAATATTCTTCGCAGTCCGTCGGAGCTTCGGAGATGCCAACCGGTCAGTTGCGTTAAAGGTGCCTGCCTTGCAGGGGAGTAACTCCTTTACTCCAAGGGAGATTCTTCAGTCATCCAGCGTAGTGTAGATCGTCGAAGTACTTGGTTTCTGTGTCAGAGTTTAGTCCAGGTGTAATCTAAAGTCCTGTAGTCAGGGGTTCCTACTTTATACCCAAGGAAGGGGTGGGACAAACTCTGGAGACCCACCTATGGGAGGGTCAGGAAAGAGGGGTGGCTACACCCATTTCCTTTGTCCAGTTTCACGCCAGAGCAGGGGCTGAGTGCCCCTGCAACCGGTTTGAGCTGGACTATGCACAGGGACACCAAATGTGCCCCCATTGCAGACTTCAAAGCACTCTTGGAGTGCACCCACCCAGCCCCAATACACTAAAGCCTGTCTGGGAGGTGGTCACACCTCCCTGTGACAGGAAACCTATTGTCTAGGCCTCCCCTGCCGGAGTTTCGTCCAGCAGCAGGAGGGCAGACTCATGTCTGTGGCTGCAGCATCCATTTTGTGATGCCAGGGTTCTGTTAAGCTGGTACCGGGTGTACCGGTGGTGCCATGTTTCTCCCTCTAGTAGGGTGGAATCATACCTCCCACCCCAGTTACTGGGATGGAGGTATGATTCCAAGGTGTTTGACACCAAACACAACATGTTTCCATGCAGCCATTCTCAAGTTAGCATTTACCGCAAGGTTATAATGCACTTAAGAGTATATGGTCTGGCTGCATCACAAACAACCCCGGAATGAAGATTCCGAAAGCTGCAGAGGGGCTCTGCTCATGCATGAGCACCCTCTCACATGAAACCCAGCACCCTTCAGGATTGTTAATGCCTGCCATAGGGGTGACTGATAGGTTTACATGTGCAGTGATATGGAGAGATATAGGGAACCTATATCTCAGTAAGGGGTGCATATACCACCTTACACAGGCTGCAGTAGCAGACCTGTGGTGTCATTTTAAAAGGCTTCCCAGGGGTGGCGCAATACATGCTGCAGCCCCTGGTAGGCCTCTGGGGTACCTATGCCCTGGGTACATAGTATACCATATACTAGAGACTCACAAGGGTACCCTAGAATCCAATCTGGAGGGTACCTAAAGTACCTACAATCAATTTAGAGTAGAAAGCAGATAGACTGGGGTCCTGATTAGCAGGGCCTCAGTCTGGCTAAGTCGAAAAACAGTGAAACATCAGCAAAAAGTGGGGGTAACTATAAGAAGCAGATCCTACTCTCCTACACAACCCCCCCAAACGTCAGGCCATTAAACTAACCTTGACCAGTTGAGTCTTCATGTTCTAAGTGGAAATATCTGGAGAGTCCATCTGCATTGGCATGGTTACTCCCAGGTCTATGTTCCACTGTATAGGACCACCTCAAAAGTTTGGGGTTTCCACCCTTCATCTGTTTTAGCCATAAGAGGGGCTTGTGGTCTGTCTGAACAATGAAGTGAGTGCCAAACAAGTATGGCCTCAGCTTCTTCAAGGCCCAAACCACAGCAAAGGCCTCCCTCTCAATGGCTGACCAATGTTTCTCTCTGGGGGTCAACCTTCTGCTAATAAAAGCTACTGGCTGATCCTGACCATCATTCAATTGTGATAACACAGCCCCTACCCCCAACTCAGATGCATCTGTTTGGACAATGAATTGCTTGGAGTAATCAGGACTTTGCAGAATGGGAGCAGTGCACATGGCCTGCTTCAGGTCATCAAATGCCTTTTGACAGCTAACTGTCCACTGAACTTTCTTGGGCATTCTTTTAGAAGTCAAGTCATTCAAAGGGGTCACGATGGATCTTCTATAGTAGACAAATCTTCTATAGTACCCAGTCAGGCCCAAGAAAGCTCTGACCGGAGTCTGGGTAGTGGGAGCAACCCAGTCCATGATGGTCTGGATGTTGCTCTGCAATGGTTGAACCTGGCCTCCACCCACAAGGTGGCCCAGGTATACAACCTGACTCTGCCCTATCTGGCACTTGGTGGCCTTGATAGTTAGGCCTGCTTTCTGCAGGGCCTCCAAAACATTTCGCAGGTGGACCAGGTGATCCTCCCAGGTGGAGCTAAAGACAACAATATCATCTAGATATGCTGCACTATAGGCTTCCAGGCCTGTAAGGACTTTGTTCACCAACCTTTAAAAAGTGGCAGGTGCATTTTTCAAACCAAAGGGCATCACCACAAATTGGTAGTGCCCACTAGGGGTAGAAAATGCTGTTTTGGCTTTTGCATCCTCAGCTAGTCTGATTTGCCAGTAGTCAGCTGTCAGGTCAAATGTGCTGAGAAACTTGGCTGAGGCCAAAGTGTCTATAAGCTCATCTGCCCTAGGGATTGGATGGGCATCAGTCCTAGTGACGGCATTGAGACCTCTGTAGTCTACACAAAACCTCATCTCTCTCTTACCACCCTGGGTGTGAGGTTTAGGCACTAAGACTACTGGACTAGCCCAAGGGCTATCTGAGGGTTCAATCACTCCCAAATCCAACATCTTCTGGACTTCAGTCCTGATGCAGTCCCTGACATGGTCAGGTTGCCTGTAAATGTTATTTTTAACAGGCAGGCTGTCCCCAGTGTCCACTTCATGAGTGCACCAGGTAGTCTGACTTGGAGTCAGAGAGAACATATGTCTGAACTGATTGAGAACTTTTCTGCAATCAGTTTGCTGCTGGTCAGTGAGGCTGCCTGCCAAGGCTACACCATCTACTGATCCATCATCAGGGTTCTGAGAGAGCAGGTCAGGGAGTGGATCACTCTCTTCCTCCTGTCCCTCATCAGTAGCAATGAGCAAGCCCATGTCTGCCCTGTCAACATATGGTTTCAGTCTGTTGACATGGAGCACCTGATGGAGGAATGATTCCAAGGTGTTTGACACCAAACACAACATGTTTCCATGCAGCCATTCTCAAGTTAGCATTTACCGCGAGGTTATAATGCACTTAAGAGTATATGGTCTGGCTGCATCACAAACAACCCCGGAATGAAGATTCCGAAAGCTGCAGAGGGGCTCTGCTCATGCATGAGCACCCTCTCACATGAAACCCAGCACCCTGCCTTCAGGATTGTTAAGGCCTGCCATAGGGGTGACTGATAGGTTTACATGTGCAGTGATATGGAGAGATATAAGCATACGGGATGTCCAAGCCACACAACTTCTTCTTTCCCTGACGGACCTAGAACAGTCACCATACAACATGGAGCTTCTTCTTAAAGAACTCAATATTGACACAGACTACACCATAGCGAGTGGTCTCAAGGTCAAGTCCAAATGGACCCCCACTCTTCCAGGGGGCAACGCCATAGACACCTTCTACAACTTAATACTTCAAGACAGAGACAAATATGACCACAGGAGATCCAAGACGGCTGGTTGTGTCCATCTATGATTAACATTAAATAACTGAAGAAATTCTAAACTACTTGAATGGACCGTATATGGCAACTCTCCAGATGCAAGAGAGTTTACTAACCATTGTTTTTACCCTGTAACGTGTGCCCGGGACTTTGTTTTTCTGAAATTTGTGCGGGTCTCTACCCACACACATATAGGGGTTATAGGGTAATTCCCCCAACCTGGTTGCACCGTGTCACAGTTATAGCAAACATATAAAATGTAAACATAGCAAGGCGCCACACTTCCTGGCACAGTCAAAACCCTACTCTTCAGGCAATACTTTAAATTCACAGGAAGGGCAGCCGCGGCGTAATACTGAACGTAATACCAGCTCCTAATCCGTGACATGGATAGGGATAGAATTGCTGCATAGCTTTTTGATAATGTAGCTAGAGGTATTGCTACTAGTGCACCCTCTACCAGTGGAAACCCAGCGCGCAAAGAAGGCCTCAGGGAAAAATTCCTGAGACTAGAGAGGCTAAAAAAAACAGAGAATTCCAGATGGTGGGACAGTGCCACCTTAAAGCAATATCTTAGACTAAACAGAGTCCCAAGAGGACTCAGATCCCAGATTTTTCCTAACTTTGATGACCTGGATGATGACCTACTAGGCAAATGGGAGGAGGCTCTCACTACAAACTCCATTACACTAATCAACATACTGATTGAAAATGCAGAACGCAAGGTAGCAAAACTACAGGTAGATATTGCCACCCTAGAAAAGGACATTCTAGACCTAGATATTAAAGAGGCCACTGAAAAAAATTACGTGATTTTGAATGACATTCTGTCAAAACATCAAAACGAGATCAAAGAGAGAAAGGCTAGACAACTCAAGAGAGACGAGGCAGACTATAGGGAGAGAAGGGTGTTTACTTTCGCCAGAAAGTATGATCAACTCGTTCAAAACGCTCAATCTGGTGACAAAACAGTAAGATCAGGAACTACTTCAGTCTCTTCCAGTTCCACCTCCCTCAGCACCCTCTTAACTAGCGACAGTGAAACTGAGAACCAGGCAGACTATACGAACAGAACAGGACAGACCAAATCTTCTTTTTTAAGAGAGGTTCAAACAATACGGAGAGAGAACAGAACACAAAACACAAGAGGAGCACTAGACAGAAAACCCGCAGAGGCAAAAGAGCAGGACGCAGACGAATACAAAAAGAAATTGAGATCAGGGGATGGGAAGAACAAATAGACAATCTAGGCAAGGAAGTACAGGTAGTTAACCTGTCTTCCAAAATTCTCAATAACGACATGATTGCACTACTCAGCAAGGGATTGAGCTTCAATCCCCATGTGCAAGGAGATATTTGCAGTCTGAAAATAGACCTCTTTAAATTCATCAGGGGTTTAAAATTAAAGAAACATTTTAGTGCCAATCCACCTATAAATGTTAATAAAAAACATTTGAACATTTCGAGTGACAATTTGTCCAATGTACAAAGCATACGGGATGTCCAAGCCACACAACTTCTTCTTTTCCCTGACGGACCTAGAACAGTCACCATACAACATGGAGCTTCGTCTTAAAGAACTCAATATTGACACAGACTACACCATAGCGAGTGGTCTCAAGGTCAAGTCCAAATGGACCCCCACTCTTCCAGGGGGCAACGCCATAGACACCTTCTACAACTTAATACTTGAAGACATAGACAAATATGACCACAGGAGATCCAAGACGGCTGGTTGTGTCCATCTATGATTAACATTAAATAACTGAAGAAATTCTAAACTACTTGAATGGACCGTATATGGCAACTCTCCAGATGCAAGAGACTTTACTAACCATTGTTTTTACCCTGTAACGTGTGCACGGGACTTTGTTTTTCTGAAATGTGTACGGGTCTCTACCCACACACATATAGGGGTTATGGGGTAATTCCCCCACCTGGTTCCACCGTGTCACAGTTATAGCAAACATATAAAACGTAAACATAGCAAGGCGCCACACTTCCTGGCACAGTCAAAACCCTACTCTTCAGACAATACTTTATATTCACAGGAAGAGCAGCCGCGGCGTAATACTGAACGTAATACCAGCTCCTAATCCGTGACATGGATAGGGATAGAATTGCTGCAGAGCTTTTTGATAATGTAGCTAGAGGTATTGCTACTAGTGGAAACCCAGCGCGCAAAGAAGGCCTCAGGGAAAAATTCCTGAGACTAGAGAGGCTCAAAAAACAGAGAATTCCAGATGGTGGGACAGTGCCACCTTAAAGCAATATCTTAGACTAAACAGAGCCCCAAGAGGACTCAGATCCCAGATTTTCCTACCTTTGATGACCTGGATGATGACCTACTAGGCAAATGGGAGGAGGCTCTCACTTCAAACTCCATTACACTAATCAACATACTGATTGAAAATGCAGAACGCAAGGTAGCAAAACTACAGGTAGATATTGCCACCCTAGAAAAGGACATTCTAGACCTAGATATTAAAGAGGCCACTGAAAATAATTATGTGATTCTGAATGACATTCTGTCAAAACATCAAAACGAGATCAAAGAGAGAAAGGCTAGACAACTCAAGAGAGACGAGGCAGACTATAGGGAGGGAAGGGTGTTTACTTTCGCCAGAAAGTACGATCAACTCGTTCAAAACGCTCAATTTGGTGACAAAACAGTAAGATCAGGAACTACTTCAGTCTCTTCCAGTTCCACCTCCCTCAGCACCCTCTTAACTAGCGACAGTGAAACTGAGAACCAGGCAGACTATACGAACAGAACAGGACAGACCAAATCTTCTTTTTTAAGAGAGGTTCAAACAATACGGAGAGAACAAAACACAAGAGGAGCGCTAGACAGAAAACCCGCAGAGGCAAAAGAGCAGGACACAGACGAATACAAAAAGAAATTGAGATCAGGGGATGGGAAGAACAAATAGACAATCTAGGCAAGGAAGTACAGGTAGTTAACCTGTCTTCCAAAATTCTCAATAACGACATGATTGCACTACTCAGCAAGGGATTGAGCTTCAATCCCCATGTGCAAGGAGATATTTGCAGTCTGAAAATAGACCTCTTTAAATTCATCAGGGGTTTAAAATTAAAGAAACATTTTAGTGCCAATCCACCTATAAATGTTAATAAAAAACATTTGAACATTTCGAGTGACAATTTGTCCAATGTACAAAGCATACGGGATGTCCAAGCCACACAACTTCTTCTTTCCCTGACGGACCTAGAACAGTCACCATACAACATGGAGCTTCGTCTTAAAGAACTCAATATTGACACAGACTACACCATAGCGAGTGGTCTCAAGGTCAAGTCCAAATGGACCCCCACTCTTCCAGGGGGCAACGCCATAGACACCTTCTACAACTTAATACTTGAAGACATAGACAAATATGACCACAGGAGATCCAAGACGGCTGGTTGTGTCCATCTATGATTAACATTAAATAACTGAAGAAATTCTAAACTACTTGAATGGACCGTATATGGCAACTCTCCAGATGCAAGAGACTTTACTAACCATTGTTTTTACCCTGTAACGTGTGCACGGGACTTTGTTTTTCTGAAATGTGTACGGGTCTCTACCCACACACATATAGGGGTTATGGGGTAATTCCCCCCACCTGGTTCCACCGTGTCACAGTTATAGCAAACATATAAAACGTAAACATAGCAAGGCGCCACACTTCCTGGCACAGTCAAAACCCTACTCTTCAGACAATACTTTATATTCACAGGAAGAGCAGCCGCGGCGTAATACTGAACGTAATACCAGCTCCTAATCCGTGACATGGATAGGGATAGAATTGCTGCAGAGCTTTTTGATAATGTAGCTAGAGGTATTGCTACTAGTGGAAACCCAGCGCGCAAAGAAGGCCTCAGGGAAAAATTCCTGAGACTAGAGAGGCTCAAAAAACAGAGAATTCCAGATGGTGGGACAGTGCCACCTTAAAGCAATATCTTAGACTAAACAGAGCCCCAAGAGGACTCAGATCCCAGATTTTCCTACCTTTGATGACCTGGATGATGACCTACTAGGCAAATGGGAGGAGGCTCTCACTTCAAACTCCATTACACTAATCAACATACTGATTGAAAATGCAGAACGCAAGGTAGCAAAACTACAGGTAGATATTGCCACCCTAGAAAAGGACATTCTAGACCTAGATATTAAAGAGGCCACTGAAAATAATTATGTGATTCTGAATGACATTCTGTCAAAACATCAAAACGAGATCAAAGAGAGAAAGGCTAGACAACTCAAGAGAGACGAGGCAGACTATAGGGAGGGAAGGGTGTTTACTTTCGCCAGAAAGTACGATCAACTCGTTCAAAACGCTCAATTTGGTGACAAAACAGTAAGATCAGGAACTACTTCAGTCTCTTCCAGTTCCACCTCCCTCAGCACCCTCTTAACTAGCGACAGTGAAACTGAGAACCAGGCAGACTATACGAACAGAACAGGACAGACCAAATCTTCTTTTTAAGAGAGGTTCAAACAATACGGAGAGAACAAAACACAAGAGGAGCGCTAGACAGAAAACCCGCAGAGGCAAAAGAGCAGGACACAGACGAATACAAAAAGAAATTGAGATCAGGGGACGGGAAGAACAAATAGACAATCTAGGCAAGGAAGTAAAGGTAGTAAACCTGTCTTCCAAAATTCTCAATAACGACATGATTGCACTACTCAGCAAGGGATTGAGCTTCAATTCCCATGTGCAAGGAGATATTTGCAGACTGAAAATAGACCTCTTTAAATTCATCAGGGGTTTAAAATTAAAGAAACATTTTAGTGCCAATCCACCTACAAATGTTAATAATTTTTTTTTGAACATTTCGAGTGACAATTTGTCCAATGTACAAAGCATACGGGATGTCCAAGCCACACAACTTCTTCTTTCCCTGACGGACCTAGAACAGTCACCATACAACATGGAGCTTCTTCTTAAAGAACTCAATATTGACACAGACTACACCATAGCGAGTGGTCTCAAGGTCAAGTCCAAATGGACCCCCACTCTTCCAGGGGGCAACGCCATAGACACCTCCTACAACTTAATACTTGAAGACATAGACCAATATGACCACAGGAGATCCAAGACGGCTGGTTGTGTCCATCTATGATTAACATTAAATAACTGAAGAAATTCTAAACTACTTGAATGGACCGTATATGGCAACTCTCCAGATGCAAGAGACTTTACTAACCATTGTTTTTACCCTGTAACGTGTGCCCGGGACTTTGTTTTTCTGAAATTTGTGCGGGTCTCTACCCACACACATATAGGGGTTATAGGGTAATTCCCCCAACCTGGTTGCACCGTGTCACAGTTATAGCAAACATATAAAACATAAACATAGCAAGGCGCCACACTTCCTGGCACAGTCAAAACCCTACTCTTCAGACAATAGTTTGTGACTAGGTCTCCTTCCCCGTTTGGTGCCACAGAAGCTGATCACAGAAAAAAGGCATTCACAGAAGCACACTGCCTATGCAGCTTCCAGATGGCAGTGGTGTTTTAACACATATTGCATGGCCTCTTTTGAAGTCCTACCAGTTAAGAATGAATACTGTAATAAAACCCGGGCTACATCAGACAGAACTAGCTCAGTCATTACCAACAGCTCAGAACACTCCCATTTTTTCAACACAGTACATAAAAATAGGATGTCTTTAAGCAGTGACTGAGAAACATGCACCCTAACAAATATTAGTTCTGATGGCTAGTGGCCTGATTTTACTCTTTTTTCACAGTGCACCTATTTTGTCCTCTCTTACAGGTGGCTTGCCTGTGACTGTAGAACCGTGGGTTTCCGCCATGATCTGTGAGACTTAGGCCTCTTGAATGAAATTCACACCGTGAGGAATAATGTGCATAGACTCAAAGTCAATCCCTTGCCCCTGTCACTACAGTGGTTCGCCAGTCTTTGGGCCTGCAAGATCTTCAACTCTTGGGGTATAATGGTGGTCATGTTGGGCACTCTGTCACCTGTTGCATTACATGATTCATGGTCGTATCTCCATGACAGCAGAAGAACCTTGGAAAACAAGAATGTTTTTCTTTTATTAACAGATGAACACAAGCACATGCTTTAGAAAGTGTATTACCTTATATTCTCCGAACATTTGGTAGTTAGGATTTTGATGTGTGCCCTCTGAATATCAAGGATAGAAAATCCTGGTATAGACATATTGAGGGCACAACATTGAAACCAAGATATATATTGAGTAAGGTACAGAAAATTTATACTTACTTACCTTTCAATAACTACCTTGACTATATATATATATATATATATATATATATATCTCTTGAAGGTATGTAGATGTGGACAACAGAATAGTAAATTCATGCTTCCTCTATATGCACTTACCTTCTGATTTTTGGTCTTCGATATTTTGTCAACAATATTCTTTGATCATGATATGCCTATCCTCAATTTTCGATAGCAAAATCAGATTTTAAGTTATCATTAAAGACAAAACAAGATAATCAGGGGAGACAAAATGAAGAAAGACAAAATCAGCATAAGTAGGTCAAAGTTGGATTTTTGTGTGCCTTTTGGTGAAGAAACCTGTACTCGCATTCTCTTCATCGTGCACAGCAAGCTACTCTTATCTGGTAAAATAACTAGAGATTTTTGGCAAATTATGATGCATGCATGTTTCTGGTGAAGCAACTAGAACAGAATATTGTGCTAAATCATTTGCCTAAACTAAAGAGACAGGTTCACAAACAATAAGAATGTTAGTTGTAATGTAATGGAAGCACTGCTGTTGTTCCTAAAAGAGCCTGGTGAGTTTTGCCCGGTTCAAAATCATTCATGGACAATTCGCATGTTCAACATCATTTATGGCCAGTGGGCATGTGTGAAAATGACTATTTAAGAGGATTTGATCTTGAGGAATTATGTTACTGTGGATAAAGCAGTCTTGACAAGAGATGCCGATGGAAAAATTTGATATTAAATAAAATAACATAGCGTGTATTAGTAAAGTGCATGTTCACTCCATGAAACATTTTGGCACTAACAGCTGCAGGGCCGGACTGGTGATTCCGGGCACCGGGCAATCCCCTGGTAGGCCGGATGGTGTGGGGGCCGGTTTTATCAGTGGGGGCCGATTTTGCTGGGGCAGTCTAGAGTGAATAGCTGGCTCTGACTCTGCTGTGATCTTGCGCCCTCCCGGCCCTTCTTCACACAGAGGGAAAGTTACGCTCCTTCCCGTCCTCGTATTCCCTCAGTTTACAATAGTTTCTTCTGAGTAGTACTGTCTCTGGGTGGTACGGTACGCCTTGTAATTATTAAAAATAAACGTACCTGTGTCCGGCTCTCAGATGTTTGCCTGATATGTCTCCAGACGATGGCCTTCCCAGGTCCAGGCATGGTGACTGCATCACGTTAGTGATGTCAGCAGTGCACGCCTGCCTTTCACTAGGGAACGTCATCATTCCAATTGGATTATTTATGTGGTTGAGGGCGGGCTGATGGGTGAGTTGGGGGCGAGGCAGGCTGGGAAAGTCTGTTGAGGTCTGAGAAACTGAAAGTGCGTAGCATACTTTAACAGCTCGCACGCACGCACGCACTGACCTGAAAATGAAACCAGATGAAACAAGCCACACATATCGTGGCCTGGGCCCACCACCAAATGCAGGCTGACATCGGTGATGGTGTGCAGTGCACATGCTGCTTTGCACTGGCAGCACTGTATGAAAACTGCCAGCTCCAGCACGGTCCCTCCCAGCAGTGAAGTGAAGGGAAGTTTAGAAAATGCCTCAAACAGGTGTAATATAAGAAGGCGCACAGATGTAATTGGCAAGAACTTAAGTTATGCTTTCACGCTAGAGGCTTGATTGAGGTTGAATTTTCAGTAAAAATCCTAGATACAGTGATGCAAGGGAGAGTATGTTTCACTGAAGGCAGATCAGAGTAAAGGGAGGCCGAATGGCGTGGAAACGATGGTAGGTGTCTTAAATTAACAGAAACAAATATGTGCTTTGTTGTGAATTTTAAAAAACAGCAAGGTGCCCCTTGTCCAGCGGCCTGCAGAATGTTACACTGTGTGTCTGCACAGCTGCCCCAGGGCCCATGTTGTGTGCAGCACCTTCAGATAGACCAGGCTTTGTAGCCAACAGCACTTTGCATCCCGAGACTTGAAGGCCTGCATCTCTAATGGAAAGTCACTACAAGTTCCAGAACGCAACGTGCTGCTCAGCTAGACTTGTGCTCGAGCTCTGTCTGCAGGATTCTGGTGCAGTCCTAGTTTACTACCTATTTTACTAGTCTGAAGCTCTTCTGAAAAGCAGGACATGGTCATGATATTTTGTATTCTGCTGCAGACGTGAACCTGTCTGCGCAGGACTAATCGATATGCCAAGCACAAAGGCCTTTGCGAGATGTCTGCGCCACGAGGTAAAATTGTTTTTCAACCGTAATACCACAGTCAATTTTCCAATGTTACTGGATTGTTTTTTAATGCACAATAAAGCCCAGATATGTTTCTGTTACTTTTATTGCACCATCACTGCTGTACCAAGGGCGAAATAAGTGTAGGCTTTAGAAGGGATGTCTTGGCATGCGGTGCTGGGTTCTTGTCAGCCACCCCCGGTCTTCTGATCTCCCTCTCTTTTCCTCCCTTTGACCCCCATTCTCTCTGTGGTATTTGGTGGACATAGAAGAAAGAACACTCCGGGAACTCATAGACTGGGGAGTCTCGGCCCTCAGATTTTATTTATGATACATTAAGCTTAGAGGGTTAATGTGCCAGTACTTAATTTGTGCCGGTGGTTACAGGTGGAGCCTATCGGCACTTGTTTTTGGGGACCAGCACTTGTTTTAACTCATCACACTTGGACGCAAAGCAAGAGGGAGAAAAACAGAAGAGGAAGAGAAGGACAGAAAAAACTGTGACAAACAAAGATAGCAAAGGTGAAAGAGAAGCTGCAAGAGTGAGATCAAGAGGAAGGGGATGTCTTGTGGTGGATTAAAGAGGCATGAGGTGGCATTAAGGCTATGCAGCCTTGGTGTTCAACTCTTCTGACATTTTGCAGCTTCGAGCAGCACTGTGAGCACCGGCACTTATTCTTTTACAAATTAAGCACTGGATCTTGGGCAATACTCTTATCTGGTTGTGTCTCGTTACTCTTATCTACCGAAGTTTGCATCATTTTAATCTCGTTCATAGGCTCGCCCTAGGCTCTATTTAATAACAGAACGTTTACATATTTCAAGTGTTCTATGCACCTTTACATCTCCGCTCGAATGACTCATCAATCTTTGGAAACAATAGTGTGCATGATCACCCTCGCCTCGGCCCAATGTATACATCTTAAGCATTCATGCTGCACAACTACAGTACCATTTATGCATCTCTTGACATTCACCTTTGTGTGCCCCCTGCGTACTTTTCCCAGAGTCAGTGACACAGATGGTCTTCCAGCAGGCACACTGGCACTGTTCACCACCTTCGTGCAAACACCGTGGCACAGAGAGCACAGTATTTCTCACCTTCCTCGTGCAAAGTGGTACAGCTGACCACCCTGTCGCGGACACAGTGACATGCCTAACATTCCTGCCAAGACCCCGCAGAGAGAGGCCTGATCCTGTGCCCACGCGGCGGTGCCAGCCAGCTCAATGTTACCACAACGTCTACTTTTTAGCACAGTTGGGTTGCTCTGCTCTTCCGTGCACACCAGGAGATTCTCACCCATTCCTGACATATAAACACAGCAGCCCACATGCCCCCTGATTCCGAGGCTTTCAATCGATGTCTTGAGGGCGAGTGTGCTACAAATATGAAGATTTATGCCATGGCAAAAGGAACATTTTGCCAGGCCTAAAAATATTCCCTTTTACTACATATGTCACCAGGATGTCACCACTAGCGCAGGCCCTGTCCATAAGGCAGGGTGCAGTATGCAGAGTGCAGTGTATTTAAATGGTTTGGCATATACTTTTAAGTTTTATATGTCCCGGAATAGGCGAGGCTCAATTGCTACCCTTGTTCTTTGTGTGATTCTTGAATTTTTCACAATCCCATGAGTTGACTTTAGTGATGTACAGGCAACATTGATGGCAGCACCCACACTCTGAAAAGTGTTCCAGTGCCACTGGCCTGGGTGCCTTTGTGTGAATTTTTCATGCTTTCTGGCCAGGGTGCCATGTGAGACATTTCCATGCTTTCTGGCTGCCTGGGTGCTTATGTGTGACGTTTCCATGCTTTCTGGCCTGTGTTCTTATGTGTGCTATTTCCATAGTTTCTGGCCTCAGTGACCTGGAGGCTCATGTGTGACATTTCCATGCTTACTGGCCTGGGTGCTTATGTGTGACGTTTCCATGCTTTCTGGCCTGGTGTGACCAGGCCTGGGTGTGACGTTTCCATAGTTTCTGGCCTCTGTGCCCTAGGTGCTAGTTATCAGATGCTTATGTGTGACATTTTCACAGTTTCTGCCCTCAGTGCCTAGGTGCTTATGTGTGACATTTCCACAGTTTCTGGCCTCAGTGGCCTTGTGCTCGTGTCTATTTTTGATGCTCTCTGAAAGAATGTCTATGGGTACATATGACTGGGTGGGTAACCTGGTGCTCTTTAAGGTCATCATCTACTATTTACTGTGCTTTGAAAGTTGATACAATTGAATATGTAATGAAAAATGTGCTGTAAAATTCACCATTTTGGTCTGTCTTTTTCCAAAATTTTTGTGGGGGGAGAATCCCCCCAAACCCTTGTGGTAGTGGTTCTGGCTCGCTCGCTGCGCTCGCTGTGCGCCGGGCGGGGGCTAGTCTACTAAAATTTGCCAGGGCTGCTTTCAGTTCCCAGTCCGGCCCTGAACAGCTGGTTACTGCTACCTATCTAAGTGGTACTCATTGTCAGAAGGATGAAAGGCTGAGTGGCCCCACTGTGATTTGAACCTCAGGCCATAAGATCAAACACCGGTTTCTGCAGTGGATGCATCAGTCAACTGAGCCATCAGACCCAGATCAGACTTTTGTTTGATTCCTGTACACCCTAACGACTTTCAGTTGTTCGTTTTGCAGGATCACGGGCAGATTTACATCGGCAAGGCGATGCTCATGGGTAACAGCTTTAACTTTTTTGAGGACTTATCTGGATTTGATGATGTCGGATGTGAGGTTGCCATAAGAGAAGAATGTGTGGGGCTCAACTGGATTTTCCGCAGGGGCGAAATGTAGGAATCGATGCTAGGTCCCAACTTCCCTCACCCACCTCCTTCGCCCAACAGGGTCAAAGCAAAAGAGGGAAGGCGGGGAAAAAGGGGAGACAAAACAAGGAAAGGAGGAAGGGGTAGACTGCACTGGGTCATCCGTAGGGTATCACCAAGATGCCTAATGGGAAAAGACACAAAGGTAAGTACGTTCTCTTTTACTAACAGCTGGCTGTATGTATGCATCTCACACTATGATATTATACCTGCCAATATGGTGTTCTTCCTACGCAGAGAATATTTGCAAATGGAGCGTAAGACACACAAGGTATCTAGAAAAGAAACATTCACTAAATATATATTTGGGCAGCGGAAGTTTAGCCACAAACAAAAGATGAAATATTAAACATACCAACCTAATCAGAAAAAGCCTTTGGAGATCCATAGACCCGTAGGGAAAAAAAGGTATCTATTCTGCCTGAACTTGGGAAAAAACAAAAAACTCATTTCCCATATCAGTAGAAAGAAAAGGGTAAAAATAAGGCAAAAAGTGCAGAGTCTGACTAGGAAATTAATGTGAACCAAATGTGGTTTTCTGATACGGTCTCTTTATATACTTCCTTTTAGAGAGAAGAGACGTGGCGCAATGAGGAGGGAATGGAATACACAACCCTCAACAAACGAGGAACACAATCATTAGATAAATATGGGAGTGAAACGAGAAAAGAAAGAACAAACTCCCCAAACAACGAAACAAGGATTCTTTAGAAGTCTTTCTCCTTCTCTTTTACAGAGTCAGACTACAGGGCAACGAAGAGTTAACTGAGCTGCAAGAGAGAACCAAAGGAAACACTGTTGCCAGCCGGAGACTCGAAAACACTTGGAGCCCCGGAAGAGCAACCAACGACCCGGAAAGGGAAAACACCGCAAGAAGACCGAAGAGCAAGTCCTGGACGTCAACCCAACTCAGCGAGGGAGCAGGAGGAAGGCAGGCAAGCAGGAGAAGTATGCGAGGCCTGGCGGGGTCCGTGATGGAACGCGAAGCGCGTTTCCTTTGCGGACCCCTCCCTTTATACCGCTCCGACGCCGCCCTCCCCAGCTGACAGGAGTCGGTGGGCGGTGCAGTCATTGAAGACCGCAGGCGGGGCTACGAGCGCAGCCACGGGAAGCGCTGACTGAAAAGCCCGACAGAATGAGGCTATATTTCACTGACTGAGGAGGCAGACGCGCCCGAGCAGGTAAGAGGTGGGCCGGGGGCGGGGGGGGGGATTTTGACAGACGACGGCGAGGGAAAATGAATTATTTATTTAATTTTCCCTCGTCGTCTTCTGTCGAAACCCACCCCCACCAGGCACCACCGCTCTTACCTGCGTGGGCCGTGGCTGTGGGGAGGTTGGGTTGGTGTTGACAGTGACATACTTACCTTATCATAGGTTGAGACTGTAGGCAGGGGTGAATGTAGACTGATGATGTATGGCCAAGCTTTCTTAGGAATTTCATTAGTGTTACAATATGAAATCTTTTTGATGAGGTATAATGGGTAATATACATATTTTTAAATAAGGCTAAAGGATGTGGTTTTGTCTTGTTTTGGCTGGGAAAGTGGTATGTGGAGTGGTAGGCAGAGATCTGAGTCTGGGAAGGAAGATGTACCCCATTTCTTGAGGTTGTGTTCCATTGTTGGTGGTGCTTGGTGTGTGGAGAAAGAGTTTCAGGAACAGGAAGGTGAACTTTAACATTGACAGTGCAGCAGTTGTCAAGATTGTAAATAGACAGTCTGAAAGAGATATTAGGGTTGTAAAGCAGCTAAGGCTCTTTGTTGTCAGCATTACAATATGGTTTTTGCACGTTATGTCCAAGGAGTTAACAAGAATATTTAATTTGCAGTAGCTGCGCTTTTTCCTGGGATGGAAGAAGCACTGTTGCAGGAATCTGTCCAAGAACAGAACTATGCGTAGGATTATGGGACCTTGGTAAGTAGGGATCCTACCACCTGAGTACCCATAAGCCCAGGACCGACTAGCTATAGTGTCTCACTTGCTCTCCTACTCACTCACAGAGAAACAAGTGATTAGACACCCCAGAACACAACACTCCCAGATCTCTCAGGAATCGCGGTAACAAGACACACCCTTTCGCTCTCACTCTTGTACTCGTCCACAATAAGATCTGACAGAGACGAGAAACAGTTAAAAATATTTATTTTAACTAACGTGCCCTAACATGCAGTATACGTGCCACAACAAGCAGGAAAATGCATAATACAAATACAGTCAGCATAGCAGATAGTCCATATATCATGAAGGGAGATGTCATAATGAAAAGACAATAGAGAAAAGACTATAGAGCCTAACCTCCCTCCCCTTGCTAAGAAGAAGTATTATTATATATTAGAAGATCTCTGGGCTTTGTCTGCAGACCCCATACCTTAGACTATAGATGATAGCTCTACATCATAGGTGCTGTCTCGCTCTTCTCCCTGGAAAGGTCCCTCTCCAAGTGTGTGCTCCACATGCTCCCTATGCATGTATCCCCATAATATCAAAGTACAAGTTTCCAACAACAGCTGCATTGATATGTTTTGTCTAGGTGCTAGGGCCTGACCAGAATAGAATAACAAGGGGCATTGTTTATCGACCTTGCTCACAATGTTCAGACTAAACTCCAGGAACAGGCAGAGCACGAACACTGCAGACAGTTCTCATGTGAAAAACACGAACAAAGTCATTTGCAAAAATAAAGCCATGTAGTAACGTGCGCAAAGCAGCATAATTGCTGCAGGGCTCATGCTAACTTAGTGATGTCGACAATGTCCCCAACAGCCACGTGACACCCTCCCCTTGGCCAGGTCTGTAGCACCCAGGGCAGGGCCGGACTGGGAACTGAAAGCAGCCCTGGCAAATTTTAGTAGACTAGCCCCCGCCCGGCGCACAGCGAGCGAGCCAGAACCACTACCAGGGGGGTTTGGGGGGATTCTCCCCCCACAAAAATTTTGGAAAAGACAGACCAAAATGGTGAATTTTACAGCACATTTTTCATTACATATTCAATTGTATCAACTTTCAAAGCACAGTAAATAGTAGATGATGACCTTAAAGAGCACCAGGTTACCCACCCAGTCATATGTACCCATAGACATTCTTTCAGAGAGCATCAAAAATAGACACAAGCACAAGGCCACTGAGGCCAGAAACTGTGGAAATGTCACACATAAGCACCTAGGCACTGAGGGCAGAAACTGTGAAAATGTCACACATAAGCATCTGATAACTAGCACCTAGGGCACAGAGGCCAGAAACTATGGAAACGTCACACCCAGGCCTGGTCACACCAGGCCAGAAAGCATGGAAACGTCACACATAAGCACCCAGGCCAGTAAGCATGGAAATGTCACACATGAGCCTCCAGGTCACTGAGGCCAGAAACTATGGAAATAGCACACACAGGCCAGAAAGCATGGAAACGTCACACATAAGCACCCAGGCAGCCAGAAAGCATGGAAATGTCTCACATGGCACCCTGGCCAGAAAGCATGAAAAATTCACACAAAGGCACCCAGGCCAGTGGCACTGGAACACTTTTCAGAGTGTGGGTGCTGCCATCAATGTTGCCTGTACATCACTAAAGTCAACTCATGGGATTGTGAAAAATTCAAGAATCACACAAAGAACAAGGGTAGCAATTGAGCCTCGCCTATTCCGGGACATATAAAACTTAAAAGTATATGCCAAACCATTTAAATACACTGCACTCTGCATACTGCACCCTGCCTTATGGACAGGGCCTGCGCTAGTGGTGACATCCTGGTGACATATGTAGTAAAAGGGAATATTTTTAGGCCTGGCAAAATGTTCCTTTTGCCATGGCATAAATCTTCATATTTGTAGCACACTCGCCCTCAAGACATCGATTGAAAGCCTCGGAATCAGGGGGCATGTGGGCTGCTGTGTTTATATGTCAGGAATGGGTGAGAATCTCCTGGTGTGCACGGAACAGCAGAGCAACCCAACTGTGCTAAAAAGTAGACGTTGTGGTAACATTGAGCTGGCTGGCACCGCCGCGTGGGCACAGGATCAGGCCTCTCTCTGCGGGGTCTTGGCAGGAATGTTAGGCATGTCACTGTGTCCGCGACAGGGTGGTCAGCTGTACCACTTTGCACGAGGAAGGTGAGAAATATTGTGCTCTCTGTGCCACGGTGTTTGCACGAAGGTGGTGAACGGTGCCAGTGTGCCTGCTGGAAGACCATCTGTGTCACTGACTCTGGGAAAAGTACGCAGGGGGCACACATAGGTGAATGGCAAGAGATGCATAAATGGTACTGTAGTTGTGCAGCATGAATGCTTAAGATGTATACATTGGGCCGAGGCGAGGGTGATCATGCACACTATTGTTTCCAAAGATTGATGAGTCATTCGAGCGGAGATGTAAAGGTGCATAGAACACTTGAAATATGTAAACGTTCTGTTATTAAATAGAGCCTAGGGCGAGCCTATGAATGAGATTAAAATGATGCAAACTTCGGTAGATAAGAGTAACGAGACACAACCAGATAAGAGTATTGCCCAAGATCCAGTGCTTAATTTGTAAAAGAATAAGTGCCGGTGCTCACAGTGCTGCTCGAAGCTGCAAAATGTCAGAAGAGTTGAACACCAAGGCTGCATAGCCTTAATGCCACCTCATGCCTCTTTAATCCACCACAAGACATCCCCTTCCTCTTGATCTCACTCTTGCAGCTTCTCTTTCACCTTTGCTATCTTTGTTTGTCACAGTTTTTTCTGTCCTTCTCTTCCTCTTCTGTTTTTCTCCCTCTTGCTTTGCGTCCAAGTGTGATGAGTTAAAACAAGTGCTGGTCCCCAAAAACAAGTGCTGATAGGCTCCACCTGTAACCACCGGCACAAATTAAGTACTGGCACATTAACCCTCTAAGCTTAATGTATCATAAATAAAATCTGAGGGCCGAGACTCCCCAGTCTATGAGTTCCCGGAGTGTTCTTTCTTCTATGTCCACCAAATACCGCAGAGAGAATGGGGGTCAAAGGGAGGAAAAGAGAGGGAGATCAGAAGACCGGGGGTGGCTGACAAGAACCCAGCACCGCATGCCAAGACATCCCTTCTAAAGCCTACACTTATTTCGCCCTTGGTACAGCAGTGATGGTGCAATAAAAGTAACAGAAACATATCTGGGCTTTATTGTGCATTAAAAAACAATCCAGTAACATTGGAAAATTGACTGTGGTATTACGGTTGAAAAACAATTTTACCTCGTGGCGCAGACATCTCGCAAAGGCCCTTGTGCTTGGCATATCGATTAGTCCTGCGCAGACAGGTTCACGTCTGCAGCAGAATACAAAATATCATGACCATGTCCTGCTTTTCAGAAGAGCTTCAGACTAGTAAAATAGGTAGTAAACTAGGACTGCACCAGAATCCTGCAGACAGAGCTCGAGCACAAGTCTAGCTGAGCAGCACGTTGCGTTCTGGAACTTGTAGTGACTTTCCATTAGAGATGCAGGCCTTCAAGTCTCGGGATGCAAAGTGCTGTTGGCTACAAAGCCTGGTCTATCTGAAGGTGCTGCACACAACATGGGCCCTAGGGCAGCTGTGCAGACACACAGTGTAACATTCTGCAGGCCGCTGGACAAGGGGCACCTTGCTGTTTTTTTAAAATTCACAACAAAGCACATATTTGTTTCTGTTAATTTAAGACACCTACCATCGTTTCCACGCCATTCGGCCTCCCTTTACTCTGATCTGCCTTCAGTGAAACATACTCTCCCTTGCATCACTGTATCTAGGATTTTTTACTGAAAATTCAACCTCAATCAAGCCTCTAGCGTGAAAGCATAACTTAAGTTCTTGCCAATTACATCTGTGCGCCTTCTTATATTACACCTGTTTGAGGCATTTTCTAAACTTCCCTTCACTTCACTGCTGGGAGGGACCGTGCTGGAGCTGGCAGTTTTCATACAGTGCTGCCAGTGCAAAGCAGCATGTGCACTGCACACCATCACCGATGTCAGCCTGCATTTGGTGGTGGGCCCAGGCCACGATATGTGTGGCTTGTTTCATCTGGTTTCATTTTCAGGTCAGTGCGTGCGTGCGTGCGAGCTGTTAAAGTATGCTACGCACTTTCAGTTTCTCAGACCTCAACAGACTTTCCCAGCCTGCCTCGCCCCCAACTCACCCATCAGCCCGCCCTCAACCACATAAATAATCCAATTGGAATGATGACGTTCCCTAGTGAAAGGCAGGCGTGCACTGCTGACATCACTAACGTGATGCAGTCACCATGCCTGGACCTGGGAAGGCCATCGTCTGGAGACATATCAGGCAAACATCTGAGAGCCGGACACAGGTACGTTTATTTTTAATAATTACAAGGCGTACCGCCCAGAGACAGTACTACTCAGAAGAAACTATTGTAAACTGAGGGAATACGAGGACGGGAAGGAGCGTAACTTTCCCTCTGTGTGAAGAAGGGCCGGGAGGGTGCAAGATCACAGCAGAGTCAGAGCCAGCTATTCACTCTAGACTGCCCCAGCAAAACCGGCCCCCACTGATAAAACCGGCCCCCACACCATCCGTCCTACCGGGGGATTGCCCGGTGCCCGGAATCACCAGTCCGGCCCTGACCCAGGGAAACAGAACATAGAGGTAAGCAGAGCCAAAGCGGTTGGTGAAAGGCCAAATTGTGCGAGGAAAAATCAAAATATGAATTGTAGAAAATTTACAAGGAACAAAGAGAAGAAAAAAAAAAAAAAAAACAGGCCTTTGAAACAGGTCTTCAAGCCCACTTATAGAGATTCAGCTAAATCAAAAAGATCATGTGCACCATGGAATGCAATCCGCTCCAAAAGGCCATCTGTATCGTCCCCTGCAAAGAGGGTCGCCACCCAATTGAGAAAGGCAAACAAACAGACATCCTCCTCATAATCCTGTGCCACCAGGAGCATTTCCGGGCAAGCTGCATGATATTCGATGATACTCTGCTGCAAGAGGCGCTGCGCAGAAGCACAGGTACTCAAGCCTACCAATGCTCCAAGAGTAAACGCATACATTAAGCGCCTGTCCCCGGAACAGTCCTGGTCATGGGCCAGCAACGGACCCAACAGTTTATAATCCAGTGTGATGTATTGGAGAGGCAGATATCCAGGGCCCAATCAAAGGGGCACCGGCGACAGTAGAACACAGGTTGCACACATGTGAACTAGGCGTAGCGGGAGGTTAGCCTATAGCTGATGCCAAGTGTCGCCAATGGCAAGCATCCAAAAAGTTGCTGCATTCTGTCACGGTACAGCCGCAAATGGCCTGGGCTGGGCTGAACCACAGGATGGGCAGCCATTGCGTAGTAGGAGCAGAAGAACCAGCACTCCGCAAAACAGCAAGAGCACCAGGGGAAACCCGCCGAAGGCGCTAGAAAAAAATTGAATGAATAAAAGCCGGTATTACTCCAAAAATATTCTAAAAGGATGTAATGAGGCCGGAGCCCACAAGTTTAAAAAAGTGTGCAAGGCCCTTGGTATCAGACGCAATAAATATTTGGTGAATTAATTCTCCAAAGTGTAGTGGGAGATTCGTATTCAACAGTGACTGAATCTCACTTGATGTTCTCGCCACCTGCAATTCGAAGATCTCACGAGCTGAAGTGAGAGTGATTTCTTGTTGCAACAATAGCGCTTTGAGTCTGCTTACCTTATTGAAATCTGTTTTCAAAGTTGGAATAGAAGGCCATAGCGAACTATCTACAATCCCATGTGGGGGAGGAAAAAGAACATTGCTGCAACATATAACATGTTGTGAAACAGTTACTACATACGGGATGCCTGCCCATAAGCCGCAGCAGTTGTGGTTATTCAGGATAAGATAACTTCCGTTAGAAAGTAGAGTGAACGTGGGAATAATAGCAGGGACCGGTGTTCCTTTAAAAAAACACGCCAAATTAGGGGCCGAAACATTACAAGCCCCGTGAAGTTTAACTTGTTTACAAACTAAAGAATGTCTTAAGGTAGAATCACAGTCCTCCCCTGTTAGGAAAACTTCCTTATCTGCATGCTGACAGCGAAATGCAAAGGGTAATGACCATAATTCATGAATAAAACTACTCATATCTACCTATCGGATAATGCTTCGTGCATGCAGTGAACTGAAATAGCAAAATGGGCAATGAGATAACCCCATGTATTAACCATACACAAGAATCAGTCTCCGCTATTGAGAATGGTAACTGTTCTAATTTCTCAATGTGTAACATAGTGTATGTAGTGTCTTTCATTGACATAAGCTTCTGTTTATCGGTCAAATTAAACGGTAAAAAAAGGTGGTCGCCACCCGCCTCTGCGCCTCAACCAGTCCCACGTCCCCTGCCCCCTAACCGCTTTTGTAAGCTAGTAAGGAGTTCCTCTCCCACCCGCAGCTCACGCTCCAACTTCTTTCTAGCACCATAGGTCTTACTGAGACTTTCACCCCAAACTACCACTTTCAGCGCCCCCCCCACTCCACCTCGCGGAGTTCCAGTGGGTGTGAAAGTAACCCCCTAGTGTCAACTGCATGGTGAGCTTGTATTCAGGGTCCCCCCAGTGACTTCGGTCACAACCTCCACAGTGGTATGTCTGGTCTGCGCTCCCTCAACCCGCACTCTAGCAGCAAAGGGTTGTGGTATGATAAGAAACGCACTTGGTGTTTCACTCCCTGGACGTTCAAAGATCCGCCGTTTGTTAATAGGAAGCGATCAAGGCAGCTATAAACCCAATGAGTTTTAGTATAGCAGGAGAATTCCCTGGTTGTGGGGAGTAGGTCCCTCCAGGAGTCAGCCAACTGTAACCTGGCCACTGTCTCAAGTAAACCCGCAACCATTTGGGGCTTCGTAGCCAGCCTGGGGGGGGGAATGTCTGTACAGCTGGCAGTCTAGGACACAGTTAAAATCCCCCACCCATGTGATGGGCATTCCTACACAGAGTAGAAGCTCAGCCTCCAGTTGCCCATAAAATTCACCGTCATTGTTGTTGAGTGCATATACATTAAAGAGGCAGATATCCCTACTATCTAGAACACCGTGCAGGAGCACATAGCACCCTGCCACATCTGCAGTGTGTCCGCGCAATTGGAACAGGACCCCGAACGCCACCCATATGGATACCCCTCTGGCATAAGAGGAGTACGTCGAGAAAAAGAGTTGCCCCCTCCACTTCCTCTCCAGTTTGTGTCCCTCATTATCTAATCAGTGTGTTTCCTGTAGTAGTGTGATGCGAGCTTCCACCCATCTAAGATAAGAATGTGCTCTATACCTTTTAACAAATAAGTTCAAGCCCCTCACATTAAACGTGGGATATTATATGCATTCTCCCATTAAGGGCTACTGTAACTTTCTCAGCACCCCTCCCCCCGCCACCTACCCCTCCGTCCCACCCAGCCACCGACCTAAACATGAGCCACTCACCCGCTGCATGTAATAAACTCGAATCTACAACTGCCCACCCACCCCGGGGTGAACACCTTGAAACCCAACTAGTGTCTCCCCAGCAATGTATAGTAACACCCACCCAATAACTTAAACTAGCGTTAGTGTGCCGGGGCTCACCCTGTGTCCCACTAGTGGTATGAGAATCTTCTACGGGGTGGATGTGCGGCAAGGCGAACCCTAAGGTGGCCCAGTGCACAGTCCAGCCCCCGTGATATTCCCATAGGCCCTGCACACTTTTCCCTGTAGCAATCAGCCACAACCAAAACAGGGGAAAAATAAAGGGGGGGGAGAAGGAATTAATAAAGGAGGGAGAGAAGGTGGGGTTGAGGCATCAGTCGTGCTCAAGGCCCGGACAATGATGCAGCCCCTGGGTGCCCTGTCCAGCCCCACTTAAGGCATATGTCCCATGCCATGTCCTACTGGGTGAACAAGTTCAAGTGTTCCCCTCTGGTGGGGTGAAAGGGCCGCCCATAACAAAAGTACCTTATGGGTTGAGCACATACTGCAGGATCCAGTCTCTCGATGCAGTCGAATCTGCCAACTGTCACCCGGTGTCCAAATGACCTCCTACAACAGCTTCCATTAGACCAAGTCACTGTCCGGCCCCGGGAGCGGAGTATCTTCCACCACCTCTGAGCCAGCCCTGGAGGGTACAAGAGAGGTGACTGATTCCACCAGCGCCCTAGCTGCCTCTCTCTCCTGACACTGTAGCTACAAGACCAAGGTTCCATTTTGATGGACAACCACCTTTGCACCAGAGGTAGAATATTGCCTTCGTTTGCTTCTCCTCCTCAATGCGGGTATAGTTCTCCTACCCCCTTCGGGCCTCTCCGGGAATGCCTCCCGATGTTGATACTGGGATTTGGTCACCTCCTTGAACCTCCAACCAGTCCCAGATGTCCTCTGGTGTCCTGAAGAAGTGCGAGCTACATTCATGCACCACTTTCAGTTTAGCGGGATAAAGCAATGTGTCAGTGAGGCCCATTGCTTTTGTTTAACAATGCCAAAGGACTGTCTTTGTATTTGGACAGCTCTGGTGTAATCAGGGAAGATGCGTATAGAATGATTCTCAAAGGAGAAGTCGCACCTCCTGAAAATGAAGTCTTGGACCCTGTAATTTAGAATCTTAGTGTCAACTGTTCTTAGAGAGGCTCCGGGGCGTGGTCAGGGGCCAACGACCTGTGTGCTCTCTCCTCCACGAAGAGTTGCGATAATCTCGCAGTCAGTAGTGCCACTTAGATCCAGTCTTCCAGGAATGTGTCTGTGGCACCTCCCTCACGGAACGCCACAAAACGCAGGTTGCATCTACAGGACTAACCCTCAGCATCTTCTTCACGGGCCTCCAACGTCTGTGATCAGGACTCGAGGGAGGCAACTGTGGCCCTCAGGGCAGTTAGTTCCTCCTGCATCTTCGACACCTGCTGTTCTGTTCTGACCGATCCTTCTGCCACCTTGCACAGGTCCTTTCTCAGTAGGTTAAAATCCAGTGCCATGGCCTTGATCTTCGACTGCACCAATGCACTGGATGCCTCAATAGCTGCCAGAATATGAGTTCCGTTGGTTCCTGCGAGTTCCGTGGGCTCTCATTACCTTCTGCCAGCAGGCCCCCACCCTTTCCCGTGGCCGTGTACTGATTGATCTTCGTTTGTTGTGCACCTCTGGGTGCTCGGTCCTTGCCCATGGTTAGCGGTGAGTTTGGAGCAAAGCAAGCGATCACGTGGTCTGGTCGTCAGGAATAGTCGTCTGTGCAGTCAGTTCGGTGAGGGCGTCTACCTCTCTCCCCTACTGTCTGTTACCAAGCCTTACTCCTAGGCTGCTCATCGCGTGGCAATGGGGTTACTTCTCACTCTGCACTTTGGCCAGCTGCGTTCTCTACTCTTTCAGATCATAGCCCTGTCCACAATCGTAGCCAGAGTTTGGGGCCTGGGACGGGTCTGCTGTCACAGTGCTACAGAAGAGGGGGACTTAATACTCCTTCACCAGCAGCTATCCGGGATGATCGGGGCCAAGCCTCCACAAGCCTCTGTCTCGGTGCAGCTAGAAAAGAAACCTGGCCACCCGATATTGCCCATGTGTGCAATACGCCGGGCACTTCAACACGTGCAGCTGTCTCACCCAGAGGTGAGGAATATCGATGGCACCAGCACTGTTGTGCACCTCATCGCAATCTGAGAGATACAATGGGCTCTTTCCCCCAGGTCTGTCCAGTCATTCACTGGCTAGTCATTTGGGGGAGTGGGGTTCACTGACTCCCAGCAGGTCCAGCATGGGTCTATCCTTTAGTGATGGGAGCCATGGGGGAGCCCAGGGACCTCTGCAGGGCCCCCAATGCCTTTCGCACCTGGATCACAACTGCTGGGCTAGGGTCGCCAATTTGTTAGTAAGTGTTGAAGAACTGACTTCAATTTGGCTCCCTAGTGTAGCTTCCCCACAGTCTGAGAGAAGAAATGGGGCCGGATCTCAACCCACTTGGTGCCCCTCTCGACATCGCAGGTGCCACCACTCAGTGGGAGGAGGCCCAAACATCCACCAGGGCCCCCCAACTCCCACGCTCTCGAACACGGCCCCACTCATCACACAAGGCAGGGCCGCCAGTCACTCAATCTGGCCCGATACTTCGCTGCAGTGCAGCCGATCAACTCGGCTTCACTGCAGTCAATGGGGGGAAGCGAATATTGCTCCCAATAGCACGATATTGTCGGGCCGCAACGCCGTGGTCAGCACCACAGTCAAGGCTTGCGCCTCTTTCAACCTCTCACCACCGCCGGCCCTCTGTCACAGCTTTGCAGTCCGCCGCTGAGCTGTCTGCTGCTCAGTATCTTTGGCGGTGGGGGGGGGGGGAAGGGGGGTAATAGTACTTTGTTAGCGGTCGCATGCCGCCCCACCACTAGTCCTTTGCCGTGGGGCCGGTGATCCCAGCCTGAGTGTCTGCCTAGCTCGGCCAGAGGTCGCGCACCCAGAGTAGGCAGCCCTTTCCACTGCTGCACCAGGGAATTGTCTCACACTTGGCAGGGAGAGCCCAGGGCCCCCGTCAGGTGGGGGAGCCAACGAGGCGACCCTCACCTATACCCCAGAGCAGGGGCTAGGGCACAGGCTTCGCTGGGCCACAGGAACGCAGGATCATGCAGGATTTTGGAATCGGGCCGGGAGCAGTCTCCTAGTGCTGCCAGTTGGCCATCTTGATGGCCACGCCCCCCATCATTGACTAAAGTTAGTGAAGAGTAGACCACATATAAAAACAACCCTTGTAGTGAGATTCAAACCAGCATAACACTTTTTCAGTGCTGTTTCAATCCTTTTATCCACCATGTCCGGCCTGAAGCTTCATCTGACGTCAAAGAGCGACCAGTCACATTAGCGATTTAAGATCGATCTTAATAGCAACAGGAAGCCCAGTTCACCATTGCCTATGGGATAGAGAATTCAAAGAAATCTGGGTAAATCTGATTTCTTATGTATGGTCCTTCCACTTCAAAGGATCATGGCTGTCTTGGATTATTGCAAAACTAGACAGAGGATAGACTTGTAGCTGCTGAAACTCCCCTTCCCCTCCAAGCTAGTTCTGGGAAACTCTCCCTCAAGGGTCAACTGAGATTATCTGCTAGACACTTCAATATCATGGGCAAGTCAGATTGTTGGACATAATTTCCTATGGAATAGTCTCATTTCAGGAGAGTTATCCTCATACTCTGGTGACGACCAAGATGAAAAAGATGATGACTCAGATTGAGATGGAAGGCTGGACTGCTCCTGCTAAGGGTTCTCCAATATTACTTGATTGCTTGAGGATCACAGAGAGGGAGGATCCGAGAGTCTGCATTTGGTCAAATGGGACAGGCAAACATAGTGCCAGACTCAGTCTTGCAATGCTTGCTGGAGAAATCCTCCCTCTCATCTTTTGCTATGCCTTTTGAAAAATGTCTTCCTGTGTTTCATGTTTACTTAATGAAGGTAACTGAAACAATGAGGTCCTGACAGATGCTTGCTTATATAGCTAACCTCACAGGACCCTTTAGGCAGCTAACCCAGTACCTTCTATTTTAATGCAAGTATATAAGCCTCTAAGGTATCAGCCGGGACACCTCCTAGGAGGTAGCTGTTCGCGCTCAACAAATGACAGTATTATTATTATTATTATAAAGAAGTCCTGAAAGAATAGGAAAGAAAAGGAGATGCAGACCTGGACTTCTTTGCTGTAGTAAGTTAAACACAATATGGACCATCTCAGATATTACAGCATTTATAGTCAGGTAGACCTCTTACTTTAAAAGAGGAGCTCACCCTCCGTTATGGGACGAGAAGTCATGCAAAAAGAGAAACAAAAGATGAGAGTAAAAGGCAGCTTTATTAGGAGAGATGTGCTGGTAGTCTCAACACATTACAATAACAACCCCACCTCACTAATACATTTACAGAACGTATCCCCTCCCACTCTTAATCTTTCCCGCAACCACAACAAACTTCCCGAATAAAACAACCCCAACTACTCCCCTAAACCATCCTTCCAAGCACTGTTCTTCCAGCCTGCCCCAAGCGTTACCTTCATGTGTCCCATTCACTAACACCCCTGAGCCCTTCAAGCCTTCCTTCCTCAAGCCATAAGAAAATCACTGCACCCTGCCCCAACCATAGCAAGGAAAACCAACCCGACACCTGTCAATTGACTTTTCCAATAAAGCATCCCGAAATAGGGGAAATTTGGAAGCAGGATCACATAAAAAGGGGCAAACGGAGGGGATGAAAATTCAAGCAATAAAACACCAGAACCCAACAGAAAATAATTAAACTAGTGAAAAAAGGGGGAGGGCCAGACAAAACGAAGCACCCTCTCGGGACTACAGCCACCAGCAAGTGAGGTCACAGTGTCCTCATTGTTACCAAAAATCTCACCCCAGACACACTGGCCAATCCAAGGGACTGTTTGGTCCCTGGATCTTACCACCAGGCCGAAGACCCCAGGGGGTGAAGCCACAGACATCTTCCCGACTCCCTCCGCGGGGTGCACCATGGGACGAGACGGCATGCAATAATAGGACTAAAAGATGAGAGTAAAAGGCTGGTTCATTAGGACAGGTGTGCAGTTACTCTTAACACTGTACAATAAAAACAACCTCAACTCACTAATACATTTAAAGAACCTCCCCATCATTCCTATAATCTTCCACCCCAACCATGACAAACTTCCCCAACCAAACAACCCCAATATCCACACCCCTCAAAGATCCTTCCATCCACCATCCTTCCAACCTGCCCCAAATATTGTCTTCAAGTGTCCCATAATCTAATGCCAACTGGTGACCCCTTGAGTGCTGGGCCTCACGGCACCCAAAAAACCCTTACGAGGTGTATTTCTGATCCCCCAAGATGCTGCTTATCCGGTTGGCATCCCAACAGTCATAAGCATACACCACCACCTCTGAAAGCATGACTTTTGTCCAGTCATACCCATCAAAGGTATTCTAGCTCCGTAAGAGAATGGCTGTTAGACCTGTCAGCCCTAGGGTGGTCTTGCCCTGTTTTTTTCCCTTTTGCGCCTCATTTTTGCCACCGTATTTTTACTGGACCTAGGTCTCCGGGCACCTTACCACTGCCAACCAGTGCTGAGGTGCAGGTGCTCTCTCACCCAAGATGGCTGCCACAGGCCCCTGCTACTGCAGAGTGGCCTTGCACACATACACATACTAGTAGCCAGGGTCAGGCTGGGACATAGGGATACAGTATCCATCCCGTCCCGCCTCTGGGCCACATAGCCAGACATGGTGGAAGGTTCCAGAACCTTCCGGGCTGTGGGAGGAGTTATGTTTTGCCGCCTTTAGGAGGGTCACCTGACCTAGGGGTATAAGAGGTTTGGAGGGAAATCTTTTAGTCAGTTGGGGCACCACTGATCCTGGGAGAACCTCTGCCGGAGTACAGGCTGTAGGGCCTAGGGGGAGACCTACACTACTGCTACTGACAGGGCTAAGGCACTGCTGTAATAAGTTAGCTGAGGAACGCCCACCACCCACTGACCTTGCCCAGCGTGAGGGGACCCAGGGAACCATCTTCAGCGTGCTGGGAAGTACCATCCAGCACCCCAAGAACCACCAACTCATTCCCTCCCCCATACGGAGAAACCCCAAGAAGCAACCAACAAAGAACTGCCGCAAGTAACCTTAAATTGCAAGGCCTGACAGACCAGCAAGGCCAGAAACCTGAACTGCCAAACTGGGGATCACCAGGTAAAGTGCCGTGCCTTGAAGCGCTAGACCTTCACCCCATCCACTCCTAGCTGACGCAGTGCTGCCCTGCTGCTGGGCTGCCCAAAGCACTTCTAGATCAGCCCCCTGCCAACTTGCTTCCAGCGCATCCCCGCGCTGCGCCTCCACGTGGGAGGAATCGACCCCCTCAAGCCACTGACCGTGTGGCTGGGATCTGCACTCGGCCGTCGCCGCGTGTGAGGAACTGCCGAGGTGGGCGTGGCCTTCCCCGAGGCTGGGGAGGTGAGGTGCGCCGTCCGCGTCCCCATCGAAGGTCCGGAGTTGCTGGAAATCACCGCCGCGGCCCAGGGGCTCGCGCGAACGAAGTTGCGGCCTGGAAGTCACCGCCGCGGCCCAGAAGGAAGATCGAGGCCTCAGCCCCCACCGACGCCGTTGCTACGCGACCGGGGACACCGACCGCGTCATCGGCCGCGCCCCTGGGAAGGCCGCACAGCGATTGGGCGCCGGCTCCCGCCGCGCCCCCAGCGCCGACGGAAGCCGCCGAGAGTCACCGCGTAGGCAGAGGGAGGCGGGAAGCCGGCCGGAGAGGACTGCCGGCTCCCGCTCCCTTCCCCGCATTGCTCAGCTGATCACGGGGGCCGGAGGAGAGTGATACCGGCCCCCCAACGTCCCGCAATTCCGGCCGGAGGGCCGTAGTACCCAATCCGGGCCCCGCCCTACCAAACACGGGCCGGCCCGGGAGGAAGCCAGTCGCTTCGAAGAGCGACCAACGGAAACCATCACAGGTGAGCCCAGGAGGCCCCTAGGGCCCACAGAGACGCCACTGGGGGACGGGGGCCTGCATTAGCCTATGGAGAGAAGAGGGACACTCATAGTAACTATTTACACGAGGCGAGGCCCCGGAGAGGAGTGGGCCTAGCCTGATTTAACCCCGAAGCAGCCCCTGAGAACACAGAAGCCCTAATTGACAGGGAAGCCCCAGAGAGAAGGACATGTTGAGGGGTTCCCTAAGCTATTCACTAGCCTAATTGTTACGCCTGCTTTAATCACTGTTTAGGCCTAATGCAGATCTGCACTAATGAAATGTCTTTGCCTAGTGTAAAGGTGCTTAACTGAATTGAGCTAAAGTGTACACCGCCAAGAGTTGAAGTGTTTTATGTTGCAGGTGTACCAGATTTGTGACGCCCACTGTACTGAATGTGGGTGCGCCTAGGTTAACGCAGGCCCTGTTTGAAGTGTAACGTAAACTGCCTATTTACAAGTGATTGAATATTCCTGAGGTGAACTGCATGTTTTAGGCCCATGTTTTATTCTTGCACCCTGTGATCATTATTGGTGCTACGTTTAGGAGATGATTCCTGCGGCCTTTTAGTGGCCTACAATGTTGATGAGCTATGGTGCTTTAATGAGATGACGCACTAATTAAGTATTTCAAGGAGTTGAAATGTTGCCCTGAATTAATCTGCCTCATCTGATGCTGCATTGAGTTATATAAAAGAACTTGTTTTTAATATACATGCCTGGTGTGGTGTCACGTTATTGCGTCCGCATTACTGAGTCCAAGTGAGTGTGTGCTGCACAACTGCCTTACACATTGCCTTCGGGTGCTTTCCCGCCTCGCGCCATGCTACCGTGCCGGACTCGGTAACCCCGTTTCCAACATTGGTGTTCAGCGGTGGGATAAGGACTGGTGTTTGTGCAGCACCCTACAGTGACTCAGTGTGCGCCGCAATTGGACACCTATTTAAATGCAAGTGCGAAGAATTCTTTTGTGATTGCCTGATTGTGTACATTCCTGCGTTAGACCTGCTACCTACAGTCTAGAACCCTTTCTCTAAATTGTCTGGGGCCCCACCTAGCAGGATGGAGTTTGAGTTGGCCAACCTAGAAAGGTATACGGTGACACAGCTCAAGGAGTTCTGTCTAGAGAGGGGGGTGTCCGTCAAGCGAGGCGCCAGGAAAGAGGAGCTTCAGAAAGCTTTGAGGGCATGGGTAATGGCCAACCCTGGGGGAAGAGGGGACGGGGAGCAGAGGGAGGCAGACGACCCAGGAGAACTGGACCTACTGCACATTAACGTTAGCGAGAATGTGTTGCCAGGAAGACGTTCCAGGGAAGGCAGTAGTGCGTCAGGGGGGAGTTTGTCTGCAGAGGAATTTGAGGACAGGAGGGAGGAGAGGCAATTGAAGTTAGAACTTGCTAGGATGGACAGGGAGCGAGAACAGGCAAGGCTAGCCATGGAAGAAAGGAAGCTTGCGCATGAGCTTAGCCTCAAAGAATTAGAGCTCCGAGCCTTGCAGATGGAGATGCAGGGCAACTTGAATGGTGGCAGCGTACCTGGTGGGGTTCCCCAGGAGCCCAAGTTCTATCTACCTAGAGAGGTGATAACCAGTTTTAGTGTGGGAGATGACATCGATAAGTGGTTGGCGGCATACGAGGTGTCTTTGGTGGCCCATAGGGTTCCTGAGAGCTACTGGGGGGGGAGGTCTCTACAGGTACATACCTCCACTAGTAAGGGACACACTTTTGACCTTGGACAAGGGGGATCAGACGAACTACCCTATCATGAAGGAGGCCCTGCTTAAGAAGTTTGGCCTCACCCCAGAGAAGTACCGCCAAAAGTTCCGCAACAGCCACAAGCTTCCCACACAGAACTGGGTGGATTTTTTTGATTATGCCCGGAAGGCATTGGAGGGTTGGGTGCGGGCAGCAACATTGATGATTACAAAGGGCTGTACGACCTGTTCTTGAGAGAGCACCTCCTAGAGAAATGTTTTCCGGAGCTGCGCCAGTACTTGGTGGACCACAAGCTGACCAATCCACGGGAGCTTGCAGAGGAGGCAGACACGTGGGTCAGCACTCGGGTGTCCCACAAGGGAGCCGGGGCGGACCCCCGAAAGGTGGACAGGGGTTCCCCCAGAAGAAAGAGGGGGGAGATAAAAGGAGGGAGTTCTTTAAAGGCCCCCAAAATAGACCGCCTGGGAGAGGGGTAGGTTCCCCATCCCAATCTGGATTCCAGAAACCCATTTACCCTGACAGGAGTCAGCAGCCCAGAACTGTCCGGTGCTACGAGTGCGGGGAGGTTGGACACTACAAGGGGGATCCCCAGTGTCGCAAGAGAACCCCAGCCCCCACAGGAGGTAAGAGCCCCGGGGTGGCCAGTGTAGCGCTGGGGGAGGAGTTGTCCCTAGGTAGGGGAGGTGAGTGGACAGGCTTGACTGTAGTTTCCCTGGGGGATAGAGAGATCATCCCACAGGTTCAGGTACCCTCGAACACTGCCAAGTATCGGCAGAGGGTCCTGGTGAACGGGGAGGAGGTGGAGGCTCTGAGGGACACTGGTGCCAGCATGACGATGGTAAGACGTCAGCTGGTGTCCCCAGAGCAGGTGATTCCTGAGGTATTCCACCCGGTTGTTATGGCTGATAATAGCCTGGGTCATTACCCCGTGGCCCAAGTTCCCTTTGAGTGGGGAGGAGTCTCAGGCCTGTTGAAGGTTGCGGTGAGCCCTGCCATGCCAGTTGACTGTCTGCTTGGAAACGACTTGGAACATACTGCCTGGAGGGAGGTAGAGTTCAATGCCCATGCTGAGATGTTGGGATTACCAGGATGGACTTGCGTCGTCACGCGGTCCATGGCTGCCCGACAAGGAACTCAGCCCGGGTTGAAGCCTGAAATAATGGCCCAGCCCACTGCTGGACGAGGAGATGTCCAGGAGGAAACACCCGGTGAGATGGATGGGGAGCCCTGGGAGGTGACCCCGGAGTCCGCTGAGGTGGATGGTGTTCCCGGAGGGGACCTGCCGACTCCTGCAGAGTGGCAGGTGGAAGGAGGGCCTACCCGGGAGGAATTCTGCCGGGCGCAGAAGGAGTGCCCTACGCTTGAAGGCATGCGGCAGCAGGCCGAAGCCCAAGCAACTGGAACAGAGACTGGTAACTACCATGTCTACTGGGAGGATGGTCTCCTCTACAGTGAGCCTAAGGCTCCGGTGCATGGGTCATCAAGGGCCGTAGTGGTCCCCCAATGCTACCGAGCCTTTCTGCTAGAGTTGGCACACGAGATACCCCTAGCAGGACACCTGGGCCAGGACAAGACGTTTGCGCGTTTGGTCCCACATTTTTACTGGCCCAGGATGCGCGTCACCTCTGACACTTTCTGCAAGACCTGCACCACTTGCCAGGCGAGCGGCAAGACAGGGACTAAAGTGAAGGTCCCTCTGCAACCTCTCCCGGTTGTCGGTACCCCTTTTGAGCGGGTAGGGATTGACATTGTCGGGCCGTTGGACCCGCCGACTTCTGCGGGACACAGGTTCATCTTGGTGTTGGTGGACCACGCCACCCGGTACCCAGAGGCAATCCCTCTGAGGACCATCACTGCACCGGTGGTGGCGCGGGCCCTGATGGGGATTTTTACCCGAGTGGGATTCCCCAAGGTCGTGGTGTCAGACAGGGGCACGAACTTCATGTCGGCCTACATGCAGGCCATGTGGAAGGAGTGTGGAGTGACCTACCGGTTCTCCACTCCTTACCACCCCCAGACGAACGGGCTCGTGGAGCGTTTCAATAAGACCTTGAAGGGGATGATCCGGAGCCTACCCGAGGACTTGAGAAGGAAGTGGGACGTCCTCTTACCCTGTCTGCTCTTCTCCTACCGAGAGGTGCCGCAGAAGGGGTCGGTTTCAGCCCCTTTGAGCTGCTCTATGGCCACCCCGTTCGGGGGCCCCTCAGTCTTGTCAAGGAGGGGTGGGAGAAGTCTTCCTCGAAGCTTCCCCGTGATGTGGTCAGCTATATGCTGGCATTCCGCAGCCAAGTGGCCAAGCTGTGGAAGGAAGCCTCGGACAACCTAGAGGCTAGTCAGGCCGTCATGAAGAAATGGTATGACCGGAACGCTCGGACGGTAGAGTTGGACGCTGGACAGAAGGTGTGGGTCATGGAGCCAGGAGAGCTTAGCGCCCTCCAGGACCGGTGGACTGGACCGTTTGAGATCTTGGAAAGGAAAGGCCAGACCACTTACGTCGTCGATGTGAAGACCCCCGTCAACCCCACAGGGTGTTCCACGTCAACCGCCTGAAGCCACACCAGGAGCTTTCAGAGCTCACTCTCCTGATGATAACAGATGGAAGTGAGGAGGAGGAGAGTGAGCCTCTTCCAGACCTTCTGGTGGCCCATGAGAAGGATGGCTCGGTAGAGGGAGTGGTCCTCGCCCCATCCTTGACCCCAGAGCAACAGAGGGACTGCCGCCAGGTCTTGGGGCAGTATGCCTCGTTGTTCTCCCTCACGCCTGGGATCACGCACCTGTGTACCCATGATGTGGACACAGGGGACAGTCCGCCAGCAAAAACCAAGTCTTACCGGCTGTCCGATAAGGTCAAGGCTAGTATCCAGGGTGAGGTTACCAAGATGCTAGAACTGGGGGTGATTGAGCCTTCCAGTAGCCCTTGGGCTAGTCCGGTGGTGTTGGTGCCGAAAGCAGCCCCACTGGGCACCACACCAGAACTTCGGTTCTGTGTGGATTACCGCGGACTCAACTCAGTAACCAAGACCGACGCTCACCCGATCCCTCGGGCGGATGAGCTCATTGACCGGCTGGGAGCAGCCCGGTATCTGAGTACCATCGATTTGACGTCAGGCTATTGGCAGATCGCCATGGCGGAAGGAGCAAGGGAGAAGACTGCATTCTCCACCCCCGAGGGCCACTTTCAATTTCGGGTAATGCCCTTCGGGTTGAAAAATGCTCCAGCCACTTTCCAGCGGTTGGTGAACCAGGTGCTGTCTGGCCTAGAGGCCTTCTCTGCTGCCTACCTGGATGACATAGCTGTCTTCAGTAGCAGCTGGGAGGACCATCTGGAGCATCTCCAGGAGGTGCTACAGGCTCTGCAACGGGCTGGTCTAACCATCAAGGCCAGCAAGTGCCAGATTGGACAGGGATCGGTCGTGTACCTGGGACATCTGGTGGGCGGGGGTAAGGTGCAACCCCTCCAAGCCAAGATCGAGACCATCTTGGCCTGGGAGCCCCCAAGACCCAAACAGAGGTCCGGGTTTTTCTCGGCCTCACGGGATACTACCGCCGGTTCGTCAAGGGATATGGAACCATTTTGGGCCCTTTGACGGAGTTGACTTCGAAGAAGCAGCCACGCCGAGTCATCTGGACGGCTGCCTGCCAGGAAGCCTTTGAGACCCTCAAACGTGCGATGTGCACCGCACCGGTGCTCAGGACTCCAGACTTTGGACGGGAATTTATCGTGCAGACAGACGCTTCTGAGCATGGCATAGGAGCTGTGCTCTCGCAGCTGAATGACGATGGCCAAGACCAGCCAGTGGCCTTCATTTCCCGAAGACTACTCCCCCGGGAACAGCGGTGGAGTACCATCGAAAGAGAAGCCTTTGCCGTGGTTTGGGCTGTAAAGAAGTTGAGGCCATACCTTTTTGGTTGTCACTTCCTGATCCAGACCGACCACAGACCCCTACGCTGGCTCATGCAGATGAGAGGCGAGAACCCCAAATTGTTGAGGTGGTCCATTTCCCTCCAGGGGATGGACTTTCGGGTGGAACATCGACCCGGCGTAGACCACGCCAACGCTGACGGTCTCTCCCGGTTTTTCCGCCTTAGCGATGAGAACTCCCTAGAGGTTGGGAAGCTCTCCCCTCTTTCGGCTGGGGGGGGACGCGTGTTAGACCTGTCAGCCCTAGGGTGGTCTTGCCCTGTTTTTTTCCCTTTTGCGCCTCATTTTTGCCACCGTATTTTTACTGGACCTAGGTCTCCGGGCACCTTACCACTGCCAACCAGTGCTGAGGTGCAGGTGCTCTCTCACCCAAGATGGCTGCCACAGGCCCCTGCTACTGCAGAGTGGCCTTGCACACACACATATTAGTAGCCAGGGTCAGGCTGGGACATAGGGATACAGTATCCATCCCGTCCCGCCTCTGGGCCACATAGCCAGACATGGTGGAAGGTTCCAGAACCTTCCGGGCTGTGGGAGGAGTTATGTTTTGCCGCCTTTAGGAGGGTCACCTGACCTAGGGGTATAAGAGGTTTGGAGGGAAATCTGTTAGTCAGTTGGGGCACCACTGATCCTGGGAGAACCTCTGCCGGAGTACAGGCTGTAGGGCCTAGGGGGAGACCTACACTACTGCTACTGACAGGGCTAAGGCACTGCTGTAATAAGTTAGCTGAGGAACGCCCACCACCCACTGACCTTGCCCAGCGTGAGGGGACCCAGGGAACCATCTTCAGCGTGCTGGGAAGTACCATCCAGCACCCCAAGAACCACCAACTCATTCCCTCCCCCATACGGAGAAACCCCAAGAAGCAACCAACAAAGAACTGCCGCAAGTAACCTTAAATTGCAAGGCCTGACAGACCAGCAAGGCCAGAAACCTGAACTGCCAAACTGGGGATCACCAGGTAAAGCGCCGTGCCTTGAAGCGCTAGACCTTCACCCCATCCACTCCTAGCTGACGCAGTGCTGCCCTGCTGCTGGGCTGCCCAAAGCACTTCTAGATCAGCCCCCTGCCAACTTGCTTCCAGCGCACCCCCGCGCTGCGCCTCCACGTGGGAGGAATCGACCCCCTCAAGCCACTGACCGTGTGGCTGGGATCTGCACTCGGCCGTTGCCGCGTGTGAGGAACTGCCAAGGTGGGCGTGGCCTTCCCCGAGGCTGGGGAGGTGAGGTGCGCCGTCCGCGCCCCCACCGAAGGTCCGGAGTTGCTGGAAATCACCGCCGCGGCCCAGGGGCTCGCGCGAACGAAGTTGCGGCCTGGAAGTCACCGCCGCGGCCCAGAAGGAAGATCGAGGCCTCAGCCCCCACCGACGCCGTTGCTACGCATCCGGGGACGCCGACCGCGTCATCGGCCGCGCCTCCGGGAAGGCCGCACAGCGATTGGGCGCCGGCTCCCGCCGCGCCCCCATCGCCGACGGAAGCCGCCGAGAGTCACCGCGTAGGCAGAGGGAGGCGGGAAGCCGGCCGGAGAGGACTGCCGGCTCCCGCTCCCTTCCCCGCATTGCTCAGCTGATCACGGTGGCCGGAGGAGAGTGATACCGGCCCCCCAACGTCCCGCAATTCCGGCCGGAGGGCCGTAGTACCCAATCCTGGCCCCGCCCTACCAAACACGGGCCGGCCCGGGAGGAAGCCAGTCGCTTCGAAGAGCGACCAACGGAAACCATCACAGGTGAGCCCAGGAGGCCCCTAGGGCCCACAGAGACGCCACTGGGGGCCGGGGGCCAGCATTAGCCTATGGAGAGAAGAGGGACACTCATAGTAACTATTTACACGAGGCGAGGCCCCGGAGAGGGGTGGGCCTAGCCTGATTTAACCCCGAAGCAGCCCCTGAGAACACAGAAGCCCTAATTGACAGGGAAGCCCCAGAGAGAAGGACATGTTGAGGGGTTCCCCAAGCTATTCACTAGCCTAATTGCTACGCCTGCTTTAATCACTGTTTAGGCCTAATGCAGATCCGCACTAATGAAATGTCTTTGCCTAGTGTAAAGGTGCTTAACTGAATTGAGCTGAAGTGTACACCGCCAAGAGTTGAAGTGTTTTATGTTGCAGGTGTACTAGATTTGTGACGCCCACTGTACTGAATGTGGGTGCGCCTAGGTTAACGCAGGCCCTGTTTGAAGTGTAACGTAAACTGCCTATTTACAAGTGATTGAATATTCCTGAGGTGAACTGCATGTTTTAGGCCCATGTTTCATTCTTGCACCCTATGATCATTATTGGTGCTACGTTTAGGAGATGATTCTTGGGCCTTTTAGTGGCCTACAATGTTGATGAGCTATGGTGCTTTAATGAGATGACGCACTAATTAAGTATTTCAAGGAGTTGAAATGTTGCCCTGAATTAATCTGCCTCATCTGATGCTGCATTGAGTTATATAAAAGAACTTGTTTTTAATATACATGCCTGGTGTGGTGTCACGTTATTGCGTCCGCATTACTGAGTCCAAGTGAGTGTGTGCTGCACAACTGCCTTACACATTGCCTTCGGGTGCTTTCCCGCCTCGCGCCATGCTACAATGGCCAATTTCTTTGTCAGTAATTCCCTGATGCCCATGAAGTAGTATTTGTTACCTAAGAATGATAAATGACCACCTTCCTGTGTTCTCCTCTTAAGACCCACAGCTCAGTTAAGCTTGCTGCTTACAGCAGGAGCTTAGTGTGCAGATGTCTTGGTGGGACAGGAACTGCTGACCTACAGATGACTTCATCTGTGAAGGTCGAGCACTGAAGCCCCTGACAAGGCGAGGGGAGAATGACAAGTCCTCTCTGCTCAGAACCCCTATACAAGACTTTGGGGGGCGGGGGGGACTTAAAATAGCAGTGATTCCTGTGAATAGGAGAGTCAACATCTCTTAGGTGGTACCTGGCCTGCTCAGCAAAGAGCCTTGCTCTTTGCAAAGCTTATCATAAGCCAGGTACATCCATAACAGGAATGTGCTATGAAGCACTGCTTCCTGCACTTTTACCTATCCTCTGGAAAAACGGTTTCAAAATAGTACCCACCTCCACATTTATACTTATCACGAAGTCGGGTTCTTGAAGCAGTCATCTTTCCTTGTAACATCAAACAAGTAAACAGATCCCTGCTCTAAACAATATATGAGATCAGATGCAATATATGTTACTCTAGGGGAGTCCCATAATCAGAAATTTCAGAAATAACCAGAAGAAAGGACCTAGTCTGTGAGGAATTAGGGAGGTTGACAAAGAGAACATTTTGAGCGGTTTCTGGATGCAAAGCAATTTGGGTAGGGTTTAACTTGGATAAAGAGTCACAGTTAAACTTAAGGATGTGGTGTAGTCTTCCTCACCTTTTCAGAACCTGTTTGTGGTGTTCTCCTTTCAAGTATCATTCCAAGGCTGCTGTGGTGTCTTCCCCAGCCCAGGAGCATGCAGATGAATTAAGCCACACGGGAGCTGGTATCAAGCATTACTTTATTCTTCAGCATACACTCGCACACTGCGCATCACATCATACTTCACATTAACCACACCCTAATATTCCCCCGCATATTACGTATTTCTTCTTCAGAGACTGCCCAGAACCACAAGGGTCCTAGGGCACATGACATCAATATGCTCCATCTCACCCTTTGTTAAATAAAAAGTGGCAGACATCACTAAAATCACATTTCCTCGATTAGTTGGTGAGGCGCTCGCACTTGTCTGCCGGCTTGGGTGGTCCGAAGTGATCAAGGTCCACCCTGATCGGGCAACGGCAACATAGGCTCCAGCACTGGAGCCGGACCTGCTGGTGAGATCGCATCACATATGGTTTCAGGACTCGACAAGTGTCACAGTAGGTGTTTAAAATGTGATGTGTCCTGAGTGATGGATTGTCCAGGACGATGTGCTGTCACCATATGTCCCTTGCACGCCACAACCTGTAAAGGATGAGCGGCAAAAGGGGTGTCCATTTTAAATCTTCGTCTCTGCTTAACCAGTACCTAGATTCCTTTGTCAAAGATTGTCTCCTGGGCATGGCTGTGCTGACCTGCATATGTTTTCCTTTTCCTTTTCTGAGTCGTGTTGGTGTCTCGAACCATGTCAGTATTTACTGTTCGATCCGGGGTCCATTGAGGTAGTTTTTGCTGATGCCTCTCCCAAATAGCAAGGTCGCTGGACTCTCACCAGTTGTGGAGTGAGGAGTTGATTGATAGGCCCAGAGGGCATGGCACAGAGCTTGGTTCAGAGCGATTCCCTCCATGGACACTCGCTGTATGACCCTCTTGAGGGTGCCCATGAGTTGTTCAACTACACCATTGGTTTGGGGCCAGAGGGGTGTACTCTTTTGGTGTTTAACGTTGAGTCGGACAAGAAATTCTTTGAACTCTTTGCTGTTAAAGGGCAGGCCATTATAAGATTTGAGGATTGTGGGGATACCTAACTTTGCAAAGATGTAATCAAGCCATTCTATGACTTTGTTATGGGTTGTTGAAGATAAGTCCTCCACCAAAGGAAAACGTGAATATTAGTCTATGACTACCATGAGATGGTGTCCATATCCTAAAGGTCCAAAAAAGTAAACTACAACCATCTCCCAAGCATGGGCAGGAAGGTCAGACATGGTCACTGGGTGCTGCGTCACCTTGGGGGGACAAGGCGTTGCAAATGTGGCATGCCTTCAGCTCCTTCCTGACTCGTTCATCTAGCTGAGGGAACCACACTTGGTCTCCAAAGGCTCTTTTGGTGGCACCGATACCACGGTGTCCTTCAAGGGCCAGCTCGATGACCCGCTGTCTTAGGCTTCTAGGTATGACAGTTCTCGAGCCATGCAGTATTACGCCTTCTTGGGTGACTGCTAATGTCATGTACTCACCTGGTTCCAAACGTGGAGACGAAAATTAACAGATGCTGGACCTCCCTTCCCCATTGGGCCTGACCTGTTCAAGGAATAGTTTCTCCCTAAACAAGGTGGACCTTTTGGGGGGGAATGGGGTTGGGACAAAATAAGAAAAGAGAGACTTGTGATATTGATTCTGGTCAGCAACTATGCTGCACAGAATTAACTGGAGGCCTTCCGAGTCTGCTAGGTAGATGTGTACAGGACCGTGGACTTTGGTTTTGCGAAGAAGCAATGCACTAGAAATAACAAGAAGAGTCAGTTACCAACAATACACTAAGCCTCTCAAGCAATGGATTTGCAAATACATCGGCAACATACACTTACAGTCTCTTTCAGAAACACAGTAAGGAACAGAACAACCGGAACCACAGAATGGAGTTACACACTCCCAAGGAATAACTCGAAATACAGATTGGAGTTACTGGAACACCCAAGGAAACACTCGGAACATAGATTGGAGTTAATGAGACCGTGTGGAAACTCAAAACATGACTGTCTTTACAGGGTTAATACATGAATCAAGCGATTAGAGGAAAGTTTTTAAGGCACTACTGTTCATCAGGGAAACACAAAATCAAGTCTCTAGTCCTTCGAAGAAAATCCAGTTCAATAGCCAGGGTTGCAGGAAGAATCCGGAGCAAGAACAATAAAAAGTGAACTGCAGGGAAGCCATTGAGAGGGATCTTGAAGGCAAGTATATAGTCTTGAGGATGCCGATACTCCGGGCTGCTTACTATTGTAAAAAGATAGTGCGCACTAACCTGATATCAAGAACTTAGCTTAGTACTTCAACTTGTCCTAAGTCTGAAGATGGACTTGAGGTCTTGACTCAGAAAGTCGCAGAGGAACTGGAGTAGGTGATCAGAAGGCGGAGACGAAGGATGCGTCGAGAGAACCGGAGCCACAGGAATCACCAGAGGAACTTGAATGCAGCCGAGAAGAGGGCTGCCAGATCCGGTCGATTCTTCAGGTGAGTGGGTAGGGAGGAAGCTTGTTCTGCAAGGAGCATAGGCCAAGCAAGGAGCTCGGGTTAGGGCGTGGTTTATATACAGGCTCAAAGTCCAATGGACACAACGGGATCATGTGCGGCACGTGGCAATCGGAAGGGTTCTCCAAGACTCCTGAAAGAAACATGTGTTAGTACACAGGCTTAACCTTCCAAGACGAGCAAATGCAAACTAACGGATGGAACCACTTAACAGGAAACAAATGTTTCATTTTGTCTAAAAGTGCACAAGGGAAAAATACTCAAAGACAGCAGCTGGAGCAAGGCAAGCCATTTGTTCACGAGTTCTCGGGTGTAATGGAATCAGGAGGAGAGGGGAAACTCGGGCATGGAATCATAGTGTGCCATGAGGCGCCACAGGGGTAACATAACATGAGCCCTGCACACAAGGCCCACTACACCGAGGGAGCATTAGGGGTTCGTGACAGCTAACTCATCCTGTAAATTTTTTTACTTTTGGAATTCAACATCAACGGCAAGAGGCTGGGCGATTCTCCATGAGTGTGTGGTAATAAGTTCTTTAACTATGGTCATGTCTTTATCTGCACTGGTGGCAGCAATGATTTGCTCCACAGACAGCTGGTGCTTTCAATGGGGCACTCACTGTGTCACAGTTATGAATCTATCTTCTGCAATAACTGGCCATGCCTAGAAAAGATCGAAGCAAGTTAATATCTAGGGGGGCAAGTGGATGACAGTGCTTGCACCTTGTCTGGATGTGGAGTCATTCCCCCATCAGAGAACATGTGCACTAAAACTTGAGGTCGGTTTTGTTCTGTTCTTTTTGTGTTCTCCCAAAAACCAGTATGCCATCACTGTAATTGAAAGCATGGGTAACAGGTTGGATTACTCAGCGCATAACATCCTGAATAATCTCAGCAGCCGATAATACCCAAATCTCAGTTTCTTATATTTGAACAAACCAACATCAGTCGAAAAGGTAGTAATGTATCTGCAGTTCTCCTCCAGCTTGAGCTGATGGTATCCTTTATTCAGGTCAGGACTGGAAAACACTTTGGTTCCATTCAATTCTATGATCATGTCAGCTATGTGTGGACCCTCTCAATGGCTATGTTTACCTGGAGCATATCAATGCAAATGCGCTCCGCTCCACTACTGTCCTTTTCTGGTACTGCTACTATGGGCGACACACATGGCGTAGAGCTGAAAAGCAACTCCACTGTGTCGCTGAGCTGCAGGGCAAATGCCTTTATTGATATGAAGCTATACTTTCATTTTCTTGAGTTTTTCCAGGCCATGGAACAATGACTGGAATCGACTCGTGACTGCAGACTGAGCACAGATGTTGTTTTTGTAGGATATCAACCCCATGTCAGCATCTGTGGAAAAACTGAGCAAGCAGGCACTCAATGAAGTTCCTTGTAGAACATGAACGGTGGCTCGCACCAATGTCTTTTTGTAACGCATGGTCCATGTGAAAAACCCTTGGCTTTGCAATGGCTCAGAAGCAGCCCATGTATACACATTCGTGCCTGACAAACAGAGGCGAGGCACAAGGGATAGAAAGGCTGTTAAACTTTTCAGCTGCCATGATATTAATCGACGCACCACTGTCTATGATAAAAGTGATCGGTGATCGTTCACTTTCAATGTGATTTTGTGACAGTGTCCAAATGAAGTTTGCTGCTTTATTTTGTAAGCTGTTTTTGAACTGTGATTTTCTTTACAGACAGCTAACCCTACATGTGCATGCCGTTCTTTGGTAGATATCATCAGCGCACACCCACCTTCTTCATTGGTATTCGATAGTGAAGAACCTTTGTACTATAAGCTTGATGACAATTGATTTAGGGCCAGATGTAGGTAAAAGCAGTTTTGCGAGTCCTTATTAGCGATTTTTAGGGAATCGCTATTAAGGACTCGCAAAATGCCATGTACGTAGGAATCGCAATATTTTTTGTGACTCCTTAATATTCCTTAATTGCGAATGGCAAATTGCAATTCGCAATCAAAGAATACCTTCCCATTCATTCCTATGGGCCTAGAGGCCCATAGGAATGAATGGGAATTGCACTACGCAATTTGCGAGTACCCAATAGGTACTCGCAAATTGCGTGCTTAATTTCAAGGGTGCAAGGGTTCCAGAGGGACACCCTGTTGCACCCCTGAAATGTGCATGTGTGCACATGTGGCGCACATACATGCCCTAAGGGCATGAATGTGTGCCACATGGCACTTTTAAAAAAGCAAAAAAGTGCTTTTTTAAAGGAAATCGCAAATTACCACCAACTTGAAGTTGGTGGTAATTTGCGATTCCTTAAGGCAATATCGCAATTTGCGATGCCTACTAGCATAGCATTTAGGGAATCGCAAATTGCGATTCTCAAAGGGCCCCATGCATCATCCGAAAATCGGGTCGCAAACGGGCAGATTCGCAGAATCTGCCCCTTTGCGACCTGTATTTTTGCATTTGGGATGCATTATCCCAAATGCAAAAATCGCAATTTAAGGAATCGCAAAATTGCGATTACTTAATTGCGATTGCATTTAAGGAATCGCAAATTGCTATTCCTTAAATGCAATGCACTAAACTGAAAAACATAGCGATTTCACTAATAGGGGTCGCAAATTACCATCAATCTGAACTTGATGGTAATTTGCAAAAACTTTGAAAAATGCACAAAAGTGCATTTTTCAAAGTGCCATGTGGCGCACACATGCCCTTACGGCATATGTGTGCGCCACATGAGCCCAGATGCCAAATTTGGGGGTGCAGCAGGGTGGCCTTTAAGGCCCCTAGCACCCTTCAAATTGCATTCGCAATTTGCGAGTACCTATTTGGTACTCACAAATTGCGAATGGAAAGGCATTCCTTAATTGCGAATCGCAATTTGCGATTCGCAATTAAGGAATTTGTAGGAATCGCAAATATTTTTGCAAAACCTACATGCATAGGCAATTGTGATTCCTTAATAGCGATTCCTTAATAATCGCTATTAAGGAATCGCAATTGCCTAGCTTGATGCATGTGCCCCTAAATGATTTAGCAAAGTAAGGAATCGCAATTTTAACGATTCCTTATTTTGAGAGTAGGTATTTGCCTTTCTACATTGGACTCAGCTGAATTGCGATCGCAAACGCCGAAATTCGCAGAATTTCTGCGTTTGCGATCGCAATTTGGCTTTCTACATCTGGCCCTTTGTCTGGTTTCTACTTGTCTTAGCGGATGTTGCTTTTTGGTTTCAGGGGCGTGGCAAGAATGCTTCTGGAACATTCTCACGTCCATTTATCCTTGCCGTCGTGCACCTGATTTTTCTTTACCTCGACACACAACTATGAAGTGGTTCTCTTTCTCACAACCTTTGCACACTTGTCCTATGGCTGGACATTTACTGTCATGGGGAACGAAAATCCACATCTGAAGCATAGCTTTGTTTTCCTTGAAGATGTTGTCTAGCGCGTATCTTGTTTATGCGGTTGTATGACTGAACCACGCATGCCTTTACAACGCATGCCTTAACAAAGTGGTAATTACAACGCCCACGTCTTTACCACGCATGCCTTTATAAGAAAAAAAAAAAAAGTATTCAGCAGGTAAGTATAAAGCCTTTCAATATATATATCGGCGGCCGAAACGCGTAATGTGGACCATCTTTGGCATGAAATAAACTTTGGATGACATCTGCTGCTGTGGTCTGTGCCCGTGTGTTCCTTGTTGGGTGCCGACACTACGGGACTTTGGTGCTGATATATATATATATATATATATTCGTGCTACTCGTCTCGTACACACTTCCATAAACCCGGAAAAAGACTATGCGGACCCGAAATGCTGGTGCAAATAATTTATTTTGCTTTGTGCCCTGCACCAACCGCCATTACGCGTTTCGGCCTTCCAAAGGCCTTGATCACATGACGCGCTTAATCCTAGTTTACATCTATTTAAAGTGACAGTGCTTGAACCTGGTGACTAAACTAACAATAGACATAAAAGAGTCAGTTAACTCATCAGCATTAATGACCGCATACAACAATAAGTTTATCTGGTGTTAAATCCATTTTAAACAGTATGATTAAATATCATTAAATATGCAACCTTAAAAATAAATAAATATTTAAATAGGTGCAAAACTGCTAAAAACATGTGAATGCGAAACGAGACTTCATAGTAAAATACAGGATAAAATACATTTTAAAAAAGCTTTCCAAATAAAACCTTTCATGTATAAACATTCCCAACAGTACTAAGAAATCCCAATTTGTCAAACATGCTGAATGAGTAGTTAATACAGCCCAAGTGGGCCTTTTCGACCCTCAATGTCTAGTCTTAAAAAAGTGCAAGTGCTATTAAAATAAAGTACCACCAAAAAGTTGCAATGTGCAAAAATGCAAATAGTAATAAGGAATTTTAAAAACAATTGCAGAGGCAGCAGATAAAAATATAAACAAGTATATTGGAAGTTGTAAAGCTATAAACAAGTATAAAAATCTTCACTAGAATTAAGACCAAAAGGTGTTTTACAATCTAATTCTAGTATATGTCTTGTCTCAAGTTGTCTAAGGAGAGCCTCTCGGTCACCTCCTCGTCTCAACGGGGGCACTGTGTCCACCACGAAATATTTGAGGACACTAGCATCTTTCCCATGGTGCTCACCAAAATGCCTAGCTACGGGATACGACTGATCACCAGTGTTGATTGCCTTTATGTGCTGGAGTATCCTCTTGTGCACCTGCAGCTTTGTACTTCCCACGTACCGCAGGCCACAAGGACACTCCAGCCCATAAACTGCAAACTCAGTTTTACATGTCAGTTTCTTTTTTATACATGTGGGCTCATTTTTAAAAGGTGTGTCGTATTCTGTTTTGTTAATCCCGTGTTTGCATGCCTTGCAAGTAGCACATTTACGGAAACCCTTGCTAGAATCTAACCAAGAGCTATTAGTTCTTACTTCTGGACTGCTCCTGACCAAAGAGTTACTCATGGACCTGGCCTTCCTGAATGTTAAATTGGGCGATTTGGTGAGATTGGCACCCAATATCGGATCATTTTTTACCAAGGTCCAATTTTTATTAACTATCCTACGTATTGCTTTGTGTTGATTACTGTACGTCAGGATTAGTCTAGATGGTTGTTCAGATAGGGTGGGCTTTTTTGTTATGGTGTCAGCTTTGCAAGTCAGGGCCTGTGATCTTTTCATTTTACTAGTTTTCTCTATGGCCTTGTTGATTTCGCCTACAGAGTAACCCCTGGCCAAGAATCTTCTACGACTATCATGTTGTGCAGACTCACATTCAGAATCAGTGCTGCAAATTCTACGAATTCGCAGCATCTCACCATAAGGGATGCTACGGACCAGGTGTGCCGGATGGTGACTCGAGGCATGTAACAACGTATTACCAGCTGTTGGTTTCCTAAACAGTCTGGTTTCAAGCTTGTTGCAAACAACCATGATTTCAACATCCAAAAAGAAAACAGAAGCCCTGCTGAAATTGCCTGTAAACTGTAGATTCAGTTTGTTATCGTTGATCCGCTCAATAAAATGGAGGGCACTCTCATCAGTGCCCTTCCATATTATGAGCAAATCATCGATATAACGAAACCAGCCCATGACATTATTAGACATTGTGTCCGCATGTAACACCCTAAGGACCTGTTCTTCCCAGAAACCCATGTGTAAACAGGCGTAGCTAGGGGAAAACAAGCCCCCATAGCCACGCCTCTCACTTGTTGAAACACCTGGTTTTGGAAAAGAAAGTAGTTATGTTCTAAGCAAGCTGTAATCATTGCTAATAACATCTTGTTGTGTTGGTGAAAGTATAAAGGTCGAGTGTCAAGGTAATGCTTGATCGCCTTCATTCCATCTATATGATTGATGCTCGTATACAATGATGAAACATCAAGCGAAATCAGAAGATATTCAGGTTGCCACTTAATGTTAGTCAATTTTCTTAACAGATCGCTTGTGTCTCTCACATAGGAAGGAAGGTTTTTCACATGTTCTTGTAAATGGTAATCTACATACTTAGACACATTTTCCATTATGCTATTGCAGGCAGATATTATAGGCCTTCCAGGTGGTTTGTTCACATCTTTATGTATTTTTGGAATGAAGTACACCACAGGCATAACAGGATGGTCATTTTTAAGGAATTTAAACTCATCGATAGTCAACAAACCTGCACTTTTCCAAGCTATAAGACTAGAATAGAAATTATTCCAGGATGACCTAACGATTAACATGTTGCTGCGCCTGTAGCAATCTCGGTCGTTAAGCTGTTTCAACGCCTCTTCCAGGTAGAGATCACGCGGCCACAACACCACGTTCCCACCTTTATCAGATTGACGAATGATTAGGTCATCATTAGCCTGCAATTTTTTCATCAGTTGAAAATACACGTTATCCTGCTTGGTGTAATGCTTGGTTTTTCTTGCTTGTTTGTGGTAAAGAGTTTTCAGTTCTTGTGTCACTTTATCATTAAAAACATCGATATTGTCCCTTAACATGATTGGACAGAACTTTGACTTGGGTTTGAAAGGTGTTTTTAATGCCCCAGTATGCATTGGCATTTCCTGACTGATTCCAAGGTCAGTGCCATCAGTGTCTTGCTGAAGACAGATTAAATCATGCAGCAAACTTGCATCACCTGCTGTTAGACTGGAAGGGCTGGGTATATCACCAGTAAGTGTTTCCTTTTGTTTTTGCCTGGATGCACCCTGCATAAGATGATATTTGCGTAACTTCAGGTTGCGTATAAATCTAAACATGTCAATACGTGTTTGTGTATAGCTAAAGTCACTTTTTGGACTATATGATAATCCAAGAGACAAGATCTTTTGTTCATCATCAGTGAGATTCATTGAGGACAGATTGATGACAGTGAGTGCATCACTTCCGTGGATTTGCAGTGCTATTTGCGATTCCATCTCTTTGTACGTTTTTTGTTGGTTGGCTTTGCGCTGTTTGCTGCAATGTCGTCTCTCTCCCCGCTTCCTATTGCGGTCATGTTGGTGTTTGCACCTTGTGCACGTGGGCGTAGTGTCTGCCTCCTGTCCTGGCGCAGACAATCGACTTCTTGTGCCAGGGAGAATCTGGTAAACCCCAATCTTTGCGTTCTTATTTGCTCATTGTCAGACTCACTATCTGGAGCAGAGCTTAGGTCAGAGGCTGATGTAGGTACACATGAACTTGTGCTGACATCGACTGCTGCTGAAGGGAGAGGTGCCACCTTCCTAGATGCTTTTACAGTGTCAAATTTCCTGGCAAAGGTAAACACTTGGCCATGTTCATAGTCCAGCTTATCGCGCTGGAACTTGAAAGTTTTTCGTTTTTTTATGACTTCTTCTTCACGTTGCAAGCGTATTACCATTTCATCTCGATATTTCTTTAGGATAGCTGAATCCTCCAATTTGCTGATCTCCTCGTTTACCTCATCTATTTTAATTTGGAGGGCTGCCCGATCACTCTCAGCATATTTCACGAGGATTTCAACTAATCGTCGAGATGACTCCAAATTACAGTCTGCCCAATCTGCCAACATTCGGGGGTCGGGATTTTCATAACTAGGGGCCAGCATTATCCGCAGACCCCGTGGAATCCTTCCCACTTCTAAATACCGGGTGAGAGACCGATGCTCCCACCATTTGGCCTGCTCCCCTTTCATCAATTTTTCAAGCTTTTTAAACAATTCTTTGGCGTTGCAGTTCCGGTTCTGTGAACTGCTCATTTGCAAACTTGTTATGTTTTCCCCACTTGGGGTATTGTCAAACATTTATATATATATATATATAAATAAAATGGCTTTATAGCTAATCTGCAAAATACTTACATTTTCTTTGAAAAGGCATGCGTGGTACAAGCATATGCGCTTTAAAAAGTATATATTTCTATGTATTTTTAGATACACATATACGTGCGTATATACTTTTTACATGTGTATATATATATACATATACACACATATATATATATATATATATATATATATGTGAAAAACATATTTATAGTATTATATACATATAGTAACATCTTAAAAATATACAATTTGTTTTAATCCTTAACAACCCTCGACCCGTAATCCAATACCCACCCTAAACCTAAAAAATCCCTTGCCACCCAAAAACCCATACCCACCCTAAATCCTAAAAATTCCCTTACCACCCAAAACCCATACCCACCCTAAACCCTAACAATTCCTTTGCCACCCAAAAACCAATACCCACCCTAAAAAAAAGCATGCCACCCAAAACCCAAGCCCACCATAAAAAAATCTTTTACCACCCAAAAACCCACACCCACCCTAAACCCTAAAAATGCCCTTGCCACCCAAAAACCCATACCCAGCCTAAAAATGCCCTTGCCACCCAAAAACCCATACCCACCCTAAAAATGCCCTTGCCACCCAAAAACACATACCCACCCAAAACCCTAAAAAATACCTTACCATCCACAAACCAATACCCACCCTAAACCCTAAAAATTCCCATCTCAACAAACACCCACCCTAAACCCTAAGAACGTCCTTCCCCTAACACACACACACACACACACATATATATATATATATATATATGTCATGTGATCAAGGCCGGTGATGGCCGAAACGCGTTATGGCGGACAAACCACAATAAAGCAAAATTCACACACATCAACTGCGGTCCGTGTTCGTTATTTCTCACCTAGGAGAAGTAAGCAACGAAGATAGAGATATATATATATATATATGTATTCTAAAAGCCATTTGACACACATGGACGCCCATCCTGTCGGGTCGGGCCTGCTCAGGGTGTCAATCCAAATATATTCCATAAGAAAACCACGTCAAAGTCCTTCCCAAGACGTGAAATCAGGCCCATTAGTAACAGGTTTTATTTCTGGCACAGCAAACAGCATAATGTGTTTTGACTCCCAAATGAATCTTAATCATATGCTTACATGTGGGTGGTCACCTGTTAGGTATTTAAAGCAGCATACATTGGCACTAAAGAAGGACAACCGGCATTGTAAATAGTACCTTCAATTTTACGAACAAATTAATGATAAAAAATATATTTCACCAAGATTTTAAAAGAAAACAGTGAATTTCTTTGTCAACTTGATGCACAGTTCAGTCATATCGCAATCGATCTTTTTAATGTTTTTTTTGTTTTGCATCCCCTTTCTTTCAGTCACTGTCTAGTTTGTTATTCAAGGAAACTACATTGCCCACAGTGCATTGTTATTATCTCCGTAAAGCGTGTCCTTACAAAGTTACTGGTTATGTTCAGAATGTTACCTTCGGTGCGTGCAATAAAGTTAATACTTCCTTATTGTCTTTAAAGGATACATTTCCATGTATGACAGGTTATATACCAAAATTGCAGCTTCCGAGGTCACACCACTCCATTCTTGTAACTTGAATTACTTTGTGTTCTTTCACGCTGTGCCTCTTTGGTTATTATTGGTCCTGGCGTGCAAGGGAACAAAATTGTTTCCACCGCAAACCCTGGCTGCTTTAACACATTAATGTCTTGCCAGGCGGGCTGCTGAGCCCTTCCTTGAAACATTCCATCCATATGCTGCATGTAGCCGGCGGGCATCCGTACTCAACAAATTCCAAAAGCCATTTGACACACTCGGACGCTCATCCTGTCGGGTCGGGCCTGCTCAGGGTGTCAGTCCAAATATATTCCACAAGAAAACCATGTCAAAGTCGTTCCCAAGACACGAAATCAGGCCCACCAGCCAGTCCATTAGTAACAGGTTTTATTTCTGGCACAACAAACAGCATAACACGTTTCGACTCCCAAACGGGTGTTAATCATATGCTTACACATGGGTGGTCACCTGCTAGATATTTAAAGCAACATACATTGACACTAAAGAAGGACAACCGGCATGGTAAAAAGTACCTTCAATTTTACGAACAAATTCATGATAAAAAATATATTTCACCAAGATTTTAAAAGAAAACAGTGAATTTCTTTGTCAACTTGATGCACAGTTCAGTCAGATCGCAATCGATCTTTTTTATGGTTTTTTTGTTTTGCATCCCCTTTCTTTATATATTTAATATTTATTCTCTGAAAAAACAAAGTTACAGGGATGTTAGAGTTAGGCTGACATTTCACTCGTACAAAACCAGAGAAATTCAGCAGTTATAGTTAGCAGAGCTAACTATAACTCACACCCCCGCAATGCACTGCTTATGACCTCACATATTGCATCACTCATGACATGGTCAGTGACATCACTGATGACATCATCCAGTGGCTGTGAGTGTTTAAAAAACGTTTCTGACTATTAAATATATATACCAAGGTGTACTGGTGAATTAGTGGGTGTATGAGTACCTGTATTGATGATTCAGTGGGTGCGTGACTGACTGTATAAGTGAGAGATTAGGTGTCTCAGTGAATGTATGGGTGAGTGACTAGGTTCTGTGAATGTATGCATCAGTCTGTCAGTTGCTGTATGGGTTGGTGAGTGGGTACGTGAGTGGCTGTATGGGTGATTGATTGGTTGTCTGTGTACCTGTATGGGTGTATGAGTGTCTGTGTGGGTGGGTGAGGGGGGTGTGACTGCTTGCATGGACGAGTGAGTGGGTGAGTCAGTGGCTGTAGGGATTAGTGAGTGCGTCTGTGAGGGGCTGTATGGGTGACTGAGTGTGTATGGCTGTGTCGGTAAGTGAATGGATAGGTCAGTGGTATATGGGTGAGTAACTGCATATGTGAGAGGCAGTATAGGTGAGTGTTGCTGTATATGAGAGAGTGTGAGAGTGGCTGTATGGGTGAGTGTGTGCTTGTGTCAGTGACTGTATAGGTGAGTGAGTATGTTAGTATCTGTATGAATAAGTGAGTGGTTGTGTGTATAACTGTATAGGTGAGTAAGTGGCTGTGTCAATGACTAAGGGTGAGGGAGTAGGTGTGTGAGTAGCTCTATGGGTGACTGACAGTGTGTGAGTGGCTGTATGGGTGTATGAGTGGATATATCAGCAGCTGTATTAGTGAGTGAGTTGGATTATGAGTGGCTGTATGGGTAACTGAGTGTATGTGTATGTAGACCTATGAATCAGTGAGTGTGTGTGTAAGTACTGATATGGGTATGTGTGGTATCTGGTTTCCAGAGCAATGCATCTTTCCGGTTTCCTTTCCCTTGCTGCTCAGCCAGTGAGGATGTGTTGTGGAATGTTGGTGTGCATGGTGAGGTAATAGAATGTTGGGATGCCTGGTTGTGGAGTGTCAGTTGAGAGTATGGGCTGAGCAGCAAGGAAGCTGCTCCTGGTGGGGCTTGCTTTATGATCTACATCTATCTTCAATAAACCATCTTTATTGTTCTACATCTCGGCTACTGGACTAATTTACATTCATTACAGTATGCCAATGGTTTTGAGAATGGTAGTGTGGAAGTCGGAGTGGGTGTATGAAAAGTTATACTGGGGTGTGAGTGGGTGCGTCAGAGATTCTGTTGATGATGTCATCAGTGATGTCATTTAAGATGTCATGAGTGATGTCACTGACCATGTCATCAGTGAAGTAATATGCGAGGTCAGAAGCAGTGCACTGCGGGGGTGCGAGTTATAGCTAACTATAACTGCTGGATATCTCTGATTTTGTAAGAGTGAAATGTCAGCCTAACCTTTGTTTTTTTCAGTGAATTTCAGCCTCCACCACATTCAAAACTTATAACTGCAAAATGGATTATAACCAACACACAAAACACATTACTATCTAAATGACTCTATAATAGCATGTATAACTCCCTTAATATCTCTATAACACAGTGTATAACTCTTTCAGTGGAATCTGTGACTGCATGCATCACTGGGTCAGTAAGTCTCTCATTCACTGTATAAGTATTTGAGTGGATGATGAGATGGTGCATCAGTCCATCAGTGGTTCTGTAACGAACAGCATGACTGTCTCAGTGCATCTATGAGTGGGTGCATGAGTGTCTCAATGGGTCTGTGATTCATTGCATGACTCTCTCAGTCAATCTGTGAGTAGGTGCATGAGTGCCTTTGTAAGTAACTATATAACTGTCTGACTATCTGTGAGTGGATACATGAGTGTCTACGTGCACATCTCAGTGGGTGAGCGAGTGGGTACATGAGTGTCTGAGTGGGTCTGTGACTAAGTGTATGTCTCTCAGTGGGTCTATGACTAGGAGCGGGAGTGTCTGAGTGGTTCTGTAAGTGGGTGCATGGGTCTGTGAGTGTATGAGTGACTGGGTGCATAAGTCTCTGAGTGGGTCTGTATAAGTGACTGTATGGGTGTGTGAGTGTCTGAGTGGGCCTGTGAGTGGGTGTATGAGTGTCTGAGTGAATGTGTGAGTGGGTGTATGAGTCTCTCAATGGGTCTGTGAGTAAGAGCATAAGTCTCCTAGTGGGTGAGTGAATAGGTGCATACATGAGTGCCTGAGTGGGTCTGTGACTGGGAGGGCGAGTGTCTGGGTGGGTCTATGAGTGGATGCGAGATCTTTGGGAGGGTGAGTGAGTGGGTGTGTGTATATCTGAATGAGCCTGTGAGCAGGTGTGTGTCTCTGAGTGTATGAGTGAGTGACTGAGTGCATAAGTCTCTGAAAGGGTCTATGACTGAGTGTGTGAGTGACTGTATGGGTGTGTGAGTGGGTATATGAGTATCTGAGTGAATCTGTGAGTGGGTGTAAGAGTGGGTCTGTCAGTGGGTGTGTGAGTGTCTGTGGATCTGCGAGTACATACATGAGTGTGTGAGTGGGGCTGTAAATGGGTGCATAAATCTCTGACTGGGTCTGTACATGGGTGCGTGACTCTCCGAGTGAGTCAATAAGTGGGTGCATGAGTATCTGAGTGGGTGCATGAGCGCCCAGGTGGGTCTGTGAGTGGGTGTAAGAGTCTCTAAGTGGGTATGAGACTGTGTGCATGAGTGGGTCTAGGTGCGTGAGTCTATGAGTGGGTTTGTACATGGGTACGTCACTCTCCGAGTGAGTCTGTGAGTATGAGTATCTGGATGGGTACGTAAGTGGGTACATGAGTATCTGAGTGGGTATGTGACTGAATGTATAAGTGTGTGAGTGGGTATGTGAATGGGTATATGTGTCTGAGGGAGCTTGTGACAGTGACGGGCGTGTGTGTACAAATATATTTTTTTAATATTTCCACCAATATTTGCGGTGTCGCCGCGGTAGTCACGATGTTCCCATGACGGTACACAGGGGGCCGCACTGGCGATCGTGGCGTTGTCGCAAATATCGCACGGAATTTTAAAAAATCCATTTTGGACACATAACTTGTGTCACTTATACCCCCATTTCTCAAACATGGTGCCAGAGTTTCTCCACCCCAACCCCTTATCTTAGCTTTGACACAAATTTTCAGCCCCTGGAACCGTTCCTGATCGATATAATGGCAGCCGCAACTTTCTGTTCAGGTTGCGTCCAGCCAATCAGAGCATTCCCGTTGGAGCGCGCATTCACGATTTACCTCGAAATCATCGCAATTTAACTGTGATCACTGCAAAACCGCTGCGAAAGATCCACGGCCCGAGATATCACTATATTGTTTGGATTTCATTTCTCAAAAACTACTGAACGGATTTGCACCAAATAACAAAAAGCACAATCTGTGTAACAACAGCTACCTTTCTGCCAAATTTGGTGTAATTCCTTCCAGCTGTTCGGGCTGCAGGTTCGACAACGCGTTCCTATGGGAAGTAACATTACAAATGCACCCTTATTTAGCGCTCCTATTTCACAGTCCCCACTGCATGATCACCCCCAAACTTTCCATGATGCACAGAATCTACTTCGACACTTTTGAGGGAAAATGTCATGAAGATCGGTCAAACAACACCAAAGTTAAAGACAAGTCAAAAATTATTGTCCTATGGAAACTAGGTCCTAACTATAACTACCTACTGGTGATATATATACGCACACACACACACACACATGCTTATACATTCAATACACTTACCTTTATACTTACATTTTGCATGTGTGGCATGTGTTTTAAAGGCAGGTCAAGGTAAAAAAAACTCTGTGGTAAAGGCAAGCGTGGTAAAAATGCATGTGTTAAGCTTTCGTTGTAATGGCATGCGTGGTTCAGACTGCGTTGTAATTACGGTTTCCCTGTTTGTGTTTGTGCCTGCTTTTCACGATCAATGCCAATTCATTGCTTGCTGTTCCTGTTTCCATGTCAGCAGCTTGTAGGTCTGTTCGTTCTTCTGCTCTCGTAGCCATCAGCATTTTTTCTAGACGGTGTGTGTGTTGGACCTGGCCCTTTTTGCAGGGTTATCCCAGAACTTTTTGCCTTCCTCCTGTATTTTTTTCTGACTTGTTTTTGTTGGTATTATGACTCTAGTCATTTTACCACTGCTGATCAGTGCTAAAGTGCATGTGCTCTCTCTTGTAAACTTGGTATGGTTGGTCCACACCTGTTTGGCATATTTAAGTTATCTGCAAGTCCCTTGCACAGTGGTATCCTATATACCCAGGGCCTGTAAATTAAATGCTGCTTGCGACACCCACCGAAGTAGCCTTTCGAACCTGTCTCAGGCCTCTGCAGGGCCTGCGCGTGCAGTTTACTGTCGCAGTGACGTGGCATTTAAAGTGTTTTCCTGGTCTGAAACTCCCCTTTTACTACATATAGGTCACCCCTAAGGTAGGCCCTAGGTAGCCTTACGGGCAGGGTGTAAAAGGTAGGACATGTGCTTTTGTTGTGTGGCATGTCCTGGTAGTGACAAACAGCCTATTTGGTTTCTCACTGCTGCGAGGCTGCTTCTCTCATAGGTTTGCATTGGGAATTTCCTGATATATGTGTTCTGTGATCACTTCTGATATGAAAGGGATAGCATGGCCATGTTTGGAATAGTAGCAATAAAATCATGCTTACTGGTGAAAGCAGATTTGTTATTACTATTTTAGAAATGCCACTTTTAGAAGTGGGCATTTCTGTGTGCTTATGACTCTTTGTGCCTGCCTTGTTGTGTATTCACTGTCTGGTTTTGGAGTGACAGGGGCTGGGGATGTGCATTCACTGTAGACAGTAACAAGGGGGTTGGGGTGTGTCCTGCCTTTCCTGGGTGACTCATTGTTGGGCTGAATAGGCCTGGTCTGCATTTAGCGTGGTGGGAGGAGTTGTCACCTGCACCTGAATAGGGCTGTGCCTACCTTTCACAATGCTGTCTCCACCCCCCTGTAGTGTGTCTGGAACTAGGGCTGGGGATTGAATGGGGGTGTTGTGCACTTCTGAAGGTTGTTTGAAGTGCTCCCAGAACAAAGACTTTAGGGGTATAAGTACAGGGGCTGTGACTCCATGTTTGGAGACACTGCGTGGACTTGCAACCAGACGCTGGTGGTACTACAGTCTGCACCTTGCCAGAGGACTGCCAGGAGGAACCACCATTGGAATTGATTGCTTGGATTGCTGACTGGCTGCCTGCTGGGCTGAGAGAAGGACTGCCACTCCTGCTACAGAAACCTGTGTGCTGGCCTGCCTGCGCCCTGCTGTTGGTGCTACCAGTGTTCTCCCAGGGGGTCCAGCGCGTGGTGAGGGCTGGCTGCTACCCCTGACTCTAGCAACCATAGCATGAGGTGAGCGCTGTTCATTGCCTCTGGGGCCACTATCAAGCGCAGGTTGGATGCTTCCGTTTCCAATAAGAGATGGGCCGAGATCGCTTCTTGCATGCCCGATGTGTGCCTTCACTTGTGGATTATCAGCACGTGGTGAGCGCTGTATAGCCACAATCTCGGCGGTACCCACATGCGTGCTTGCATTTTCAGGGCTCCTCCCTGTCCCAGTGCCCATGTGGTACAGCAGGAGATGCTTAGCCCGCCAGGACAGGAGTGCACCACAAATTGAATGCGTGGACCCGCTGGGGGCAGAGAAGCCATCGGGAGAAGGAGTCGCATCGGCATCTCCGGACGCAGCCCCGGCCGGTAAAATGTTGCCTGGTGACCTGTGTTAACAGAATGTGACTGTCCCATTCCAGAAGGAGCCAGAACCTGGCCTTTGCGCCCTAGCCGCATCGGACGGACGTGCGGTCGTGCACCAAAGGAGGAGCAGCACGCCTCCCTCCTCAGAAACGAGGGAGGGCACCCTGGGAATCAATTGTTGGTCCCGCCGTGGATCGAAGGAAGACCGCAGGAGTCTAATCTCCCCCTCCCAGTGATGAGACCGTTGGGGGTATTTTGTGGTTTTACTGCGGGCTGCCAGTCCTCGCTCCCGCTGCTCAGCTGTCTCGTGGGCAGCCGCGTGGAAGCTGTGTCCTGACAGGAGGCGTGGGTCCAGCGAGGCCCACAAGTTGCCTTCCCTGATTGGGGGATTTAAGCCCTGGAGAACCCTCGCAGCTGCACGGCCTGATCGTAAGCAGCTGCTTCATTCAGCACATACCTTTGGGGGCATTTCTGACTTTTGTGGCCATTGTGGGGCGAGCACGTGAGGGAGCCCCCTTCCTAAAAACTGGCCGCAGGTAGGGAATGATAGCCTGCACTATAGTAGGAGCGCAGCTGCTTCTGCACACTCCGGGTGGCATTCTTGTGATGTACGTCCTGTAAGTGATGTTGTGCTTTACCTAAGACCCAAAGTGTGTGTGGTCACATGTGGTTTTCGTGTGATACAAAGAGTCTGTGGACTCTTCAGGGCTAATGGTTGATAACAGGGGCAACTCATAAGTATGTGCCTTAGTGCACCAATTGTTGTGTTTCAGACAATTGCCCTATGGCAAAGTGATTTATGACGTGTGCAGCCTATAAATATTTACTTTATGCACTAATTGTGATGTTGTGACAACTGCCTAGTGGCAAAGTGATTTTATGATCTATGTGATGTCCTGACAATTGCCTAGTTAACAAAGAGATTTATGTGTGGTCTAATGTGTTTTTATGTATAATACAAAGGATATTTTATATAACCTTGTGTGGAGTATCTTTTGTAGTGTGTCACTGGTGTGTGTGTGTGTGTGTGTTTGTTGCGCAAACACTTTACACATTGCCTCTGGGATAAGCCTGACTGATCTGCCAAGCTACAAAGGGGGTGAGCAGGGGTTATCTTGGGTGTGTAACTCCCTTACCTTGACTAGAGTGGTGGGTTCTGCCTGGCTCAGGTGCAAACCCTAGCCAACCAGAAACCCCATTTCTAATAGTGTGTCTTTCAGCATGCGCCTTCTAAACGAATCTGAAAGGCAGCCATCAATGACTCTGAGGTGCATGGCTTCTTCGACGGTGAAGTCACAGAACTTGCAATTTTTAATGAGTGCATCAAGTCTTTCAACAAACTCTTCCATTGTTTCACCAACCTGTTGTCGTGCATGGTTGAAGATGTACCTATCATAGTTGACATTTGGCATTAGATTGAACGTGGCCTCCAACGCTTCTTTTACCTTTTGGTACGATTTTACATCAGTCTGTGAGATTTTCTTTAGCACTCCTTTCACTCCCACACCTGCAAGGTTTTTCAAATATTTGATCATCTTCTTGTCATTTTCTTCCTCTAGCGCATCTATGAAGTCTTCAAAGGTTTCAATCTATGCACCTTACCTGGCTTCAATGTTCTGTTTCTTAGAAGTGTCGAAAGGCGGTGGTGGCTTCATGAACTCAGCTGCAGTGTATTTTGTGCTCCCTTCTGCTGCCATTGAGAGCACATGCCGTTCAGGCGATAGCGATGCAGGCTGGCTCCGACAACTCCTGCAAGCAGAAGTTGTCTTCGAAGCATGCGTCGCAGTACGCTTCAATCGCCCGTGATGGCAAGTTCTCTGTTTCTTGTACTTTGCTGACATGACCGTTAACTCTGGCTTTGTCTGATCAGTTGCTCAGTATCTGGGGCACGTCGCGTCTCTGTCAACCACCTCGTCAGAGGGTTTGACAGGCATTTTTGAATATTGTATTGTATTGTAATTGCATTTGTATAGCGCTTACTACCGCTGACGAGGCGTCAAAGCGCTTTTTCGGCGAGTAGCACGCTACTCCGGGACCCATAGAGGATTAGTGTTGAATTAGTATAGTGAAACATGCAAGTAAATTTTAAGTGGTGGATATGTTAGTCAGTTATTTGGATTCGGAAGGATAGCAGAAGGATAGAAGAGGTAAGAAGGTTTGTATTTATATAGCGCTTCTAACCCCTGATGGGGTGTTGAATCGCTTTTTTTTTTTGGCGAGTAGCACGCTACTCCGGAAACCCATAAAGGATTAGTGGTGAATTAGTATGGTGAAATATGAAAGTAATTTGAGTGGTGGATATTAGTCAGTTATTTGGAGTGAGAAGGATAGCGGAGGGATAGAAGGGAAAGAAAGGTTTGCATTCATATAGCGCCTGTTACCCCTGATGGGGTGTTGAAGCGCTTTTCTGGCGAGTAGCAGGCTACTCCGGAACCCATAAAGGATTAGTGTTGAATTAATATAGTGGAATTAGAGAAGTGAACATGCTAGTCTGTTATTTTGATTGAAAAGGATAGTGGAGGGATAGAAGAGTGAAGGATTTCTTTTTTTAGGTCATAGCAGTAGGAGGAGGCTTTTGGATGAGTAAAAAGGGTTTTTGGAGGGGAAGAGTCAGAAGGGAAGAGTTTAGAAAGGTTTGTTTTGGGGGATCGGTACAGTAAAGGAGGTGTCAGAAGATGCAAGGAGGGGTAGAGTAGGAGAGAGTCAAGAAAGGGTTATTTTGGGGAACATAGTAGTGGTATGGCGTTTGGGATAAATGAGAGAGTGGGTGTAGAGGATATAATGATAGATGTATAGGGTGAGATAGGGTAGTGAATTGGAAAGAGTAGTAGAAAGAAGTTTGAGATGAGTCAGAAAGTTGGGCTAGAAGATATATTGAGGGAAGTATAGGGTGAGAAATAGGGTAGTGCATTGGAAATGCTAAATTAGAAGAAAGTGATAAATATATAGATCTATAAGTACATTGAGAGTATATAGATGCATAAAGGAGGCAAGTATATGCTGATTAAAGATATTGATAGAGGTACAGGATGAGAAATAGGGTAGTGCATTGGATATGCTTTTTCAGGAGAAAAGTAACAGACACACAGATCCAAGTACATGGAGGTACATAGATGCCCAATGGAAGCAAGTACATGTAGACCAAAGAAGAATTTTTTTTTCTTTTGTTTTTATAACAACATGATTATTGTACATGTTTATACATAAGGGAACCTAGCTAATAGGGAAAAAGGAGGGGTCTACTAAATGAGTAAGACACACCTCAATAAAGGAAAAGAAAATTCTTTTCTTGAGTCCCCTCACTCACCAAAGGTTTCCCCTAGGTGACATGCTTCATCATTGGGGCCATCCCAAGCATCTACTGCTTGGGGCGTGCTGCGACTTGCGATAGTTACGTAGGAGCACTAATTTTTAAGATATGACTATGTGTGGTGCAGTGAAGGGGAGTGGTGTGAGTGATTGTTAAAAATTACCTAACTAGTGAACGTAAACGATTTTATTCTTGCTCCTAGTTGGCAAAAGATAAAAAGGGGTTATAAAAGGGAAAAGAATTAAATGTCCCTGATATTGTAAGTCAACATGTTTCGAGGTGTCCCCTAACCTCTTCTTCAGGACAACATGGGGACCAGCCCCATGTGTACCACTCCGTGCAAACCTGTAATAAAGTGAAAAATAAGAAAAACAATGGGGCGCGCACTTATTGTGTCAGCGCTAGATATAATACATACGGTTAAACTGAACACGTAGTATCTAATGAAGAAGTAAAAAACAGACAAGTTAGTATACACTGCCTGCCCATCTGTCTCGTGGGCAGGTAAAAACAAAGTCTTTTAGCGATCAAATCAATCCAATAGTGATGGTGCTCTTGACTGTAACTTTAAACATGTACTTAGTTCTGTTCAGTCTACTAGTCTTGTGTCTCTGTAATTAAAAACACATGTTAAAGGAATAAAAAACACTCGTGAAAAGACATCAAACAAAACAAACATTACACGAAACATATAATTGCGTGTTGTCTCATGGACCTACTTAATAACTGGCAAAAGTAAGCCCCATGGTCAGCCCGGGTGGAGGAGCCTGAATAAACCCTAGAGAAAGAGAAGTAAAAGTCTTAAGTCAACGACTCGAAAGAGAGAAAAAAATGGAAAAGGAAAACCTCATTAGTAACTTAGGAATGGGCTCCCAATGAAGAGAAACTTACTTGACTCGGCTAGCCTCCGTCAATATGACCTACTCGTTCCCATAAGCGGACCGCATCTTAGCGTGTCTGGCTTCCGAGAGGTCTAAAGTAGGAAACCAGGAAACTGCCTAGTCACGAACGCGTTTAGGAAGACTATACCGCGTATCGTTGAAAATGATGGGGGCCATTTTGGGTGTACTTATGTTGCGTGTATCGTGCCTAAATTGGGCAAGGAATCCTCGGTTCAAACAGAAATTTGTTCACGAGGGCTAATTGGTTCAAAGATAAGGAAAACACTCTGTAGATGTAATAAAGGTAAAAAATAGGAAACTCAGAAGACGGGTCTCGAACCCTGCAGTATAAAGCGATTCCCTTTTGAAAAATAGAGCTTCTCTATTGCGAGAGTGCCACAATAAGGCGGCGGCCATCTTGAACTGGTGAAAAACAGGTCCTGATAGGGACTGGATCCTATGTGTGCTATATCTAGTAAAGGTAAAAATTAAAAGATAAAGGAAATTAAGAAACTGAGAAAGCGGGTCTTAAACCCTGCGGTATTAAGCGATTCCCTTATGAAAAAACAGAGCTTCTCTATTGCGAGAAGAGTCATAATAAGACGGCGGCCATCTTAAACTGGTGAAAACAGGTCCTGATAGGGACTGAATCCTATGTGTACTATATCTAGTAAGGGGGGGTTTATATTGACAAGACATGAAATAGAGTTTTAGAAAAAATAGAAAAAAAATAGAAAAAAAAGAAAAAAATGAAAAAAATAGAAAAAAAAATATATATATATAAAAAATAATAGAAAAAAATATATAGTAAAAGTACAGAGGCGTATCGCTCAGAATGCCTCAGACTACTATCTGAAGAGAGAAATTACAAACGCATCGCAGAGGATCCAACGGAACGAATAAGGATTGGCATAACTAGCATGGTAGAAGAAGCCCTTGCCCATGACTGGGTAACCAGAAAAGAGGGTGATTTTCTGATTAATAAACACCCGACAGTACCATACTTCTACACACTACCAAAGATCCATAAGAGGTTAGAGAATCCTCCGGGACGTCCAATCGTCTCAGGTATCGGATCTATTCTGGAACCTCTGTCAAAATTTGCGGATGCTTTCTTACGACCGCTCATACAAAATACCAGCACCTACCTTAAGGACACAAAAGCAGTCCTTTCCCTTCTAAAAGACCTCCCTTTCAATCCAACTAATAACATTCTTATTGGTTTAGATGTAGAAAGCCTCTACACTAGCCTTCCACATAAGGCGACCTTGGATATCCTGGAGGATATTCTGTATGGAGCAATATGGCCCTATCACACACCTCGACATTTGGTTTTGGAATGTTGCAAATGGGCCCTTACTGAGAATTACTTCCGTTTCGAAGACACCATTTTCCAACAACAACATGGGACCAGTATGGGCAGCACCTTCGCCCCGAGTGTAGCTGGATTATATGTCTACCACATGGAGGAACATAAGATCCTCTCTGACAACAACACTCACCGATCCAAGATCATCGAATGGAAAAGGTACATAGACGATATCCTGGTGATATGGAATGGGAATGAAATAGAAGCTAACCTGTTTTTGGAATGGCTAAATTCACAGGACCCTTTCTTAAAATTTACCCATACAATGAGTAGGTCTGATCTCATTTTTTTAGACCTGAATATCTATGCAGCAGAGGGTCATCTGAAGACCACAACTCACTTTAAACCAACTGCCAAGAATTGTCTTTTGCTTTACGACAGTTTTCATCCTAGACATCTCAAAGAAAATCTTCCTTTTGGACAATTCCTCAGGTTGAGGAGAAACTGCACAGAAATAAATGACTATGAGGAACAGGCTAAAGACCTGGCAGAAAAACTGAAAAACCGTAAATACCCTTCTCGTATCATCAATAAAGCCAAGAAAAGAGCAAAAAATAATAATAGAGATGCTCTCCTGGAGACTTACGTAAAACAAGAAACAAGAAAAGATAAGAGACCCATCTGCATCACTACCTTCAGCACAGCGTCAGACAAGATCACAAAAATGGTGAAAAAACATTGGAATATCCTAAACAGTGGTAATTTAAATATCCCCATTCCAATGTTTTCACATAGGAGAGGGAAGAATCTACGTGACCTTCTAGTACACACACGCCCGAAACCTAATCAGAGAAATAACCAACAGACCATAAGTACTTTACCTACGGGTCACCACCCGTGTGGGAATTGCAGCGTGTGCCACCTAACTTCTACCACAAAAAGGGTCTGTTTTAATACAGGCACATCATGGGAGCTCAGAAATTTTACAACATGCAGCACAGTAGGTGTAGTATATTTGATTACATGTCCCTGTAATCTCCACTATGTGGGCATGACAACCAGGAAGGTGGGTACAAGGATCTGTGAACACCGTAGTAACATCCGGTGCCACAGAGCGAGTACCAGGATGACAGCACACTTTAATGATATGCAACACACACCCAACGACATGAAGTGGGTGGTGTTGGAACATATCAAACCATGTGACAACCTGGAGCAAAGGTTGTTGGAAAAAGAACAGAGGTGGGTGTTCAAACTACGCTCTGATACTAAAGGGTTAAACGAAAATATTCCGTGGGGTCATTTTTCTAGATAATTGTATTCCAACTATACATGAAGTATTGTACCTCCACCCTTCTGTCCTTAAAATCCTTTTACTATATATTTTTTTTATTTTTTTTCTATTTTTTTTTTTTTTTCTATTTTTTTCTTTTTTTCTATTTTTTTCTATTTTTTCTAAAACTCTATTTCATGTCTTGTCAATATAAACCCCCCTTACTAGATATAGTACACATAGGATTCAGTCCCTATCAGGACCTGTTTTCACCAGTTTAAGATGGCCGCCGTCTTATTATGACTTTTCTCGCAATAGAGAAGCTCTGTTTTTTCATAAGGGAATCGCTTAATACCGCAGGGTTTAAGACCCGCTTTCTCAGTTTCTTAATTTCCTTTATCTTTTAATTTTTACCTTTACTAGATATAGCACACATAGGATCCAGTCCCTATCAGGACCTGTTTTTCACCAGTTCAAGATGGCCGCCGCCTTATTGTGGCACTCTCGCAATAGAGAAGCTCTATTTTTCAAAAGGGAATCGCTTTATACTGCAGGGTTCGAGACCCGTCTTCTGAGTTTCCTATTTTTACCTTTATTACATCTACAGAGTGTTTTCCTTATCTTTGAACCAATTAGCCCTCGTGAACAAATTTCTGTTTGAACCGAGGATTCCTTGCCCAATTTAGGCACGATACACGCAACATAAGTACACCCAAAATGGCCCCCATCATTTTCAACGATACGCGGTATAGTCTTCCTAAACGCGTTCAGTGACTAGGCAGTTTCCTGGTTTCCTACTTTAGACCTCTCGGAAGCCAGACACGCTAAGATGCGGTCCGCTTATGGGAACGAGTAGGTCATATTGACGGAGGCTAGCCGAGTCAAGTAAGTTTCTCTTCATTGGGAGCCCATTCCTAAGTTACTAATGAGGTTTTCCTTTTCCATTTTTTCTCTCTTTCGAGTCGTTGACTTAAGACTTTACTTCTCTTTCTCTAGGGTTTATTCAGGCTCCTCCACCCGGGCTGACCATGGGGCTTACTTTTGCCAGTTATTAAGTAGGTCCATGAGACAACACGCAATTATATGTTTCGTGTAATGTTTGTTTTGTTTGATGTCTTTTCACGAGTGTTTTTATTCCTTTAACATGTGTTTTTAATTACAGAGACACAAGACTAGTAGACTGAACAGAACTAAGTACATGTTTAAAGTTACAGTCAAGAGCACCATCACTATTGGATTGATTTGATCGCTAAAAGACTTTGTTTTTACCTGCCCACGAGACAGATGGGCAGGCAGTGTATACTAACTTGTCTGTTTTTTACTTCTTCATTAGATACTACGTGTTCAGTTTAACTGTATGTATTATATCTAGCGCTGACACAATAAGTGCGCGCCCCATTGTTTTTCTTATTTTTCACTTTATTACAGGTTTGCACGGAGTGGTACACATGGGGCTGGTCCCCATGTTGTCCTGAAGAAGAGGTTAGGGGACACCTCGAAACATGTTGACTTACAATATCAGGGACATTTAATTCTTTTCCCTTTATAACCCCTTTTATCTTTTGCCAACTAGGAGCAAGAATAAAATCGTTTACGTTCACTAGTTAGGTAATTTTAACAATCACTCACACCACTCCCCTTCACTGCACCACACATAGTCATATCTTAAAAATTAGTGCTCCTACGTAACTATCGCAAGTCGCAGCACGCCCCAAGCAGTAGATGCTTGGGATGGCCCCAATGATGAAGCATGTCACCTAGGGAAACCTTTGGTGAGTGAGGGGACTCAAGAAAAGAATTTTCTTTTCCTTTATTGAGGTGTGTCTTACTCATTTAGTAGACCCCTCCTTTTTCCCTATTAGCTAGGTTCCCTGATCCATTATTTACGGATCTTCTTTTGCTTTACAAATACCCAGGAGGAAGAACCTAGCCATATCCTCCTCTCCCCCTCTTTTTGTTTTCATGTTTATACATAGCAATACACGAAGATAGGCACATATCTATAGTGAAAATCAATGCTTATGTACAGAGGGACAAATACATAGGGTGGGTATTAATGAATGGGAAAATGGGCAGCATTCCTGGCCCAGGTCCCGACCAGTCTCGACCAGGCTCAAACAGGCACTCACCCTTGTCCTCTCCACCCTTAGCTGAGACGCCCTAAGCCTTGGCCGTTTATAGCCCTAGTAGCCAGGTGACCCCTTCAGCCAATGGGAACCCTAGCCCTAACCCTATCCAATCACAACACTAGCCCTAAAATCTAAAGACAATAGGAGACAAGGACCTTACAGCCAATCTCTGCCCTAGTCCAAGCACCCAATAACTTTCAAAAACCCTGATCTCTACGTCCAATAGAGGCCCTAGCCCTACCAGTAGTCCCAACCCAAGTCCAAGCAACCAATGGCACAGGAAGTCCTAGTCCCTACTTCCAATAGAAATCCTAACCCTAGCCCTAGTCCCACCCTAGTCCCAACAACCAATAACACAGGAAGCCCTAGTCCCTACTTCCAATAGAAATCCTAACCCTAGCCCTAGTCCCAACCCTAAAGATTGAATCACAGACCCAGAAACCAATCAGAACCCTCAAATACCCAACAAATGAGGACACTAACCCTAATCCAATAGAAACATCAGATACAACCTTCAATCAGTGTATACATGTACCTACCACTAGCAGACTATATAAGGTCCCAGCAACCTCAGACAAGGTTTGCTGGCCAGGGAGTTGCTTCTCTTGTTCAGAATCTCCTAGGAGACAGACAGGCTCAATCCACACTTTGGACTTCTGCAGGTAAAGGCCTAACTTGTCCTCTGAAAATAGTGTTTGTATAAAACTTTACTCCCTCTCCTGGACAAAAAACGAAGTGCACAGTCCCTATTAAACACAGTTTAAACAGCACACAAAAGATCACTGCTGCCTCAGGGCACACTCTGATGTAGAATATCCCTGTTGTGGGGGGCGGGGGGGGGAGGAGGGGCTGGTTTCACTGACTTGTTAACACAAAATGGTGGCTGGGGGTGCACTGTTTAACATACAGGTCTTTGCACAGAGACAAGGGGAAATTTGGAGGGAAAACTGATAGTCACCGGGAATGAGAGGGAAAAACTACAGAGATTTAGGACTGCAAATCCCACAATTCAACACGTTAAATGGAAGCAATCATGGGCAGGAAAAACCACAAGTTTGAACACAAAACAGGTAATTAAATATGCAATCACGGGTAGGTTAAAACTACAATTTTAAACTGTAACAACCACAGGCAAAGACAGTAATCACAGATAGGGAAAATCGTTTTTTTAACTCTTTTAGGAAAGAGACAGCACTAGTCTGCCTCCTTACCACTTCCTGGACTCTGCTCACTGCAATCTGGGGCACAGGTAGGCTGCAACTCACAAGATGGAGGAGAATATGCTCCTCTGAAGGTCTTTAATTTCTTCTGCAGCCGTGTATGGGCTGGAGCAGAGCATTGACTCCACATGTGCCGGTTGCAGACCGCTCTGCATCGTTTCTAGGCACATGAGGCACGCACAAGCAGTTTGCTGCATCGTTGCAAACTCTAAGGGGGAGCAGTCTTGTCCTTTCGGGCACATATGCCCTACTCGTCACCAGTTGTAGCGTCTTCCCCATACCAGGAGCATGCAGATGAATTACGCAACAAGGGAGCTTCTATCAAGCATTATTTTATTCTTCAGCATACACTCATACACTGTGCATTACATCATACTTCACATTAATCACATCCTAACACCTCCCCGCATATTACGGATTCCCTCTTCAGAGTCTGCCCAGAACCACTAGGGTTGTAGTGTGAATTACATCAACATGCTATACTCTCCAGACGCAGTCTTTGACAACAGTGATGCTTCTCACAGCTGGGTTCACTCCAGCCTGATTTCCAGGTTAGAAGATGGAGTCTGGAGTGAATAGGAAGTTTACTGTAGTGAGAATGAAAGTGAAAGGTTTTAGTGCTTAATCACATGGTGCCTGGGGGAAGGTGTGACCACCTCATTCAGTAAAAACTGAAACAGGGTAGGCACAGCTGATAATGAGGAACACGATTCAGCATGTGGCCAGAGATTTTAAACGGTCCCAAGTAGTGCTTTAAATAAATGGACAGGTTCTGTACAGTACTGAGTACCCGCACCTCTTTAATTTGAAAGGGAGAGTACTTGCACTTCTCAGCACTGATTCAAAATACTTAATGTGAGAGTACTGGCACGTCTCAGGAGCAAACAGGTACCCTAAGGGTACATCTGCATTCCCATTTAAAGCACTGGTTGCGTGCTATATTCGAACAGATCGTCCAATCCTGCTATTATCTTTGCATTATCTGGTCTACAGGCTGTATCATACATGTAACAAGGTCAAAACTACAAGTAACAGAAGGAAAAGACATGCTACCTAGGTTTGGCATGGAAAAACATGAAAGCTCGGCATATAAAAGGAGAAGGTACTAATACATGCCAACATTTTAGAACAGGAAAGCGGAAAATTTTGAAAGAATAGTCGCGGGAATGTATTTTCCCCATTGACTTCTACTGAAACAGCTAAAATAAATCAATTTTTAGGCTTAAACAAACGGGAGTCTCCCGCCTGAATAATGTCTATTGATACAACTAACAAGCCTTTCTCCTTTACCATCTTGTTGACACATGCTCATAATTATATGAGAAAACAGCCACACTAATTCTACATGCATGCAAAACCCAAAGCACACCTATTGTAAAGCTGTGAACTATCTTTCTACCGTTGTGTCTGTCTCTTCTTACCCATCCTGTGCGCTGCATGCAGCTGCTGCTGCTGCTTTCTCGTAGGTTCCCTCCCAGTCAGAGCCGTAAAGAAGCGCGTGATCGCTCAGCAGACCACTTTCACTTTCTGTTTCAACGGCACTGTGCTCGGGTCTGCCCGGTCCTCCCCTCCAGATTCATGGAGCAGATTGCAGAGGTTGAGGTAGTGCCCTGCACCTCCTCGCAGTATCTCAGGCCGTTCAGGGTGCTCTACAGTCAGGTGAGTCCTGACTTCGCCATAGTAGTGAATGAAGAAGGCGGTTCAGCCGCTGCCTACAACACTTCCTGCTCCGAACGCGTGAGGGCCGGATTTCATGGGAAGACGGTCTGGCGGGTGTCTCCTCTTTGGTGTTGCAAAATCGTATGCTTTCCCTTTTAAACAGAGCGCTGTAATGAATGCCCCGATGTGGGCAATGTTCTGGTATGTCATGGTCTCAAAAACGAGCTGAAAACACGTCAACGTTTTGAAGGGCGAGTGTCTATTATAAAATGCCTTGCTTTTAAGTTCTCACTCGGTGTGTCAACTGGCCACATCGCATGTGTGAATCTTTAGCCCGTTTTGGTTTTTTAGCCAGCTGTGCTTTGCATTCTGGTACTTGTAGTTTGAAAACTACTAGTTTCACCTATTCATTTTACGTTTTGAAGCATATGTACGTCAATGAACAAAAATATACAACATTCAGAGTGATCCATGCAGAAAAGACGGTGCTTTGGTGTACCAGATTAAATAGGGCACGAATGCATGGGGATTGGATTAGTGAGCCTCACGCTTTGTGTGAATTAAAGCTTTAGATACATATTTCTACTTTGCCCCGCTCTTGAATATTTGTTGTGCACAATTCATTTCAGGGAGGATATTGAGCTTGTCCGTAAGAGCACTCCCCCTGGTCCAGTCTGTCCCCGTTTCAACTTTCTAATGTTGGCAGTACAAGGCCGTTTCTCAAAATAGCCACACTTCCTCCAAAATGTCACCCGAACTAGCAATAGAAATGCAGCGGCCCTTCCATAAATTGTCATAGTTAGAAATTTGAAACCAAGGATGCCAAATACAGCTCCCGCATTTAATATCTGGTGCCAGGGAAGCCCTGCCCTTTAAAAAAAAAATATGTGCTCAGCACTAGTATTTTTGTTTTTCACATATATTTACAGCCTTTTTCATTGCGATTTTACTCCTGTATTTCGAATGATATACACCCTACAGATGTTCAGTGTCACAATATGAAAACATTGTACAGATATGTTATGGTATGCCAATTTACATGGCACTCGTGATAACGGTGATAACTTTGCATAGTCACTCGGGTTTACTGACTTCTGGCCAAGATTCCAGTTGCCAGCCTATCATATTTTTGTTAAACTAGAGTTGTTTGAGAAGTTATTTCTTCACAGGGAAATAAACAAGTTGTATAATGCCTTCTAGTTACTGCATGTGTACGTGGTACCCAAAAATCCAAACGTGTTGGGACGGGACTGTTACTTAAGTGGTTTGGAGTTGTATTCTCCTTCCCAGAGTGTCCCACTGCATGTATCTTGTAATCTTGCTTTTCGATCTTGGCCTTGGTTTCACGCTAATCTAGCATGTGCACAGAATCGTCTTCCACCTGCTCCTTGACATAAGTAAGGTTCTGGACCTGTACTTTGATCTGGAGGATTGCATCAAACATGTCCTTGTTGACAGATAGTTGACTACTGACTGACTGACTGACTGAAAGGTATTTATAGAGCGCACTAATGCCGAGGCGTCTTGGCGCTGAGTGATATGTAATGCCCATGGCCGACACATTCAGGGTTGGGAAAAGAGCCATGTTTTAACTTTCCTCCTGAAGAGCAATCTGTTAGGCAAGGACCTCAAGTATGTGGGCAAAGAATTCCAGAGTTTGGATGCCAAAAAGAGAAGCGTTTTCCTCCACACCTTATTCTCTTTATCTTTGGAAGTTGTAAGAGCTCAAGTGATGCTGATCTTAAGGCTCGTGTTGGAACATATCGCGAAAACAAGGTTTGCACATCCTTGGATCCTCCACCAAACGAGGCTTTATGCACCATGCATAGGGACTTAGTCAACCCGTCGCCGTACTGTGAGCCAGTGAAGTTGTTTTATGCTGGTCGATGTAGGATGGTGTTTAGGTAGATTGAGCAATACTCTCGCTGCCGCGTTCTGAATTGACTGCAATTTAGAGAATTGCGCAGCGTTTGCTCCTAAGTAGAGAGCGTTGCAGTAGTCAATTCTAGATAGAATCGTAGCTACTACCACAGTTTTCCTTAGGGAGAGCGGTATAAAAGGAAGAATCTTCCTCAGACCTTTCAGCATAAAGAAGCAGGCTGATGAGACTTGGTTGATCTGGGGAGCCCAGGAAAGATCACTATCTACCAAAATACCTAAATTTCTGACTTTTTTGATAGGGGTCGGACATGAACCTGCTACATGTGGCCACCATAATTGGTTCCATACCGAGATTTTCTGGCCAAACTCAATCACCTCGGTTTTATCAACATTAAGTTTTAAAAAGTTGACATTCATCCAAGTCATTAGAGCCGAGATACAGTTACTGAATTGGGTTGCCATAGCATCCACGGGTTGTGTTACCGACACTATAAGCTGCGTGTCATCGGCATAAGACACCAGCATAAAGCCGTAACTTTTTATTAGTCTGGCCAGAGGAGTTACATATATATTGAAAAGAGTAGGGGATAGGGCCGAGCCCTGTGGGACTCCCCCGGGGAGTGTGAATTCCTTGGACTGATATCCATCCCAAAAAATCACTTGTTCCCTGGACGATAGGAAGGAGGAAAGGAGGGCAAGAGCTTTGCCTTTGATACCTACGTCCTGTAGCCTTCGTATTAATACCGCGTGGTTCACGGTATCAAAGGCTGCTGTCAAATCCAACAGGACCAGTGCAGCCCCTCCTCCTCCATCCGTCACCTTACGAATTTCCTCTACTGCCATAATCAGTGCAGTCTCAGTAGAGTGAGCTGATCTGAAACCATGTTGAGTGGTATCTAGAACTACTGTACCTGTCGTGGGTTTACCACATAGAATGCAGCTTACTGTTTTGTGAATCCATAGTTGTTACCAGACCTTTTTGTCTGTGTCACTGACGTGGAGGCCTACTGTTCCACTCCTGCACAGTTCAGCTTCTATGCGCTTACCCAAATCCTAATGCTAATATCCCAAATGTACATTGTGTGTGTTTGTGTATGGTACCAGCTCCACGGTTATTTGCAATGTTCCAGTCCTGCTCGGTTGAGTCGGTCTGCACGTGGGATACGAGGCACCACCGGGCAGGCGCAGGCTCTCCCTGAGCTGTGCAGTCAGCTCCAACAGTGATCCGAGGTGCTTCTGACTGCACAGTAGGGTTGATCCTGATGCTCCCGATCTGTTCCCAGCGATGGGACAGTGTCCCCTCGGGGTTCTCCTAAGTCCACTGGACAGGTCAGGGGCAGGTCTCAATGCTGGTTTCGACCTGCGCTCACCATGCATGTTCTGCCTAGCAGTGCTTTATCCCTGTATTGTACTATTCCCAGGCACACATACATCCTGCAAAGAGTCCTTATTCCTGCGCTGTGCAGTACTTTACATCTAACTGATGTAGGCCAAGGGTGAGTTAAGCACACAGCAGCGAATCTTTAAAAAGGAGAGTGAGCCTGTAGGCCTCACTTCAGTGGTACAGGTTAAAAAGGACCTGTTCACTCATACTGATCATTACACTGTATAATGCCACCACCGCGCTTGTGCTGCTTTACTCCTGTTGAAGGCAGTAGCCTTCCACCACTATGAGGTTAACGCTTTGGGCACCCCTCCCAGTTCAACAAGACCACAATCCGTGAGACAGACATATGTCATGGTGCACACACATGATCCTTGTTTGCCTATGCCATCATTAGGGATTCAGACAGCAGTACAGTTGGGCACTCGGGGCATGGGTACACGTCCATTACCATGCAGAGGACTTTTCCGTCGCCTGGTTTAAAGAAATTGTTTTAATCGTCCACTTCCATAACAATATATACATAAATATAAATCCTATCTGGGTCATGGCGCAGTATACAAACTTCATTATAGGAGCGCAACGTAGAGGCTGTCTTTAAATTTAGCAGCAGACCTGCAGGTTGACTGAGTAAGTGTTGTTATACCAAAAATTAGTTTGAACAATCAAAATGATATTCAAATGCTTAGTTTACTTCCCACTGTGTTCCAGTGCTATGGGAGGAATGCTTTCACTCTGAAAATGCAATGTTCTTTATTCTCCATGGGGCCCAGCTTTCAACGCATGCTTTGCTCTGAACGTTTTTGTACTTATTGACTAATACAAACATTTACTTGTCTGTTGCTCCAGTCTGATCAACGTGTGGATTGTTCTTTGTTAACAGCATGAGGTAGACAGATGAATTGGCAGTGATAAATCAATGGTTCGCCTTTTTGTACACAGAAGAACGGTTGTGCCTGTTCAACAGCTAGAAAGTGCATTCACATTGGGTTAAAATTGAGCCAGCTGCCCTTTTTATCCACAGGAGTTCCACTTTCTAATAACGTTTCCGAAGTATAGTGCCATTTGGCTATATCTCCCTGCTTTTTGGCCTATATATCCCTGACTGACTCGTCCTCGTTCACTTCCCAGACCCACCAGCCCTCATTTATCATTCTGGCCCTCTTACTCCTGACTACACATGGGGTACCCGCTCTCCAGCCTCCAAGCACTCAGGCTGACTTGCCTGCTTTGGAATAAAGCTGACCATCCTTGATTGCCTCTAACCAAAAGAACCATACCCACCAATTAATATCTTGGACAACTACCTAAGTGTCATTTCTTGTGGATCCATCACAGTAGCAGCAAAAGCAATTTTCACTCATCCTCTATGCACTGGCCTTTTACATCATTGAAAGACCCAAACTAAGTCAGAATGCACCACAAAAAGGGAACTCCCTGAAGACAAACAAGAACCCTGCTGTTCTCCTTTGCCACCCTGAACAAGTGGTCTATCTAGATAGGATCTACTTGCCTTCAAACGTGTATCTGACTCTGCTGATTCTCCAGTGCCTACCTGACTCACAGCCCCTGGGGCTAGTCTTCCTGCCCTGGATAAAAGCCAATCCTGTTGTGCCCCTAACCAACACAACCAAGATCTACACCTAGGCAAACATCCACTTTCTGAGTGTCCATGTAGCACCTCATTGTTCTTCACCTACCTTTCATGAAATTATGTAACATGTAGAGCATGGCTAAGATGATGGGAGGAGTAAGAGGTCGAGTTTCCCCTTCCATCCTTACCTGACTTACAGCACCCATCAATCCTCAGGAGCAGAACAGGGAGACATATGTCCTGTTTTCTGAAGCAGACGGGAGAGCTCAGGAGTGCATCAGAGGTGGCAGAAACCTCCTGGAGGCGACTACTGGGCAAAACACATGGAGAAGGTCAGCAGCGCTGGGTGAGCCTTCAAGGAGGCAGAGGCAGCGAGGGCCTGAGGGTGCCTGGACACTGATACAGTGGAGCGGGCCGGGTTGGCACAAGGAGAGGAGAGAGCAAGTGGTGGAGCTGAGGGTGAGGTTGATATTGGTGGGCATGATTGATGAGGAAACCCAACCTCTGAAGGTGTAGGTACTGGCACCTGAAGGTTGGCATCAGCAGAGAACTAAGTATTGGATCGGAGTTGGAGGAGTGAGGCATTCATTCACTCGGGGACATCACCGAATGGACAGTGGCATAGGTCAAGCAATTGTGTGTACATAAGACAGCCCCACCAGTGTCAGATGGAGGTGCAGTTGAAGCTTAGATCCAAATTTTTTCGCAACTCATGGGGGAGGGTATTCCAGGCCTTAGCCGCCCTAAAAGCGAGGGATCTTCCCCCTGTTCTGGCTAGTCGGTACCGTGGAATAGTGGCTAGGCACTGTGTTGTAGACCGGAGCTGTCTGGAAGGCGCATAAAAGTTAAAGCGTCTTCTGAGATAGGGGGGCCCCAAATTGTATAGAGCACCATGAGCAAGGGTGAGGGCTTTAAACAGAACGCGACTTCCCACTGGAAGCCAATGCAGATCTCGGAGGTGTTGCGTGGCACTGGTCCTGCAAGAAAGACCCAGAAGCACTCTCACTGCTGCATTCTGGATAGACTGCAGTTTTTGCAGCTGATAGGCAGGAAGGCCAATGTATAAAGCATTGGCATAGTCGATGCGTGACAGGATGAGAGCGCGTGTCACCATTTCCTTTGCTGGTTTGGGCAACAGTGGAAGAAATTTCCTAAGCATTTTGAGTGTGCCGAAGCACACTCCAGCCACTTTTTTTATCTGAGGAGCGAAGCTGAGGTCCTCACTAAACCAAACCCCCAGATTCTTTACTGGGATCCCCGAAATATTAGGCAGGGGGTAGCCTGTTGGCCAGAGGTCCTCCCTAAAATGCGGCAGGAAGGACCCGTAAAGGAGAACCTCCGACTTCTCCTCATTACATTTAAGTTGGGCCCTTGCAAGCCATTTGAAAACAGATGCTAGACAATTTTTGGCTGCATCGGGAGACAGATCATTTTTTCCCCAAGTAAAGAGGAGCTGGGTATCATCGGCGTAAGCGATGATCTTAGCGCCCAGCTCCTCTGCCAGGTAAATTAGCGGCGTAAAGTAAACGTTGAATAGGAGGGGGCTCAGGGTAGAACCCTGAGGCACACCCGTAGTCACCTTTCTTGGGATCTATATCTGCTAGAAGCACAGCCGCAGGTCGCCCAAAGCGGTCTGCCAAGCCTAAAGCATTGTTAAGGTGCCTGATATTATGGCATTTGGTGCAATTGGGCGTAAAGCCCGCTTGGTTGAGATGGACCAAATCCGACATGTGTCTCATTAGTCTGCTGGACAATGTTTTGGCCAGGAGTTTCACTTCCATATGTAGAAGCGATATTGGGCGATACAAGGAGTGCTCCTCCGGCGGGCGGCCCGGCTTAAGGAAAACCACAATCTCTGCTTGACTCAAGTCTGGCAGGAGTAGGGACTCCTCAAGCGCAGAGTGGATCACTCCCACAAGATTCTTCCCTAACTGCAGCATAAATATTTTTTAAAACTCACTGGGGAATCAATTGGGACCTGGGGCCTTCCCCAGCCGCAAATCCGCCAAGGCAAGCTCCTCCTCTGCAATTGCCTCCTCTAGCTGGTCCCGGGTAGCATCCACCAGGCCACGTGGAGGCAGCGCCTCGTCGAAGTCAACAATTTGAGCCATGGCTATCACCTCCCTTCGAGCGTATACCTCTCTAAAGTGTACAGCAAAACTTTGGGACGCCTCCCAGGGACCAGACAGCATCCCGCCCTGAGCATTTCGAATCACTGGCACTGGAGAGACCCCACGAGTGGCCTGACACAGCCTATGTAATATCCTACTCGATTTGTCGCCCCATTGAAATATTCGGCTTTGTGCAGCCTGCCACGCTATTTTGGCATTGTCGAGGAGTAACTGTTGGTACTGCTGCTGAGCCAGGTCCCGCTGGCGCCACACCTTTCCCTGCCATCTCAGCGGCCATGCTCCTCCAGTATCTGCATCTGTGCCTCAAGGGGTACCATAGCGCGGGCTGTACGCCTACGTTCTCCAGCGCAATAACCAATGTCCACGACTTGGAGTGTCGGTTTGAGGGCTTCCCACAATATTGTCACTGAGGCAGTTGTAGCGGTATTAAGGGAAAAATATTAGTCAATTGACCAATATAGGAGTTTTTTTTATACAAAGGGTTCCGCAGATGGCAGGGCGACAAGCGCCAATGATAGACCGGACGTACCGGTCTCATATGGAGCCCCAGGGCCACCGGGGAATGGTTGGATAAGCCTCTGGGCAATATGTCTACATCTGACACTTGATGAAGGAAGCCACTGGGGACTAATAAGTAGTCCAGATTTGGAAAAGGAGCTGTTGACTACCGAATAATATGTGAATTCAGCTTCACCTGGATGATATGCCCTTCAGGCATCTCCCCAGCCCAGCATGGATAACAGGGAGCCCAGCTTTGACACCCCCCGCCCCGTCCGCCGCTCCTCTCCCCTGGGTACGCCACCTGTGTTCACCCCTGGCTGCATCACATCATTCCAATCTCCTCCTATCAATGAAAGGCCGCTGGGTTGTCTCAATGGAGGGGGGCGTATACACTGCCAAGTGTGAGAAATTCCCCATAAAGTGTGCCGGTCGCCACCACATATCTACTGTGGCTGTCTATCCAGGTCTTGGTGGGCTGATGGATCAGGCGATGGATCAGGATACCTATGCCCCGTGATTACCTTCGTGAACCCGGAGTGGAGTATCTGTTTACAGCCATATCTGGCTAGGCAAGGGACTTTGGAGCCCAGAAGATGTCTCCTGCAAGAGAAGTATATCCGTCCTCATGCGCTTGGCCTGTTTATAAAACGTGCCTCGTTTAATCTTGTCTAAGACCCCCGTTCATTCCATCTAATAATGCGGATATGCCCTAGGGGACCAGCGGAATCTGTGTCAGACATCGACAGCTAAGGTATGTGAATTTGAATGTCTACACATGGGCCTAGTGCGGTGTGTGCGTTGGGTCTGTACATGTAACCTAAAACAGTTAAACAACCCCCACCCCCATACTTCAGTGAACAAGAAGTATCTGTTGTGGAAGTCGCCCTCCCAGGACCCCAACAGGGGCTACCAAGAGGGCATCACCAGAGGATCACAAATCCCGTTCCCAACTATGGAACCACACTAGAGAAGGTTAAACCTTTATCTGTATGGGTACAGTCGAACATGAAGTTCCCACTTCTACCTATGTAAAGAAAACATCTACTATCTAAATGGCTCCCACTGTACTAGAACAGCCAGGTATGCCTCAACACCAGGTCTGCCGCACATCCGTTTTGTGGCAGCACGAACACATCAGTTCGGGGGCATGTTCCTCAAGGAGGAACGAGATCGATTTACGACGCTTAACTGTGGGCTTCAAAGGATGGGTCAGTCGATCCCTTTGGGATGAATCAAAATCCATGCAAGGCAGAGTAGGTGGCTTCAGTGTCACAAATTTCATCCACCCAGGCAAAAACCTCCTCTGCGGATTGAAAGAACAGAGTCTGTAAATTGAAGACGACTCTCAAGCACGCAGGATACAGCCACATGTACTGGACTTTGAGGTCGCACAGGCACTGTTTTGCCACGGTGAAGGTGTTTATGCTGTTGTTGTACTATTTTTGTGTAGTCCGGAAATATCATTGTGTTTTGATAGGTATAGAATCTTTGTCTTCGCTCCGTCCCTGTAGTTGAGGATCCTGGCAATTACCAGTGGTGGTCTCATCCCAGGCGGGGGCTTCTTCACCAGTGCCCCGTGGGCCCTCCCCACCACAAATCATGTAGAGAGGGACTCAGCTCGTACCACCAATTGGAGCCACAGCATCAGGAACTTGTCGACGGAGGAGTCCTCACATCCTTCCGGGGAAGCCCCAAAAAGTGCAGATTAATGCGATGAGCATGGTCCTCTGCCTCCTCAACTCGCGCAGCTAGTTCTTTTGTTACTACTGTCAGAGTGTTAACTTTTTGCTGCAGGGCCATCATTGAATCTTCAACGCCTGATACCCTGGTCTCTGCCTCTGTGTTCCTTTCCATCGCCTTCCGAAGATCTTGATGAAGAAGAGTAACATCAGAGCTGACTGCTCTGATTGTAGTGCCTAGCATATCTGTAGATTGCGCAATGGCCGCCAGCAGCACCGTGTTGTCCGGAAGGGCACCCACCGGCCCACCTGTGTCGGGAGCCGCAGCCCCCAGATTGGTGTATTGATCCATGGTGCTCTTTTTGGATTCCATGGAGGGCAGCTTATCTTTAGCCATGTTGAGTTGTGGTATTATCAGCTTCCCCTGGGTTACTGATCAGCTCCTCTGGTGTGTGCGACCTGCCATACTGCCTTGCCCGCAACCTCGAGGGGCAGCACGAGCAGTTGGCGGTAGATAGCCCTGCTCCACAATCTACCACAGGCAACAAAGGGGGAGATGATCCGTAGTGCAGTGCTGCGCCAGGTATATTTCTTCCAGCCACCGCCTGTACTCCGTCACAAGCAGCACCAGGACCTAGCCTGACCGCTTCCGCAACAAGGGCACCGGCCTTCAGCATGGCCCCCTATTGGAGACCCGCGCTGCCACTACCCGGGTAACACTGGTATTGTCTCTTCGCCACTGTCATAGGGCTGGCAGCGAACAGGCTGGATTTCCCCAAAGCCGTCCATTCCAGTGCATCTAGTGAACCCAGGTTGACAATCTCTTCTAGCCCCCCCGCTCTCCTGTATCCTCTCCCCTAGCTCCATATAGGGTGCAGTACTCGGCCATCTTGGCCCCCAGGCAGTCACAGTAGGGGGGGGGGCCCCTAACAGCAGCTTCTTATCTGGCACCTTACCGCCAAGGTACACCAAGGATCAGAAGTGCTCAGCACCACTGCTCCTGAGGCCCCCCGGGGGGAGGGGCACCAAGTGATCCGGCATAGGATGAGAGATGGAGGGAGGGGGTGCAGATCCAGCCCCCTATTGTCTCAGGGGCGCTCAGCCATCACACCAGGCTCCGTAGCGGCCTGCACACAGCCCCAGGGAGCTACTGGGGCCAACACTGTCCATCCACAAGCAGTGAGTCCGGCCAGCTGTACCCCCAGTGCAGCGCTTACCCTATCTAAGCCTCAGCAATCTGTAGCAGGTCTCCGCAGGTTTTAGGTGCCTTTAGTGCCAATCGCTGTCCGAGCTTGGAGATGCCTGGCCGGCCCAGGGGACTTGGCTGTGTCCTCCCGCTGCCACTACCCTGGTCTCAATCGGAGCACAGTCCCCGACTGGGTAGTACTTACAGTCTCACGCCTTCGCCCTCCTGGTTGCCTACCGCCTCAAATTGTGGGTCAACCCCCGGCTTCCAGACTGGGCCTGATCCCCCAGGGCCGCACCGCTACTCCAGACAAGGTCCAGCCATGTCGCCGACGGCCATCGCTGTGATCCTCCCCCTGCCGTCAATGCGCTCCTCCCCCTGCAGGCGCCTGTTCGGCCAGATAAATGCCAATATGTAGAGTGGGCAGGATGATGATACAACTGTTGGAAGCTCCTCTAAAATGCGGCCACCATGTTCAGCGGTGAAGCCACGCCCCCTGTAGTGCCCTTTTGTTAGGCCTAAATGAGGTAACTTTACGACTGGATGAGGAAGCAGTTTGTGAAAGTGAGCTAGTGTGGCAACCCAAGTGTGTTAATTACCTTCAATGATTCTGTACATAGCTGAGCTTGAGGCCAGCAGATGGCAGTAGGCAAATGCAGCTTTCGAAAGTATGGGGTGGTGAATCTCAGACCACCTCACCTGACTTTGAATGATTAATTGGAAACCTAGCAGTTGGCACAACTCTGTGAAGGGCACTTTCACCGGAGTCCCAAGTGTGACTATAATGCCCTGCTGGCCTGCATGCAAGCTGAAGGGCAGTGAATAAGTAAAGTACCTGTGAGAGTCTCTGCGTGCCCAGGAGGAAGGACCAATATAGTAGTGAATACTGTCCACAAGCTATTACTCTACATCCACATAATCCTCTGAAAGAGCAATTAAAGTGGCAAGGAAAAATGGTCTAGTCGGTAACAGAGCTGCTCAACAACTTTCCTAGATGGAAGACAGAAGAGTTATGGAAGAACAAGCAGCCAGTACTCCTGTGCACTGAAGACTGGGATGCTTCGGTAACAATTAAATTTGTGGAATAGCTATTTTGGGACCTGACAGATGATTTCTCTTCTCTGACTGGAAAACAAAAAGAGGAAATGAAGGAGGTCAACAGAGACCTAAATCAGCTAGGGAAGCGAGTGGGCTGTCTGGAAAAAGCTGGAAATGGGTGACCCAGGAAGCAGGTTTTGTTCATTCGGAGACTAAGCTTCTAATTGTCCACGGGCATGTAGATGATCTCGAAGACTTCCAAAGACTCAATAATATTAGGATTCTGTGAGTTCCCCCGGGACTGAAGCAAACCACATTGAAGGGTCCAGCTGTAGACCATTTCAGTTCCTGCTCCAGGCATATGAGGTGGGACCATGAAACCCGACGAAATCCATCGGACTGGAACACCAACCTCTCAATCCAACATGCCTCTTTATAGTCTGACAAGGGTACATCATTTTCAACAGGAAGAAAAGATAATGGAAGCAGTGGGAAAAATGGGCGATCTTCGTTTCGAGCAGCATTCAATTTTCTTGCATAAAGAAAAGTGTCTACTGTCACTCCACAGAAGTGGTGGGACTTTCGCCCTGTAATAGACCACCTCCAATCACATGAAGTGCCCTAATGAAGGGTCATCTTTATGGTCTAGTTTTCCAGGGGCAGGACCAGGCATACCAGAGAAAATCTTTAAGGGAAGCAAAGAAGAACCTAGACTGAGTGTAAGAAGTGGATTTAAGAGAGTGCCTGACCTGGCAGCTGGAGAGCTGCCTCTGAAATTCCAGAGAGAGAGAGAGTGGTGGAAAAAGAAAAGGTGTTGAAGTGATTGGAATGGATTTGACTGACTGCGGTGGTTATTAAGTGAGAAAGAGAAAGGCGGTGATAGGCCAACTTCGAGGGCCTGCGCACACAGCTTGTGCTGGGTAGTGCGAAGGCTTAATTCTCCTAGTAAAAGAATAATGATTATCCAGGTGTTTAGATGTCTAAAGGAAGTCATTTGCTTCATACAAGAGACCTATCTGCTGTTGAGCGATATTTGAAAGAATTCTCCAAGCACTCAAAAAAATACTTCAGGTGTCGAGGTCGTGGTATCAACTGTTAATCAGGGCATGTCATATATACTTTCAGCTTATCTTCTTGTCCTTAATTATAAAGGTATAGCATAGGTTCGATCAGAGTAGTCTTAAAAGGTGTTTGATAAAATTCTTGATAACCCAAGTAATCTTGTGTGGAGACTGGGTACAAGCAGTAATGTCGGCTTGGAATCTTCAGAAGCTAACGGTCCCGTAGAGTGTCGGGTCCTTGGAGTGCAATTATGGACAAGAAGATAAGCTGAAAGTATATATGACTTGCCCTGATGAATTCTGCTGTCATGATTACAGCAAAAGACGAAACACTTGTTGGCACATGGGAAGTCCTATCAAAAGGGCAGAAAAATTTGGATAGTCCAATAAAGAACAGTTGATACCACAAGCCTTGACTCCTTAAATATTGTTTTGAGTGCTCGGAGAATTTCTCCAAATCCGATTTTGGAAAAGGTTCTTTCCAATAGAGGAAGATCAGGTGGCTCTCAGTCCTGCAGAGCACCAAACGATACATGGACATCGGTGTAACAGACTTGTACAGGTATCTACCTTTTGTACAGTTTAAGTTGTGTGCGATGACTACCCCAGCCACCACCTTGTTTGTGTCATTGCTGTTGAGCGATTCTTGATTGTTCCCACTGCAATGCTTTGTTTGGGACAAGAACAAATCGAAGGGGGTTGGAATGCTCTCTGCAGGAGGTATATGCATATGAGGAGGGTAACTGGATATTTCTGAATGGATTATTTAGAAGCAAATCAGCTTTACTTGTGGCAGTGTATGCCCTAAATTAAGGCCAAGTACCGTTACCGAGACACAAGGTACAGAATCTCATTAACAAGGCTAGTGGGCCTTTCCGGGAACAGAAATCTGTTTATTACAGAGTTGGGACAGGTGGATACTTGTAGGAGGGCTAATCTGTGTGATTTTTCCAATTTGTCAGATTCCCACAAGTTATACAAGATGTCTTATTGTCTTTATAGGCCAGGAGTTATACCTGCATCTGAAGACAGTAAACCATAGAGTACCGGAGTATCTGACCACACTGGGAATTTGCTCATTTAGATAGGAGATTTTGGACCAACTGAGGAATGCCTCGTGGCACCTTGATGTGTATTTACTTAAGTATCAGGTAGTGAAAAAAAGCAATTTTGTCCTAAATTAAAGAATGTTTGCAATTCAAAGGCATGGGGAAAAGCCTTTTGTCCTTTGTGCGGAACTCCAGCAAGGCAGTAGTATCGGGCACCGGCATTGCTTAAGCCTCTAAACTAAAAAAGATTCAAGAAGAAACTGAGCATCCTCAAGAGTGAGTACAGCAAACTGGAACAAAAGCATAAAACAATTAAACATCTTCACTGAAGATGCAGCACAAAGTCTTACCTCTACAGGTACAGGCATGCTCACTAGACGTAAATAAAGCGAAATATGCTCTAGTCGAAGTCAACCAAAAATATTTTGGAGGGAGAGAAGATGGAAAAGCTGCTTCAGTAAAATTCAGGAAAAAAACAAGGTTGCTTGTATATTGGGGAAACCAAGGCGGATGAAGGGCCCATGGTCGTACAGGAATAGAAGAAGTTAGCAGCCTGTCAGTACTATTACCAATAGACACACAATTGATGGACGGAATGCAGAACAAATCAAAACATTCACCCCCAGTCAAGAGATCTGGGTTAAATCCATCATTCTTTTGCTCACTATGCCACCCCAGTTTAGACCTGGCCATATGCAAATCAGTCTTGACCCTGTGCCTCATTGGAACAGTCCAGCCCGAACTGCCAAGCCAGTTCCTCCCTGGACCATAAACAAGCATCCTCGGACCGGTTTCGGGGTTTCACCCCTCATCAGCCAGGATAGCTTGAATCCAGTGGCACAGTAAGCCCGGGAACCCATGTCTGTGAATATACTCGGTGCAATTAGGGCAAAAAAGCAAAAGACACACAATTGATGGACAGAATGCAGAACAAATCAAAACATTCACCCCCAGTCAAGAGATCTGGGTTAAATCCATTATTCTTTTGCTCACCATGCCACCCCAGTTTAGACCTGGCTATATGCAAATCAGTCTTGACCCTGTACCTCATGGGAACAGTCCAGCCCGAACTGCCAAGCCAGGTCCTCCCTGGACCATAAACAAGCATCCTAGTACCGGTTTCGGGGTTTCACCCCTCATCAGCCAGGATAGCTTGAATCCAGTGGCACAGTGAGCCCGGGACCCACGGCTGGGCATACCCGGCGCACTTGGGGCGAGAAAGCAAAAGACACACAATTGATGGACGGAATACAGAACAAATCAAAACATTCACCCCAGTCAAGAGATCTGGGTTAAATCCATCATTATTTTGCTCACCATGCCACCCCAGTTTAGTCCTGGCCATATGCAAATCAGTCTTGACCCTGTGCCTCATGGGAACAGTCCAGCCCGAACTGCCAAGCCAGGTCCTCCCTGGAAAGGAAACAAGCATCCTAGGACCGGTTTCGGGGTTTCACCCCTCATCAGCCAGGATAGCTTGAATCCAGTGGCACAGTGAGCCCGGGACCCACGTCTGGGCATACCTGGCGCACTTAAAAGCAAAAGACACACAATTGATGGACGGAATGCAGAACAAATCAAAAAATTCACCCCCAGTCAAGAGATCTGGGTTAAATCCATCATTCTTTTGCTCACTATGCCACCCCAGTTTAGACCTGGCCATATGCAAATCAGTCTTGACCCTGTGCCTCATGGGAACAGTCCAGCCCGAACTGCCAAGCCAGGTCCTCCCTGGAAAGGAAACAAGCATCCTAGGACCGGTTTTGGGGTTTCACTCCTCATCAGCCAGGATAGCTTGAATCCAGTGGCACGGTGAGCCTGGGACCCATGTCTGGGCATACTCGGCGCACTTAGGACGAGAAAGCAAAAGACACACAATATATGGACGGAATGCAGAACAAATCAAATCATTCACCCCCAGTCAAGAGATCTGGGTTAAATCCATCATTCTTTTGCTCACCATGCCACCCCAGTTTAGACCTGGCCATATGCAAATCAGTCTTGACCCTGTGCCTCATGGGAACTGTCCAGCCCGAATTTCCAAGCTAGGTCCTCCCTGGACCAGAAACAAGCATCCTAGGACCGGTTTCGGTGTTTCACCCCTCATCAGCCAGGATAGCTTGAATTCAATGGCACAGTGAGCCCGGGACCCACGTCTGGGCATACCCAGCGCACTTAGGGCACACTTAGTGCTGTTACCAATGGCTACACTATAGAAAAAAAATAAACCCATAACAAATGCAGATTACATTAGAAGGACAGGGCGAGATACGGAGAACCAGCGGTAAGACCTAGATAGTTTGATTGTGGCCGAGAAAATAATTAACACTATTTAGTGTCTTTAGCCTTCCAAGGACCGTCGCTCAATGGCTCCCCTCCTCCTCCCCTTTTTCATTTTAATAAAACACAATGACTAGGGCTGGTTGACCTCCTAAACAAAATTGTACCTTGAGTTTACCTCTTGAGGCAATGAGTCCAAATTACCCCACAATGTCAGAGGTTAGGGTCTCAGTCTTGCTGAAGAAAGGAAAAGACCCACAGGATTGTAGTTCATACTACTATATCTCCCTTTAAAATGTTAATGCCAGTGTCCTTGCGATGGTCTTGGCACTATGCTTCAACAAACCAATATCCCAGTTGATAAACATAGAACAAACTTGACTCATTACCAAGAGAGAAGTTGGTGATAAAACTAAAAGAAGTGACCCACCTAATCAATTCAACAAATAACTAGAATATGAGTGTCATGCTTCTCTCTTTAGATGCTGAGAAAGCATTTGATTCTTGGATTGGTGCTTTCTCAGAGAGTCCTAAAAGAAAGAGGATTCCGCCACCAATTCTTAAACATGGCCCTGGCAGTTTATTCAGCACATATGTCTGTATACAGATTAATGTTTTCTCAAGACTTGGGGGGCGTGGCCATTCAGGATGGCTGCTTGGACGTGCCCTTGGGGAGCTCCTTGTCCCCGCTTCAAAATCCTTAAGTATCCTATCTGAGGACACCAGATCGTGCTGCTGCCCCCCTGAGCCCAACCAACGAACAGGGGGGGGCTCTCCTGAGTCTGCCTCCTTCCTCAACCAGGAACCGATCAGCTGAGTGACACACTGCAAGGCTCGCACTGCTCGGGGCCTACCTCGGGCCGGGAGAATCTTTCTGCGAACCTTGCAGGGGTCTAGGCGAGGGCCGCACGGGGGCGATGGAGACCTGGATCAGGGTTGGCACCCTCCCCCACCCCCCCACAACGGAGGGCGGTGGCAGCTGCTCAGCCAAACACTGCGGCCCTACTCAGGCCTTGGTGGCCCCTGACATTGATGCACTGTGTGGCTCTCTCCGAAGCCCACGTTGCCCGGGGCCAACGACAGGCCGAATAACTTCCTGGCGCACACCATTGCTGGGCTTGCTGGGGGGCCGCAGCAGAGGCAGCAGCAGTGTCTTTCCCTGAGAGACACTTCAGGCAGCTGTGTGGCCCTTCACTGCTGTCCTTGCCGAGCCTTGGCGACCACTGAGGCCACAGACTTGAGCGAAGCCAGAGGGGCCGGCTATTGATTGCAGGGGTGCCTAGAGGGCCCTATCTTCTGGGACGCTTCCTGGGACGGTCCCTGCTCGGCACTCGGTCTCCGGGGGTCTTCTGGGTCCTTTGCCCCCACGCTGAGGTTGGGAGCGCGAAACCAGGGACATCTTAAGGATTTTGGGGGCCCTGGGCCAAACACATTTTGGGGGCCCCTGTTCAGAACAGCTTTGAATTTATGATCCAATTTGAGCCCCTGTTTCCCACGCAGTTTCCGCTTCCTCAGCTGCGTTAGCGATCCAGTTTGCATCATAGGCATTAGCCTATATATTCCCAATGTAAACGGACGCACACAGCTGACAGAGGTAGGATTTAGTGTTTTCAGCCCTGCTACTAGGTTTTTAATACCTTTTAAATTGTATATGTGTGGCTGAATTACTCTGTGCTTTTTAACAATTTCTCCTACCTACGCGCACTTGCACTTCACTTGATTCTGCTTGCCTACACCTCCTTAGCTGCTCCGATTCGCATCTTGCTTTTCCTCCCGTCGTGGTCTGCCGCGGCTGATACGCCCATTGTGCGGAGGGCTGGGGCTACTATCGGGCTCCTCACTTCCGCCCACGCAGTTTCCGCTTCCTCAGCTGCATTAGCGATCCAGTTTGCATCATAGGCATTAGCCTATATATTCCCAATCAAACGGACGCGTGCAGCGGGCGCGCCACTGGCGCCACAGGCACGCCAAAGGCAAGCCCGTCTGCGCCCGTCAGCGTCCCGGATGTGTCCGGTGCCGGCCATGCTGCCCAGTTCCCCTCCGGTGAGTTTCTTCCACTATATTACAATAGGGAAAAACTGCTTAGCCTTAGGCGGCTACCATTATGTCAGTGTACAGCGGCTGATCCGAGCTTGGAGGTAGACTTTCGATGCAATAAGTGCAACTGGTCTCTCCTCCAGCCCAGGAAACTCGCACCCAAGATCCTCCCACGCAACAGTAAGTGTAAAAACAATAAGAAAACAGAGGACATAAAGGCCACCCTTTTAAATTGTCGCTCTATACAAAAGCATGAACCACACAATTATGATCTACTTTTAGACGAACAGCCTGATCTTTTATTTCTCACTGAGACCTGGCTGTCTGAAGCCTGCAACCCTACTATCACTTCCGCCATCCCTACAGATGATAAAATCCTTGGGAGGGACCGAACGAGTGGGAAGGGGGGCGTTGTCGCCATAATTTACAATAAAAAACTAGACTGCTCTCCCATCCCGATGGAAAATATCGAGGGCACAGAGTCCTTAGGCTTCCACTGTACCTTATACCCCCCATCATAGCATAGCTGGTTTTCAGTTGGAAATTTTATTACTACGCTTAATGCAGCCACCACCTCCCTGGCTTTAAAATACAACAACTGCCTTATTCTGGGAGATTTCAATATACATATGGACAATGGAAAAGACACTCAAACAATTTCCTTGTTGGAGACGCTGCAGGCCTGCAACATGTTTCCATCTATTTCTTCGGCTACCCATGAGAAGGGCCATACCCTAGACCAAATCTTTCACAACTTTGACATATCAGTAAGCCTACCTCTTCCCATTACCTGGTCTGACCACCTCCTATTAAAATTCGGCATTCCCAACTCTGCCACAGCCCCTCGAACTAACGCAGGGCAGAGGGTCCCTAATTACAGGACGTTCCATAAAATATCCATCCCAATGTTAGCAGACGCCCTCGGTCGTTCCTCACTGGAGCTGTCTGGCTGCCCCGACTCGGACGCCCTCTCAATAGATTCATGGCTCCGAACCAACATTGGTGCAGCGGTACCGGTTGTTTCCCGCTCCTCAAAGAGGTTGGCCCCACCAGCTCCAAGGTTTAACGATTCCCTCAGATCTAGCAAAAGTAATTGTAGAAAAATGGAACGGAAATGGCGTAAATCCTATCTACCTGAGGACAGGAAGGTGTATAAAGACACCTTAAAAGCTCATTACATTCTCGTGAAGGCAGCCAAGAAAAACTTCTTTCAAACCAAGATAGAAAATGCCCAAAGTAAGAGCAAGGAAATCTTTAGCATAGTTAAATCCTTTACCGCCCCGAAAGCCAGCACAAAGGAAGGGCCATGCACGGAAGAATGGTCTAAGCAAATAGCTCAATTCTTCCACAAAAAGATCTCCGTGATCCAACAAGCCTTCACTAACATCTCAGAGGAAGAACTAACCTTCTACCTTAGTTCTTATAGCAAATTTCACCTCTTGGACCCTCCATCTATATTAGCTTTCCCTGAGTTTCAGCTTGAAGAGTCACTGACCCTTCTCCAAAGTATTAAGTCTGGCTCTCCTACCGACCCATGTCCAGCGAATATCCTGAACCTATTAGCTCCCACCATAAACCCCACGGTAAATAAGCTCTTTAATGCTTTCCTCTCCTTAGGCAACATGCCGAAATTATGGAAGAATGCTAAGATTCTTCCACTGATAAAAAAGGCTAACGCCAAACCGACTGACCCTGCCAACTTCAGGCCAATCTCCCTTCTTCTGGCCCTCTCCAAAGTATTAGAGAAGCATGTAAACAAGGCTGTTAGAAATGGGGGTCTCTAGTTGGCGGTGGCGAGCCACTGTCCAAGTGGGGACCCTTCTTCCTAAGTCAGAGTGAGAGGGTTCCACCCTTCGATAACCCCTGCTCAACCCTGTGGTAACATAGCACGAGCAGCTAGGCCTATCTCAGAGGCAGTGTGTGAAGCATTTATGATCATACACCGTAACACAGTAAGTGACACTACAAAGGGACACCACACGAATAATTATATCAAAAATAGGTATCTTTATAAAGGCTTATCACAAGACCCAAAACGATCAAAAAGCCACAATACGATCAAAAACGGAATTACTCTTGGGATGTTGCAAAAATAGTTCAAAGTGTGCACGAAGGACTCAGTTCAAGGCAGCGGTCTGGGCGACCTTTCTACTCACAATAGTACCTGGATTTGGCAAGGCAAAGAAGCAAAACGTTGTCCTGGAGCTGTAGCGCTGGTGCTCTCCCCACGGGTAGACGGGGCGCTGACTCCTTGCCGCGAGGGAGGAGGTGTGGCGCCGGTCGGCGGATGCGAGGGAAAGTGAAGCAGTGCTCGTCGGTCCAAGAGGTTGTTGGTGCTAGGTCCCGGTGCGCTGATCGCGGGGATGCGAAGCGGTGGGGACGCTGCGAATGCCAAGGACGGTGCTCCGCTCGGGAGTAACGAACCGGGTGCGATGCGAAGTAGCTGGCGGGCGCGATGCGTCCGCGCTGAGAGGTCGTGGTGCGCCGATCGCGGGGATGCAACGCTCTTGGTGCGATATCCTGAGGCGCCGATCGCGGGGATGCGATGCGGGTGGGGATGCTGCGATGATCCTGACCTGTTGCGAGCACTCAGCGGCAGCAGCACGACGATTCTTGACAGCGCTCTCAGCTGCGGCGGCTCACAAGCGTGCGATTCTTCGTGGGTTCAATCCGCGTTCTCTGCAGTAGTACTAGAGGCCCTGAGTTCCTTGACAGGAGCCTCACCTGCAAATAGAAGTCCTCGCTGGGGGGATTCAGGGGATCGAGGGTGAAGTCTAATGTGCCTGAGACTTCGACAGGAGGCTAGCTCTCTTCTAGCCCTTGGGTGATTGCTTTAGCAAGATGAATTTAAAAGTGTTTCTCCAAAAGTCCTTTTTCCTCTCTTTCAAAGTCCACTGATAACAACTGCAGGCCAATCCAAGAAAACAGCATACAAGCACAAGGATAGTCCCCTCCTGCAGATTCCTTCAGTTACACGGACAGAGGTTCGTCTTGATGTCCAGGAGCAATACAATTTGTAGGGGTTTCAGCACAGATATTTATACCCCAAAAGTCTTTGTTCTCAGAAGCTACAAGTCACTGAGCCTAGCCAGAACCAGTTCTGTTCGGTCCTGGAGCACTTTGTTTACCAGGCTGCATCCTTCCTTTCAGGAAGAGGGGGTCTGCTATCAGACGCACAGTGGGAGGTGGAGCCATCATTCACCTTTGCCAGGCACAGCCCTATTCAGGTCAAGGAGCTACCCCTCCCCATACTCCAATCCAGATCTCTCTATTCAACTCAGGTCTGGCTCAGCCTGCCCTGTCCCTCCAAACCCAGACAGCCAATACACATACCAGCAGAGCGCACTGGAAGGCTAAGGCAAGAAAATACCTACTTTCTAAAAGTAGTATTTTCAAACGCAGGATATAAAAATACACTTCACTAAAAGATGTATTTTAATATTCTGAGCTCAGGCATACTAAGTTCGTCTTTCTACCATGTTCCTGGGGTCACTTAGGACTATAGAATGTAATAGTCACAATTGCCCAGTCTGGCCTATGAGGAACAGGTAGCCTTACAGTAGTGAAAAACGAAATGGGGTGTCATTCACTACCAGGACATGCTACACACACCAAGGCATGTCCTACCTTACACATACAACGCACCCTACCATAGGGGTGTCTTACATGATGCCAAGGGAAGGTTCAGGGGCTGGGAAGTGGGTGCACTTCACAGCCAAAATGGCAGTTCGGGACTGCACGCAGACTCTGCAGTGGCAGGTCTGAGATACACTTTGCAAGCGGCTCCTGTGGGTGGCGCAAACCCGCGCTGCAGGCCCACTGGCAGCATTCGGATTACCAGCCCTGGGCACTCACAGGCCACGTTACTAGGGACTAACAGGTAACCCAAATAAACCAATCAGGGATATACCAATTCACATGTCATATTTACACAGGGAGCATTCGCGCTGTGGCACCGAATGGCAGTGTCACAGCGCCCAGAGCATCTAACACCAGCAAAAACAAGGGGGACAACAGCGAAAAAAGGAAGGAGACCCACGCCAATGGTGCCAGGTCTAACACGTGTCCACTCCAGCTGAAATGTGGGGAGAACTACCCACCCCTTGGAAGTTCTCATCACTAAGGCGGAAAAATCTGGACAGACCATCAGCATTGGCGTGTTCTGTACCAGGGCGGTGTTCCACCGTGAAGTCCAAACCCTGTAGGGAAATGGACCACCTCAACAACTTGGGATTCTCACCCCTCATCTGCATCAACCATCTGAGGGGCCTGTGGTCTGTCTGAACTCGGAAGTGAGTCCCAAACAGGTATGGTCTCAGCTTCTTCAGTGCCCAGACCACAGCAAATGCCTCACGCTCAATTGCATTCCACCTCTGTTCCCGTGGAAGTAACCTCCTACTGATGAAGGCTACAGGTTGGTCTAGTCCCTCCTCATTTATCTGTGTCAGAACGGCCCCCACCCCATGCTCTGAAGCGTCTGTCTGGACAACAAATTCCTTAGCAAAATTGGGCGCCTGGAGTACGGGTGCTGTACACATGGCAGTTTTGAGGGCATCAAAGGCTTTCTGACAGGTGTCAGTCCAGTTCACAATCTTTGGCCGCTTCTTGGAAGTCAGCTCAGTCAAGGGTGCAACAATGTTGCCATACCCCTTGACAAACCTCCTGTAGTAACCCGTGAGTCCTAAGAAGGCCCTCACCTGGGTCTGGGTACTTGGGGGCTCCCAAGCCAGGATGGTTTCAATCTTGGGCTGTAGGGGTGCCACCTGGCCACTCCCCACCTGGTGCCCTAAGTACACCACAGAACCCTGCCCAATCTGGCACTTACTGGCCTTGATTGTGAGGCCTGCTCTGCGCAGCGCCATCAACACTTCCCAGAGGTGGCGCAAGTGGTCCTCCCAGGAGGAACTGAACACTGCAATGTCATCCAGGTAGGCGGCACTGAAATCCTCCAGCCCAACCAACACCTGGTTGACCAACCTCTGAAAGGTGGCAGGGGCATTCTTCATCCCAAAGGGCATCACACAGAACTGGTAGTGCCCATCTGGTGTGGAGAATGCTGACCTCTCCTTTGCCCCATCAGTTAAGGCGATCTGCCAGTACCCAGACGTCAGATCAAACGTGCTGAGGTACCGGGCAGCCCCTAACCGATCTATGAGCTCATCAGCTCTGGGGATGGGGTGCGCGTCGGTCTTCGTGACTGAATTGAGACCTCGGTAGTCCACACAGAACCTAAGTTCAGGAGTGGCACCAGGCGTCGCAGCTTTTGGTACCAAGACCACGGGGCTGGACCAGGGGCTGCTAGAGGACTCAATCACCCCTAGGGCAAACATTTTGGAGACCTCCTCCTTAATGCAAGCCCTGACCCTGTCAGTCACTCTGTAAGCCTTGTGCTTGACAGGAGGACTGTCCCCGGTATCCACCTCATGGACGCACCAATCAGTGACACCAGGCACCAGGGAGAACAAATCAGAAAATTGCCCCAACAGTTGGTGACAATCTCTCTGCTGCTCAGGGGTCAGTGTGGTGGAGAGGATCACACCCTCCACTGACCCATCCTTCTCTCTTGCACACAGGAGGTCGGGAAGAGGCTCACTCTCCTCCTCCATCCCATCATCTGTGGCAAGAAGCATGCCCACTTCAGACCTCTCAAAGTGGGGCTTCAGGCGGTTCACATGCAGGACCCGCAAGGGGTTCCTGGGAGACTGAAAGTCCACCAAGTAGGTAACTGGACTTTTGCGCTCCACCACCTCAAATGGACCGGTCCACTTATCTTGGAGCGCACAAGGCTCCACTGGGGCCAATACCCAAACCTTCTGACCAGGTTGAAATTCGACCAGAGTGGCATTCTGGTCGTGCCAACGTTTCATTTCCTCCTGGCTGGCTTCCAGATTTGCCTCAACAATCTTTCTGAAACGCCGAGTCTGGTTCCTGAAGGCCAACATGTAGCTAAATACATCTTGGGGAGGTTTCCTGGGAGATTTCTCCCAGCCTTCCTTGACCAGACTCAGAGGTCCTCTAACCGGATGGCCATAGAGGAGTTCAAAGGGACTGAACCCTAAGGACTTCTGTGGCACCTCACAGTAGGCAAACAACAGGCATGGCAAGAGGACGTCCCACTTACGCCTCAGGGGCTCTTCTAGGCCCATGATCATGCCCTTCAAGGTCCGGTTGAACCTTTCAACCAGACCATTACCTTGGGGGTGGTAAGGAGTGGTGAACTTATAAGTTACCCCACACTCCTTCCACAGAGACTTCATGTACTGGGAGATGAAGTTGGTCCCCCTGTCAGACACCACCTCTCTGGGGAATCCCACACGGGAGAAAATCCCCATCAGTGCACGTCCCACCACGGGGGCCGTCACTGTCCTGAGCGGGATGGCTTCAGGGTACCGGGTGGCATGGTCCACCAAGACCAGGATGAACCTGTTGCCCATGGCTGTCTTGGGGTCCAGAGGCCCCACAATGTCAATGCCCACTCGCTCGAATGGGGTACTCACAACTGGAAAGGGCTGGAGTGGGGCCTTGATCTTCCCCCACTCTTCCCACTTGCCTGGCAAGTCTCACATGTCCTGCAATGAGTGTCTGAACTCTTGCGCATCTGGGGCCAATAAAAGTGGGCGGCCAGCCTCTCAAAGGTCTTGGTCTGCCCCAGATGTCCTGCCAATGGAATGTCGTGAGCCAACCCCAGTAGGAAGGCTCTGAAGCACTCGGGTACAACCAGCACACGGGCTGACCCCGGCTCAGCAGCCTTAGGCTCGCTATACAGGAAACTGTTCTCCCAATAAATCAGATGTGAACCAGACGTGTCACCTGCTGCCTGGGCTGCAGCCTGTCGCCGCATACCCTCAAGAGAAGGGCAACCTCTTTGCTGCTCACAAAATTCCTCCCTGGTGGGCCCCCTTCCTGCTGCCAATGGGTCAGCTCAGGCAGGTCCCCCAGTTCGGTGATCTGCTCCCCGCTAGGCTCCAGGGCATCCCCTCAGGGTCTGCTCCCTCCTGGGCCGTGGGAACCAAGGGGCCGGCTCCCCGCGCCCCTGCCCCTTCTCTCTAAGGCAGGGATCTGGGCCATACTCTCAGGCTCCAGGTCCTTCTCAACACCCTCCTTGGCTGCCATGGACCGAGTGGTGGCACACGCCCACTCAGGCAGACCCAACATCTCTAAGTGAGATTTCCTCTCCACCGTAGCCCACGGGGAGTTCTCTAAATCATTGCCCAACAGACAGTCTACAGGCATGGCGGGCCTCACAGCCACCTGAAGAGTTCCTGAGACCCCCCCCCCCACTCAAAGGGAACCTGAGCCACCTCACATTGGCTCTCTGAGTTGTCTGCGGACACTACTGGGTAGAATGCATGGGGGACATCCTGCTCTTTGGACACCAACCTGGAGCTAACAGCAGTTACACTGGCTCCTGTGTCTCTTAGAGCCTCCACTCTATGGCCATTGGTGGTCACCCACTGCCTGTACTTTTTAGTGTTATCAGGCAGTGCAGGCTGAGGGACCATCTCAAAGTCTCCTAATGAGACAAGGGTCAATTCTACGGGATCCCACCCCTCTTGGGCACCCATCTCCTCCCCTCCCAGGGCTACACTAGCAAGCTGGCGGGGTGGTGCACGGGGTGGTTCACTAGTGTCCCTCTGAGGACACTGGGGATCAAAGTATCTGTGGCCCACTTGACCACACTTAAAACAAGTAAGGGGCCCCCTCTGAACAGGCCTACCTGTCGGGGGCACTGGCTTCTTCTCTTGGGGAGGCTGGGACACCACTGCTTGGTTCCCTTGGGAATTACTTTGGGGCCCTCTTTGGAACTCCCTCGGTTTACCCCTGTCCCCCCACTTCTCTGCTGGGGACCCTGCCCACCTTTGGCGAAGTCTCCCACTGGACCCTTGCGAACCCGGGTGCTCACCCAGCGGTCCGCCTCCTCAGCAAGCTTCCTAGGGTTAGTCAGCTTGCAATCAATCAGGTGCTGGCGTAGCTCAGGAAAACAGTTACTAGATAAATGCTCCCATGCAATCAAATCATAAAGCTGCTCAAAAGTTTCTGCTTTGCTACCTTTTACCCAGCGTTCCATTGCTCTGCAAAAAAAAGACACATATTCAACCCACGTGGTACCCTCTAGCTTCTTGCAGGTCCTAAACCTCTGCCTATACATCTCAGGGGTCAAACCATAGCGGGTAATCAAAGCTTCCTTCATTTGACTATAAACCATTCGACTTTCAGGGGGTAGGTCCAACAAGGTATCCCTCCCCTCACTCACAAAGCGTCCCCACAACCCCGCTCCCCAATCCTTCTCAGGGACCCGGTGGGACACCATGGCTAATTCATAAGCGGCAAACCATTGCCCAATATCTTCACTTTTGTGGAAATCCTTAATAACCTCCTTGGGTATATACACTCTATTCTCAGTATGCACTACAGGTATGCTGCCACCAGAGGGGGAGATCTCTGCACTCTTTGCTTTAATCTCCAACTCCCTCAATATTCTCTCATGCTCAAGTTTCATTTTCATAATCTCAAATTCTAACTTCTTGTTCTCTAGGTCCCTCTGACCATCCATTTTAAGTCTAGCCATCTCCATATTATGCCGCCTATCTCTCTCCCTGTCCTCCATCTCTTCTGGGGACAGACCCTTAGCGGACACACTAGTGCCCGGGCTGGAAATTGCTTTATCTCCTACTAAGTCTACTACTTCGCCCTGCTGCTCTCCTGCATTCTCTTCCCCCTCCACAAGCTCTCCCATATTCTTAGGGGCATCCCTAGCTTCTAGCCAGGCCTTCTGCGCCTTGTAATACTCCTCCCTTCTAGTGAGACCTGTGATAGGGACTGTGAATTGTTTGCAAAAATATTTGAGCTGCTTGGCATTGTAGGTTTCTAATTTCTCTTCTTCCCAGGAGAGATCCTCCGAGGCATTGGATCTGGGCTTGCCCATTGTAGCAAATGACTGGCAATATCAATCAAAAATAGAACCAACAAAAAAAAGGACAAAACCTCAAAAACGTATGCGGTTGCGTTTTGGTCTGCACTCACTAGTAGTGTACACTGTAATTACTGTATGCGATCACAAATGCAAGTCCAGATCCTCACCGCTGACCACCAATGTTAGAAATGGGGGTCTCTAGTTGGCGGTGGTGAGCCACTGTCCAAGTAGGGACCCTTCTTCCTAAGTCAGAGTGAGAGGGTTCCACCCTTCGATAACCCCTGCTCAACCCTGTGGTAACGTAGCACGAGCAGCTAGGCCTAACTCAGAGGCAGTGTGTGAAGCATTTATGATCATACACAGTAACACAGTAAGTGACACTACAAAGGGACACCACACGAATAATTATATCAAAAATAGGTATCTTTATAAAGGCTTATCACAAGACCCAAAACGATCAAAAAGCCACAATACGATCAAAAACGGAATTACTCTTGGGATGTTGCAAAAATAGTTCAAAGTGCGCACGAAGGACTCAGTTCAAGGCAGCGGTCTGGGCGACCTTTCTACTCACAATAGTACCTGGATTTGGCAAGGCAAAGAAGCAAAACGTTGTCCTGGAGCTGTAGTGCTGGTGCTCTCCCCACGGGCTGACGGGGCGCTGACTCCTTGCCGCGAGGGAGGAGGTGTGGCGCCGGTCGGCAGATGCGAGGGAAAGTGAAGCAGTGCTCGTCGGTCCAAGAGGTTGTTGGTGCTAGGTCCCGGTGCGCCGATCCCGGGGATGCGACGCGGTGGGGACACTGCGAATGCCAAGGACGGTGCTCCGCTCGGGAGTAACGAACCGGGTGCGATGCGAAGTAGCTGGCGGGCGCGATGCGTCCGCGCTGAGAGGTCATGGTGCACCGATCGCGGGGATGCGACGCTCTTGGTGCGATATCCTGAGGCGCCGATCGCGGGGATGCGACGCGGGTGGGGATGCTGCGATGATCCTGACCTGTTGTGAGCACTCAGCGGCAGCAGCGCGACGATTCTTGACAGCGCTCTCAGCTGCGGCGGCTCACAAGTGTGCGATTCTTCGTGGGTTCAATCCGCGTTCTCTGCAGTAGTACTAGAGGCCCTGAGTTCCTTGACAGGAGCCTCACCTGCAAATAGAAGTCCTCGCTGGGGGGATTCAGGGGATCGAGGGTGAAGTCTAATGTGCCTGAGACTTCGACAGGAGGCTAGCTTTCTTCTAGCCCTTGGGTGATTGCTTTAGCAAGATGAATTTAAAAGTGTTTCTCCAAAAGTCCTTTTTCCTCTCTTTCAAAGTCCACTGATAACAACTGCAGGCCAATCCAAGAAAACAGCATACAAGCACAAGGATAGTCCCCTCCTGCAGATTCCTTCAGTTACACGGACAGAGGTTCGTCTTGATGTCCAGGAGCAATACAATTTGTAGGGGTTTCAGCACAGATATTTATACCCCAAAAGTCTTTGTTCTCAGAAGCTACAAGTCACTGAGCCTAGCCAGAACCAGTTCTGTTCGGTCCTGGAGCACTTTGTTTACCAGGCTGCATCCTTCCTTTCAGGAAGAGGGGGTCTGCTATCAGACGCACAGTGGGAGGTGGAGCCATCATTCACCTTTGCCAGGCACAGCCCTATTCAGGTCAAGGAGCTACCCCTCCCCATACTCCAATCCAGATCTCTCTATTCAACTCAGGTCTGGCTCAGCCTGCCCTGTCCCTCCAAAACCAGACAGCCAATACACGTACCAGCAGAGCGCACTGGAAGGCTAAGGCAAGAAAATACCTACTTTCTAAAAGTAGTATTTTCAAACGCAGGATATAAAAATACACTTCACTAAAAGATGTATTTTAATATTCTGAGCTCAGGCATACTAAGTTCGTCTTTCTACCATGTTCCTGGGGTCACTTAGGACTATAGAATGTAATAGTCACAATTGCCCAGTCTGGCCTATGAGGAACAGGTAGCCTTACAGTAGTGAAAAACGAAATGGGGTGTCATTCACTACCAGGACATGCTACACACACCAAGGCATGTCCTACCTTACACATACAACGCACCCTATCATAGGGGTGTCTTACATGATGCCAAGGGAAGGTTCAGGGGCTGGGAAGTGGGTGCACTTCACAGCCAAAATGGCAGTTCGGGACTGCACGCAGACTCTGCAGTGGCAGGTCTGAGATACACTTTGCAAGCGGCTCCTGTGTGTGGCGCAAACCCGCGCTGCAGGCCCACTGGCAGTATTCGGATTACCAGCCCTGGGCACTCACAGGCCACGTTACTAGGGACTAACAGGTAACCCAAATAAACCAATCAGGGATATACCAATTCACATGTCATATTTACACAGGGAGCATTCGCGCTGTGGCACCGAATGGCAGTGTCACAGCGCCCAGAGCATCTAACACCAGCAAAAACAAGGGGGACAACAGCGAAAAAAGGAAGGGAGACCCACGCCAATGGTGCCAGGTCTAACAAAGGCCCTCCAAAAACACATTGAAGATGGGAAGCTCCTTCATGAGTCCCAATCCGGTTTTAGGGCTAACTACAGTACGGAGTCCCCTCTGCTGGAAGTGACTGAATTTCTCAAGGGTAAGCTGGACCAGGGAGGCAAGGCTGTTCTGATACTGCTCGATCTGTTGGCGGCCTTCGATACGGTCCCACATGAGAGGCTCCTGGAGAGACTTGCTAACATCGGCCTGGGGGGACCGCCTTAACATGGATGTCATCCTTCTTGGCAAATAGATCTCAGAACATCTGGCTCCCCCCTTTCTCATCCCCGGTTCCGGCCATGAATGTAGGTGTCCCTCAGGGCTCCATTCTCAGCCCTACCCTTTTTAATATATATCTATCCCCCCTTGTATTTCTGGTAGAGGAAGAGGGCGTCAAAATTGTTTCCTATGCTGATGACACTCAGCTGATTTTTACATGTGAAAAAGGAACCGACTTTGACGGGGCAATGATTAGGTCTTGCCTCACAAAGGTTTTTAACTGTCTTAAGATCAATCAGCTGAAGTGCAATCCTGACAAAACTGAAGTTGTTTTCTTTGGTAATCCAGAAACGCCTGACTGGAGCTCTTGGTGGCCAAAAGATCTGCCGCCCGCGGAAAAGGAGAAAGTCAAAAACTTAGGAATTGTCATAGACAAGACACTCTCCATGCGCTTTCAAATCCAAAATCTAACTGGCGCTTGCTTTGGCATACTCCGGATGCTAAAAAAATTCCTGCCTGTTACCGCTTGAGAGCAGAAAGATCGTGGTGCAGGCTCTGGTGACATCAAAGCTTGACTATGTCAACAGCTTGTACCTCGGTCTTCCCAAATCCCTTATCCAGTACCTACAAGTGGTACAAAACGCAGCGGTCAGAGCCATCCTGAGACCTAAACCCAGATCTAGTATGACCCCTATTCTTAAGTCTCTACACTGGCTCCGCATAAAAGAACGGATCGACTTCAAAGCGATGACCATGTTCTTTAAAGCTTTCCACGGCTTAGGATCCGGCTACCTAAATCGCGTTAAAGCGCGTTAATCGCTACACAACATCTAGACCCCTAAGATCTTCCAATGCCAACCTGGCCATCGTGCCTAAAATATGTCGTGCCCGCACTGGAGGCAGATTCCTCGGCCTTCTAGGCGCAAAATTGTGGAATAGACTCCCTGAGTCTCTGAGATTAACCACAGACCTACTCTCTTTCAGGAAGAACTTAAAAACCTGGCTTTTTAATAACTGATGGGTCTTTTACGCACGTTTTCCTCCCGCTGTCACGCGCCACGACACTCTAGTCTGAGTAGCTGCGCGCTTTATTAAATACACTATTTCATTTCATTTAATTTCATTAGGTCCCTGACAGTGCAAAGGAACACTCGTCCAAATTCTAAGGGCCTTATTTATGAGGCCTTGCTTCACTTTTATGCCGCCGGTGCATCACTTTTTGTGACGCACCGGCAGCGTAAAAAATGTGCCATGTTGCGCCCTATTTACAAAGTGACGCATCTAGGCAGATGCGTCACTTTGTAAACCCCTGCACCACATTATACCTGCGCCAGGTATAATGTATGCAGCGTGGGTGTTCCCCCGCAAAAGCCGTGTAGAAGTGGCGCATTGAAATCTATGAGAACTCAGTGCGCCACTTCTAGGACGCCATTGCGTCAATATCTTACACCTGCCTCACAGCAGGCTTAAGACTGATGCAGGCCCTTTCACATGGGGCTTGCCCCATGTGAAAGGACACATTGCTGGAGTTGCATCTATTTTCAGACACACCCCAGCAATGCATCACTTTTGCGCCCACAGATACGTCAGAAATACTGACGTATCTGTAACTCCTTGCGACATGATGCGTCATACAGTAAATATGACGCATCCATCATGTTGCAAGGAGGGCGCACTAAGAAGTGACGCATCCCTGTTTTCACACAGCGATGCATCACTTCTCATAAATAAGGCCCTAAATGTGTTTACATCTAATATTCAGGGATAGTTATGTGTGTTTTCAATATTGTAACACAGCAGCAGCTCACCAATAATACTGCAAATAATCTCTGTGACGCCCTCCCATTTCTTATATGTTAAACCTTGTTTTGATCTAAAAGAAACTTTTTTTATGTATATTGCATGAAACATAAACACAACATTTCTCTGCAAAATGGCTGTACTAGACTCTCACACATCAGGTACATAAAAAATAAATTAAAGGAAAACAGTATTTAAAACAATCTGTTTAAGAAATATTCAAGGTCATTAGGGCAAAACTCTGGAGAACGGAGCTGTCTCAGTCAGGGGGCCCCCTGAAAGGCTGGGGCCCTGGGCCAGAGCCCACTTTGCCCATGCATTAAAACGTCTCTGCGCGAAACACTCACCTCACTCTGGTCTGGGGTCTTGCGCTGTGTTGAGACCGGCAAAAGAGGCGAAGAGGAGAACAGCCCACTGGGAACTGAGTTTTATTAGACCTTAGCCCCAATTCTTACCCTACACTTACTGGAGGTATGCTTGGAGGACAGGGGTCCAGGTTGCTTCTGCCGACAATGCGTGAGAGTTGCATCTCTGTGCTGCTGAAGCTTGGCTTGGATCCATCTGCCGATAGACTGTTTACAGTGATTAATACTAAAGTATTCTGCAAAGCTCTTGCCCTTCATTTGAGACCGATGATTAGATGCTTAATCCATGATTACCAATGTAGTTTCATTCTCGGTTGTAGTACTTCCATGAATTTGCGGCACCTAATGCACATCTTACATGAGTTGGAAGGTAGAGAGGAGGAATTAGCTGTGGTATCCATCGAAATAGCCAAAGCTTTTGACACAGTAAAACGGAATTACCCTATGCAGGTTTTGGAGTCGATGGGGTTTGGCGATCACTTTCGCACTTGGGTACGCCTCCGGTATACAGGACCCAGGGCCAGAGTACAGGTGTGTAGGCTATGCTCTGTGTCCTGGGAGGTTGGCAGAGGCACGCACCAGGGTTGTCCATTGTCACCCCTCCTCTCTGTGATCGTACTGGAGCCTCTTGCCGTCCAGATCTGCCAGAACATGGCTGAGTGCGGGATTAAAGAAGGGGACGTCACTCACTTGGTGTCCCTATATGCTGACAATTCACTCTTTTATCTTTCGCCCTTTCGGCAATCCCTTCTAATCCTGTTGTCGCACTTGGCCTCATTCGCGGAATTGTCATGTCTTGAACGAAATTATAGGAAATCTCTAGTGTTTCCTCTGGGATCTCTTGCCACTCGCAACTCGAGTGCCCTGCTGCTTGTGCCCCTTCACTGGGTGACAGATAACTTCCAGTACCTGGGAATTATGGTTGCCCATACACCGTAGAAGCATATGCAACATAATGTAGCAAGGGTCACGGAGGGCCTTCGCTCATCTGTGCAGTTTTGGAACTCCCTTCCGCTCTCTCTCATGGGTAGTGTGGTCGTTGCAAAGATGGTGTTCTTACCACATTGCCTATGTGTTAACCAGCATTCGTTCGACATTCTACCATGTGCAGTGTTCCGAAGGTTGCATTCCCTTCTAACTTCACTGATTTGGGCTGGGTACGGAGCAGGGTGGTCAGGATTCATATATTTTCAACCATTGGAAGAGGGGGGGATTAACTGTAGGCAACTTAAAGCAATATTACTTGACCTCCCAAATTCAGCATGCAGCGCATTGGTTAGTGGAGGAGGGAACTTGGTAGAAATCATTCTTAAGGGACACAGGTAGGCGCTCTTCCCTCGCTCAACTCCTGATGTCGGGGGTCGGGATGTAACCTTGGTACCGTATCTTGTCAGGCCCACAGCCGCCCTGTGGGAGCGAACAGTTAAGGTGGTTTTGGGCAGGCCCCCCTTTGGTAGGGAATTTATCTTTTGCGGCCTCCTGGCTTTTGGAACGCTGACGGATTCTGTGGACTTTTAGGCCTGGAGGGTTTGAGGCTGCAGGACGTTGGGGGACTTGTTCCCAAACAAAGAATTTATCACTTTTGAGGTGGCACAGGAGAGCTTCCATATAGGCCCGGGCCAATTGATGCAGAATGCCAGTATTGCAGCCATAGTTGAGATATATGGCCTACATTTCTAACGGCCCCGGTTACTTCACTTATCTTTTGAGGCCTTTTGGAGTTGGACTGGGGCTGCCAACTGGTCTCCCTCTTATACAAAGCCATGACAGCAGATCGCAGGCAGGTACCATTCTCTGCATGGGAGGCCTGGGTGGGTGACCTGGGGGTGGAGCTCGGGGATGCCCAGTGGGGGAGAGTGTCTGCCTTGGTGAAGACTGTGTCAAGCACTGCACGATTTAAATTTATACACCTCCACTTTCTGCAAAGCACGTATGTCACACCTTCCCTTCTACATAAAATAAACCCTAGTAAGTCAACCTCTAGCGCCAGGTGCAGGGCACCCGTGGCCTCATTTTTGCATCTAGCCTGGGATTGCCCTGAGGTGAATGAATATTGGTTGAGAGTTTTGACCCGGGTGAGGACTGCGGTACGGAATTCTGTTAACATGGACCCTACTGTATGTCTGTTGGGAGACATCTGTAGGCAGAGAGATGTGAAAATGGCTTTTAAATTCCTGCACCTGATTTTATTACTGGCTAAGCACCAGGTGACGATGTCTGAGTGTGGAGCGGTGGGTGGGAAATGTGGCAGAGTGGGCCTTAGCTGAGGAAATCCGTCTGAAGTGGTGCAGGGGCAATAAGGCAGAGGAAGACCATTGGGGTGTTGGTGGGACTCCTGGCCAAATGTATGGACCTAGAGTGTACTGACTTGATCAACTGTCATGATCCTTGTAGAAAGTTTTGGGGGCATACTTGGTTACTTGTCAGGATAATTATGCAAGTGGGCGTGTTGGACATGTCATTATTGTGATGAAGTAATGATTCTACTGTATGAACCTACCTTATCTGCGACATGGTTTTCAATGGCATTTGTTTATGTAAAGGTGGGTTCTTTTTTGCACCATTGAAAACAATAAAATATGTCTTTAAAAAGAATGTTTCCTCAAGAATTTGATAGAAAGGGGCATGCGACATGGGCGCTGTAAGAAACTGGAGTGAACTGAACTAATGTCTCTAAATAAATCTGTATTTAATCCTCTGAAGCCTGGCACAAAGTAGTTAGGCTTAACTTTGAGACGATGTATAAAGTATTTACACAGTACTCAAATTAGTCAAGTGAAAACACAGCATATATGTTATAGCCATTTGTATGCCTGAAATCTCGTTTGGAAACCCATTTAAAGATTGCACCCGTTTTAGCAAACATTTCGGTGGACATGTTTTCTTGGTTTACTCTGGATAACTTTTTTTAATCATTATTATTTCACTGAGTGTATTTCGCACACAAATGTTCAGTCATTATTTAATTTCGGGTCAGTTTCTTTTAACACACTTCTTTTTAACACACTGATTTCACTGGTGGGGATTTTTGTTACTTGTAATCCAGCTACGCGTGTTCAAACACATTTAAAAATCGGAGATCTTAAGCACCATAGTGCCAATATCAGCAACATACCCCTCCTGCAAACACAGCAATCCCATAATAAAGAACACACAAGACACATTGTTGGAGAAAACATTGCTGCAGGTTTATTTGCATAATAAATATGCCAACATGGTGGGTCAATTTACGGGCGATCCAAAGGCAGGCAGCAGTGACACCCCTAAGCTGCCCTGCCCACCTGAAGAGCCAAATTGCACCGTGGCCCTAACCAATTGGTGCTCACCATTTTGATGGATTACCCCTTAAATCATGTGGACCACCAGTCCACCCATTTACTCACGCCCCTTGAGGGGGCGGTGTGTATCCAGGCAAGCACCCTGTTGGTCAGGTTTACAACCGCCCGCAGGACTAACGGGGTGCCATCGTTCCTCCAGGGTCCTGCCGTAATGACTTCCTGAGGTTGTTTGGCATTGGCACCTTTGTTGTGCTCCTGAAGAGGGTACCCATATGTACCATTCAGCCTCTGGATCGCCCTGTAACTCCGCCATGGCCCCTAGTGTGGCACTCGTCACACCCAGGGCCCCCCACCAAGGCAGGCATTCGTACTTAGCATTCTTACTTACACCTGGCTGATTCTAAGGCATCTCCCAGGTCCATCAGAAAGAGATCCATGCCCACTCTAGACTAATGAACCCCGTCCACATCAAAACATCCCGTGGACTTGGCATGCAAGAGACCGTGTCTGATAAGGAAACAAGCCCTTCTTATTTTATTTGATTCTGCATTCAAGTTAAATTAAGCCCTCCTGCTTGATGGGCTTGTGCATGGCTTATTTACCCCATCGAAGGCAAGTCTGCTGGCCTCCCTTAAATTGGGGACTACTGTTCTGTTACAACCATGGATCTATTTACACCTCCATAGGCTTGTTCGATGGCCTACCCGGAATTGAAACAACTGCTCTCTACTTTGAACGCAGTTCAGTGTGAAAAACCCTATGGTGCACTGTGCCAAAACGGGCCTACTTGTTAGGTATTGCCGGGTTGTGCATTACCCAACACCGCCCAGTCACTGATTTCAGGATACGCTGGAAAACATATTGGAGTTCGCCTCCCTGGCCCACAGTGTATTTGTTAACAAGTTATTGTTTGTGTCCAACACTATCTCATTCTCTCTGCCAGCTGGCCTCCGCCTGTATGGGAGTACCACACCAGCCAGAATTCTTACCCAAATGGGAATGCAAAACTACTGCCCTTCATAACCCTGGTTCTGTCTGATTTAATCCATTGTGCACTGCGTGCAATATAGTGCCTAACATTCAGGGTTGACTAGGCCCTTGTTTACCCCCGTACTTGATTCTTCCTAAAATTGGGGGTTCACCCTGATAACTGTATACTGCACCAGCAGTGGAAATTTACTCGCTCCTTCCAACTTGAATTTTCTTAATAATGGACATGCCAAATATTCTTAATACATTGTAGCCTTTTTGTGCTTTAACACCTTGTTTCCCCAACTTTTTGGACAGCAGCACACTTGTTAGATGACCGCTTCCACAACCAGCCTAGCTACTATGGCTATCAGGGCGGGGTAATTATCGCTTAACTGAAGCAACCTGTAACATGCCCTCGGATCCAGAGTGCACATACTTTGCCGAGTTTAACCCAACGTTTGCACAGGCCTTTTCATTTGCTAACCCATGGCGAACACATTAATGGAGTCAAATCTGGTATGAGGGAATGTATGTATTGTGCCCACTATAGCAGTCCCCGCACCCTATCTTGGAGCGACAACTTACGCAGCCCACCAGGCTTGCTTAACTGCAGTCCGATCACAGATGCACACTACCTGCTAACCAGCTGTGACCCTTGGTGCCTAATCCCGCTATGGACCTGGTTCACTTAGTTTTCTCCCGGAATTGATTGCCCCCCACAGAATCAAAGCTGGGATCGGCTTACCTTCTAGTCACCTTGTAATTCATGTTGGAACATTTTTACCCCGCATAGCCATAGGGTCTTGCGTATTATTGATCAAATGATAATGTCCGAATCCAATGATAATTTCGGAATCCAAGTTTCCCAGTTTCATGTTTTGCCGCAGCCCACCTTTTTGTGGGTCCGCTGGGACAGCTCTGCCTCCCTGCAAGTAACTTCGTTACTTAATGCAGCTCCCTTAATGCACTTGCCTGTCACCCAAAGACACCTGGCAACAACATGACGCCCTGCAGCTTGGTAAGAGGATTTTTGAGCCAAACTTACCCCAGTCCGTGTTTTCAGCATTTATCCTTTATAGAGGCTCCAGTTCGTGTGAAGTGTGTGCCAATGTCCTGGCTAGGCATACCCAATGGCCTGTTCCACTTTGGTGACTGTCCTACTATGATGTGTAAAGGCTCAACTATCCAATGAACTTAGACCCATGTGACATTAAGCAAGGGAGTCATCGTGTACTTGCCATGTATCTCTCCTTTCTTACAGGAAATTTGCTTGTTCAGTTTAATCTGTGGTATTTGCCCCCAGACTTCCCAGGCTGCTAACTGCTAGCAATGTGAGCAGTTGCTGACATTAATGGGGGAATCTCCCGTTTGCAACTTAAAATATTTACAGCCAAATTTTACACCGCCCACCTTAATGTGCTACTTTGTAAGCGATTATTTACCTAACCTATATCTCTTCCCCTTGCAAGGATCCCACAAACCGCTTTGCTCCAGAGAACCTTAATAAGCACAAAATTTACCATGGACATACCTATAAATGTCTCGGAGGTGGGGCGGCCAAAGAACACAAGACACAGGCAGTGTGCAAAATGAGAATGGTTCTACACAGCCATAAGACCGGCGATACCTACGTATCAATAAACGTACAATAAACCCACAGATACACCTTTGAGGTATGCTAACCTGCCCCAAAGACTGCTTCACCCCTGCTCTGAACTTGGAACATATTGAATGGAAGTACAACCCCTCAGCCTCTGAAACTCTCAATGATATCAGCTGGCTGAAGCTGCGACTAACTGCATTACATTTGTTTGCCCAGGCCTGTTGAAAGTAAATATTATTCCATTATTCGGAGTCTGGGTGACCTTGAGGTGGGTGGGGGGGGACTAATACCTGACTTCGAAGAACCAGGCTATTGTTTTAACCAATTTTATGGGACACCTGCTGCAGAAAATGGCCCCTCAGATCTCTGATTCTAGCCAACTGGAGCAGAAACTTGTGGCATTTGCCTAGGAAACCTCCAGAGTTAAAGCATGAAGCCAAATGGCGCCTTTACGGGAATCTGGAAGAGTAGGAAAATGGAGGACCCATGTGCCTCTCTATGCCCATAGGGACTTTTGCATTCTAGGCCACGTGATACATCCTGTTGTGGAGCCCCCAAAAGAATGGCCAGCTGTAGCTCGATAGGTAGGTGAAAGTGTATCCCAGGCCTGCTGCCTGGAAATTGGGTGAATGTGCTGCAGTCAGGTGCTTAATGAAAGATGCCCTCACCCATACTTCTGGGACTTGAACCCTTGACTTGGGCAGGGCCCCTGACACCAGATGCGAAAGACCTTGCCTCAGAGCTGTAGGTCATGGATGCAGCCCAGTTACTACCTGTGCTAGAGGCGGACTGGTGGGTTGCTGTGGACCTGCTGCCAACTAATCACCCACGCTCCCTCTGGGTTTCTAAGCACCAGTTTCACACGCCGAAAGGTTCAGCTCCACTTTTCCCATCCTCTGCAGTCCTTTTGCCTATGCGAGAAAAGGAGTTGTTAGCTTCTGCGCTCCTTAATATCACTCCACCATGGTGTACTTGGAAATCAAGTAGAGGTCTGGAACCAGTCCTTCTACCTGTCCTGATCACAAAACCTGACCCAGACTTCGAGAACTCTAAGCCTTTTGCGCCGGGCACACCTGGCCACAGTGATGTTGCTCTGTGATCTACCTTGAGGAACAAGTCCGTCCAGCTATTTTATTAAAGAGGTTGCCATAGGCGAGCGGAACCACAAACGTGCGAGCTTGCAACAAACTAGAAAGGCATGTCAACAAACTGACCATCTCCAGCACCCGAGAGTCACACAACCACTCATTGGCCTGATTACTCAACCCGGTTCAGTTTATGGTAAAACCAAACGCAGGGTAGCATGCAAGGCTAAGCCCGCGAAGAAATCACCTGCCCCTGCGAGCAGGCGAAGAATCCTTTGCTCCCCGAGCCATCCAAACGGTCAATGCTACATAATAGCTATTGGGTACTCAACCCCCACCCAACTTAGACAAGCTGGACCTAAACAAATTACAGGTCGAAGAATAATTGTCAGGGGGCATATCTGAATTAGACAAATCATCTTTTCAATTGAACAAAGTATTGATTTAACCAAGCTTGTTCGTCTATTGTACAAATCGTCCCCATTTGACTGGCATAAAGTAGACTTTAAGGAATATTTAGCATGTACCCTTTTTAATTGTGCCAGCCCCACATTCAAACGTACTTTGTCGTGTCACCAGATGGCCTGATGATTCTGGCCCGAATAATTGGGCTCTCTCTTCGACATTAGATTAAAACATTTTAGCCTACAAGCTTTGTTTGGCCTAGACTAGAACGCATAGTTCTGCCTCATCTGCCCTTGCAACCATATATTTGCTCAACACGTAACCTTACACCTACAGCAATTCAGGACTATTGACTTAGTCAATGATTGTTAGTTGCATAAGGTACATAAGCAACAACTTATGGCTTAGCTGTGAGAATATTGTCCAGTTATACCCTACAAAATTATACCTTACACCTACCCGCCAGTACTATTGGCTTTGTCAATGCCTGTTAGTTGCATAAGATAACTAAGCCCCAATTATGGCTTTGTTGCATTGCTCACTTGCATCACCATTTAAAGACATCCACCCTGTGTGCTCCCATGTCTCATAGGCACCATCCGCAAAGAAGCGTGTACACTCCACGCCAGTGGAAATCATATGAAAGGATCAATCTTGGCAAATAAATATAATTATTCAACAAAGGGAGGGACCAGGGGCGTATTTAACGAGGTCCAGCGTACGTGCCCCGCAAGGACTGGTAAGCAAAAAAGGGTACGAAGTTCCTCTAGATGATTAGAAAAGCGGGTGGAGGACTGAGTAGTAGTGTGTCAGGAGAGACCACTACGTGTATGCCATGAAAAGAAAAAGGGGGGGGCGGGAGGAATTCCCTTTTTGGAACTAGGGCTCTCACACACCCAGCAAGCTAGGTGTCATGCTTCATCATATGAGCCTGCCCCTCGTCAGGTCGGTGCTGCAATACCTGACGGGCACCCAATCCGGGGCTCTTTGTCGGGGATCTTTTATTCCTACCGGTAGGTGCAGTGGGGGTGAGGGGCCTAGTGTGTAGATGTGAGGTGTAGTAAAAATAAAATAGGTCAGTTAATCCTAAAAACCTTTATTGGGAAGGTAAACTGCCTAGTGTAAAAGAGTGAGAGGGGTACAGGACTAGTGCTAGTGCATCTAGTGGTAAATGCCCGGCTCTCAAGTGATCGACATGTTTCGTGCCATTATAGTCCTATAGATCAGGGCACTTCCTCAGGATCTAATAAAACGCTATCTACACTACAAAGGTAAGTGAAATTCTACATACCCAAAACACAGGTAGTTGACCTGGTCTGTAAGTAAAGTGTACTTGCAACAGTGAGTCAGCGGTATAAGAGGACACCAATTGGGTCCGGCGAATTAACGCTCCTTGCGTTATGACCTACCCTGCCGCCGACACTGGGATGGTTTTTCTTTTCATGGCATACACGTAGTGGTCTCTCCTGACACACTACTACTCAGTCCTCCACCCGCTTTTCTAATCATCTAGAGGAACTTCGTACCCTTTTTTGCTTACCAAATAAATATCATTAACATCTTCTCAAATACTCCAAATTTCTAATATCCAACTTTCCACGTTTGATTGAATGCATTTGGAGCTATATAAACTCAACGCGTTTTGGTGGAACCCTCTTAAGGACAGAACTCATAGGCCATTGTTTCTCAAAAAATTAAAAAATAAAATTCAAATTTGTCTAAATTTCATCATTGGACTCAACAGCCCTTGCACTGCTGTTCTGGTGTTCAACTCATGATCTGAGCTCTCACCTCACCTCCGGAAGTCCAGCCTCAACCCGTCCCCCTGCCTGACTGCTTGTCCTGCCATACCCGGGCCGTGCTAGTCAAGTGTCACCTCTAGACCCCTCACCTACCCTGTTAATCGCCCCTTCTACGGAAACAAATTATTGATTAAAAACGAGCATGTTCATCTATTGTGCAGATCCTCCTCATTTGACTGGCCAAAACAAATAAGCTGGAATCTTTGCTTAGCCTAGTCCTGCCTCTTCAGTCATTGCATCCAGCTATATAATCTACATGTAGCATTACACCTACAGCAAGCCAGGACTATTGACTTTGCCACTATTAGATAGTTGCACGAGGTAAATAAGCAACTACTATAGCTTCGATGTAAATTACTGAAAATGCTTCAATTCTGGCTCATAAGCCAATGATGGGGCTGTCAAAGATCTATAATGAGTCACTTTGAAGTTACATCACAGTCCCAAAATTCCAAAAACTACAACTTTCTCGCAGTGTTAATCCAGTCTGCGCACCCTGATGCCAAACCGGCCCTTTTTGGCATAGGCAGGAAAATGGCATCTTTCTAAAAGTGTAAATTTCAAAATAGTACTATAAAATCTGACTTGACTAGTAGGTTGGATTTTAAATTACTAATAAAACGAGTCCTTGAATTAGGGCCAAGTACCATTTCTGAGACACAAGGGACAGAATCTCATTGACAACGCCGGTGGGCCTTTCTGGCAACAGAAGTCTATGGCTTGCAGACTTGTGAATGGTGGATACTTTTGGGGGGGGCGAATGGCAGTTTAAAACTGCCCACACAGGCTGCATTGACAGACCCGTGACATGTTTTACAGTGCTACTTTAGTGAATGGCACAATGATTGCCACTAGTAGCATTTAATTTACAAGCCTGGGTGCATGTAGTACCACATACTAGGGACTTGTAAGTAAATTAAATGTGCAAATTTGGGAAATTGCCAATTTTACCAGGTTTAAAAGGGAGAGCACTAGAAGGTGCAAAGTTGAATGGCAACAAAAATGGGTTCAGCAAAAGAAGGCAGAAATCTGGGTGAGTACAATGCAGAAGATAGTAATATCCAACAGTTGGCCATTGCGGTCCCAATTTTTTGTGCTTAACCTAGAACCGTTGCCACAGAGAGTTCATTGAACAGTGGCTATGATGGGAGTCAAACTAGTAAGAGATGAGTTTAAACTATCCGTTTTTGCATATGACCTCTTGGTGCAGTTGTGTGACCCTATCAGACCAGAATTTTTGCAAGGTCTAGGATTTAAGACTCAAATGCATAAATAGAGGGTCTGAACATCAATGTCCCTGTAGTAGATATATGTACTGGCTTAAAACCAGCTCACCTCTCAATGTGAGCAATTCGTCTATCAAATACATCTGTTGGTTCACATTACAGCTAAGATTCCGGAAATCTTTTAGGATAATTTCCCAGGGCTAGCAGGTGGCCAAAGGAGGGGATCTGCAGGTAGCACACGCAACCATCACATCTAGGTTGCATAGCACCCACTATAATGATGATACTCCTGAATGTGCTTTTCCACTTTCTGGCAACCTCCATATTGGTACAGTAATTGCTATTATCTCATCTTCAACGCATGTGCACAGATTTTTTAGAGGGTGGTAAACGGTGGAGGTTTGCAGTAATGATAACTGCATGTTTCAGGCCAGTCGGAGAGGGGGATTAGTGGTACAGAATTTTACAGCATTCTGTGGCACTTCACACCATAGATATTTCCATAACATAATCCAAAGCGGACACAGAGCGTCATTGATGCTTTATTGATCATATGCAAGCAGGGAGACCCTTGTCGGAAGTCTGATGGTTGGCAGTGTAGGACCGTTCAGATATATATATATAATATATTGAAGTATTTATAGAGCGCTGACTGCCACTCCGAAAGGAGCATCCTGGCGCTAGATTGGAGGTGAGAGGGAGCTCCGGCGACCTTAGATGAGAGAGAGACAGAATTCACCAGTGGCTCCGAAGATCCAAGTTTTCAAAGCTTTCCTGTATAGAGTTTGTTTGTAACTCCCTCAGATGCATTGGCAATAGGTTCCAAGCTTTGGTACCCAGGACGGCCAATGTTTTCCCTCCCATTGTTTTGCACCTAAATCTGGGGGGTTTGAGAAGGTTGGCTGATGAGGACCTGAGAGTTCTGGTTGTAATGTAGGGGGTGAACCTTTATGAGAGGTACTTTGGTCCTTGTTTAAGTGAGGCTCTGAAGGTGATCAACAGAATTTTAAAGAGTATTCTTTTTCTTTGAAAAATTTTCAAGGATTTTATGATGCTGAAGCAGGTCCCTGCTACAGTCGTTGTGTGTGGCTGGAAGGTGAGCCCAGAGTCAAACTGTACTCCTAAGTTTCTGTCTACCTGTACTGTATTGGGCGGAGGTGTTGTACCTTCAGGCCACCACTCCCCAGGCACAAACGAGACCTCTTTTCCTATTGGTAGGATCTCGGTTTTATCGGTGTTGCACCTGAGGTGATTGTTCTTCATCCACTGGATGACCTCGGTTAGACATTTTTTGAAGTTAACTTCGGCGTCCGTGGAATCTTTGTCTAACGATAGGATCATTTTGGTGTCATCTGCATAGGATGTAACTTCGATCCCAAATGATGCAATCAGGGAGATGAGTGGGGTCATGTAAATGTTAAACAGCAACAGGCTTAACGATGAACCCTGTGGCACTCCTGTTGTGATAGTGCGTTCGACCGAAAGGAAAGTTCCAAGGGACACAGCTTGTCTGCGATTGGAAAGAAAGGATTTTAGCCAGTCCAGTGCGGTATTAGAAATACTGATGGCTTTGAGTCTTGCCAGGAGGATACTATGAGAAATAGTATCAAATGCGGCCGACAGATCGAGTAAAATCAGCACAGCCTTCCTTCCTCTGTCAGCTATAATTTTTAGATATATATATGTGTGTGTGTGTGTGTCAAGCTCTGAGTGATGAATTCAATGATTAGAGAAGCAGCAACTCGCCCTTTGACCCAGTTTGAGAAATTGCCTTGAATACAACACACTTAATTTCTATAATATATACATTACTTTTAGAACAGGAGATTTGATCTAATAGGAAGTTCCAGGAGAGGTGGCAGGAAGAGTTGGGACAGTCTTTCATTGTAGGTACCCTATCACATATTGCATAGGAATGCACGCGCATACTAGATTACTGGAAGGAGGATCTACGCAAAACACAGAAAATCATAAGCTTCAAAGTCCCTGTGAATCTCACTAATATTATAGTGGGTTGGGTGATGGATGTCCATTTTATAGGTAGAAAAAATATATAACTCTCAACTAAACAAAATGCTAGCCAAAGGGGGCAGCCAACGGATTCTGCATATCCAAGACTGGCACTTTAAATTGCAATAAATTTTAGGGATGGTAAAGGTAACTTACTCGATACAGGGGGTTCGATGTTTCTTCTCTAGGATCTGGTGACAATACTTAATTACTATGCAAAAAAGTTATAGAGTTCTTTGAAGGAGTGGGATCTCCAATGCTTATAATGACCTCGAACATCTCCCGAAGACTGGATGGGTTAGTAACTGGATAGAGAAACAGACTTTTGAGGCATAGGGGAGGGAAGTCATTGTCGGGGGCTGGAGGGAAGGGATTTATTTAGGCAGATTGCCTGCTATATTTAATGTAAAACTAATAAAAAATTAATTGAACCGAAAATTATGTAACAAATCCTTAATTCACCCAGGTACATGCTCATTTGCCAAAAGTGACGGATGCAGCTGATCTTCCATGTCACTTAAAGCATAACCCGACTCTGTCACAAAACCACCCACTCTCATTTTGCCGAAAGCCCCAGCTGCCCACTCCAGACTATGCTAGTGTTAAGGCACATTGACCGCACCCCCTTCCTTAAATCATCTTTTTTTATACGTCTCTTCATTGATACACAGAAAGATGCACAAGGTCGTCATCAACCAGTTGTATAATGATCATGTCATAGTTTTTGGTTTTCTTCATTTCACACCTAGTGTGCCTCCGCTACCCTCATGCTGTCCCTCCCCTGCCAAGGTATTTGTGTGTAAATCTAGTTCAGCGAGGCCTCCCACACTGCCCTTTGTCAGAGTGCCTCTCAATACATGAAATGCTGAAATGGATAAATATCCAGATCAATGTTCTTTCTCTCTGGGTTGCTCTGTCTTTTAACTGCTTAGTTCAGTTCAGCACAAAGACCCACAATATCTGAACGACCAATTTTCCCCAAGCCCTCGTTAATGAGAGAAAGGAAAGTCTTGTTACCTACACAGGAGTTAACATTCTTGGCTGAGCCCTGCACTGCAAGACCATGAACAGCACCACCATCAAGTGAAAAAATGAATTGCATCCTCCGTGCTCATTGAGGATTGGTGAATCAGTTCACCAAAATGAGAAAAGACAGCTACAGCCCATTACAGCATCCATTTGGCAGTGCAGAATTAAAACATATTTTCCTGTGTTCTGAGTTTACCATAATGGATCTGAGAGGTGGTCCAGAGTTATGATAAAAGGTATAGCCGTTCTTATTGGCCAACCAAAAGCCATTCAGAAAGATCTATCAACAGCTACCAGATCAGGATGCATGAAAGGTGGCTAATCAGGCTGAAACATCCCTGATTTAAGCTATTCTGATTCTACCAGATCAGGAAGCATGAAAGGTGGCTAATCATGCTGAAACATCCCTGAGTTTAAGCTATTCTGATTGACTTCATTTTGATCAGTCCGAATCGGTTCCAGTAGTTAAGCCTACATGAATGACTGGGCCTCCTCCAGATGCACACTTCAACTTCTTTGAGGTTCAGGAAGGTGTTCGTTGTTCTGCATGGGGGTGGGGTGGTGGGGTGCGCGGGGTACTTACTACAGATTGATCTGTGCCCCACAGAGGACTACTGCCATTTTGTGTGCCTACCGACACTTCCACAGACACAGATAGTTTTAAGTCACCCCAAGTTTCATGATTTCTGCCAGTCCATCATGCACCACCCCCTGTTAGTACAAGCTCATATCTTCTGCGACGTATCCAGATTTTTTTTTTATTATAAATATTTTTATTTATACATTTTTAGAAAAACATAGATTTGCAGTACCAACAAGAGACATTGTGGAGTAACCAGCACACAACGTCGATTCGTGAGTCTCACAGTTACAGCTTAATGTTTTCAGAGCCCATAGCAGACAGATCTAGTTTGTTGTGTATATCCTCGTCAGAGGTTCAGGTGCGTAAGTGTACTCTTTTCCTTATTGTTACTCTGTTGATGACGGTTGAGGTTCACCTGACTTCTCCCCCATTTCTAATCCGTAGTATCGTAGCCAAGGGTCCCAAATCTTTGAGAACTTCTTCGGGCACCCCCTAGCTTTATATGTCACCTTTTCAGCCCCCATATAAAGGTCCATCCCGGTTCTCCATTTGGCCACTGTTGGGGGTGTTTGGGGCCCCCCAGTATTTTGCTATGTCTCTTTTGACCACCACTAGTCCTAGGTTACATAACTTAAGGGTATGTCTGGGTACGTCCACATTTGAAGATATACCTAATAGGGCGTATTTGGCATCTCTTGGCCTAGTATGATTGTATATGGGAACATTCCCACAGGGTATGGATGTATGTCCCTATTTCCCTTCCACATCTCAGACACCCCGGGGATTCCGCCCTTCCAGTTTTGTGGAGGCGATATCTATCGAAGTAGACCCTGTGGAGAATTTTAAATTGTTTCAGCCTTAGTCTTAATTTAATAGCCACCTCTCTTGGATTCCACATCTTCCAGTTCTCCCAAGGGGTTTTCCCATTTTGCCCTAAGGCCTTTTAAATGATCTGGGATATTGTTCATTAGAGTTTTAATGTCCACGAGATAGCTTTTCCGATATTTCTCCCATTAAGAGTCTCCCCTCTAGTGGTGCATATTCGGGTATGTTGGTTCTGTCGACCCCCTCGGCCTTCCACCCATGTTGTAATTGCATATATTTGTATCTTTGATTGTCGCATAGCTGGTATTCCCATTGTAGGGCGCTAAAGGTCATCAGAGACCCTTCTTCTAGATGGTCTCCCAGTCTGGATATTCCAATTGTATCCCATAGCTTAAATCCCTTTAGTTTTCTTTGCTCAGGGAGACGTGTGCCTTCCCAGATGGGGGTTTCCTGTGTAAGTGTCTTATCCCATTTCTTTTGTCTCTTTACCCATTTCCATGCCTCTATCGATCTCTGGGTGGCCGGTAAGAGTTGTCCAAGTCCCTTGCCCCCATATATGTAATAAAGGTAGGAGTGGGATTTAAATCGACTCCTTTCTAGTGCGTACGCCGGGTGGTCCCCCCATTCATTGACAGCTATCAAGTGGGCCGCACGGTAGTAAGATCGTATGTCTGGGAGAGCTATCCCGCCATTGTATTGGTTGCGCTGGAGTGTCTGGAGTCATAGTAGTGCGCGCACCTCCGTGTCTATGGTCTTGAAATTTCCCTCCGGTATCTTCTCATATGTGTTTTGGAGGACATATAGCAGTTTCGGGAGTGTAATCATTTTAAACATAGTCGCTCTACCTAGTAGTGTCAATGGCGGTCGTTGACCATCGTTTAACATCCCCATGGAGTTCTGCAGTTATCCTCCAAATATTGTGTGCAAGGCTCAGTGAGGCCTTGGTGGTTATGTAAATGCCTAAGTATTTAAATCCCTCCCGTTCTACCTGCAGGTGGCTGGGGAGTTCTTGTGTGTTTAAGGGTCCCCCTGTTAGGTAAAGACAGGATTTATCCCAGTTGATTTTGTACCCTTCGTGCCTTCCGTATTCTTCAAATACGTGTAGTATGGTTCGGAGTGTTGCAGTGGGATTGGTGACATATAGTAGGATTTCATCAGCATATAATGAAATCCGTTCGTCTCTACTTGTGTTGTTGTCTGCCATGAATCCACTAATACCTGGGTGGGCCCTAACTAGGCACACTAGCGGTTCTAATATTAATGCAAATATCAGGGGCGACAGCGGGCAGCCTTGTCTAGTGTCCCTTTCCACTGGAAACTCTGTCGACATTGCTCCATTAACCCACACCCTTGCCTGAGGTGCGGTGTATAGTAGCTCGACCCATGTCAAAAACCCTGGACCAAATCCAAACCTCTCATGAGCGGTCAGTGTATGGCGTCAAAGGCCTTCTTGGCATCTAGGGCAAGGAAAGGATGTGGGTCTGGTCTGTTCTGAGCCCTATCTAGCCAATTCGCTAGCCGACGCAGGTTAAACCTCGTTGATCTCCCCGGCATAAATCCTGAGTGATCTGCGTGAATGAGAGGTGATGACAGGTAGTAATCTTGTCGCTAAGATGGTGGCAAGTATTTTGGTTTCAGTGTTTAACAGTGATATCGGTCACGCTTTGCAGAGCGGATTACAGACCGTGAGGGGAACGGCCACTGTAAATTCTTTTTTGCCGTGAGGGGAACGGCTTTCCTTTTCTGGTTCTCCGCTTCTGCCACACAGCCGTGAGGGGAACGGCTCGAAGGAACCACAACTCCCGGCAGGCAAAAGCTGCACGCCTGCTCCTGCTACTACGCAAGCGCCAGGAGGTGCTTTTAGCCCAGCTGAGTCTCCCGCTGCGCGGGACGCTTTGCAGAGCGGATTACAGACCGTGAGGGGAACGGCCACTGTAAATTCTTTTTTGCCGTGAGGGGAACGGCTTTCCTTTTCTGGTTCTCCGCTTCTGCCACACAGCCGTGAGGGGAACGGCTCGAAGGAACCACAACTCCCGGCAGGCAAAAGCTGCACGCCTGCTCCTGCTACTACGCAAGCGCCAGGAGGTGCTTTTAGCCCAGCTGAGTCTCCCGCTGCGCGGGACGCGCGCGGGCCGCGCCCGGGCCAAGCCCGGGCCAAGGGCCAAGGGCGGGCCCGTCCTTGCCCGTCATAGCCTGGAAGAGGCTGGGCTGGGCCACCTCTCTTTCCCCTAGAGTAGCTCGTGAAAGTTCCCCTTAGAGCGTATAGGACGTCGATGAGCTTACCCCTCACCAGGTACAGACGAAGTCGTATGTTTAATTTTTATCCTTCTTAACTGGAACTATTGCATTTTAACTCTCTCCCCAAGTGGTGTTGCTTTTTCGGTCTATCAGGACTTAATAGTGTTGGACAGTTCTACTTTGCCTGGACATATTTTTTCTTGTACATTGTTGGCTTCTTTCTCTTTGTTGTATAAACCTATGATAGTTGTTAGGTTTTATTTTTCGCAGGTACAATAATAGTGCCGCATGTTGCTTGTTTACATTGCTTATTTTGCACAAATTGTGGGTTGCTTGAACTGCTGCTAGTTCTGTTTTTTCATAAGGACTGTATGTTTATTATACATATTGTATACACTGCTTATTTTGCACATTGAAATTTTATTGGTACAAGTCCTAATCTCTGCTTTTCCCCCGGAACTGTATTATTACACCTATTATAAATTAGCTTATTTTATTAGGTGTTCGAATGTGTTCTTAATAGTGTTTTAACCGGGTTTTTTACTTCTTGGCATTTTATGAACCTGTAGTCTTGCCAAGTCCTACTAAGCGCCAATCCTTTTGCTGCTTTGTCCTTTCCCTTGCCATACACCTTGTATTAGTCTTATCATTTTGGGAAATGAGCAAACGGAAAATGACCCCCGGTAAGAGTGTGATTGGGACCCTGGACGCATTTTTCTCAAGAGCTGAATCAGTTCTTATACATGAAATTCAGCTTACGGAAAGGAGATTATCATTAGAGCCCCTGTCTTTAGAAGATAGAACTCCTATTAAATTGGCAGCTCCCATAGTAGAAGGGATCAGGAATGCCGATCCTTCTCGGCATACTCTTCCCTTCTCTCCGGAACTAGCTCCAGTCTCGACGCAAATTTTACCTAGCCCTGGCATAGAGCTGATAACTACTTCCAGCCCAGTAAAAGCCAAGACAAGAGGCCAAAAGGCCAAATTAGGACAGCTTAATAGTAGTGACCCACAGGCAAGGAAAAGAAAAGGGAAGAATGGTGGGTCCTCGAAAAGTAGTAGATTAGCCCACAAGTTAGATAGCGGTATCGAGGCGTCTTCTTCTCCCTTAGCAACAAACAGTTCGAATGACTTACCTTTACTTATCCCTAATGCATGTACGTTGCCTGGGTCTTGTTCTATTAGAGATCATGAGGACCATTTTTGGGGGAAAATGGAAATGTTGTTGTCTTCTTCTCTTGATCCAATAAGGCAGAAAATTGGAGCTATCGAGGAAGTTTTATCCAAACTTAAGGGACAGACCGGTTGTAACTGTTTAACCTCGAAAGTTGAAAATTCTAACAGGATATGTGTTACACAGACTGCTAGGGATGCAGTAGTGGGAAATGCACTGCAGGGGGATGTTGAGGCGGTCATAGACCCAATGGAATCAAATAACGATAAAATTACCACTAGTAGTTGTGGTGGAGTGATTTCTAGTTATCCATCTAGGGTAGTGACGCCTAGATTGAAGGATATGACAGGGTTAGCACTCCAGGATTCTCAATCAACTTGTCTTCCTGTAATTAACCTCCCACCTGAATCTACCCCCTATGTTGTTGTTTTAGGGATGTTCCACCGCTTGAAATAGGGGCTACAGAGGATTTTAATCAACTAAAAAACAAATTAACACATTGGTTTGCCCAAAATACAGCTACTGGTCTGAGTATTGCTAACAACATCATTATGGCACGTAGGGTGAGTTGGGTGGGGCCATCTGCTAAAGTGGGTATTAAAGATTGTATTATTGTGAATTTCAATAACCCTAATCTAGTGGCTAGAATCCTCCATAAGGGCGCTAACCGCAATCCCCCTCAGGTGCTATCAGAACTTTCCCCTTGGGTTTTTTATAAGCCCAGGGTTTCCACATGTCCTATTGACTATAATGTAAGGACAAATACTGGACCAGGAAGGTTGCATAGTTCCGTACCAGCCGCACAGACAGTAGTTAGAATGCATCAACCACTCTTCCCGCAGGTTCAGCCGGCCACTACTCCTTCTTTGGAAGTACAAAACAGATTTTCTGCATTAAGTGGATTAGAAGATTGCGACTGACTATTGCCAATAGTAATACAGGAGCCAGGGGTGGTCACAATGCAGTGCCCTCAGTTGATGCCGTGGGGAGGTCAAGTGTAGTGGCCTCTCGCAATTTTATTTCTTGGAATATTGCTGGGCTGGCAACTAAATTTCAAGATCCCTCTTTAGTCAATTTCTTAAAACAGTTTAAGATAATCTGTCTTCAAGAAACCTGGCTGGTTGAAAGTAATCTGTTTTTAGAAGGATACAAGGCTTATTTTGTCCCCGCTACCCCGTCTTCCAGTGGGAGAGCTAAAGGGGGCTTAGTCACATATGTATCTGTGGCCTTAGACAGCCAGATCCAGGTTGTTCCCATTCGGTGTGGAGGGATATTGGTGCTACTTTTTAACACTAGAGGCACCAGATGGGGACTGGTTAATTTTTATAACGCAGTATCCAGTCCCGTACGTGATTGTAATATAACTGCCTTATGCTCCTTTTTTAGACGTCCTAACAGATTCCCAGTTTCTGATTTTTTGGTCTCTGGGGATTTTAATGCTCACCCATGTGGTAACCCTGCGGTGTCCTGTTTATCTGAACTGGGATGCCCGCGAAGGAGTGGTTTCCATTTTGATCACCACACACAAGGGGAATTGATTAACAATATGATCCAGGAGTTCAACATGGTGTGTCTGATGGCTCTCGTGGCCCCAAACATTAAATTTTTAACTCCAACATACAAAGGGGTTAGGACAGGATCTTTTATTGACTACATATTAATTTCCTCCCCCTTGCAGTTGTGGATCACAGGTTTCTCTATTGATGAGAGTATTTTTAGCGATCATAACCCGCTTTGTGCCTATATAGCCGGACCACTCATTAGTCATATCGAAGGAGTAGCCACAAGGGGCGTTATGACTCTGACTGACAATAAACGCAGATTGAAATGGACACAGATTGACCCAAAGTTGTTTTATGACAAGGTTAATAGGTTATGTGCCCCTGAACTTTTAACATGTCAAAATTCTTGTTCGTCCCCAGATTATCTGTTGGCAGCTTTTGTGACCTTAGTAGGGAAGATGGGAGACCTTTTAAGTGCGCCGACCGTGAGGGCTAGAAATCTTGGGCCTAAATGGTTTGACTCTGATTGTACTCGAGCAGCTGGTAAATTGAAGGCAGCTCTTGCATCTATACCTAGAATACAATCAGTGGTCTGTAACTATCGTAGAGAATATAAGGCCGCTTTAGCGGGGCGCAAGACAAAATTAAAAGATGAAGCCTGGCGGGATCTTATCGAGGCAAGTGTATTGAAAAATAGTTCCAAATTTTGGCAAGTGGTGAATCGCCCAGCCATTGGTAGGGATAGGGACCCCGTTCTAGGAGCCTTTATTACAGAAGAGGACTGGGTGTCCCATTTTAAAATTATTTTTGATTGTCCCCCTGATTGTTGTGGCCCAGAGATAATAGATTTAAATGCTCCAGCTTTATCTTTTAGTATTGATGAGGTTATTGCAGGGATTGAAGGGCTCTCTGCTAAAAGGCCCCTGGACCAGATGGGATTCCCCCAGATTTATTTAAATCTGACCCTTCTTTTGGGCTCCCATCTTGGTTAATGTTTTTAATGCTGCAGCAAAATTTGGATGCCCCTCTTCCTGGGCTATTTCCACTATAGTCCCCGTTTTTAAAAGGGTGACCGGGGTAGCCCCCATTGTTATAGACCCATCTCCCTTTTAGATTCAACAGTTAAGGTGGTGGGTCGGATATTATTACAGCGGCTGCAAACCTGGGCAGAGGAAACCGAAATATTGTCAGATGTCCAATATGGTTTTTGCCCCGGTCGATCCACAACTGCCCAGTGTTTAAATATTCTTATGATTTTCAGTAAATATACTATAGCACGCTCGGGGTCCATATTTTGTGCCTTTATGGATCTGTCATCAGCTTTTGATCGTGTCAACAGAACTAAACTGTGGCAGATCCTGAGGCTAACAGGTGTGGATCCTAGCCTAGTGAACTTCCTGGTGGATCTCCATAATTCTACCCAGGCAAATGTTAGGTTCGCCCAGGATTTGCGTGTTACTGAGAATTTTGATATTAAAAGGGGCGTCCGTCAAGGTTGCATTTTAGCCCCTTTTTTGTTTAATTATTATCTTAACGACTTGGAAAAGGAATTATTGGAAACCGGGGTTGATTACCCGTATGTTGGCCGTCGCGGCATCCCGATATTGCTTTATGCAGATGATGCCGTCCTTTTATCTAGAACAGAGGTTGGTTTACAATCTCTTTTAAAGGCTTTTGCGGGGTATATGGGTAAACGGGACCTGTCAATTAACAATTCCAAGTCCTATGTGCTGAGAATAGGTAAGCAACCTGTGAAGCCCTTTAAATTTGCAATTGACTCAATTGTGGTCCCTCTCACGAAAGTTTTCTCATATTTGGGGGTTCTTATTGATAACAAACTAAAATGGGGACCCCAAATTGAGAAGAAGAAGGGGAAGTGGTTCGGGCCAATGCGGCCATTTTTAAATTCTCATCAAGAATAGGGAAAAAACCAACTGGGGCCATGTTACAAGTTTATAAGGCTAAAAGTCTTTCCATTGCTACATATGGAAGCGAGATATGGGGATATACAGCTGCAGATTCTCTGCAAGTAGTGGAAAATAATTTTTTAAAACGCCTACTGTGTGTCCCTCAAGGGACCTCCAATTTAGTAGTGCATGAAGAACTGGGGGTTCCCTATATTAGTGACATCCTTACATTACGTCCACTGATTTTTTGGCTGAAATGTTGGTTAAATCCAGATCTGTCTTTTAACCATTTATTATTAAGAGAGTGTATGCTGTTAGAACAAGCCTCACGTATCCCTTGGCTAAATTATATTCAAAAGAGTTTTAAAGGGATAGGGCGTGGCGATCTGTATAGCAAGCCAGAATGTATAGTTAAGCAGGATGTCGAATCAAGCAGAATAGCTTTTACGAGTTTGTGGAGGATGGAAAGAGAAGCGAAGGAGTTGCTGAAACCCAGTGTACGCAATTTTATATTAACGAAAACCACCTTGTCAACTGAACCCTATCTTATGGGGTGTTTGTCTTCTCATGAGAAATATCTTTTAACAAGGTTTAGGATGAATCTATATCATCTCCTGTTGGTTAGACCAAAAGACCATAAGAGGGCAAGTGTGTTACCATCCTGCGGCTGCGACGGTGTGTCTCCGCAGGATTTGTTGCACTTCATGTTTGCTTGTAGATTTTATGAAGTTCCTCGTAGGACTTTTTGGTCCCTTATTTAAAACGATTGAATTTTAGACAGGTTCGCCCCGCACTCCTGCACCTACAGATGTTGTCAATGGAGTCATTGTTTTTTACACTTGGCTATCTAAAAGCTTGTGTTAAATCGCGATCCTTTATGGATGTTTAACTTGTTATTTTATCAATGCATTTTTATTGTTCGAATGTACACTTCTATGTTTGCACTTATACAATGTGCATAATTTATACAAATGGGGGTTGCAGTTTTTAACATTTCTGTGGACTGTACATATGTATTTATTGCACATCGCACTTTACATCTTGAATTGCACTTGGGGAGTATGATTTTAATTTGACTTTTTTACCAGTTTAAGGAGATTTGACTTATATATTTCAATGTTTTTGTGTAACTTTTATGGTTTTGTTGTTAAAACCGAATAAAGTTTATTGATGATGATGATCGGTCAGTAGGAGCCACAGTCGTAGTGGGTTTCCCTGCTTTATGAATGACTACTACGGTGGCTGTCCGCAGATCTGCTGGGAGTATACCCTCCGCTTGTGCCGCCAAGTACATTTGCAGTAGGTGGGGGCTTAGTAGGCTAGAATTCATCTTGAACAATTCTGCCGGTAGCCCGTCGGGCCCTGGGGGTCTTAATGGTTTTTTGTCTACCCACTGCAGTCACCACTTCTTCCAGGGTAAGCTCTTTTTCAAGGGCCTCCCGATCTTCTGGGGAGAGGGAGGGCAGATCAATCGTATTGAGATAATGTTGAATGTGGGGTTCTTCTGCCAAGGGTCTAGCTCTATATAGTTCCGTATAATAGCTCGCAAATGCATCTGCTATATCTCGTGCTTTCGTTAGCAATGAGCCTTCTTTCTGTATGGCCGACACCCACCTAGTTGCTTTTTCCTTCCTGCCAAGCCACGCCAGCAGTTTCCTGGCCTGATCCTCTGTCTCATAGAGGCGATGCTGTGTGGCTAGGATGAGTGATTTTGCCTCTCAGCGGGCAAATGCTAGATACTCTCTGCGTGTGACTGCTGTCGTAGGAGGCGCTGGACTGTGTCCGGGCCTACGTTTCTCTCCAGCTCTAAGAGCCTATTTTCCAGGGCTTCCACTCCTTGAACCTCCTTCCTTCTTTTATATGCTATTGTGTTTTGTGCCCTATCTCTAAGTACAGGTTTGAAAGCTTCCCATAGGACTGCCGCGGAGGACACTGAGCCCTCGTTTTCGAGGAAGTACAGGTCTGAGCATATCCTGATATCGCGGCGGTTTCTGCGGCTCGGAGGTCCCAAGCGTTAATCCATCAACTATTGCATGTTTTCCGGGGTCGCCCTCTGATTTGGAGCCATAGGGGGGAATTTGTCAGACAGGCCCCTGGCTGCGTAGTCAACCTTAACCACTGTCCCTATTTCCCTCGGCGGGGCTCGTAAGTACTCCAGTCTGGAGAAGGCTTTGTGAGCTCCTGAGAAATATGAGTATGTGTTGTCCGAGGGGTGGTGTTGGCGCCAGAGGTCAATCAGGCCTAATGTCTGTATAAATCTGGCCAATGGTGTGATCCCCCGGTGGTCAGTTCCCGTGTTTGTACGGTCCATATAAGGATCTGCTACATCATTAAAATCTCCACTTACTATGTGGGTTGAGGAGTCGGATTCTAATAGGATCTCTGCTACCTTGTCCAGGGTCTGCTGTTGCAGTCTTGAGGGTGCTTATATGCTAACCAAGGTGAGTTCCTGTCTTCCCCAAATCCCTTGCACAGCAGTAAATGTGCCATTGGGGTCCACCCATGTTTTGTGTAAACGAAAGGGTGTTGTTCTTTTAATTAGGATGGCCCCACCCCTGGATTCTGATGAGAATCCCACGTGTGCAAGAGTTGTGTATGTCCCTCTCCCGAGAAAGGTGCAATGGGTGCCCCTGAGGTGTGTTTCTTGAAAGAGGACTATGTCTGGCTTCAGTCTCTTAAGGTAGTTGGCCACCAGCCCCCTCTTAATTTTATGGCCTAGGCTGGTGACATTCCACGTCATGATACAGTACCCTTCCTCATTTCCTGTATGTTATGGTGTGCCGATTCTGTCATGGATCTTGTGTGTGTGATGTCGAATGTGGGAATTTATCTCTGTGCACGCGGTCCGGATGTCTATTTGTTCCAAAACAAATCCAAAGCTGGTGCCCCTCTTGTTTCGTCAAACTGGTATTACCCTTAATCCCTTACCTCCCTCCCCAATCTCTCCCACTGCCCACACACTTATCCCAAATTGCCAACATGACAACTGTGTCGTAGGTTAAGCTTGAGAGGTCTGTAGCCCCACCCCCTCCCTTATCCCTTAATAGAAACCCAACAACTTAACTAGGGGTGTGTCGAACAACTAGGCCCTCAGACCCTTCTTAGTTGTAATATAAGAGTCTCGAAAGGCACCAAGTGCCATCTTACTGTCCACGGGTGCAGTCTCCACTTTGCCTCTGGTCTTTCGTCACCAGGATGGAGTTTCCTGGCTCTCTCACCCAGTTTACCCCGGGTACCGTTGGGTCTTTCTCCGCTGGGGTCATGATATACACCTATATGTCATCTGTTTTGTCTCGGTATTGTTCTCTCACTGCTTTAGGTCTGGGGGCGGGTCACTGAGTCTCTCATGCATATGCCACTACCGACCCAGCATATCACGGTCATGGACCCGTGTCTCCCTTGCGCCTACGCGACTGGTGGTTTGTTCCTGCCGAGATAGGGTGCTGGGGTGGTGTCTGAGACCTCTCTTATGGTGACTACTCCTGGTAGGCTACTCGGCCTCTTTGTCGTGTATCAACACACCGCCACCATGTCTACCACACTGGTACCACCATTGGTGTGCCCCAGGTTCCCTTTCTGGATCCCCCTTTGCCTTGGGGAAAGTCTTGTGGCCCACACTCTTCTGGGTGGCTCCTGACGATTTTCCCCTGGGACCTGCGTGATCTGTCGTTCTAGGGCCGTGATTTCCTCTCCCAACCAAGTCCACAGTGGGGTCTCGGGGGGAGAACGCAGTTAGGGGTCTGACTAGGCACTGTCTCTCGCTGCCCCAAGCCTTAGCGTTGCTTTTGTCAAGTTACTGCAATCTATGTTCAGCCTAATGGGTGTCCGGGGCCGCGCACTTGGGGCCTCCTAGGTGCTTTTGATAAAATGTGTCCCCAGCTTATACCGGCGTTTTGTAAATTTGCTTCTGGGCCCTGTGGACTCTCTGCCCCATTTAAGGATTAGACCCCAGAACCGTGAGGCCCTCTTGCCTCGGGAGTTCCCTCCTTCTTCGCGCCATATATGTGGCCTTTTGTTATAGTCTCGTACCGCCCCAGGTCCGGCACGGGCGTGTGGTCTTCTCGTCCCGGGTCCTCCTTCAACCCAGGGGTGCGGCACTCGTGGACATCTATCCTCCCCCTTCCCTCGGCAGAGGTATACCTGTGACAGTGCTCGGGGGAATCTGCCCGCGTAGCTGCTCCTGCTGGGCCGCGCGCCTCTGGCTCTTCCGCAAGCCCGGTGGTAGCTGCTGAACCCGGCGGCAATGCTTCGGGTGCGGAAGGTCTCCAATATGGATCCGTCTGGCACCCCGGTGCTGTGAGTCCTCGCCCTCCATGGGTGTCAGAGCGCTCCCAACACGGCAGCCCACGCGTCGGCTCCCCCGGCTCACCTCTCTAGCGCGGGTGGTAGCCCTCGCGCGCCCCCGCCATTAGGAGTCGCGGCCTTCCTTTCGGGCGTGGTCCCGATGCGACTCGCTTTGTACCCCTTGCGTGTCTCCGGAGCAACGTTTCACTCCCGTAGTTTCTCGTTCCCCTCCCTCACCAACAATTTACAGGCTAGTGTCTTTAGGAAGGCAGGATATTAGCTGGGCAATCGGAGCTCCCGTCGGACACGTCTAGTAAGCCATGCTGTTCGACGTATCCAGACTTAGCTGCATCAGAACAAATCTATCCCCTTTAACTCCACTTCATCCTTCAAAACCAAATTGTCATATGTTTAAACTCTGAGGAAATCTAACAAACACTGCCTTTGACTGTCACTTTCAAATGAACTGATCGCCGTTCCATCGTTCTGCAACTAGTAATTCTAGCCACCTCACTCTGCAAAGACACCGCCAATGTGTGATTGATCCTTCATAAGCGTTGTTACTCAGGAATGCCCTCTAACTCACCGGTAAGCCTTCAGTTGAAACTGTGTGCAGGGTGTCAAAACAGCAGATTGTCCACATTTGTAAGTCCGATTCGGGAGTGAACATGTTCATGATTCCAGATTCAATGAATCATGGGGTTACGTTCTGCAGATCTATTTTTTTGCACATGTACAAAGGCAAACTACGCTGTGAATCGGGACCAAATTAATTTGTCCAAAAGCAAACATTAATCAATTGAGTAAGCTAGGCTTAGGACCTAGAATTAACAAGCATTGGCATAGCCAATAGGTCTCGCCTTTGGGACCTTATAAGTGTTTAGCCAGAGATATTGGCAATGTTTTTAAGGTATGTTGTAGAGCAATGTAGCTGCTGTGTTCAGTACTGTAAATTTTGTTTACAGTATGCCTCTCCCTGCATTGTAACAGGGGCAGGTCATTTCTCTTTTTTTTTCTGCAAATGTATATAGCGCGAACTCGACCCGAAGGTTTTGGAGCGCTTTACATGAGCTCTAGTTAAGTTACACAAGGACACTTTAATATGCGGCCTACGTGTGCTGGGAGAAATTTCGCAAAACTGCCCAATGATTAACATGGGTTTCTCAAAAACAGGCATTTTTTGTGAGCAAGCACAGTGGTCGCACAAAGTAGCGGTAAGCAGTGGCGAGGTAAAGCCAAGCAAAAGATGTATGTTTTTGTGTTAATCTAGGAAGTCTGCTAATTATATAAATTTGAAAGCTTCGTGCAGCCCGTGACATGCCAGCTATGCCGTTTCACTGATTAGTTTCGAAAAAGTATGCATATGATAAGGAACTGTGAATGTGTGTGCGCTGCTGGGATATCTAATTAACTGGAAGTTGTGTAGTTAACTTTAAAACAACACCGCGCCCCCCACCCCCACCTTTACAAACCTTACCTGGTGCACGCGCTGCACGGCATTCGGAGCATTAGGTGCGCAGCGGTCACAGGGCTGTGCTTGGAGCATTAGGTGCACTGCGGTCACAGGGCTGTGCTTCAAAGCGCCACGAAGCTGCAGGCCCCACCTGTAGCGCTGTTTACAGTATGCCTCTCCCTGTATTGATTGGAACAGGGGCAGGTCATTACTCTTTTTTTTTTTTCTGCAAATTTATATAGCCGAACTCGACCCGAAGGTTTTGGAGCGCTTGACATGAGCTCTAGTTACGTTACACAAGGACACTTTAATATGCGGCCTACCAGCGTGTGCTGGGAGAAATTTCGCAAAACTGCCCAATGATTAACATGGGTTTCTCAAAAACAGGCATTTTTTGTGAGTAAGCACGGTGGTCGCACAAAGTAGTTGTAAGCAGTGGCGAGGTAAAGCCGAGCAAAAGATGTATTTTTTTGTGTTAATCTAGGAAGTCTGCTAATTCTATAAATTTGAAAGCTTCGTGTAGCCCGTGACATGCCAGCTATGCCGTTTCACTGATTAGTTTTGAAAAAGTATGAATATGATAAGGAACTGTGAATATGTGTGCGCTGCTGGGATATCTAATTAACTAGAAGTTATGTAGTTAACTTTCAATCCAGAAAGTTGTGGTGCTTGTAATGCGCTGTAAAAAACAGAAGAAACAAGAACGGCCGCAAAAGTGAACGCAAATCGCGCAGAAACTTAATTAAATAATCAAGCGCGGTCCCCAAAGTGAAAGCGGACCGCGCTACAGATAATAACAAACAAGGGAGAGTGGGAGGGGGTGCAAACATGGAGCACAGGGTGAAAATGAAAACAAGCAGCTCAAGAGGAGTGGTGGGGGCGGGAACAGGAATGCAGCTGCCGCCCTGTGCGCCGCTGCTCGCTCCCAAGAGCAAAACGCCGTGGGAGTCAACGTTACAAAAAGAGGTGGGACATGCACCCACCTTTACACATTTGCGTGCTTTCATTCTTGAAAGACACACGCAAAAGCCAATCCTTTGCGTGGGGGGAGTCAGACCCACACGGAGTAGTTTTGAGTAGTTACAAGAAGCCTCGCAGAGCTGCGCGCTGCGCTAGGCTCGACCTAAAGAGGTGGGACATGCACCCGCCTTTACCCAGTTGCGTGCTTTCATTCTTGAAAGACACACGCAAAAGCCAATCCTATGCGTGGGGGGAGTCAGACCCAGAAGAAGCCTCGCAGGGAAGTGCATGCGCGCTGCGCTAGGCTCGACCTAAAAAGTGGGCAATTTAGCTTCAGTACCATATCTCTTCCCTCGCTTATTTTCTTTGTATTTCATCCTCCCTCCTTTATTCATTCAGTTACTTCTTTTTTCTTTTTTTCTCCTTTACTCTAACTCCTTACTCTCTTAATTGTTCTCGATATCCTTCCTCCTACACCTCTCTTCCTGTTCTTCATTCTTCTCTTTGAAACCTTCTTCTGCCTGCCGTTTGTCCTCTTCCCTCCTCGTCTCCTTGCTACCTTTCTTACTTCCCTTTCTCCTCTTCTTTCATCCTTCCTTGTCCCTTCATTGAACTACTTATCTCTCTTGTCCCACACCTGCGGAGTCAGATCATAGTGTCCCTATACAGATCCTTGTGAGGCTTCTTCCGCTTTAAAACATGATTCCACCAAGTGAGACTAATCACTGGGGATGCACCTCCACCTGTTGCTGGAAGCTGTATGCAGTCAAGAAGGTGTTATTAGGCTGACATCCTGGCGGCACTGTCTCAGACTTTCATTCTGTGTCTTGATGCTAATACCTTTTATTAGTGCATTATATTTGTGGTGTCCAAGGAAGGACATAGACTTCACCATCAAAGAATACATCGACAGTAAAACCAAAACAGCATGTTACCAACTCTCCCCCCCCCGACAAAGTGAAACCCTTCTTTCCATACATCGACTTCAGAACAGTAGCGCAAGCCCTGGTTCTTTCACACCTGGATAGAAGATACACAGTGCTCAACAGCTTCCTCTGCAACACTGTGGCACCCCAGAAAGGCATCCTATAGGCTGCAGCCTATCTGATCAAAGGATTAAAGAAGTTTGATCACATCACACCATTGGACAGGGGACTACATTAGCCTCTTCTTCAGGCCTGTATCATCCTAAACAGCAACTGCATCATCTACAGTATAGTCATTAACAATATTCTGACATATCTTCCCAAGTAAGTAACAACCTCAGGTCGACAGTGACACACTGGGATGCACCAGTAGTTAGGGCACCTTCTGACTGGAAACAAAGAGTGCAAGAAGGAAAAAACACTAATACAGGCCATCTCCATCTCTGCACCCAGGATCTGGAACAACATCCCTTTCGACATCAGAAATGCTCTGACCATCGTTCAGATTTGAAACAAATTGAAGACACAGTTCTTCTACGAACATTTACCCCCATATGAGAACCCCCTTGTTTGCTTCCGCTGGAGCCTGTTCCTCACAAGACAAACCAAGCCATACACACCCGCCATTCCAATTCTAGGCATGCCTAGGGGGACTGGCAGAGCTGGGACGCATGAGTTAGTAGCATGGCATGTGGCAAGTATACACACGATAGGGGACTTGTACAGCGAGGGAGCATTTCTGCCATATGACTCACTGGTACGATAAGAGGTGGTTCCTTAGTCATGCCGCTTGGGTAGTGATCCAGCGCAACACTTTATCAGGGATCGATACTCATCAATATTTCATACAAATGGCCCATACACATTCACCCAACTCACAAATCCCTGTTGCGCTGGATGGTCAAGTTTGAATGTCGTGAAAAAGGATTTCCTTCACAGATTCACGTTTAACATTTCTAAATACATAGCTAGACCTATATATATATCAACTCTCTTTCCTCTCGGTCGACGGACCAATTAGTTGAGTAGTTGATGGTAATAATAGAACTTAACAAACTATCTAACTAGCTAAATAATCACAGACTCTCGGTAAAATTAATAAAGTTTATCTCAGATAAATGTAATTGATAAATGCTCATCGCAAACAGGTTGCAATGCAAACAATGAATCCCACAAAAGGTTAGAAAATCAATTAACAAATTGCAAACAGTGTCATACTCATCATCCATGTACGATATGCATATGAAGGAGTGGATAGATGAAGAGACATAAGTTTCATCAAAATAATGCGAAACATTATACTTGTGACGGAGTGGATAGATGAAGAGACATAAGTTTCAGAGACAAAATTACATTTGCAAATAATTATGCAAATTACGAGTCAGAAGATAATACAAACCCAAAGATCAATGAAATACCGCCCCCCTGGCCAAGGGAGTAGTGGGGGTCTCCTGAAATAGAATCAGGAAACAAAGATTTCAGGGACAGGACAAGGACAGGAACAGCTAGGCCTCTCTGCAAACCGACGGACTGCGACGCATCTCCCCTCTCAATCTCTTGCTGCCGCTACGCACTAACCACACCCCCAAAGGTACCCCAGTTATACCCTAAAACCTACATGCCCCACCCACATTAATTGAAACATTGCACAGAATTCGACTGCTCATTGGATGCTTGGGGAGGTGGTGTATCACACCACCGTGATTTCATTCACAATTCTTCATACCCATTGTTCTACCCCCTTTCCCATTACATATTGGTTGACCAGTCTATACAATTTTGTTCTTGCTACATTTCATTAATTTCGCACAAATTTCTCAGCCGCGCCTGCGGAAGAAGTCTTGAATCCCACGGCAAGTCTCATCTTTTGGCAGGCAAACAATGTTCTCTGAGCTGATCAACCTTGAACTCCTATTCATCATCCGCAGCGCTCAGCACTTCTGTCGGTTTTGTCAGGTCATTCTTGCTCATTTTTCAGCCTCTCCTTTATCAGGTTAATTTAAGAAAATACAGGCCCATTCGGCTCACTATGACAAAATAGACACATACATTTATTAATTACATGGAAATGCATCCTTCACTGTTTACCACCCACCTTTACACTATTCCCTGTTAATATATACTTAGCATAAGCTTCATGCGAAGCGTCATTATTTATTATAGTTTTTTAAAGCAAGATGGGAAATGTGGCCTAAACGCGCATTAATCTAGTTTCTTTTGAAACGCAATGTAAAATGTGGCCTAGTTCTTTCATGTATTAGTTCACATTAGTGCACGCATGCGCAAAGCGGTTTCCCATGTAGCTTATGTGATTTGCGTGTTAGTTTTCACTGCACACTGTTAATAAGTATTATGGGGGAGTTAATTCGAGCAGGTTTCTTTTTGCGAAACCCTGCTCCATCAATCCCCCCCTCTGATGGCTTCCTGGAGCCATCATAAAATACCCACCATACCAAGTGCCATCTTTATCTATCTAAAGATCAGTACTCTTTTCTCTTTTCATCAACTTCTCATCTAACTCCTTCATCTCGTCATAGTAATCTCCTTTCATATCTTCTAGTTCTATCTCATCTCTTTTTCTCTTCCTTGCTTTTCGTTTGTTAATTGTTCCTGTCATCTCTTTTTTTACACCTGTAACATTTATATATTGTTATCATTACTAATGCTACTCCAGCTACTGAAATCATTGGCATTATTATTTTTCCTAATAAACTACTTCCAAAGGTAGTAAACCATTTACCTACCGAAGAGAAACTCTTACCAAGTCTCTCCCAGACACCGTCAACCTCCAGTTGGGTCAAGTCTTCATGTAATTTCGTAATATTCTTAATATATCCCTCAATACCTTTACTTTTGTCAGGGATATAAGTATAGCAGTGTTGAATTTTCAACATGCCACAGACTTCACCTTCTTTTGCCAATAAGATATCAAGGGCAAGTCGATTTTGCAAAACCATTGATCTGATTGCAACCATTTCGGTGTCAATCATCAAGAAGCCACCAGCAGTATCTGTCGATAAACGATCAACCACTGTGGACAATTTTCGAATTTTATGCGAATTCAGAACGACTCCAACTGATGGTATCAGTGCACCAAAAATATCACCTACTATTTCTGAGAAACTAGCTCTCTTCTTACGTGTTAGTCCTTGTTTTATTTCATTGATTCTGTTGTGGCTTTTGTCTACATGGTAGACCTTTGAGAAAACAATTGCAAAATAACAACTACCATACCAATGTGCAGGTAACCTGTAATAGGCTTTCTTACCACACACATAATAGACTCCTGGGAAAACAGGATCAGTTCCACCCTTCAATCCCCAACCTCCAGTAATTTGGTAAGTATGCTCACATTCACTAGAACCAATGAAATAATTATTATAGTTAGTTTTTATTCTAAGCAAGCAGATTTGCCCCTTTTTAACCAGTCCAGGGACATTGCAGCATATATCTCGCCTTTATCATAATTTCCTTCTCTAAACGCCCATGGTGGTACCTGTGACTTCTGTTCAGCAGCTTTGGAAACTTTCTCTTCTATATTCTACCATATCTATGAACACTTTTTCTTCAACCCGCAAACTACATGTTAGATTGTTTTTGTAAGCATATCCTATATCTAGTGTCTTAGTAATATGGAAGAATTCTCCCATATAACATGCATTTTTACTACTTAAAACCTTGTTTAGTTCCTTTATAATAGGTGTCTCTGAAAATACTAAATCTATATTGGAATAATGATACTCCAGCTTCCCCGTCACGTAGAATAGGCTGGTTAAAACACTGCAAGACACACCATATGTTAAAGGTAGGTGATTATAGGTCACCCCCTCTGAGACAGACGAAGGTAATTGCATGCACACATAACAATCACTCACATTCATCGTATTAACATACTCGTACAATAATTTTGTAAAAACATTTAACGAGAAATCACTAATTGTTTTATCATAATGGAAAATACTTCCAGCTGTTTTATGTTAGTATTAGGGGTTTCTTTAGTAACATCACTCACTCTTTCGCTTATTACATCATTAGTATTGTTTCCATTATTAGTTACCATTAGAATAGGTACAATGACAGTTAACAATATCCACATAAATGTCAGTAAAAAGACACTACATAAGCAAGCTTTAATACATCTACGTTTTAGGCTAGATTGTGGATGTTCAGTCACTTTTGCTTCGGCCATTTTTGTATTTCCACTAAAAATATAAATCTATAATAAAAAAAAATCTAAATTTACTAAAAAAAAAAAAATCTGAAAAATAGTGTAATCCTACACTTCAAGGCTTTCTTCTTTTACCCCTTTCTTTTATTTCTTTTTCTTTATATCTTTCGAGTCTTTCCATTCATTTCGTCTGGCAAGGTTTCACCTTAATTTTTCACAGTTCTTTTAAGGTGGTTTTAATTTGCTTTCATCCACTTGCTCTGTGCCTGTACTGTCTTTTTCTTCACTTGGATCTGAGCTTTCAATTTCTTCCAGGATCACGTACGTCCATTCCGGTGCTGTGTATTTCTTGCTTGGAATTCTTACTCTCCTTGTTTTTCGTACTAAATCTTCTCCTGACGCTTCTTGTTCTGCTTGACTTGAGACCTCATTAATTTGCTCTGGTCTTCTTTTTGTCTTTCTCCTCACAAGAGTGTATTTCAGTCTTTTCACTCCACTTGGCCAATTGTCACCTTTTCTCTGTCTTTTTGTTTGAACTACTTTTTCACCTTCTTCATCTGGTTCATAGGTTCTTTTATTTGGCCTTTCTTCTATCTGTTCTTCTTCTTGACTTTAAGTAACTTCCCTTTCTTCTGGTTCTACAGCAGTCACATGAGACCCAGTAACTGGTGCCCACTCTACTTGACTTGTGCTTGGCTGTTCGTCATCTGTTTGTTCTTCAGAATCTGTTACTCTAGATTCTTCAGCTTCGCACACTTCAGCCTTTGGTCGTTGGCTTTGGTTTACCAATAGCTGCTCTTCTTGTCTTTCAAGTGGACTTGGGACTCGTCTGGTATGGCTCGCATGGATCCAATTTGGCAAACCACCACACTTCACTGCTGTCGTCGTCACCAGAATCACCTGGTAAGGTCCGTTCCACCTGGGTTCTAAACACGATTTCCTCACGTGTTTCTTCACGAGAACCCCCTCTCCAGGACTCCGATCGTGAGCTTGATTCGGCTGCGTCGTAGTGGCATTTTCTCCAACCTGGTGAGACACAGAATGCACCAGATCAGCCAATACTCTGCAATAGTCAAGCAGTAGATCATCAGATATATTCATCAGTTTGTTCGCTGGTATAAATGCCTGTCTCCTTGCTCTTCCCATTAGAATCTCGTGAGGACTCAATCCCGTCTTTTTGTCAGGAATGCTTCTAAGACTCATCAATACAAGGGGTAGAGCATCAGGCCATCTCAGTGTCGTGAATGCACACACCTTTCCTAATCTAGATTTTATGGTGCCATTTATCTGCTCAACCACTCCAGATGCTTCGGGTCGATAGGCACAATGCCGCTTCTGCTCAATCTGTAATGCTGCACAAATCATCCGAATTATCTCATTGTTAAAATGGGTTCCTCTATCTGTTTCTAAAGTGACTAGAAATCCGAATCTAGGTATCCATTCACATAAAAGTAGTATCGCGACTGTTAAACTGTCATTCCTTCTCGTTGGATAGGCTTCCACCCAACGAGAGAACAAGCAGACAACAACCGACACATATTTCAGCCCATTGCACGGGGGGAGCTCAATAAAATCCAACTGGAGTCGGGTGAATGGTCCTGCTGCCTTTCCAATTCGTCCCCAACTAACAACTGTCTTTCTGCCTGGATTTTGTTGCTGACAGGTGACGCACCTCTGACAGAGACTCTCTGCAATGGCCCTGAACTTTGGGTTATACCATGATTGCTTGAAGAGCCTGATCATAGCATCTCTTCCAACATGTGCAATTCCATGGTATACCCTTGCCATTTGGGATAGTAAACTGCCTGGCATGACTGGTCTTTCGTCTATATAGACCCACACTTCGTCCTCTGCTCTCTTCCTGCAGCCTGAATTTATCCAAATTCCCTTTTCCTCATCACTTGCTTCTTCCTGTAGCTGTCTGATTTCGTCCCAAGTTTCAAATGAAGAAGAAAACATAAGATGGCAATTGGTATTTTCTTTTTCCATCCCTCTGTTTAGAGCAATTAAATTTCGTGCACAGAAACGCGCTACTTGATCCGCGTATCTGTTGCCCTTCGTCACATAATCATCTCATGATTTATGTGCGGAACATTTGACCACTGCAATCCCTTTGGGCAATTGTAAAGCATCCAATAAATCTTTTACAATTTTGCTGTTTCTTATAGGAGAAGCTGAAGAAGTCAGAAATCCCCTTTGCATCCATAGCTGACCGAAGTCGTGGACAACCCCAAAACGATATTGACAGTAAATATGGTTACCCTCAGGCTTTTGGAAATTTTGCACGCTCTAATCAGAGCTATCAATTCAGCAATTTGGGCGGAGTTTACCCCTTTTAAACAGGATGCTTCTAGAACTCCCGCTATGGTGCAAACAGCATAGACAGAACACAATTCTCCTTTCTCATTTCTTAAACATGATCCATCAACAAACATCTCACAGTCTGGTTCTTCTAATGGAACGTCCTCAATATCGGGCCTGGGTTTCGTGCACAACTCTGTCACATCCAAACAATAATGATCCGCCTTTCTCTTACATCCTCACAATATGAATTCGGTAACAGGGTTGCCGGATTTACGGTTGTGCATCTTACCACAGTCACATTTTCAGCACCTAAGATCACTCTTTCGTACTTAGTCAGCCGACTAGAGGTCATATACTGTGTCCTTGTACGTGTCTATAGGATCTCAACTGAATGTGGCACATACACCTTGTCCCATCACAATTGCTTCACTCTGTTCCAGACTCACACAAGTAGGTGCTACTGTTTTTAAACAGCCTGGCAACGCTACAGCCACTGAATCCAAAGTAGCAGAAAAATATGCTACGGGACGTCGTGCCATTCCATGTTTTTGAGTTAAAACTGAAAGTGCACACCCATCTCTTTCACAACAGTACAATGCAAAATCCTTTGCATAATCTGGCATTCCCAATGCAGGTGCTTGACAAAGACTGTTTCGCAATTTAGTAAAAGCTTCCATACTTTCATCATCCAACACAATCAGATCTTTCACATCTTTTCGTGTCAACCTCTGTAGAGGTTTTGCAATCAGTGATACCCACTGATCCACTGCCTGCAGTATCCAACCATTCCCAAAAACATTCGAACTTCTCTCTGAGTTTTTGGTGGACTCATTTGTTTAATTACACTAATTCTTTCTGGTGTCACCTTTTTGACTCCTTTTTCTATTTTGTGTCCTAGGTACTGGGTTTCCTGTTTACAAAATATTAATTTTGCTGGTGACACTTTGTGTCCTCCTTCTGCTAAATGGTTCAGTAAGGCAATGGTATCTGTCACACATGCCTCTCGTGTCTTTGATGCCACCAGTAGGTCATCAATATACTGAACCAGAACTGAATTTCCTGGCATGACTAAAGTCTCCAAACATCTTTTCAGGATCTGATTAAAAATTGAAGGACTCTCTGTGTACCCTTCAGGAACTCGGCACCATGCCAAAACACGGTCTCCGAACCGGAATGGAAACAAATACTGGCTTTCCGGATGTAAAGGAATCAAGAAAAATGCTTGGCACAGATCAATCACTGTGTACCATTCAGAAGGATAGGCCGAATCCAGCTAATAATCACGAAGACCCCTGCAGACAGCCAAGAGACAAACATTACATAAATCCATGTGCACTAGAGCAGGTGGACGGATCCCGGGGTCACACAATCACTTACAGGGGTATCACCTATGAGGCCACGACATCACGCAAGAAACGGGCAGTCATCCTGGTCACTTGATAAGCTCATCCCCACCCCCAATGTTTTGTTGGCTAATAAGCTCTACAATAAAGAGATCTGTGACATTTAACGGAGTAACGCAGACACAAACACACAAATGTGTGTTTGCACACAACATCTACATATTTGTGGTACACTTCCCAAACAGATTGTAGCAGAATCGCGAATGCCATGCCTCTTCTGCTTTATTGAAATGTAGATCAAGTTAGATCTGAAGTTAATGTACCAGTTTACTTACCGTCGTTAAGCAGAGGAGGTTAAGGTCTTCCGTTATTTTCCTGTGATGTAAACACAGGCAATGATCAGAACTATGTGCTGCCTGTAAAATGCTTATATTTGATGTTTCTGTATGTCCCTTTTTTATTTTTCTGGATAAATCTTAATAAAACAGATCAAACATGAGAACCCACTTGTTACGTGCCATGTTAAATGACTCTGACTTATACCCTTGGGCTTTCGCACGTTGTTCATGGTCTGTTTTTCCACCAAGGTGTGGACTACAAAAAACTGTCACATACATGCAGGCGTACATAGATATAAGGTCACATGTGTATTCAAAACGGTTTACCTTTTCTGGGTGTACACCAAATCCTTAGATGTTTTGAGCCCCAGAAAAAATGTATACTGCCGCCTGCCATGGAACATATCCTAATGTTTTCATATGGCAGGAGGAGCCTGCACATACAACAGTCTATTTAGTACAGGCTGCTGTGCTAGTAACTTTTGCTTCTTCGATGTTTTATTATAGTCGGTCAGTAAGATACATGGGAGCAGCCACGTTTTGTGGTCGACACTCACTGGTTAGCAGTTAACTAGTATTGGGTGCAGGCCTGTTCTGCTGCTTAATACTGCACCTCTGATGTTAGTTATTATTTTTCCACGGTGTGGCAGCAAATGTAGGCCGGGGCTGTGGTTGGCCAGTCTGTTCCTCTCTGTGGATCTCAGCCTTTTGTAGTGGGTATCAGAGGAGTGCATATTTTCCGAAGGTAATTTGGGACACAATCGTGAGTCCCACTCACGAAAAATGGCATCTTTTAGATCCCATTTTTTCCAACTGCAATGAACTCTCAGTCAGAGACCCAGTCCCAGTACCATGGTCGGACCATTTCCTGGTCCCCTTCTCGTGGGATCTACCAAACCCCCCACCCCCAACACCGGCACAATAAGTAGCTGGAAGCGCTCCTGGTCCAACCTCCCGCTGGACTCTTGGAATGCAGCTCTAGAAAACAGCATACCCATCTTAGATCCCTGCCCCACGGTCGCGAATGACCAATTCAACCAGTGGATCAACTCCTCCCTGGACTTGGCTTTACCCAGGAAACATATCCATAAAAAATCAGGAACAACCCCTCTCCATGGTACTCCTCCAAGCTGCATGAATACAAACAAATCTGCAAAAGACTTGAGAGGAAATGGATAAAAAACTACGATATAATAAGCAAACAAAACTACAGGGACTGTATAAAAATTTACCAAGCTAAAGTGAAGGAGGCACAAGCATTATACTACGAGGAAAGAATAAACTCCGCCTCAAACTCCCCACGTGAAATCTTTAAGATAGCTAACCACCTCCTAAAATTAACTGCCAGTGATATCCCTCTCGACAGCTCAAAGACACGCTGTAACGAACTCGCTCAGTTCTTTTCCAATAAAATTAAGGATATCTACAACTCCTTCCCCCCTTCCACTCCAACCATCAATCAGCGGCTTACGGAGCACCCCGTGTCTGGTGAGTAGCTTCTCAGAGAAATTCCCTTGATGGACATGGACACCCTACTGAATACATGCGCCTCAGTAAAATCTGGCTCCCCCAGCACCTCCCCAAATCTTCAGTAGGGCTGGGGATACAATCCTCCATCTCGACCGGTCTAGTACCCCAACCTTGGAAACAAGCCATGGTGAGGGCGCTATTGAAGAAACCCAGTCTGGACCCTGATTCACTTGGAAATTTTCGCCCAATCTCCCTCCTTTCTGGGGTCAGTAAAATGCTAGAGAAGTATGTTAACTCAGTTGTCTCTGCTTTTCTGGAGTCTAATAACATACTTCACTCGTCACAAACTGGTTTTGGCCCCCAGCATGGGACTGAAACTGCACTTCTTGCAGTGGTTGAAAAGGCCAAAAGGATCCTGGATGAAGGAGGATCAACGGCTATTATCCTTTTGGACCTCAGTGCCGCTTTTGACACTGTTAACTACGACATCTTGATCCATAGGCTGAGGAAGGCTGGCCTATCAGGGAGTGTCATCACCTGGCTACAGTCCTTTCTAAAAGACAGGAGCTTTCAAGTCTTTAAAGGAGATAGCTCCTCAGACCAAATCCCACTTGAATGCGGCGTCCCTCAGGTCTCATCCTTGAGTCCGACATTGTTCAATGTCTATATGAGCCCGTTGGCACAGATCGTCCTCCCCTTCGGGATAGACATCATTACGTATGCCAATGACACCCAATTGGTGGTGGCCCTAAACCATCCAGGATCCATCTCGACCAGTCTTGGCCCCTGCCTGGAGAGAGTTGCCAAATGGATGGAACTCTCCTCCCTTAAACTAAATGGAGAGAAAACGGAGCTCATGCTGCTGGGCAACCCATCGATTTCTGGCATTGGCCCAGCATGGCCAAATTGTCTTGGCTCCCCACCCACTCCCAAAAACCAGATCAAAAGTCTAGGTATGTGGCTAGATCAGTCACTGACTTTTGATCTTTAGACAACCAAATTGGCTGCATCCTGCTACGGCATCCTGCGGATGCTCTGCAAAGTTCTCCCGCTCCTTCCATTTTCGGCAAGAAGACTCATGGTCCAGGCCTTAATTCTCTCTCGCCTCGACTAGGGAAATGCTTTGTATTTAGGAGCTCCCAGGACCACCACAAACAGACTGCAAGTCATTCAGAATTGTGCAGCACTGTTGCTCTTAATGACCCCCAACAGCCAGTCCGCAAGACCTGCCCTGAAAACCCTGCACTGGCTCCCGGTTACGGACAGAATAAAATTCAAGTCTTTATGCATTGCCCATAAATCCTTCTGGAATAGACTCCTTCGATCTTCCAGTCTCCACCTAGCCGCGGTCCCGAAAATCAACAGGATGAGAAGTGGTAGTCGATCCTTTTGTTTTACCTCTGCTAGGCTTTGGAACACTCTTCCCATCCACTTACGCTCAGAACCAAATCTCCTTCCGTTCCGTAAACTTCTGAAAACTTGGTTTTTTCAAAACCCCACCTATTAAGCTGCTGTGATCTCCCCTTCTCCCTGCTAGCGCTGGGACGCCTTCGGGTAGCCATGCGCTATACAAATATCCATAACATAACATAATCCCAGAGCTCATGCTGCCTAACACAATGGGCCTTAACATGGATTTGTTTAGCAGTGTGCAGCCAGAGGGAGTTTTAGGAGCGTTGTTGTAGATCTCCTAGTCGGTTATGCCAAAGATTGGTCTGGTTCTGCTCTCTGGAACTCTTTGGCCCCTTTTTTGTTCATACTGGCAAATGTTGACATAAAGGCAATTTCTGTAGTCAGGTCTTGAAAGTACGGAGGCCCTGATCAAAGGTGCTCACTGAGCGGTGCATTAGAAAGTGACAAAATACAGTTGTATGGTGGATTTTCTGCCATTGCGTGTTTATTGGCTACAGGGCATACTAACCATGCAAAATACATTGAATGTCCCAAACCTGTAAGTTTGTGGGAATACAAAAATATTTCATAGTTAGTTTTTGACCCAAGAAATTGTTTCCATGGTGGGAAACTATGCACTCTGGGCACATCTCTGGTCCTCATGCATGATACGTAACTCTTCATTCTAGGCCATGCTATTGCCATTAACCCCCTGACCATACAGCTCTGGCTTCAAGGCCACAACATTGGCAGCAATGTGCCATACAAATGACAAATTACATCAATAAGAAAATAATTTCTACAAGTTCATTCTCTCTAAGGAAGCCATCTTCTCCCAGCAGAACCAGCCAGAGCCCTACACTAATACTAAACAAGTCTTTGGAACTAGGATCTTTTCCGCCTCCACTAAAACCTCTTACATTGGACCACCCCTCAAGAAGAAGAATCTCAGCCCATCAATACAGTAAACTACAGGCCAATTTCCAACTGCCCTTTTTTTAAGTAAACTTTTCGGAAAAGTAGTTTTTTCTCAACTCTCCAATTTTATTGGGTAAAATAACTTGTTGTCGGATAAACAATCCAGATTCACACCTGGTAGAGGCAGAGTCTGCCGCCGTATCCATATGGGATGACCTGAAAACTTACAGTGGACAAGAACAGAGAGCCTGCCTTACTGCTTCTGGATATATCAGCAGCATTTGACATTGTTTACTACCAGACGCTACCACTCAAAATACACAAAAACGCCCTAAAATGGATTGCCTCATACCTCAAGGACAGATGTACCTTTTGTATCCAACAGCTCACACTCAACACTATGGCATCCCTCACGGGTCAATCCTCTCTCCGCTTCTATTTTACATCTACCTAACCCACTTCTTACCAGACCTGAAAAGGTAATTTAACTGTACATGTTGCACATAATTTCCAGAAATGGATGGCCCAAAAGACCTCTACAAGTCAAGACTTGGAAATTTCCTCCGTGCCATAGATGCACACTCCCAGTCCTGACGGTTTTAGTCTTTAATGGTGTGATCAAGCTGTCGACAACAGTTGAAACTGATTAAATGCTACCATGGGTCCTTATGGATATATTTGCTCTTATTTGTCTACTTGATTTTGAGGTTCCATAATATTCCTGAATTCCTTCAGTTAGTCATTTTGATTTTTGCCATTTTTGTCCACAAATAAATCTCCCACCTTCTATCTGGGGAGAAACATCATGACACCTGGAGCTCGTGTGGTGCTCCGTAGATAATCTTGGAAACAAGGTGCGATTGAGAAGTTTTCTAATATACTATTTTTATGCTTAATAATCTGTTTTTGCAACCTTTCATAGCTAGTCTGTATTTTGCTTCTTTCTATCTGTAACATCAACGCCAAAGGCGCTTCAGCCTGCTTAGACGCTGTGTATCCCTTCTAAAAGCAGTTGCTTTCTGTGGGGCTTTTTCTTTTGTTAATTAACTTTAAAAAAAGTCAAGGAAGCTGAATTAAAGATGGGATGTAATAAATTAACAAGGTTGTAATTTCACCTTTTAGTTTCCATGGCGTCTCTGATGCAACTCAAGTTACACTTTCACTTACCACATTTCTCATTCAAAATGGCTTACCAATTACTTTTGTGTAGAATGCAGCAATTGTGAAAACATGGTTGGAAGATGCAGCTGGAATGAGACAAGGCACAGAATATGAATTGAACAGAGAAATGGGAATGTTTAATTTTCAGTATGAATAATAAGAAAAATGCCTGAATTTGTTTTATATGTTGTTAACCCATCACAGCCTGGGAGCACTGATAACAGAGGTTACCGACACACTATTTAATTGTACTTATTTTTATTGATCTGGCAAGGATGAACGGGTTAGTCAAACCTGCTGGCATTTGAACCTGTGACCTGCAAGTTGCACACCCTTCTCTGAGGATGTAGTGTTACAGCCAGAGCTGCCGACTCTGGAAATGGGAAACCATATTCGAGTCTCGGGGTCGGCGCAACACCCTGTGATCACTTAATCTTCTTGTGCCTAAAAAAAAGAACGTGTCCTTGTGTAAAGGAACTGGTGCTCAAGTGAAGCGCTCCAATACCTTCGGGTCGGGTTTGCGCTATATAAAACTGCAGCAAAAAAAAACTACTGGATGAGTGTTTAGTCTCAATTATTGCTATTACACTTTTAATGTAATTGTAATTGCATTTATATAGCGCTTACTACCCCTGACCAGGCGTCGAAGCTCTTTTTCGGCAAGTACCACGCTACTCCAGAACCAAAAAGGATTAGTGGTGAATTAGTATAGGGAAATATGAAATTAATTTGAGCGGTGGACATGTTCGTCTGTTATTTGGATTGAAAAGGATAATGGAGGGATAATGGAGGGATAGAAGAGGGAAAGGTTTGCAATTATATAGCACTTGCTACCTCTGATGGGGTGTTGAAGCACTTTTCGGCGGGTAGCATGCTACTCCAGAACCCAAGCAGGATTAGTGGGGAAATTAGTATAGGGTAATATGAAACTAATTTAAGTGGTGGATATGCACGTTTATTTGTATTGAAAAAGGTTAGTAGAGGGATAGAAAAGGGAAGGGTTTGCATTTACATAGCTTTTACTACCCCTGATGAGGTGTTGAAGAGCTTTTTCGGCAAGTTTCGGCAGTAGAAACTCCACACAACAAGCTGCTTGAGAATACATTCTCATAGTAGCCAAGATTCTCAGTTTAGAGACCGCCCTCTAGCCTGATATGGAGTGAGAGGGATGACCCCTCTACCCCTAAAGGTCAGAAATAAGACTGCATGAGGGAGAGCCCTCCTCTTAGAGGATGTCCTCTTCTCTGGCAAGGCCCGCCTGTCATCACACGTGACCTGGTGTAAATCTAAATGCAGGAGGACCCTCTGAGCGGTAAGCACATCTTCTCGGGAGTGCTGTTTGGATTCAAATTAACGCTTATTCCTGGGCATTATAAAGAACTCTGAATGACATACTTTGAAACGAGGAGATTGCCACTTTTCTCGCTCGTAGGTCATCTTTGTAATCGCCATTCCAAATTGTGATATGTCCAAGTATTTTTCTAACCTTAACAAGAAAGGTTAACACAGATCACTCAAAACACCCATGCAATTCAATCTTGGGCGATAAAGTCAGAGTCCGGGTGGAGGCCTCTGGTTGGGAGATCCCTGAAACATCCTACCCTTCCAGTGGCCTTAGTTTCTAGTGCCGGCACCAGCCCTCTAACCTCTTTTACACTGAGCAATTTTTTAATCGTCTTAAGTCACTGCAGTAGGAAATGGGGCTAACTTCCTCCTCTCTGTATTGGAGAAGATGTAGTTGAAGTAGATGTACCCGAACCTTCTTTATTTGGGCCGCTTTAGGAAACACATTCAGAAGCCACAGCTGGTGAGGAGCCAAGCTGAAATAGTGGAGTGGAGGACACGCCCTCCATTCCTGCTTACTTGTGAATTAACTAAGGAGCTGTACATGCTGCTGCCAGTCATCATTCCTGTGTATGACTAGACATTTCTATGGAGCCTTTCACCGAGTCACATCAAAGTTGCAATAAAGTGTATATACTGTCAAATCAAATTCTCTGCAGGCAGCCCTGTCTCTTGGCTCAAAAGCGCCTGTACAAGCTTCAAACACGGGAAAAAAAGGACTTTGAAGCAGGAAAGGATACAACTATTACTAAATCTGATGATTACATCAATTAATCATAGATACAGCTTGAAAAGTATGAGATCATTCTTTTATTGGATCCCTCCAAGTATTCACATTTTATTCATGTAGGAATAGAGTTGCTGTAAATTGTGGTACATAAAACATTCAAAACCTTCTATATACAAAAATTAGACAAAATAGTACAAAACATTACAAAAATCCCTATAAATTAGATCCCTATAAAAGACTCCAATCTTCCAAACATATGCTTGTAGGAGGCTGTGCATAAAATTCATGCACAATCACTCTGAACGATAGTCTCTGGGGTCCGTATGTATATGCAAAGCAAAAATCATAGATCTTAAAGCAACACACAGTGTATTTAATACATTATGTAATCCAAGCCTTCCAGAGACTTCATAAATGAGTTGTCAAAGCTTCAAAGGCTGGCCCAATATGCACCCATCCACCACATGTTATGGGTCAGGTCAGTACCACATGACCTGTTAGTTGGAAAACCAATAAAAACAAATATGAAGGAGAAAGCCAACTACACCTTAGCTTTTTCAATATTCCCGAGGCACTCTTGACATATGAGTTTTATGGCCCTTCCTAGACAACTCTGTTGTAGCATTATGACTCTACTCATAGGTGTTAGTACTTCTAAGCCAAAGTAACTGTCACCCTCTCCCGAAAACACTCAAAAGCAGCCCTACTGAGGCATTTATTCCACTTGGAATCAGATGCTACGCGCCAGATACATTTCGACCTTGGCGGAAGGTGTACCAGCTGTCAGAGTCTCGTAGGACTTCCTGCCACTCTGCTATGCAAGGGATCATCTCTGTATGTTGAAAGGAACCTCTGTCACCGCAGTTCCCTTCAAGGTACAAAACGTTTGGCGGACGGCCCCCATCAGTTGCAACGGTTTCCCACCAAACTTGTAACATTTGTGTTTTTTTTTTTTTTTTACACAAACACGGGAGGTCTTTGTGTAAAAAAAACAAAAAAAAACCACAAATATTACAAGTTTTGTGGGAAACCGTCGCAACCGACGGGGGCCGCCACACACACACACACACACCTTGAGAGGTTTCTCCCAGGGTTTAGGGATCATGATTGTATTCTGTCTCTTACTGCCAGGTTTTCCTTGGCAGTGACGTACAGAAAAAAAACTTCAGACCGCCCACAGTAAATAGAGTGGACTGTGTGATGGCTTTACTCCAATGGCCTCTACTCTGTGGGGCCGTCAGAGCTAACTGTGGCTCTGTCAACTGAAACCTAAGTGTCCTTCCAACCCTAAATCGGGCAGGTGGACCATCAGTTTGCCAAACCCCCTATCACTATACTACCAACCAGGCTCTTGTATGCCCCTCCAAATTCTCCACCTCTCGTCTTGGATACTTTACAAACTACATGTCAGATCCCCACAATTCTTACCTTTTGTAGGATGGTCTCGCAGGGATGATATGAGTAACCTCCACCGTCTCCCACCAAATCCCTTGTCTGACTAGTAAATACCTGACCGGGGTTGTGGTGAAGACCGGGGGAAGGAATCCTAAATAAGGTGGTGTGTCGTCTTGGTGAGAGGATCTGATAATAGACTCCCTGGATCTTCACCTGGAAGGGTAAACCAACAGGTAATCACTATTGCCCTCAATCATAGACACACACACACATACGCACTAAGGAGGAATGGAGGAAGGGACTATAGTCACCTGGAAACGATGTTCCAACGAAGAAGAGACAACAATAGGAGGCACTCTTGCGCTGGATATAGGACCAAGATCCGGATTCCATCAGAACACACAAAGTAAAAGGAAGGGCGCTCCTGCGCTTTCTGTGGGGCGGCAGTAGAAGGTGAACCAAGAAGTGTCAAATAACAGAATGGGGTAATGCGCTCCTGCACGTTGTGGTAATGTATCAAGAAGGATGGTCCCAAGGCAATGCACAAATGCGGTAACGCTCTCCTGCGCTTACCGCGATGAGGAATGAACAAGAAATGCCCCCAAAGCAACAACAAAGGCGGTATTGCGCTCCTGCGCTTACCGCGGTGAGGAATGAACAAGAAATGCCCCCAAAGCAACAACAAAGGCGGTAATGCGCTCCTGTGCTTACCGCGGTGAGGAATGAACAAGAAATGCCCCCAAAGCAACAACAAAGGCGGTAATGCGCTCCTGCGCTTACCGCGGTGAGGAATTTCGGTATGTCCAACGAAAACAAACAATAGCGGTAACGCGTTCCTGCGCTAACCGCGAAGTTCTTGTGTCAGATCCCCCAACGTGAAAGGTGGTAGAGCGCACCTGCGCTACCGTTTCGTGGGAAAGCACACTGTCCTGGTTTGGCAACACGCGAGTGCGTTTGCCGTGGGGGAGGAGGCTGGGAAGGGAAACAGCACGCCGTGCTCCGGTGCACGTTTTCCCCGTCTTGGGAAGTTCTAGGCAAGGCTTACCGAGAATGCCCGGGACTGGCTAGGTGCAAGTGTCCAGACGCGCTCCTACGCGTCTCACCATAAACTGCAGCAAACACGGAAGAAGAAGAAACGGCTCCGGACTGGTTCGGGAAAGAATCAGAAGCACCTGGGGCTCGTAACTGCTGCTATTTAAGCCGTAACGGCCGGAAGTGCCCTGGTGGTGACCTGCGGTATGTTCCCAGGTTGTGGGCACTAGAACGCCGACTCGTATGTCCCATACACACTCATACATACGGGTAGGAACGGGAAACATGACAGCACCCCCCACCAAAACAGATCCCCCACCCTATACGGGAATAGCAGGACGGGGTTTGTGGGGGAAGCGAGCGTGAAAGGCACGTACCAGCAAAGGGGCATGGCGGACGTGAGATAGAGGCTCCCAGGATCGCTCCTCAGGTCCATACCCTTTCCAGTCTGAGATAGAATAGTCTCCCCCTGGTTCTACGAGAATCCAATACAGCACGCACCTCGTACTCCTCGTGGTCGTCCTCGAGTACCGGAGGTGGAGGTGCAGAGGCCAGACCCTCTGGATGTGCCCATTTTAAAAGAGACACATGGAAGACAGGTATATTCTCATGTGAACGGGCAAGGAGAGTTTCATGGATACCCTGTTAATGATTTTGTCTATGGCGTAGGGGCCCACATAACGCGGCAGCAGTTTCTTGGGACCGTGTACATTGATATTTTTAATGGAGACCCATACCTGGTCACCAACTTTATACTCAGGGGCGGCCTGCCTGTGTTTGTCTGCGTGGGCTTTGTAGGTCTCCTTTGCCTTGGCAAGTTCGAACCTAGCCTGTTGCCATAGGTCACAAAGCAGGGTGTGGTATTCCTGTACTGTGGGTAACGCATTGCTTTTGGGTCCTTCCCAGCGTGTGGTTCGTGGATGCCGACCTTGAAGACAAAAGAAGGGTGACATCCCAATGGAAGCGTGTTTGTTATTATTGTAGGCGTACTCCACCATCCATAGATTGTCCGACCAGTCTGTCTCGATCGTAAGAAGCAAACATCGGAGATACTGCTCCAGGGTCTGGTTGGTTCTTTCCGCCTGACCGTCGGTTTGTGGGTGGTACGAAGACGACAGGCGTATCTCCATTACTATGGTGGAACACACTGCTCCCCAGAAACGGGATATGAATTGGGTACCTCTGTCGGTGATCACTACAGAAGGGATCCCATGTAGTCGAACTACATTGTGCATGAAGATTCCGGCTAGTTCGATAGCAGAGGGTAGCTTCTTCAACGGTACGAAATGTGCCATTTTGGTTAGATGATCCACGATGGTGAGTGTGGTGGTACAGCCATTCATTGTACGAGGTAACTCAACGATGAAATCCATAGATATGGTGTGCCATGGATACGGAGGTACCGGAATAGGTTGTAGCAACCCCACCGTGGGCCGAGGTTGGGTCTTTCCTTGTGCACAGATAGCACAACGGGCTATGTACTCATGGACATCGTCTTTCATGGATGGCCACCAAAAGTATCTGGACAACAGATCCAGGGTCTTGTGGTATCCAGGATGCAAGGATAGAACGTTATCATGACACAGACGTAGGGCTTGTTGTTGCTGCTGCACCAAAGGAAGGAAGAGATTGTCTTCTTTGTACAGTATCCCATCTTGTGTGGTAATTCCGGTGAGGTCTCCAATCCATTCTTCTGGTTTCCTCTGTTTCAGGTCATCGTGTAACGAGGACAAGAAGGATGAGGACAGGATCGCCCCCTGGAAGCACCATTCCGGAAGGATGGAGGAAGGAGATATTTTGTCAGTGTCTTCGTTATTTTCTCCTATTCTGGACAGGGCGTCCGCTTTGGCGTTCTCCTTTCCGGGTCGAGACGTGATTGTGAAATCATATTCGTTGAAGAATAAGGTCCATCTTAATTGACGAGCAGTTAGCTCTCTGGCGGAACGAAGGAACTGGAGATTTCTATGGTCCGTGAAGATGGTCACCGGATGTCTGGCGTCTTTCAGATAATGACGCCACTCTTCGAACGTTGTTTTAATGGCTAGGAGCTCTCGATCGGACACTGTGTAGTTACGTTCTGCAGGTTGCAGTTTTCGAGAGTAGTATGCTATGGGGTGTAAAAGTCCTGTTTTAGTGTCTCTCTGAGACCGCACTCCTCCTAATGCGCTTTGCGAGGCGTCCGCCTCGACCACGAACGGTTGTTCAGGATTGGGATGTAGCAGGATGGGTGCGCTAGTGAACCTGGTATTTAACTCCAAGAAGGCCTTTTCAGCTCCAGGATCCCATGCGAACTTAGTTCCTTTACGTAACAACCTGGTGATGGGAGTGATGGTTTCAGAAAAACCTGTGATGAATCGGCGGTAGTAGTTGGCGAAACCCAGGAATTGTTGAACTTGTTTTAGTGAAGTCGGGGATGGCCAATGTACTACGGTGTCGACCTTTCTCATGTCCATTTTGATTCCTGCAGGGGTCAGGATATGTCCCAGGAATTCCACCTCGGTGGTGTGGAACACGCTCTTTTCCAGTTTCACATACAGGCCGTGTTGTTGTAGCGTCTTGAGGATGGTGCGGACGTGTCGGATATGCTCTGGACTACTTGTGGAATAGATCAGGATGTCATCGATGTAGATGTCGTGGCCTGGAATCCTCAGGATCGTACGTTGCTCAATAAGGGTCCACCTCTCGACACCACCAAAGGTCTGATTAAAATACACAGACACTATGGAGTGATCAAGCGGGGGAAGGAAAGGAAGGGAACAGCAGGGAGGGAGACCTGAAAAATAAGGACACCGTGATCAGCAAACAACAGTGTAGAAGTTTCCTACCCTTACCCCTCTTCCGTTGGTATCTATCTAGGGAACCGTACCTGTAAAAGAAATAAACTTCTCCTCGAACTCGGTTAACCTATATGGTGTGTGGTTGCACTCAGTCAGATCTAAAAGAAAAGCATTTACAGTCAACTAGTATAGTAACACCCCCTATCACAGTAGACGGGAACTATAACTATCTAACCTACCATTGAGGTATTTTACGAGGGCAAAAACAGGGGTGCGGAAGAGCTATCCTCCTGCTCACTCACTGCACTCCTGCTAAAGAAATATACAAAAAAAAGGCATGACTTCATAGACCACAATGCACCACATACTCTTAGGAAAACACGAAACATTTTCGGCTCAATTCTCCAATGCTTCTTGGTCAATTGGCCATATGAAATAGATGATAAAGAATAAAGAACGGTTTCCTGGTAAGAAACTCCTCGTTTCTTCCTTCAACCCAACAATGTCATAAACAGTTTGTGTCTTGTTTGTGTGTGCGTTTTCCCGCATGAACCGCTGCTTGCCGGTTCTCCAACGCGGGAAAACGCTCCGATAGTCTCTGAGCCCAATACTGATTCAGCGAAGAATTTTATCTCTGGTTGCTTTCAAAGGGTGCAAATACATAGTAACTGCAGGGTTTATTCTTTCCCAGGTGTTGTGCTCAACCAAGACAGTTGCTCCGCCATGAACCTAGGAAATTGGTTCAACCTACGGAGCAATGTGAACATACCACACAACGCCTTCGCCACTCAAGACAGAGCTGCTTCTTTTAGATTGCCAACGAATAGAAGTGTGGTGCCTGAGGCACCCTTACCAGCCTCTTCTCGTCCTCGGCGCAGCTCCTACAATGAGTAATCGGCACCTCTCCGATGCCCTGGAAGCGTTCTTCAAGGAACATTCTCAGAGCGTGTTGACGTCATGGACGTCAGAGCCGCAAAGGTTCATGGGGGCTGTAGTTTTCTACTGCTGATATCGCACTTTAGCGCATCGCTGCAGTGTTCCTCCAGTGCCTCTCCTATGGGACGTGACAATACACCCCTCCCGAAGAACACTGACAGGGACATGGTTTCCTAGGGAAGCAAGTGTGGAATAGTCTGACATAACGAGGCGCGTGAACCCCTTCCGCGGGCTCCCAAGAGTTCTCCTCGTTTCCGTATCCCTTCCAAGCTATTAGATACCACAATTTGGTACGGTATATCTTGGAATCCAGGATACCCCTTACTTCATGTTCTGTCTCCCTTTTATCAACCCCGGTGGTATGCCCCCCTTGATCGCTGAACGAGAGGGTTTGAGCAAGGAAGTGTGGAACGCCGGATGGATTCTCAGAGAGGAGGGTAAGGCCAGCTTAACCACTACGGGGTTTATGAGTTTCACTATTTTATAGGGGCCGATGTATTTAGGATTAAAAACGCTATACCTCTTAAATCTGATGTTCCGGGTGGACAGCCAGACATAGTCCCCTAACTTGTAGCAGGGTCCTGGACGCCGTTTTAGGTCGGCGTGGGCCTTGTAGCGTTCTTTTGCCTCTCTCAGCCTCTTCTGTGCCTCTCGTAATGTTTTCTGTATATGGAGTATCCTATCCTGTACTTCCGGTATGTTCTCAGTTCTAACTGGATGTACAAATGGAATAAATCTCGGGTGATAACCATAACTACAGAAGAAAGGAGAGTGTTTTGTGGAGCTATGTGTAGCGCTGTTATAAGCTATCTCTGCCAACCAGAGATTCTCAACCCAGGCTTCCGTTGTGTTATCCACGTAACACCTTAGGTACTGCTTCAATGTCTGGTTTACCCTCTCTGTTTGGCCATCAGTTTGGGGGTGAAAACTTGTGGACACGTTAGGGGTTATTTTTAAGGCAGCACACCACACCTTCCAGAACTTAGCCGTAAATTGGGAACCCCGATCCGAAACCACCACCTGAGGTAGTCCGTGTAGCCGTACCACATGTATCAGCAACAAGTAGGCCAGCTGGCCCGATGTGGGTATTTTCCTACAGGCTATAAAATGGGCCATTTTGTTGAGGTAGTCCACCACTACCAGGATTACCGTGTGCCCCTTGTCCGATGGCATGCCTACGACGAAATCCAGGGATATATTTTCCCACGGGTGATCAGGGGTTGGTAAGGGTTGCAGAAGTCCTGCCTGTCTGGTGTGTGCGGCCTTCATTTGAGTGCACACCAAACATTCCGCGACCCATAACCGAATGTCCGTTAGTACCGTGGGCCACCAGAATTGGCGTAGTACTCTTTCCGTGGTCTTCTCTACTCCATTATGACCTGCGCTGGGTAGGGTGTGACACCAAGTGAAAACACGCCTCCTTAGTGAAGGGATTGGGATCAAAAGTTGTTTCCCTCGAATTGGCAGACCTTCTTTTATCCTCCACTCCGAATGCCTTCCCAACCATGCCTTCCATCCCTCGTTAAGTATGTTCCTCGCAATGCTCCTAAGGAAGGGTTCCGTCACTGTGGTGCATATAATGTTATGCGGATTGATGATGGTTTTTTCCTCTGGTTCCTCCACTGGGGGTGTGTTGGATTGGCGGGTTAAAGCATCAGCCTTTTTGTTATCCTTTCCTGGTCTATATGTGACCAGGAAATTGTACTCAGCAAAAAACAAAGTCCACCTTAGCTGTCGGGGGGGAGAGGTGTCTGGCTGCAGCCATGAACTGGAGGTTACGGTGATCCGTGAATACTGTGACCATGTGTTTGGCTCCCATGAGGTAGTGCCGCCACTCCTGGAAAGCATCCTTGATAGCGAGCAGCTCCTTCTCCGCAATTGTGTAATTGCGTTCCGCCGGGTTAAGCTTTCTGGACCTAAACGCCACCGGGTGTAATTGACCTGTGTTGATATGGCGTTGGGACAACACGGCTCCTACCCCGTGATCGGAGGCATCCGCTTCTACTATATACGGCTGTTCAGGATCAGCGTGCACCAACACCGGAGCGGAGACAAATGCTTCTTTTAAAGCCTCGAACCCTTTTTGAGTCTCTTCGGTCCAATGAAAAGGGACCTTCTTCTGTAACAAGCGGGTTAGTGGGGCTGCCAGGTATGAAAACCGGCCAATAAACCGCCGGTAAAAATTGGCAAACCCGAGAAAACATTGAATGTCTCTAACGGTCGCTGGGGTAGGCCAATCCCTCACTGCTGCTATCTTCCGTTCGGACATCTCCTGTCCCCTAGGGGTTAGCATGACGCCCAAGAATTCAACTGTGGAGACTCCGAATTCGCACTTGCTGATTTTGCAGTAGAGGTGGTGTTTTTGTAGGGTTTGAAGGATGGCACGCACATGAAATACGTGGCTCTTGACATCGGACGAATAGATCAAAATATCGTCAATGTATACGATGACGAACCGATCCAGATGTTCACGCAAGACGTCGTTCAGAAAGAACTGAAACGCCGCGGGCGCGTTGCATAACCCAAAGGGCATGACAAGGTATTCATATAGGCCGTAGCGTGTTTTAAAAGCCGTTTTCCACTCGTCGCCCTTGCGCATCCGCACCAAATGATAAGCCCCTTTGAGATCCAACTGTGTGTATATGACAGCCTTCTGTACTTGCTCCAATAAAACCGGGATCAATGGCAGGGGATATCGATTCTTGATTGTGATGGCGTTTAACGCTCTGAAATCACTGCATGCGCGCAACTCGCCGTTAGCTTTAGGGATAAAGAACAGCGGAGAAGCCGCAGGAGACTTGGAATTACGGATAAACCCCAGTGCCAGATATTTATCCAGATAAGCCCGCAGGTGTGTGTTCTCAGGTTCGGTTAGGGCATATACCCTTCCGGTGGGCACTAGGGCTCCTGGAACCAACTCGATCTGGCAGTCATATTGCCTATGAGGCGGAAGTGTTTCGGCCTTGACATCGTTAAACACGTCCGCGTAATCCTGGTATTCTCCGGGCAGTTTAACCGGATGTTCCGCGGCTGTGGCGATGTGGTGTAGCACCGCCAAGGCTTGCGAAGGGCTGCTTGTCGATGGAACACAATGCAGAGAACAGTAGTCAGAGGTAAATCGAACGGTTTTTTCCACCCAGTTCACCTGGGGGTTGTGCTGCCTCAACCATGGTAACCCCAATATTATCCCATATTGGGGGGCTTGAATCACGCTGAAAGCGAGCTTTTCTACATGGTCAAGTCCGTGACGTACTTCCAAGGTATCCGTTTGAAAACGGATAGGACCTGCAACTAAGCGTCTTCCATCCACTGCAAACACCGCTTCCGGTTTCTCTTTCTCGCGAAGTACCAAACCCAACCGCGATGCTTCTTCCTGATCAATAAAACACCCGGTGGCCCCGGAGTCCAACATGGCTGTTACTTGACTCCATTCCCCTTTTACCAACAGGGACAGTTCCACAAAGAAATGTTGTCTGATACACAGGGTGTCCCCACTCAATGAAGGGATATACGTAGGGCTTGAAGAATCCCCTTCTTCTTTCTTCAAGCTCTGTCGTTTCCCACCGTACCGTCGGATGCAAGTGCTTGCTGTCTGCGTGGTTCCGTGCGTGGGTATTTGGTTCTCAGGGTGCATTCCCTAATGTAATGGCCTTTCCTCCCGCAATAAATGCATAACCCTTTCTTTCGTCTGTACTCTCTTTCCTCGTTGGTGAGGGTGGAACGGACCGCCCCAATCTCCATAGGTTCGGCTTTGGCGGCCGTTGAGGTCTCCGAGTTTCGAGGTTGATCCGTTCTCCAGAAGCTTCTGTCTCTCCGTTTGTTTTCCCCTCTCCTTTCGTTGAGGCGATGATCTAGCCGGAGGACTAGACTAATCAGGTCTTCGCACGTTGCTGGCTGGGGCTCGATTTGAGCCAGCACGTCCTTCATCTCTTCTCTTAACCCTCTATGAAAGATGGCAGATTGTTTCACCTCTGGCCATTCGGTTTCGGTAACCAGCCGATGGAAATCATTAAGGTAAGAAATAAGGTCTCTGTTCCCTTGTCGTAGCTCCAACAGGTCTTTATCGGCAGAAAGAGTGGCCATTCGACGATTGAAAGTTCTTTCAAAGTCCTTAATAAAGGAATCCCAATCGTGTAGCAGGGGGTCGTCTCGCTTAACCAAAGGAACCGCCCATTGAGCTGCATCCCCTGCCAGATAGGAAATCAAAAAGGCCACTCTCGCATGGTTGGTAAGGAACGCCTTAGGCTTACAGGAAAAATGCAGCAGAACCTGGGTGAGGAAGACCTGTAGCTTGCTGCTTTCCCCGAAAAACCTCTCTGGTGTGGCCAAGGGGATAGGAGTGGGTATCTCTACCACCAAAGGAGCCGAGTGGGATGCTAATGGTATGCCTGCACTGAAAGGGTTTCGCTGCAATCTATCTACTGTGGCTTGAAGTGTGGCTGTCTCTACCCTGGAGGCTGCCAACTCCGTCTGTACTATGTGTAACGCGGCAAGCACGTCCTCTAAAGTAGCCATGCTTCAACGTACGACCGGGAGGATTATAAACCGTGGGCCGATTACTCTGTCGTGGCCTGGAATCCTCGGGATCGTACGTTGCTCAATAAGGGTCCACCTCTCGACACCACCAAAGGTCTGATTAAAATACACAGACACTATGGAGTGATCAAGCGGGGGAAGGAAAGGAAGGGAACAGCAGGGAGGGAGACCTGAAAAATAAGGACACCGTGATCAGCAAACAACAGTGTAGAAGTTTCCTACCCTTACCCTCTTCCGTTGGTATCTATCTAGGGAACCGTACCTGTAAAAGAAATAAACTTCTCCTCGAACTCGGTTAACCTATATGGTGTGTGGTTGCACTCAGTCAGATCTAAAAGAAAAGCATTTATAGTCAACTAGTATAGTAACACCCCCTATCACAGTAGACGGGAACTATAACTATCTAACCTACCATTGAGGTATTTTACGAGGGCAAAAACAGGGGTGCGGAAGAGCTATCCTCCTGCTCACTCACTGCACTCCTGCTAAAGAAATATACAAAAAAAAAGGCATGACTTCATAGACCACAATGCACCACATACTCTTAGGAAAACACGAAACATTTTCGGCTCAATTCTCCAATGCTTCTTGGTCAATTGGCCATATGAAATAGATGATAAAGAATAAAGAACGGTTTCCTGGTAAGAAACTCCTCGTTTCTTCCTTCAACCCAACAATGTCATAAACAGTTTGTGTCTTGTTTGTGTGTGCGTTTTCCCGCATGAACCGCTGCTTGCCGGTTCTCCAACGCGGAAAACGCTCCGATAGTCTCTGAGCCCAATACTGATTCAGCGAAGAATTTTATCTCTGGTTGCTTTCAAAGGGTGCAAATACATAGTAACTGCAGGGTTTATTCTTTCCCAGGTGTTGTGCTCAACCAAGACAGTTGCTCCGCCATGAACCTAGGAAATTGGTTCAACCTACGGAGCAACGTGAACATACCACACAACGCCTTCGCCACTCAAGACAGAGCTGCTTCTTTTAGATTGCCAACGAATAGAAGTGTGGTGCCTGAGGCACCCTTACCAACCTCTTCTCGTCCTCGGTGCAGCTCCTACAATGAGTAATCGGCACCTCTCCGATGCCCTGGAAGCGTTCTTCAAGGAACATTCTCAGAGCGTGTTGACGTCATGGACGTCAGAGCCGCAAAGGTTCATGGGGGCTGTAGTTTTCTACTGCTGATATCGCACTTTAGCGCATCGCTGCAGTGTTCCTCCAGTGCCTCTCCTATGGGACGTGACAGTAGACCACACAGTATTGGTCGATGTATTCCCTTAATACCGCATCGATGAAGTATTGGAAGGCGGCGGAAGCGTTACAGAGGCCAAAGGGCATGACTTGATACTCAGAGACCGTATCTGGTTCGGAATGCCGTCTTCCACTCGCCCCCTTTCCGGACTCTTACTAGGTGATAGGCCCCACGTAGGTCCAGCTTAGTGTATATTGTTGCGTTTTTTACCTGATCCAGCAGATTGGAGATCAATGGCAGGGGGTACCTGTTCTTAATGGTAATGTCATTCATGGCTCTAAAGTCGATACAGGTTCTTAAGTCACCCTCCTTCTTAGCCACGAAGAAGAGTGCCGATGAGACGGGAGACTTGGAATGATGTATGAACCCATTCTTTAAATACTCATCCAAATAGATGCGCAAATGATTGTTCTCTTTTTCAGTGAGGGAGTAAACGCGACAACAGGGTAACTTGGCTCCTGGTATCAGATCTATTCTGCAGTCAAAACTACGATGGGGAGGAAGAGTGTTGGCCTTTTGTTCGTCGAAGACTGATGCTAAATCCGCATATGCTTCTGGTATGTTTTCCTGTATGATGGCGCCCATCCCTACTAAGGGAAGGATGTGGGTTTGTAAGACTCTGGTGTTGCGGTTTCTTCCCTCAGGGTAGCAAGTAAGATTGCAATGGTTTGAGTCTAGTGTCATTAGTCTGGTCATCCAATCAATGTGGGGGTTATGGGTTACCAGCCACGGAAGATCCAGTATCAATTTAAACTGCGGTGCATCAATAACGTCAAAGACGATGGTTTCTTTATGTTCGTCCCCACATGTCATTGTCAAGACGTCTGTTTGGTAACGGATCAATCCAGAAGTCAGGTCAGTACCATCTACTGCCTTCACTGTTTCCGGTCTTTCTTTACTGATGGTGGGTATCACGAGATCCTCCCTGTATTTGGTGTCACTAAAATTCCCTGTAGCTCCTGAATCAATAAGCGCCTTCACCCGCCACGTCTGGCTTGTTCTTGACTGTAGGATTACAGTGATGCCTATGTGTTGGTTATTCACGTGAAGAGCACGAATGAGGGTCTTGGTAGATGAACAACCCAGTAGACTGACCCTACCATCTACTGAGTGGTGTCGTTTTCCGACCCGTCACCATGGGATACCGGAAGGGCGTAAGGCTTACTTGGTTTTGGTTTACTTGTTCTCACCGGACATTCTTTGTCATAATGTCCGCTCTTGCCACAATACAAGCATTGATTTTGTCGCCGTCTTTTTTCCTTTTCGGCCTTGGATAGTGGACCACGTATGCCGCCTATTTGCATGGGCTCCGGGGTGTCCTGTGGTTTACTTCCTTCAGTTCTGGGCTTCTCACGAAACGCTGGATAACGAGGTTCGGTGATCTTGGTTCTTTCGGTTCTTCGTTCCAGCATTCTGTAATTCAATTTAACCACCAGGTCGATGAACGGTCCGATTTCTTCCGGAGGATCCGATAGCTGTGATAGCAAATCTTTCATGTCGTCATGTAGACCTCGGTAGAACACCGACACCATCTTTGTCTCAGGCCATTTAGCTTCAATCACCAATCTGTTGAATGTGGTGATGTAATGGAGAAGGTCGGCATTACCCTGTTTGAGGTTGAGGAGCTCGTTATCGGCCGCTTGCACCAATGTATGTCGTGCAAACATTCTTCACATGGTCTCTTTGAACACTGGTAAGTTGTAAAGCATTGGGTTATCATTTTCCACTAAGGCTATGGACCATTGTGCTGCGTCTCCCCCCAGATACGAAAGGATAAAGGCAACTTTGGAAGCATCATCTGGGAAGGCCGAGGCACGTGCCATGAAGTGTAGATGGCATTGGTTAAGGAAAATACTGTACTTAGCGCTGTCGCCATAGAAGCGTTCGGGGGCGGCCAATTGGACTGAGTGAGGAGCTATCACCTGTATGGAAGGGATAGGATCCCGCGGGGAAGAGGAGGACCCTCCGGGGTTGAACAGGGGTTGTCGTAGTACGTCTTTTTGTTTGGGTCTAACTGAAGGTGTTTCACCCCAGGTTCCCGTCTGACTAAGGGTCATTTGATTCTGTAGGGAAGTGACGTCCTGTCTTGGGACCTGGTTCTCTGCTTGTATGCAGGTCAACATCGCTGCGATGTCCTGCAGGGAGATGTCGGGGTTACTCATGTCACCCGGGCGAGACAAACCGCTTGGGCTTCTGATTCTGTCAGATCCCCACAATTCTTACCTTTTGTAGAATAGTCTTGCAGGGATGATATGAATAACCTCCACCGTCTCCCACCAAATCCCTTGTCTGACTAGTAAATACCTGACCGGGGTTGTGGTGAAGGCCGGGGGAAGGAATCCTAAATAAGGTGGTGTCGTCTTGGTGAGAGGATCTGATAATAGACTCCCTGGATCTTCACCTGGAAGGGTAAACCAACAGGTAATCACTATTCCCCTCAATCATAGACACACACACACACACACATACGCACTAAGGAGGAATGGAGGAAGGGACTATAGTCACCTGGAAACGATGTTCCAACGAAGAAGAGACAACAATAGGAGGCACTCTTGCGCTGGATATAGGACCAAGATCCGGATTCCATCAGAACACACAAAGTAAAAGAAAGGGCGCTCCTGCGCTTTCTGTGGGGCGACAGTTGAAGGTGAACCAAGAAGTGTCAAATAACAGAATGGGGTAATGCGCTCCTGCGCGTTGTGGTAATGTATCAAAAAGGATGGTCCCAAGGCAATGCACAAATGCGGTAACGCACTCCTGCGCTTACCGCGATGAGGAATGAACAAGAAATGCCCCCAAAGCAACAACAAAGGCTGTAATGCGCTTACCGCGGTGAGGAATGAACAAGAAATGCCCCCAAAGCAACAACAAAGGCGGTAATGTGCTCCTGCGCTTACCGCGGTGAGGAATGAACAAGAAATGCCCCCAAAGCAACAACAAAGGCGGTAATGCGCTCCTGCGCTTACCGCGGTGAGGAATTTCGATATGTCCAACGAAAACAAACAATAGCGGTAACGCATTCCTGCGCTAACCGCGAAGTTCTTGTGTCAGATCCCCCAACGTGAAAGGCGGTAGAGCGCACCTGCGCTACCGTTTCGTGGGAAAGCACACTGTCCTGGTTTGGCAACACGCGAGTGCGTTTGCCGTGGGGAAGGAGGCTGGGAAGGGAAACGGCACGCCACGCTCCGGCGCACGTTTTCCCCGTCTTGGGAAGTTCTAGGCAAGGCTTACCGAGAATGCCCGGTACTGGTTAGGTGCGAGTGTTCAGACGCGCTCCTACACGTCTCACCATAAACTGCAGCAAACACGGAAGAAGAAGAAACGGCTCCGGACTGGTTCGGGAAAGAATCAGAAGCACCTGGGGCTCGTAACTGCTGCTATTTAAGCCGTAACGGCCGGAAGTGCCCTGGTGGTGACCTGCGGTATGTTCCCAGGTTGTGGGCACTAGAACGCCGACTCGTATGTCCCATACACACTCCTACATACGGGTAGGAACGGGAAACATGACACTACATGAGCTAATTTTTGTGTTCGCCTTTGCTTAATTATGTTTTTCTTCATTCAGTAATGAAACAAAGTTCTCTTGAATTACTGTAAATTGTCATGGAGGCATTGTAATAAACAAATCCACTACTGAATCCCAGGATCACAAGCAGACGGACCAAGTGAAAGGCAACATGGGCTCCAATAATATATCAAATATTTATGAAATCCTTATAATAAGTTGTGTTGGGTGTTTTTGAGTGTCATATACAGGTAAATGATGCAGAATCTACTTGGCATTGAGGGGAGCATGTCTTTTCCTAAAACATACAATACTCTTTAGCAGTGATTTTAAAGCAAACAGAGGGATTAGAATACAGAGCGATAATTATCACGCTGCCACTGTTTTCCCTGACGGATTTCCATAGTTTTACTAGGGCTTTTATCTTGTGAGGTGACTATTTGTCAGGAAAAAGACAAGCATCCATCTGCATGAAATAACCTGTTTTGTTAGACTTTACCTTTAGTAGATGCCTTTAAGTCATCAATTGCTGTTCTAAATTCTTGTCTTGAAATGACTGAACATTTTTTGGGCTGCTTCCATGTTTTCTAAATTTCCACTCATCCACTGCATTTTTTGTTTTCTTTCATGTAGTAAAATTATTTGCCAACATTCTTGCCCAAACCCAGAGCCCCCTTGTGCTTGCTTTGGAGTATACTTATGGCCGAAAGGACCAGGTGCAGACTCCAGTACGATGCTCAATGTATATATTGTACACAACCAAGTTGGTCTGCCGTGAGGCATTTCGGCCGGTACACTCAGCCTTGTTCACACGCCCACAGCACCATTTTGAAAGCTTATATATAGTTCATGTGACTCATAAACATAGAAAAAATATTAAACTCGATTTTCATCTGCGTTGTTTTGCTTCAAAAATATGAATGGTATTTTTTTAAATTTTTTTGCAAATGGAATTATTTCAGCAAATGGAATAACATAAACATAAAAAGGTTTTTGACAATTAGTTAATCACTAATGGAAAAAGAGATATGTAATAAAGAGTATTATACTCATATAATCAATTCAACTACATCCATCGGAATTGGAAATTCAAACAGATAGCAACACCAACAACAGGAAAACAAACCTATGCATAGCATGAAATCTATTAGACCATCATATTAACTCATATGTATAATTTGGCAATATTAACTAACCAGTAAAGCCTAAGTGGACCTATTGGAAACCACCATATAAACTCATCTTACAAATGCTGCCATTATCACTAGGCAGAATCAAACCAATGCAATAAAAAATGATATAACAAATTTATCATTGATGGTCACCATATGTACAATTAAATATGCATGAAAGATTTTTTTGACTTTGTACATATTCCAAAAAATGCAGAGAAACAGCTCAACAGAAATTAAAGAGATGTATGCAGATCTTGAATGTTCAAACCATTTGGCACCTTACTGTCTAAACTGAGTATACATTTTGACTCTAGCTGTCTTAAAGCTCGCTCGTGGTTGCCTCCCCTGTAATTACACTGAACTGAATCAATAACAAAATATTGCAGATGTATTGTGTTGTTGTTATGTTGTCCGTCAAAATGCCTGGCCACTGGGTAAGCACTGTCTTTATTCTGTATGGCCCTAATATGTTGCATGATCCTTTTATACACCAGTTAAATCGTGCTACCCAGATATCTTAGGTTGCACAAGTATGTTAACACATAGACTGCAAAGTCAGTTTTGCGGTGGAAGACACCTGAAATCTTTTGACGGCTTATCACTGAATGGAGTCCTATACCCAGCAGTCTGACACCAAATTGACATGCCTTACACTTACTACATTTACGGAAGCCGGGTCTTCTGCATAGTCAAATCAGGACTGTTTTTTACCAAATCGTCACGCATGGAACATGCTTTCCTAAAAGTAACGCTGGGGTGCATGATATTTTTGGGTCAATCACTGGGTCGCCTTTAATAAGGTGCCAATGTTTACGCAAGATTCACCTCAAAGCTTTGTCTTGATTGTTAAATCGTGTGATCAGTCTAATGATGAAATTAGATTTCTTATTTGTGTGCAGAGATCTGTTAGCAAATAGAAGAAACTCCCTATCTTTCTGATTTATTTTGTGTTTTGATCTTTCCAATAAGTCTCTGGGATAGTCTCACCCTAGAAATCTGTCTATCGTTTCTTACTGACAAACTTCCAGATCCTTAACTCAGCTGCAGTTTATTCTTTATCTTAACATTACTCCATTAGGGACACTGGCTTTAAGTGTTTTAGGATGAAAACTTGTTGGATATAATGTGGGTATTCCTTGCTGTGGATGTTCTAAATAGTTTTGTTTCAATTTCTTTGTCTTTGATGTTCATAGACAAATCTAGAGAATTAACTTCAGTATCACTGATAGAACTAGTGAAGTCCAGATTGAAATTAACATTGATATCTCGCACAAATGCATTCACGCTTTCAAATGAGCCTTTCGCGATGAAAACAAACCCATAATATCAAATGTTCATTGCATGTTAATGCATGATTGCTCTGCTCTTATGCAAACAAGCATAGTTGGGGGCGAAGCATGCACCCATCGTTGTACCCCTTTGTTTTTTGTTTTTATTTCTTTATTGTTTTACCACATAAAGCGACAATCGTCTCTTGTTATAAATCGAATATTCTGTACCACATTTCAACATATACAGTGTGACCATTGGCCTAATATACTAACAATTCCAAATTTTCTTATGTTCCCAACTGCAAAAATTATAATTAAACAAATACCCCGCCCCCTCTCCCAACCAGCGTCTTTAATCCAGTGTTAGGTGTGCTTACATGTTAGTCTTCGTTTCTCAGGAGTCTACTTGTGTGACCTCAGTTTGTCCTTCCTGTCCTATGGGGACCCCTGAATTCCGCTGCTCAACCCCTGTCGGGTCTAGTTCAGATGACTGGGGTGTGGCTATCAGTTCCTGTATCATAGTTCCCCAGGCCAATAATACGTCTGGGAGTTTCTCATCACGCCTGGTTTTCCTCATATGCTCCTCCTCTGCAGACGCCCATTCCTTAAGATCTAATTTCCATTTCTCACTAGTCGGGTCCTGCGGGGACAGCCAATGTATGGCGATTCGCCTTTTTGCTATTGTAAGTCCCAATACCAGAAAGTGTCTGGTCATTTTACGCTCTGGGTTGCTCGGTATCAGTCCCAGAAGGCATGTTGTTATTGCTGGTGTTACCTTCCATCCTGTCACCCTATTAAGCTGTTCTAAAACCTCTGCCCAATAGTTTTGTATACGGGGACTCTGCCAGACCATATGTACAAAATTGGTTTGTGCAAACCCACATCTAGGGCAGTGGGTGTCTCTCGATGCATTCATTGAGTGCAGCTGACTGGGGGAAAGATATGTCATATGTATTATATTGTATTGTATTAGTTTAAACCTAGCCCCTATGGACACTTTACAAACTCCCTCATGGATTTTTTTCCAATCTGACGGCGATAAAGGATGGGCAATAATCTCCTGCCATCTTTCCTTATTTTTAGGGATTTGCCTGGTCTATCTTTCCTCGGCGCCAGGTAGAGGTGCGTCACCAATTTACGCCCTCCTGCCATAGAAATCATGGTAACCAGTGTTTGAGAATGTGTGGGAGCCTCTGGAAAAGTCGGCCAGAGTTGCCTGGCTGTGGGTGCTATTTTGGCATATTGCAGAAATTGTGCATTTCCTAAGTCGAATGCCTCTACCGCATTCTGGTATGTTGTAAACCTGCCTTTCGGATATAAGTCTGCCAACATTAGGCAGCTTCCCTCTCTCCATTTCTCTATGGTCATTAACTGCTCTATCTTGGCAAACTGCGCGATCTCCCAGACATCGGCCTCTGGTGCGAAGGGCTTCCTCCTGATTACCGTCTTTACCGTTCTCTCCCACAGGTTGGCCATTAGCCGTATCAGAGGAGGGGTCGAGACTGGCGTGCCCCTTCCTTTCATGAGCAGGGTTGCCAGCCTTTGGTTCTCATATGTACCCTCCAATAAGGTCCTTTCCCAGGAGGATTCTGTATCCAGCCAAGGTATTGCATGCTGTAACTGCGATGCCAAATAATAAACTTCCAGGTCCGGGATTTCCAGCCCCCCTCTGTCCCACTGCCGTTTCATCACCACTAAACTTACCCGTTGTACCCCTTAGTTGTCGGAACATCGTTTTACTAAATAGGAAACAATTCTTCTCTAGACACCATTTGATCATTGTCAGAAGCATTTGTATGTGTTTGTACAGTTTCAATGGTCTCTCCCTAAGAAAGTGTTCCAACGCATTCAAACCATCACTATGGCAAATGCTAGTGTACAAAGTAGCGACATCTAATGACATAAGCAAATACTCCCTTTTCCAGGGGATATTATAAATACATTTAAGGGCGTCACCAGTATCTCTTACAAACAATGGTAGTTTTCAAACATACTCTCGGAGAAAATAGTCTATGAATTTAGAAGTATTTTAAAAAATGCTGTCCCTGGCCGATATTATTGGTTTTCCTGGGGGCTGAAGTGGATTCTAGTGCAGTTTTGGAATTCAATAAACTATTGGTATTTTAGGATGATCGTTTGTTAAAAAAAGATATTCCTCTTGACTCCTAAGCCCCACATTTCTCCATTCAATCTGTATGAAAACACAACTTGGCTTGGCTCACTTCTTCCCTACTGCTCTTCACATAACATGCCAAGTTATTCAATGTTTTATTCGCTGTACATTTCTAATGGCCAGATCACACATTACCCCCTTTGTTTGAGTTATCCGTTTTAGCTTGTAAGTTTGCTATTAAGCTTTTGTATTGTCTTTGTTCAACAGTCTAGGAGCTAGACCTGAGACTGGGAAAACCTATTGAGTATTTTGACTCCAAATTTGTCAAAATCCTTGACTCCATCTCTAATGTATGGGAATAACTTTGTTAACCTCCTACTTCGCCACTGCTATTAGAGTCGATCTCCACTTTGTTCACATCCTTCGACACTATCGACTAGTGGAATCTTGTCTGGAAATCAAAAACTTCCAGCTCACATATGGACTTCTGCATAGCCAAATGCAAACAATTATTTTCCTGTCTCACAGTGGAAATAACTAACATGATTAATGCTTCCCTTTTTGCAAGTGTCTTTCCTGGACTGTTGAAATATGCCATAAACACCCTCACCAAAATCCATATGCAGGCCTGAAAATATTGGCAAACGTCCGGCCCATATCCCATTTCCTTCTACCCAGCAAAGTCCTAGCAATTGATTTTCTAAGGCTATTTCATAAGCATATGAGCCTAAATAATTTTCTCTATGACTAGTCTGTATTCAGGCCTGTCTGAGACACTGAATCCGCATTAACCTATATTATGAGGCTCTCTATCCTAGGATGAGGACAAAAAACAACTCTTCTATTCCTTGACCTGGCCTCTACCTACAACACTATTGATCAAACATCACAACAATGGACAGGTGTATTCAGAACTGCTCTGCATCGAATCAGATACTTTCTCACCAACGAGCAGCCAAAAGCCCAGGATGTTGTTAGTCAAATCATTGACACGTCCAGTGTGTGGTGCATTCTCCTAGGATTATCCCTTTCTTGTGTGTTTGTTTAACATCTTTGTATGCCCCATGGAAAGGCTCTTTGGAAAGTACCAAGTGAACTTACAAATGAACAGTGATGGCACACTAATCCACTTCAGGTTGGGATGACAGACTGGAGAAGTTCACCAACATTTCGTCATGTTTGGACAATGATTAAGGTTAGATGAAGGAGATCATTCTCTAAATGAATGGAGACAAGATTTAGATTGTAGTACTTGGAGAATTTCAGTCTGTTCCACTTCCTTTAGACTGGCCCCAAGGCATCTGAACCCCCCTCCTTATAAATAAGGAAACTGGTGAGTCTTTTGGATTCTGATTTTTCATTCCTTCCCCAAGTCAGTACTTTGGAAATAGGTGTCAATGTGCACTCTCTCTACTCGATAAAATACTCACATTACTCCAGACAGACCACTGGGTGGAGCTGATGAGAGGCACTCTTAAGCAACTGGAGCATTAGCTACACTTGCTTCCCAAACAATTTCATTACCAGGTTGCAGAGGATACAGAAGCATGCCACCAGTGTGTGCTTAAACTTCTGTAAGAGTGAGCTTAACAAATTCATCCTTAAAGATTTCTGTCATTTTCCGATCGATGTTATGGTTGTCTCCGCCGTACATAAATTATATTGGAGCAAAAAATACAGATTACCTACAGAAACTGCCACCACACTACAACCCTACCAGAAACCTCTTATGCGCATCTCCCTTCTTTTTAACTAATAAGCTTTTAAGGACCTGAAACACAGAGGCAGTTGGCTGCATGTACATATCCCTAGGTTAGAGACCCTTAACCCTAATTTGAGATCTGAGCCCTATATTGTGCAGTACAGGAAACTCTGAAAAGCTCTAATCTCTCTTTTTTAAGTTGGAGTTTTGTTATCAATGTCAGTACTCTAAAATCAGTGATAAGTAACACATATAGCTTTACAAAGTCTCTAAATAAATGAACCATGCCATATTGAAGAAGCAGCTACAGTTATGCTTTTTAGACGAGACAACATTGGGTACTGATGCATTAATGTGCCAATAAAGCTTCATTCCGAAAAGCAAATAGATCTGCTCCCCTTTCTGTAAAACCACATTAAATCCAAGGTTGCTTCTCACAGAATATCACCTTAGGATATTGTCAATTTTTCCTGAAGATAGCGGGTACTGTCAAATACGAGGACATGTTGATAATAAGATAATAATTTATTCTAACTCTCTCAGTCAGGTTAGTATAAATTTCCTCTTTTCTTTCACAACAGTCATTGAACACTTTGTCTGATCTACTGAACAAAAAAAGGTGTATACTTTACATGGCTGATAATCAACATAACCATTACCTTCATTTTAGGGGGCTAATTGCAGCTCAGCCCATCCTCCACCCTCTTTCTAAATAATTTCATTACACTCATCTTAATAAAATCTTGATGGTCCCATCAAAGCCCAATTGATGCTGTGTCTGTGCCCAACTGCAGAGCCTCCTCTTGACATACGACAATCCAGCGTCTTCCCTGGACACAGGAGATTTGTTTCCACAGGGGGTGGCTGATGTTATTTCATGCCCACCTTCCTTAAAACTTCACTAACAGTGACTGATAATAGCTAGGTGTCCTCCACACTACTGCGTGTCACTGGCTATTTACAGATGTTTATGAGCTGACCTGCTGTTGCCATTAATATATTTTCAGTGAGAGCAGCAAGGTAAACCTTTTTTTACTGCTGGGGTCCTTTATTATTGACTGAGCTTGACAGCTGGAGACAGTTGTAATGCGGGTACCATGTAGCATCTGTGAGTCACTGTTGGAGGAAATCATACCTACTTGGATACCATAGCCTTTGGAAGGCACTACTGGAGAAAGTTCTTTAGCACAGAAAAGTCGCCGCTGGATGACGCTTGCATTGCTGGGATCTTGTAGCACGAATGCAACTTTGTGGAGAAGCTCACATTGTTGTCATCCACAGCACTGCGAGAAACTGCTGGGAGACATCATGCGCTATTGCAGTCCTATAGCAGTCGGAGGTTGCGCATGCTGCTTGGGCCCTGTATCACCGAGAGGACACTACTGTCGAGATACGGAGACAGTTGGAGCTGTAACATTGGCAGGACTCTGTTCGAGGAAGCTTGAATTGCTGGGATCCTGGAGCATCAATAGGGCACACTAGGTGGAAGCTCTCCCAACTACGAGGAGGCTAACTTAATCAGAGTTATTTTAAAGTGAAAGGGCAGTGCTGGGTGGGGACCTCCACTGTTGGGTCCAATTTTACTGGTGAAAGTAAAGTTATAACACCAAATATCTTTTCTCCACTTCACACCACGATCTAAGCTACCAACTACCCCTTCCTCCAATGGACACCGCCTGAGCATGGATCCCTCATCCCAAGTCTCCAACCTCATACATTCCCAAAACTTGCTTTGGAGAACTCCACAGTCCAATGTGAAAGAGGACAAAAAACAGAAATAGCAGCACTATGGGGAACTAACCGATTAATGACTGAAAACAGTCTTTACTTTGAGTATCTCTTCCTGATCTAATCAAACTGTGATTTTCCTGGACACCGTCTCGCTGTGAGCATTTTAAATATGTACTCACTAATAATTTATTCACTGAAAGTTGAGCATCATTGTAAACTCTATTGAAAGGCTCTATCTAGTTTAGCACTTAAGGTTGAGCACTTTTTTTTAAACTAAAGGCTCAGCCAAACTTATTTCAGTTGAGCTTGATCGATATATAAATGGCATTACTAAATAAGATATTTTTAAGTATAGTGGTGTTCTTGCAAGGCTTTGATTGATTTGATGGTCCGGATTAATTAAATCTCCACTTTAATCAGTATTAATTGAAGATAACACCTCTAACCTAAAAAACTACTCATCTATAATTGCCCTAAGACTTGAATCTGACTTCTGGGTTATGCACTCCAACAAAGATAAAGCGTTTTAGTACTGCCTATTGGCCCTGCTCGGCCTAAACTCCCTTCTGCCCAAACATTCCTCCCCTAAAAAAAGGTACTGATGGACCGTCATTACTCAGTTGTTTAACTGGAGTCCTACACCTAGGTCCAGTCTCCAACACCTCCCTCTCAAAAAGGCTTTGTATGTGAAGAGCACAGCAAGGCTTTTCAAACATATACTTTGAACACTCCAGGAGACATTTTGACAAGGGTAATTGTTTGCTGCGCATAATTGGTGTGCTCACCTTCTGGCCCTGTTCCACAGCAGAAGAAAAATAAGCATTGGCAAAGCCAATTGATGTTGCCTATTTGAGATTTGTTGGCTTTGTCGATATTTTTATTTAGCCATGTTGTACATCAAAGTTCCTGCTGTGCTGCATGTCTGAAAGCAGAAAAAACCCAAAGTGCTATTGACGTGGTCAATGCTGGCTGAATCCTAACTCTTTTTAAAAAACATTTCAACTATACTGCAAAGTAGCTGTCCTACATGGCAAAAAAAACATTGACAAAGCCAGTAGATCTTGCACAGGCAAGATCTATGGGCTTTGCCAATGCGTAGGGAAAAAGTATTAGGACAAGGCCAGTGCTAGCGACGTCATAGCCCTTTTTTTCTTACAGGAGTGGTTGGTGGGGAAGTAGCAAGCAACAATGGGGTAAGGGGTGGTGGTACGGGGCAAGCAACTTGGGGAGGGGTGCAGGGGTATGGGGGAGCAACAGGAGGGAGGAGAGGCACACAACAACGACAGGAGCAGGGAGAGGTGGCAGACATTGACAGGAGATGGAGGGTATGGAGTGCAAACAACAATGACGATGGAAGCAAGAAAAAAAGTACCTGAATCCAAGCGTGAGCAACAGAAGGACACTCATCATGCAATTAATCAGTACTTGGCCAATGGTCTATAGAGGGTACAAACACACAAAGATGAAAGTTAAACTGGCATGCGCTGGCCAATGAGAAGCAAGGAAATGAGAGTGACTATAAAGTTTTCCAGTACTTGGCTTGCTGCTGTCAAGTGGCGATGATGTTCTCTAGAAATGATTTAGCATGCCTGGAGTTATGTATTGTGCTGTAGCCCTTTAATTTTATTATGGACAGATCATTTTGCAGTTTTTCCCTGTCACCACTCAAGGCCACTTGTAGTTGAATCCTGTAACTTTTGTCACCTGGCACCTGTACAATAATACAGTTCACAAACTAAATTGCTGGAGGCACTCATTTGTTTTCAATGATAATGTATCTCTTGATGCTGCCAAATTTGTCCAATGAATTTTGAAGTCTCTGAACTCTATTGCCCCTGCCCATCGCTCACATAACCTTTGTAAATCCTTCTCCATCTCTTGGTATATGGAAGAACTTCTGATTATGAAAAAGATTTGCAAAGTCCTAGAAAGAAAACGGAGATGCTCCCTAGACCAGTGGTTCTTAACCTGTGGCCCAGAGACCCTTAATAACATGTATATAGTTAAAAAAAAAAAAAAAAAGCAAAATGTACAATTGTAGTATTTAAAGCATTTCGTAAATGTAAATGACTTTTAAATTGGAAGCTGAAAATTAAGGTAGTATCCTCAAATTGCTTCAAGCGAGTAGTGCAAGTCCGTCAGACAGAATATAGTATTGATGATGAGTGGCCTCAATTGAATTTAAAAAGCTCCATCGTTCCCATTCAAATTTTTTATTTTTTTGTATTTGTGAATTAAATAAAATACTTAGTCATTTGTTTGATGAAAGCTTGTTTCTAAATATATTATGTATTGTTTTGAGGTTCAAATGATCAAAAATGCTTAGGCTGGGGTCACCAGCTTTCAGTAATTACTAAGTGGAGGTCCCCGGATTCCAATATTGATTCAGTGGGGACCCAGGGGCCCAGTAATGATTAAGTGAGGGTCCATAGAACCCAAAAGGTTAAGAACAGTTGCCCTAAAAGATAAAACGGCTATAAAAATCTACCAAAACAGCAGTGGAAAAAAAAAAGACCACAACTCCATTCGAAGCACTTTGCCAACATATCTCACGAATAGAATTATCTCAATGGAGAACTCTACTCGAGAAATTTCTCATTTTGTAAACATCTTTATTAATCCCAAGAATATCATTATTACTCCTGCTACAACTCAAGAACTTTGCACTAAATTATCCATTTTCTTTAACAAAAAGATTGCTAACATATTAAGAGTTTCATGTGCAGCAGTCCCCCATCCATCCTGTTTTACGGTCAAATTTGAGTCTACTCCAAATGGAGCTTCCTTGAATACATTTACACCTTTGGCTGAAGCGAATTTAGCTCTAATTAGTCAATATCAAGTCTGGATCTCCTTTAAATTCTTGTCCTCATTTCTTTCGATGAGCCTCTCAGATTTAGTTCCTCTTTTGCCAACACACATCAATTCCTGATCCCAGGCCTCAATCTTCAATATCTGGATGTTGGCTCAGTTAAAAGGTGATTGTACCATCTGGATCTGCTATTTGCCATCTATATCCTTTCTACCACTCCCATCTAAAGTCCTAGAAAAGACTGTTAACAGACAGGTGTCTGAATATCTGGAAGCCTTTGTCTTACTGGATAGATCTCAATTGGCTTCCAATCCAAACACAGTACTGAAACGGCTTTACTTGCTGCAACGGACGTTCTTGCGTTGGACCAGGGTGGATCAGCTGCCTTGTGCCGTAGCTCTACATAATCTCTCTGCAGCATTCGATACTGTGTCTCATATCGTTCTGATATTACGTGTCTTTGATCTCGGTATCTGCAAAAAGGCTCGTAAATGGCTTTGTTCTTTCCTGGTAGAGAGATCTTAATCGTTACATCTTCTTCCTTTTAACTCTTATCAGTTTTCCACTTCTGGAGTCTCTCGGGTTCACCACTGAGCACTGCCCTTTTCAGTTTTTACAAATCACCTTTTGCCAAACTGGTTCACTACTTCGGTTTCGCGAGCGGTTTATTATTTTAAATACCAATAATCTTTTGGAAACTCAGACTTGCTGTATGCCCGCAGTGGCTACCTGATATAGAGAGAATTGTGTGAAATTGAACTCTGATAAAACTGAAATACTCATGTTTGGCAAACATGCCTATTCATGGACCTTTCCTGGTGGTCACCTAATCTGGGACGCATGCCAAAGCCTGGTACTTCCACTAGAAATGTAGGTTTTCTAATCTCCGTGGTTCAACCAGTGACCCAAGTTGCAACCACTTGCTTCTTAGGTTAAAAAACACATTTCAGCATCCTATCTCAAATCAGCTCTCATGGTGCAAGACAGTGATTCATGCGTTTTATTATATTGTGCCTTGATTAGGGAAACTCAGTGTATCTTGGCACCTCAGCATCTCTATTACAAAGTCTGCAAGTGGTGCAAAACTCTGCAGCATGTCTGATTCTAAACCTTCCCAGAAATGCCCATAGTTTGCCATAATTCTTGGAAATCCATTGGCTTCCTATTCACAAACGGGCTTGTTTCAAGATTCTCTGTTCGACTTTAATGTTCTTAATAATCATGGTCCTTCTTACCTTGGGTAAAATCTTTCATTTTACTGACCTTCTCGTTCCCTTCGCTCTTCTAATTCTGCCCTTGCCTCTATCCCACCAATTTATCAAACTAGATTTGGGGATGCTCTTTCTCCTATTCAGCATTTTACAACTGGAATCTCATGCCTTTGTCTCTTTGTCAATTTTTGGGCTTCTCCACTTTTAAACGAGCATTGGCAAAGTCAATAGGTCTCGGAAATCCGAGCGTTATAGGCGTTGTCAATGTTAATGTCTGTACGATTTGTCAATGCTAATGGCACAACAGCGCAGCCATGCGCTCTCGGTGCCAGGTGAAGCCTGCCATCCTCGCAGCGTCACCAGCGGAGCGTATAATGTGTCCTCGCCCGTCCGGGGGCCGGAGCACTGAAAGCAGCGCAGCAGACATGCATCGACATAGAGAAACGACATCTCCACAGCAGTTCTCCGATTGCAAATGGCATCATGTAATAACAATGTTATTTACACTAGTTGGCATAACGTAAGCAATTGTTTTTTTTTGTGGTCTCCTTGTATGCATGGAACAATGTATATGTTCCTACTGAGTATGTTTATTTCCACTATATATTTCTTGTCGCATCGCGTGAAAGAGATTAATAAAAGGTATATAAAGGAAATGTATGTTGGCAAATATAACATAGTCACTGTTACCATGCGATTGTCCGCCTTTAATTTGATGGATGTGGCAATTGACAATCAAGCGTGCAGGCACGATAAAATAATATGTCAAGGGGAGATGTAAATATAAACTTGCACTTCTGTGTATTTCATAGAGACTTTGTGAGTGCATGTATGAAACGTGAAACCGATGTAAAGTATTTTGAAAGTATATCAGAATTAAAAGTAATGCTGCACTGGCAAATTGTTGCGTTTATTTGTACCCTGATTTGATGGTGAAACATTTTTAATTGTGATTGCGCCCAAAACACACCTTTAAATCGCCTTTCTATCACTGCAATGAAAAGAGTTTATTTAGGTATGTATTTACAAAGAAAATCATGCGATTAAAAACCTTCGTTTAAGCGTATATTTTGCAATTAAATCAGATGCACTCATAATTATAAGTGATGTGAACCGGCAAATCAAAATAAACGCAGTATGTTGAAGGTATTTCACTCTGATCTGCTGGTGCAACATTACATTTAACTGTGAATGTGTGTGAATTACTTTTACAACAAAGGCTTTGCATCGCTTGATTTAGTTTGTAAACACACACTCAAATAAACTATTTAAATTAAAGTGAAAGAAGTGGGATTTAGCCACGTGTTTTGAAAGTCAATCACAGGCACTCAGAATTACAAGCATATCATATTGATGCCGGACCTGAAGTTTGACGTACACCAATCATGTGTAAAATAGCTAAACAGGCACCCTCAGAAAGCATTTTCTAGCATTTGACCTCAGTCTTTGAATGTACAGCAAATGTCACGAGATAAGAACAAGATTTACAGGCTGTTTACAGAGGAGCTTGGAGCAGCGAGTGAAAACACAAGCACCTGTGTTAAGTGCTCTTTAACAAAGAAAAAAGTAGTTCCTGAAACAGATCCTAAAATGGAAGCAGTGGAGGGATAGTGTAATTGGTCCATGCTCTCAGGCAGGGCTAAACACAGGAAGAGGCATGACAAATGCATGCCATGGACAAATTGGAGAAAGAATATGAGAGCGATGATGGAGATAGCAAATGGGAAGCCTATGGGCAGGCTGAAGGTCACAAAATATATACAACATGGCTCTTCGAGACAGTGCATGTGCTGTCTAGCCAAGACCTAAAAACGACTGAAGACTTGACAATGCCTGCTACACTAATCACAGCAAGTTATGAGCCTACAGTCTCCACTCATAGCGCACGGATACCCTAATATTGGGCAGTAGTTTGCACTTATTAAATAATATAACATAATAGCAAAACATTCTAGTCCTGACGGCACAGCTGGGGTAAAGCTTACTTTTCCGAATTCCTGTTACAAAGTCTGGAAAGTGATAGACTGATGCTCATGCTGCTGTAGCCCTGTAGCACTGACAGAGCCTTGCTAGGAGAACAGATAAACTATTAAAATCTCATTGTATTGAAAGGGCATTTCTGTGGTCCTGTAGAACTGAATATACATTAAACTGAAAATGACTCAACTTATTGGGAATCATGAGCCCTAGAAGAATCCTGCAGGAAAGAAATATTGGTGCTTTTTATGCTGCCACATATTTAGCTTGCTTGAAACAAATTAATTTGCAATCACTATTTGTTTGAGTTTCTGCCTACATTTGAAACAATAGGTTTAAGGGTGATATTTTTAAACCTGTGAAAATTGGTCTATAGTAAAATGGAAAAAAATATTTCCAAAATAAAAAAATATGCATTTTAGTGTATGGTTTATTCACAACAACTTACTTTTCATTCCCTGTCTCCTCACTTTTATGGTGTCAACAAAGCATATCATCTGACCAGCCCCAACTTGAAAAAGTATCAGGCATGCATGTGGAAGGTTTTTTGCGGCACCTGGGGCAAAAACAAACTCTAATGCGCCCCACATTCTACAGGCACCTGGTGCAGAGGTTAAAAAACACTGTAATTGAAAGACAAAACACAGCAGGTCCAGCATTTGACACTGTCTACTGGTATTATTCATGTCAGCTGCCTCATCATAAATAATCAAGGCAAGGTTCCTTTAAAGTCTATGAATAAGTGAGAGATGTTGCAGCATGATCATCAGTCCCTGGAGAAATCTAGGACTTCACTATTGCTTTCTCTGACCAGTCTGGAATCATACCGAACAGGGAATCTCCACCTCCTCTCCAGTTTGGAACTTTTACAAGCATTGTGAAGGCTGGTGGTGTGCTGTGTGGCGCCTTCCTCTTTTCTTGACATCAACAAGCATTGGCAAAGCCAATAGGTCTTGCCCTTGTGACCTGTTGGCTTTGCCAATAATTTTTAGCCACGCCGCACATCATCCCCTATGAACATGTGCTATCTAGTAGGCTCAACCTAAAAAGGCAATGAAGACCAGCACAGATAGAGGCAGGAATCAGGCTCCGTATTCTGACTGAAAAAACATCAGAAAAATCAAATGACCTGGACACCTTAGCTATTATGCAGATGATTTAACATAAGGTGCTTTATGCTCTGGCCCACAAAGTATTTTAATCAAATATACCAATGTTTGTGAAGTGATCGAGTTAAGTGTGAGCTACTCAGATATGGCTGAATGCTTTAAATTCCTCTTGCTCTCCCGATAACTGATCCCTACTTCCTTCTTTCTGCCATTCACTCCTAAAGACCTGATCTTGCCCCTTTTTACAGGTAGCAGTTTCCCTCTCATTCTAAACCCAGTTCTACTTGCCTTTTCCAATCATACTAACCTATCATCTAACTTCTTTCTGTTCAGTGGCAGTGAGTCTTTGAGCTACACTGATTTAAAGCTTTTTGGTACTCTTTTTTTTTTTTTTTTTTTCTTTCCCTCTAGCTATTTTTGGCACTCAAACATTAATTTCGAGGTTTTTTTTTTTTTACTCTGATTTAAAAGGCTAGAGTTATTGCTCAAGTACAGCGCATATGGTGCAGTGGTGTGTGTCTGTAACTAGTGCAGATTGCACCCATATAAGGCCAACTCTGTCTCCTGTATGAACTAATTTTGTAGCATTTTTATTAGGCCTGGCATTAGCCAAGACCTTTTGAATTTACTAAAATTATATGTATAATTAAATTACTTAGAGGGGCTTTCAGACGGCCGTCTTCATTTATTGGTCTGTTGTTGTCATTCACATTTGCTATCTATCCCCTACAGCTTACATCATGGGGTACTGAGCTCTGACAATACTCTTTCTAATTATATCAGAGGTCACATGTCAGAATTAGAATTGTAGCAAGGCTCTTATTATTCCACATTTATGTGGAGCTCCGAAAATAAAAGAGTTCTAAGTATGTTCAGTCACTGAACATTCACAGGCTCTGTTTAAGAATGGACATGGTTTAGGCCAGCTTTTTGATCACACTAGGTCGATTTAAAAAGATATCACTGCAAGTGAAGCTGAATTTTATTTGCACCTAGGTTGCTAACGAAGGAGCAACAAAACCGCTCAAAGTCTCACCTCCTCCCCTTGACGACTTTTGGTAATTTATCAGCAAATACCTTCTCTCACTGTGCCTCACTTCTCTTGATTGCCAGAATTGTGACCTTACACCAAGTGATAGATTAATGCCTGGATTTTACAACAAGGTGAACTCAGAAAGATCTTCTCAGAGTCTAAATATTAAGGGCCCGATTTCCAAACCTGTTTACGCATATAAGTTTGGCTTAACCATTTACAAATTGATTTTGTGCTGATTAAAGGATTCACTAGCATGTAGATTTTGGTGAGAGCCACCCTACACACAAGTACTGGAAGTAGGCGGAAAGCGGTTGTTCCTCGGCTGTAATCCCCTCTTCATTTGTGCACACCCACAAACTTGCCTTTTTTGTGGGTAATCACCCACTCCTCTCCTGCCCCTTGGCACTTAAGAAAAGGTTGCCTGATGACAATGGTAGGCTTAAAACCTTTTACCAAGTGGGAAGGCATCCCCTGCTCCCTTTAACGAAAGAAAATGGGGGTGGGTTGTGAAAGGAATTTCTACAGTTGGGAAAACATTTGCTCCTGGAGATTTATGCATTCGCATGTATATTTGCTCATGTGAAAATGACACTGACCAGCATTTACTTGAAATATAGTTTACAGGCCTTATTCTGTAATCTAATGTGAATGCTGGAAAGCCATAAACCTGCACCAAGTCAAAATCATGGCATTTATCAAACACGTTTTATTAAGTGAGGCCTTAGATAAATGTTTTTTAAAGTTGTCCTTAAAAATGTATGTAACTTCAGTCCTTTGTTTTTCAAATTGCAATTATTTTGGCACTTTGTATTTAAAAAATAATCACCAATCTGGCTTCCAGCCTTGTGCATGTTTTTGCATCTCAGCTAGCCACAATTTATTACATTTTGCAAACATGTACTTGTTTCTATTTAGAACCACGTCCGATAATGCAAGCTTAGCTTACAGCTCACTGTATTTCCTTGGCGTACTCACCCTAGTAGTAAAGGCTTTACATTCTTTTAACGTTATATAAAATTAAGAAACTTGTATACAATTTTGAACAATTTATACATAAGGATGCATATATTACCTTGCCAGCAGACAGTCCTCTTTACCACAACCACACTGTGGTACTGTAAACTAGCAACCATAGGATATGTGGTGCAGGGGCCTGGGCCTACTTGTCCAATGAAAAAATAAAATGAAAAATTATTTTACTTGACCCCAAACAATATGTCCTGTGTATCGGAGTATAGGAATTCCACACCCCTGCATGTAGCAATTTGGCACCCTACTCAGGGCGCTAAATTCTTGGCTATGCCATAATGCAGTACTAGTGATACTGCTTTTAGGAGCTGTGCATTACCCTTAACATTTAGAGTTAAAGAGCTAAATAATATATTAAAGAAGCTGCTATATCTCACAAATTTGTTCAGTTTTTCCCACCCTGTTACCACTGGCCCTTGCTGGTGATAATTACTTTAAATCAGTGAGAAAAGGTTAAAAAGTTGGGACATCTAATTTCCACGTTTCTAACTTTACTGCAAGGCTCTAGATAATTGCATATAACCCCAGTGTCACTCTTTCTGTGGAGATAATCTGGTAATGTTTTTGTTTAAAAGTACAGGAAAGTTTATTTGTTTTGAAGTCGGATGTAAAATCTCAGTGTCTGACTGAATCTCATTGAAAGCATGATGGCAAGTGTAATGCAAAGTATTTTGTTGCTGATAAACAATAAACAGTAAATAAAATGCACAGAAAATTGTTTTACCAATATTTGTGGTACAAGAGATATCCATTTGATTGCTTGAACTGAGAAATATAACTGCCTTAATTTGTATAAATGGGAATTACCACCGTAATTTCATCATTGCCACACAACTTCTTATGCTTCAGCATTGAATACCATGTACCTTTCCAATTTTGTTTACATTGATGTTTTCAGGTTCTCCAAATAATGTATTTACATTTTCAGAATGTCCGTGGTATTACTGCGGATGTGATATCCACACTTCATGTAGTGCAATATTTTGCATTTATTAGCCCACAGCATTCTAAAGCGATCTGCTATGAAGTGCATTGTGCCTTATAATTTGTGTGTTGATCTTGGCTTGCCATGTGTAACCTCTCTCAGGGAGGGTGACAATTTGTATGCAGTCTCATTACTGAGAAGTTGCAGCTGGCTTTTCTATTGATTGAGTCTACTTCCTGATTGAAGGGACTGTCTCCTCCCACTGTTGAAGTCACAAAGTGGTTGAGGACCAATAACTCATTCATCACTCGCTTGTAATAAATTATTACAAGTAAGTAGTGATGCCATTTTCTTATTGCAAACGTTTTCTCATGTCAGAATGCGCCTGTATTAAAATAATCTAAACCTTCTCATGGGCAGATTACAAGCTAACAGGAGCAATAATTGTGTAATTGCTATGAAGAGAGAATCCGATGGAAAGCTTGATGCATTATTCATAAAACTGTACATTCATATTTCCCATTTACAAAAACGTACAGTGTCTTTCTACATCTCTGAAGAAAGAAGTGGCCTCTAGTCGACTTGAAAAACGTCATTTCAAACCAGCATTGACAAATATAATCGACCTGTTTTGCCTGCCAGCTTTGTTGGTGCTTGTTTTGTTTTGTAATGCTTTTTCAAACACTTTATTGTTGAAGGAGCGATGCCGCCCTCGCCAACATAAAATAGAAGTTGTAAAAGCAAGCATATTTATTTGGTCTCAAAAGCACACTATGCCGCAGTAGACTCTTGCACTGGAGCAAATTACTTTGTGTGCGAAGGTGGTCCTTGTGAAAGAACAGAATGCCGTCACAGTGAAGTTAGCAAATGGTTGAAATATGCTGCCCATTGCCCCATGCTGTAGTGGGAAGAAGAAAATTGTGAATTACAAGATAGCTAAAATAAAAAATACTTTTTAGTCTCATAAAGCTCACATTGCCACAGTAGTCCCTGGCACTCACGCCAACTATGCTATGAGCTCCTTGAGCAAGAGCACAATGCTGTCGTGCCCTGCGAAGTTAGCCAATGGCAGAAGTGTGCTGACCTATATCCCCATGCCCTATTCTGTATTGGGCAAGAAATACGAACACATCAACAGGCCAATAGATGAACAGAGCTGTCTGAAAGTCCCTATTCTAATTAAGTATAATATAATTTTAGTAAAATCAAAAAGTCCTGGTAACGCCAAACATGCATTTTTGTCAAGTTCTTCTATCTGAAACGTGCCCTGAAACTTAAATGTGTTACAGTGATTTTCATGGCTAAGAAAATTTTATTTTCTGTCAAGGAGCCAGTGTATGCCTTTGTATCGAGTAAACTGAACAGCTATTTTTCAACCCATATTTTAACGCATTCCACAGTATTTCAGTCAGCGGGCAGCAGAACCGCATGCACTCTGCCGTAAAACACATCAAACACCTACTTATTGCCTTGATAAACACTTTCTCAAACAGAACAGCAAATACCTATTTATTTTTCACTTAATTTTAATACGAATTCACGTGTGATGTGTAATCTAAAGGGTTGAAGTACAACTGAGTTAATGGCCCGGTCACAGAGCAAAACAACATTACTTATTAGTGTCGCGGTGACGCCTTGTGGTGGCGGGGCCTGTCGGAGTCTGATAGGAGGGTGAGACGGTGTCGCGAGGCCTGTGAAGGAGCAGCTGGCCTGGACACGGGCCGGTGCCCCAGCTGACAGGTTGGTGGATTAGGCAGACTATCAAAGACAACAACGCGATTAGAGGCCAGTTCACATCTAACAGCAGTCTAGGGCAGGGGCGAACAGATGATAAACAATGGAAACCGGCGGGGGAGGGGCCGGGGGAGGATAAGGGGTGAGGAGGCCATGGGAAAAGTGTGGCAGCAATCGCCGAAACCCCGGGTTTCCGAGTCTCCTGAATGGCGCAGGAAATAGGATTTTCTCCGCCAGATGTGATGTGATGTGATGGCTAGTGATGAATACATTATGAGAAAAGCAGGCGCTTCCCTTTTCAACAATTCCTTGATACCACTGTCCCAGGAGGAAAGCCTGTCCCCTCCCATATATACTAATTGCGGGATAAAACCGTCGAAAATTAAAGTTGCTTTGCATGGTTTTTGCTTTCCATGTAATGTTTCCTGTATACTATAAAGCACAAAAAAACCCGCTTCTGATTGGCGGTCTCTATTTAGGTTTTACTCGAGGCAAAACACACCTCTCAAAATTATTAATATAATAACTTTATTTATATGGTTAATAAAAAACGCTACAGTGTGACATTGCAGAGCACTTAAATGTGTTAAATTAAAACAGCAACAGTTAATTAGATTACTATCATTTGTCCAATATCATTTGTCCAACAGCAAGCTGTGTGCTATAAAAAATCTTCAGGTTAAAATGACTTGACAATAAAAGTCAAATTCTTAACAGTGCAAAAAATGTTCAGTTCCCCTTCTACCTTTTAGAGTACAAAACATTAACGAAAATGAATGCAGCAACAGCGGGACAGCAGTGACTCAATAAAACATTTAATCGAACATTGACTAAAAAGCAGTAAAAGCCATCATTTGGGGAAGTTAACGCTAATTAAGCAGCAACAGCAGACAAAAATAAATAGCTTTATAAGACATTACATCATAAAGCGTTAAAACCAATCATATGAAGAATTAATATTTCATGCAAATGGCTAGATCAGCCGACTTGAATGCACTGTTGACTAGCTTTCGCTAATCTGTTTTCCTCCAGCATCATAAACTTCGTAAAATCAATGTTTAGCTGCAAAATGTGCGGGTCCAGGCACGGAAAAGGCGCCTGTCTGCAGGAGAGTATACCCTTTTCGTTTTGCTTTTTTCTCTACAGGGATCTCCGTTCGACCAGCAAACTAGTAACCATGAGAATGATGGTCTCGACTGCTGAATTGCACAGTCTGCAGTCATCACTTTGCTTAAATTTGATCCAAGGTGGGGCATAATCATTTGTTGGTAGGCCTCCAAATCTTTAAAGCATGAACTTACTTTAAAAAAAAAAAAAATAACATACTCCCAGATAAGACTGATAATTAAAATTAAAAGCTTGCATTGGAAAAAGAAATCGCAAAATAAGTTAGCGCGACATCTTTTGTATTTGTTAGTCAGATTGGTTATTCTTCAAGACTTATCTGCAACACCTGATTTTCGTTTTCTAATTAAGATGTTTTAACAGCTCTCTAGGAGATAAATAGGTGTACGTCTAAAAGAAAAACATACACATTGCAATAATTGAGCCCTACTGCAATTTTTAGAACTTTAATACATGTACTCGGCTCCAAAAATGTTGTTTGGGCCGCCCTCACAAGTTCCCTTTAAATGTGAACTCTGGCAGGAACGAGTGTTACCTCCCGAATCGGAATTACAAGTCACTGTGTAAATCCACACCTTCGGATTTTTCCTTGGGCACAGTTTAACAATGAAACGCAGTCGGAAAATATCGGGGAAATGTCCTTGGAACGAAGAGAAAACATTCAGAAATTGACGTGCAAACACATTTTCCACTGTTATTCCTCATTCGGCTGGCCTAAACTCATAAAGGTGTGGTAATAATGCAAGTAGTCTCATAGGTATGCAGTTCTTGTAGAAAGGTAACTTCTAGAGACTTGTCTTGTTAGGACTTCTCTAGACTTTACTTTTCTTTTCTACAGGAACTGCATACCTATGAGACTACTAGTATTAGTTTGGAACATGTATGCTGGACCTTGAGGTGCTCTTGGTCCCCACTCCCCTTTGTTGTAATTGTGGTAATAATGCACCCAGTAATCACGGCATTCCTGTGCTATCTGATATTCTGGCTACTGTATCACCGCATCAGGAGTTGTGTGTCACTCGCAATGGGGGCCTTAGTGCCTTATTTAGAGCTGGGTGGATGATTGACACTCGCCAAAAAGTGATGGATGTACTATCCGTTGTATTAAGAGTGCGTTAATGTCAACAGTAGCGTAGCACAAAATGATGGAGCCTCCTAGAGAAGGTATTTAGAGTTCCCCGAGTCCCCCATATCTCACAGATATTCATTGCCCTTGGTCTAAATGAGGGTCTCCTGAAGGTTTGTGGTGGGAGATCTTGAATGGGTGTGGCCCCCTGTGCTGCAGGGGCTTGTGTGACACCCCTGGATGTCAGTACTACTCTAAATACGGCGGATGGGAGATCTTTCACTTTTTGCCATGTTACGCTCTGCCCACCTCCAACGAAGGCTCTTCGGCTTACATTGTAGTCTTCTGAAATGAGGTATCTATCTATTCATTTTTTTTGCTTTTGGTTATAATTGAAAATTAGTGGATCTCTGTGAGTCTTTGTGAAATGCTTGTGATAATAGCACTGGAGTTTCCTAAAACAGGGTTTCCCCTACTATCCTCTTGCCCTGCACCAAGGGTATTCTGTGGCTCTGGTGGCTCTGTTAGACTCCAAGGTCGGTCTAGCGGGGCCACAACTGTGCTCGATTTTTAGCATAATCACATATAACACACATTTACATAAAATGAATGTAAATGGAATTTTTAACATAGCTTGTGAGGCCCCAAAATGGAAATGCGGTTGCTTGTTTTTGGCCACTGCATGCCCAGCTTTGAGTTGCAGACAACAATTTCTCAGTCTGCAGAGGCTGCAGAATTTTAATTTCCTTTTGACACTTCTTTTGTTTCCTCATATACCGGAGGGCTTGGCCAATGCCATTTTAATGATCATAATTTCTAATCCTCATTTGAATGCAGGCGCTTTATTATTTTAATTCAGTTTTAACGATGGTTAAATGTTCTCCCTTTTAATTTTCCCTAAAGCTACCTGGAAGGTGGAGTAGCTGAGCTGCATTGCTATTGACCCCATCCTCCTTTTTTATATTTTTTATTTGTAATTCCCTTTATTTTGCTTGTCTGTTCTCCTTTCTCATGACGACAACGACCTTTACATGTATTTTTTTCATCTCTCCACTCACTTAATATCAAACCAGTGTTAGCACTTCCATGGATGGACTACTAGGCCATTTAGTTTTCGGTGGGACTTCTTAATGTTTTTGTGAACCTGTTATTCCCAATTATTCTTGTGGCTTTGACAAAAGGTACCTTACCTCTGATCAACTTAATAGGACACATAAATCTGCATTCTGTTTCCATACCATGCTACCACCTTGCAGCACTTTGCAGCATTAATAACTGATTTCTGTTACGATTTATATCCCTCACCTTACTTGTCCTTCACACCATGGTATTCTCCAGGGCATACAAAATCACATCAATTTTGTAAATGTTATATCGCCTCTAGAGCATGGATTATACGAGTGCTTCACAAACGTTTAAGAACCACGACCCAATTTTTAGAACCGCAAACTTTCGCAGCCTACCTAATGTTTATGGACATGAGGCAGGCAGTTTATTATTATTTTTTTTATGTAACTAAAGCATCATGTGTTAGCGCAATGTGATTTATAGAGAGAGCACATTTTCAATGGAAATGGCCACTAAATTTGCACAGAAATTCAGTTTTACTGATAAAACTATATTGCACACAAATGTTAATTTGTGGGATTCGTGTTTCAGTGAATATTTTTCATTTGTGCATCACCAAGTAAAGTGTCTTGGTTTGTTCTGATCCTATTAAAATCTTTGTTTCCATCACACTTCAGAATTACAAAAAAATGTGCTTCATTTTTGTTTTCCTTACTGCTGAATGTGTACATTCCATATACAGGTTTTTACATTTTGTGATGTATTACAAAAAATGACATTCTACAACCTTTCCTTTCACACGCCCTATACCCCAACAAGATTGTCACATAATTGACTTTACTTTCTCTGATTGCAAAGTAGAAGGAGTTTATAAACACTTATCTCCATGTCAAAAAATAACAGCAATTTGTCAGAAGAGACAGCCTGACATTTGACCTCTGTGTATGAAGCGCAGCAACGGTGGCAAGATAATTACAGAATTTAAAGTTCTTTTTATTTATTGCTTGGACTTTCATGACCCACCAAAAATCGGTTTGTGACCACCAGTTTTGGGAATTGCTGGATTACCAATGACATGACTGTAAGCAAGCAATTCTTAATGCATGTGCTACTTGTTATCAGTGCCAGACGTGGTTCTTCAAAGCTACTAAATCAGGATTTGCCATTGTCCGAGAGTTCATAAAACCTCTGGTTTACAATGCTAGGATTATGTATTAGCTTCTACCATGTAACAACGTGTCTCTAGAAGCTTTTACTTCTGATTATCGCCTTGATTCATGGCTGCCTGTCAGATCAAGAAAACAGTAGATGATATAGCCCCCTCTGTATGTCCTAGCCTCAGACAATCTTTTCAATTTGCAGTTATCTCTATAAGTTTAAGCAGGTTTTTCTGTCCCTTTTGCAGAAAAAAAACCTGTAGCTGATCCCAGAATCTAATATACTTTTATCCATTCTCCTTTGTCTGCATGGCAAAATCATTGTTAAGACAACCAGTCCCTAAATACCTCAATTCTTGGAAGATGCATTTGCTACAAATCCTGCTCAGCCATGTATTTGCCGATCCCACAGCGCTAAAGTGGTGTTGGTTGCTGGCCTATATTGACTTCATGGAGACCAGTACCCAAGTGATGTTGCAACCCTTATTCTCTTAGATTTGTCTTAGTATTCAGTTTAGATTCAAGGCTAGGGTGCTATCCCGAACCTTGTCTTTTCTGCTTGAGTGATATCAAGCTACTGATCTATCCTCTTTCCAATCTGCCTTTCCTCCCATGTGATGAAGAGTTATTGAAAGCTCTTCTCCTAGACCAACTCTTTTAAATGTTTATGGGGTTCGTGAGGTAGTCCTTGTTCAAGGTTTCTCCTTCTCTTACACCCTCAATACCAGAATCATTCTCCGCCTGGATGAATGGCAGCCCCTCTCAGCATCTGTTGCCATTGCAGGTTGAAGGTTGAACAACACCCTGAAGCTTAATTCAGACAAAACCAAGATAGCACCCCATAAAGTAACCTACAGGGTGGTCAGCATCACACTCCATTTAGCTTACTATTGTGTCCAAATTTCATAACTTAGATTTTTTTGTTTAATGATTTGCGTATCCTGGCTCCAGAAGTGAACATTGCTACCGCCAGCTGCTTTTTTGTTGGAAAGATCCTCTGAAGAAAACAATACAGCCATAGAAAATGAACGATTGTGTGCAAAAGTAAACTGAATAATACATACGAGTAAATGTGTCATACCCCGTATAGTTTAGAAATGTGGTTCTATTCTGTGCAAAGTCAAAGCACACAATCTAGAACCTTTTGAGGTACCCGCGTCAGTTTCAAAATCCTGCAATCTAGATGCCATTTTTAATTCAACAAAAGATATTTTTATACCCACCATGTCAAGCCCTTTTACTTACATCTGTCCTTAATTGTCTTACATAAAGCAGATTAGGAAGACGTTTAATTGAAAAGCCTTCAAGAACCATTACTTTGCATGGTAATTATGTAGCTATGTAAGGAGAGACTTTGAGTGTCTCTGAAGAGGGACTCATTTTCCCTAGAAAAGTACCATACTGGAACATTTCCGTCCTTTAGCGTCTTCTTTCACAGGTTGTTGCTTCAAGTGTTTCAGTAATTTAAATTCTGAAACTTGTGTAATGTGGCCCTGCAAACGAAATCACCAAGGGTCTTGGCTGAAGGATCTGCAGAGTGTCTGCTTTCCTTAACTGCAATGCACTCATAGAATGTTGAGTACTTCTGGGAAGGTCATGTGAACTTCCCAGCAGGATCCTATTCCTGTTGTACACTGAAGAAGAAGGGGTTGGCCTCTATGCAGGAACCACCTGACATGAAGTGGCTGGTCTAATAAGTGGACATACAATTTTGACTTGAAGTGGACATACTGAAATGGTGTTCATGTTTGGTGGTCATCTTAGAACGGAAATTTTGCTTGGTGGCCAATTTAGAAAAGAGTTCCACTAAGGATAGGTGAACTAAAACGTCCTGCTCACAGTTGTGCCTATTCTGGCCCAGAACCATAGCAGGGGTTTTCTCTCAAACCTATTTTGGAGTGAAGATTGAAGGTCATTTCCACCTGTCACATTATTTTCAGTACTGCACTTTTCATTTATCTTCTCTGCTTGTTTGGAGCAGTGAAGGCATCCAGAGTTTAACCTTCGTTCCAGTACAAATGTCGGATCATGGAAATTGTTCTGAGCAAAAAAAAAAATTTTGGTGACTTGCTGGGTCTGTTTTTGTTGGTAGCATTGTGAGATTTTGTGTTTGAGACTGATTGGGAAGTATTGTTGGTTTGTGTGTCCACCATAGTTGGAGAGCATCAGCAGGGAGATGAAGATCTCTGTGCCTTCAGTGGACCTGCCGCTGTGGCTGTTTCATTGAAGACACTGAAACTTTTCTGAGCGGCCGTGGTTACCCCAGTATATTGGGAGGGTCATTATTTTTGGTTTCTTGTTCGGTACTGCCAGGTTTTTCTGTTTGGGCCTGCCAAGTGTAGTGTCTTGCGATGTTTTAGAACGGAACCCTTTTGGCTCCTAACGGACTCCGTAGAGCTGTGACATAGGTGTCAAAGCGCAATGCCATGAAAGCTTGTTTTTGAATGTTGAGTTCGCCGTTACAGGCAGCACAATCAAGACGTGTAATACTAAGCTCCATGTGTGGCATGGTTAGTGGCGGGTACTTGGCTCAAAAGACGCTGCAAATGGTGACTAGATAGGGGATAAGCAACCCGAAGAATGACCATGCTCTCCCAGAGAGTTTGCTGTAGTGCAAGCCAACTGCTCGTGGGCGCCACGTGTATCGCTGTCGAAGATCAAAGCCAACGCTTCATGCATGTGGAGTCAGAGCTCGACTCCACCCGCTGTGAAGCACATAAAGATGACGGAAGCATTGCAAAGGATTTACATGTTGAAGTAATACAGAAGGCAAGTAGGTTCAGTTGATGGTAGATTTATTGGAGAAGAACAGCTTAAACAACCACCAGCTCTCAGGCAACTTCTCAACTGATCCCAACCACCAATCTAGAACCCAACACTACAGAACCCTCATAACATTCCTATGACAAGTTCCAACCTGAGGATACTACACACCCCCCTCCCATAAATGGAAAAAAAAAAATAATAATAATAATAATACAGATGTGGAAAACCCAGTACAAGCACAAGAGTGAAATGATGCATAGAATACATTTAAATGCCTACAAAATCTTTCATTCTAACAGGGGCATGTCTAATACGAGAGCTTTTCCTTAACTCAAACACTTGACTATCAGCATTTGAAACACCGTCACCATTTCCCAAATTTTCACTATGTTCAATGGTAGGAGTCATACCATCGACATTACCTGCATGAGAATCCGAAGTGTTTAAACTAGGACTATAATCCACCTGTGTGTCCAGGTGACTTGGGAAACCTTCATGTTTCTCTGAATTTTTAGAAAAAATATGTTGAGAATCGACATGAGAATTCACAAATTTGCACAAAGAGATACGTCTAAAATTCCAAATTTTTCCCCCTTCTACTCTCACGGCTTTACTAAAAACTTCCACTACCCTAACAGGATCTGACCACTTAGACCATCTCCTATTAGTCAAACCCCCAAACTTCACGCTTTTGAAATACTTTTGACATGATCAAACTTAAGTTTAATGCCCTCACTCGAAATTTCATGACCTAGGTATACTACTTTGCTCTGTCTGAATTTACATTTGGTAAACTTAAGAGTTAAGCCCTTACTTTGTACTCGGTTCAAAACATCCTCCAAATTCTTATCATGTTCTTCAAAATCCTTTCCAAATATCATAATGTCGTCCTGGAAGGCAACAGCTCCAGGACATCCTTCTAAAACCTCCGTCATGAGCCTTTGGAACACCGAAGCAGCGCTAGCCAGACCAAAAGGCATACGCAAAAATTGGAACATAGCTTCTGGTGTGATAAATGCTGTACAACGTCTAGACTCTTCATGTAAAACCCCTTGATGATATGCACTGGCTAAATCCACAGTTGAGAAAACACATGCACCAGAAAGTGTGGAAATCATCTCATGTATATTAGGTAGAGGATGCCTGTCAATCCATATTTCCTTGTTCAAACTGCGAAGATCAACACATAAGCGAAGATCCCCATTGCTTTTAAGGGATAAAACAACCGGGGAAACCCATGGAGATGATTCAATAGGTTCAATGATGTTGTTATTGACCAAATTTGTTAATATCTCCTTAAGTTTACACCGGTAGGCCAAGGGTACATTTCTCACTCTGTGTCTAACAGGAATGGCATCATCCTTAAGTATAATCTTATGCTTGAAATCAACATATTTTCCCAAGGAATCATTAAAAAGTTTAGGAAATCTATCTTTAATACTTGAAATGAATCCTTCATTATTAGGGGTAATAACGTACACAGAAGGAGAAGCATTAGGATCTAATTTAATACCTAAATCTTTTTGATGAGGCCATCCTAGTATTGACACACCTTTAGTAGCTATATATACCTTGCCTGTAGTTTTCCTACCCATGAATTCCAAATCAGCCCACATGAAACCTTCAAGATCAATTTTGTGACCTGAATAACCACCAGGTTTTATGTCTGGTAGTTGTAACACTCTTGTTGTCCACAATTCATCAAAAGGTTCTTACCAATAATCATATACCACGCACATGAGTCAGCCATCATGGAAACTTCTTTACCGTCAATTAATAATGTACATGAGGGAAAAGCTTAGCAGTGGTTGCTGCCTACACACGATATGGAATTAAACTCGGCAGGGAGTGTATCTTCTTCATGTATCATAAAGTTAACTTTTTGGGAAGACTTACAAACTTTCCCAAAATGTCCTATCTTTTTACATTTGACACAAATTTTATTCCACGCTGGACACCCCTTATAGCTACCCACATGTTCAAAACTGCCACATCTATAGCATACTATTTGGGTTTTCTTTCCTACAAATTTGTTATCCTTCCCACTAAACTCCTTCTTGTGTGGAAAAGAAACATATTTTCTTTGAACTGGCTGATCTTTTACTAGAGAAACTTCAGAGTCCGTATTATTCACTTTGATGGCATGCCCTCTAATTTCACTGGCAAATTTCTCGGATTGCTCAATGCCTTTCGCTATATTTATTACAGCGCTTAATGAAGATTCTGTGCCCATCCATAATCTTTCTTGGATCTTCTTGCTTTTGGTTTTCATCATGATCTGATCTCTCAATACTTGTTCGTAACTAATCGTCTCAAAAGCGCAAGATCCAGCTAAAGTACGTAAGATGGATACATAATCCTCAATGGTCTCCTCTTCTTTTTGAGCAGGAGAATAAAATTTGAATCTCTCCATGACCATGTTAATCTTTTTTCCAAATCTGATACTCATTTGTTTGATGGCCACATCAAAAACATTCGTATCCTCTGACATTTCAATTGGTGGCAAATTAGCGAACTCCTTCAATCCTGCGCCACCTAAGCAATGCCTTAATAAAGCCAGTTTCCTTTTGGGAGAACATCTATCTTCTTCTAACACTTCAACATAGGCTAAAAACATGGGATACCATAGTTCCCACTCCATGTTGGGTTCACCCGCAACTGGTAAAAAATGTGGTGGTGCCGCAATATTAGACATAACAGTGCAAGCTAATTAAGTAGCTGTGGATAAACAATTTCACTCAATTACGCAAATTCAAGTTGGCACAATAAAGTTTCAGACCCAAAAAAAAAAACCATGTAAAACACTGCAGAATACAATGAAGTACAACAAAGTTTCAAACCCCAGCAAAGTATATAAGGGTATATAAGGATAAAATTAGGATGAAGTACTCACTTGTACAGTAGGCATAATAAGCGTAATAAGCGCTAGTTAAAAGAAATCAATCTGAGTAAGAAAAAAAACGACACAGCTCACTTCCGCATTCACTCAAATACACCCATTCGCATTGACGATAGTGGTAAAGTTAAGAAATCCAAAATGGCCTCTCGCGTCTGACGTCACGACGCTCCTATGATGCTTAGCAGTTCCTAGAATGCTCAACACCACGCAGGACGTAGAGGATGCAGTGGAGTCAGAGGGCGAACTCCGAACTTCCACAGCTCGTAGATTCGGTGCGTCAGAACAGGTACACTTGTTATTTTTTAAATAAGGACTTTGAATCGGAACGTTGCTTCTCCGCAACACAGTCCATCAAAACACAAAATTTTCACGAGTGCCCCCAAAACAGCCGCAGGTGCCATCAGTGCACATCTCCAAAACAACAGCCGCGGGTGCGCTCCAAACACATAGTTAACACTGGCAATGGTAGCATTAATCCTTGAATTTCCTTTTGACACAACGAGATCAGCAACACTGTTACGAGAGTCAGCCACACTATTTACGGTACAACAACACTGCCGCAGGTGCAATCAAAAGCACGTAGGATTTAAACTGCCACTGGTGCACTCACAGCACATAGAATAATGTAAAAAAAATACCTAGATTAATAGTCCTTGGCCAAACGTGAACGCTGACTTCTCCAAAACCTGTTCCCAGTCGTCGCCAAATTGTGAAGTAATACAGAAGGCAAGTAGGTTCAGTTGATGGTAGATTTATTGGAGAAGAACAGCTTAAACAACCACCAGCTCTCAGGCAACTTCTCAACTGATCCCAACCACCAATCTAGAACCCAACACTACAGAACCCTCATAACATTCCTATGACAAGTTCCAACCTGAGGATACTACACATGTTGGTCGAGATCCGAGGGTCAAGCCATACATGAAGGTACCGCGTTGCTACGCAAGATAAAGTTTTGCATAATATGGAGTGTTAACGCTGAAAGCGGATTCAACCTGGTTTACGAAGTACAGCTGCCGATAATCATAACCTACAAAAAACGTGAACAGAAACACTGCAAGGTGAAGATCAACCAGGTGTTACAAAAAGCAAAATTACATTTTGACAAAAAGAAAAAAATTACTTACTGAATGCCCTGAAGAGAGTCCACATACTACCACACTCGGTGAAGGTGGCTCAAGGAGAAGTGTTCGGGGTTGTGCTTACTGAGCAGTCCAGACCCAAAGCGGCTCACTCACAAAGTTGCAGAGTGTGGCTCAGAACAACTTCACAGGTCTTCGGAAAATAAGGAGCAGAGAGCGACTTTCGGACTAGCTAAATTTTTCAGATGGCTGCGAAGAAAGTCACTTTTCCAGCTCTCATTAAAGATGAATCAGAGGCCAGCATGTCACAAGGTCTCACAGACAAATTGCAAACACCAAGCCACAAGGAAACACCCGCTGTGTCTGAAGGTTCCGCACTGGTCTAGAACGATGCTGCATCCCTGAAACCACCACCGCCTATCAGTACTTCCAAAAAGCAAAATATTGACGATAGATGGCCTGCGTGGATGGAGACATTTGTTGATTTCATTGATGCACTTGAGGAGACTGATAACAAAAAGATTATCAGGTATCTCAAAATTCTTGCTGGTGATGGTGTGAAAAAAGTCATAAAGAAAATGCTGTGAACTGACAAAGAAATTACATATTGCCAGATTTAAAAAATGCAGAATCGAAAGTTCAATCCAGTACTGAACATTGATTACAAAAGATATATTTTCAGTCAAGTACTCCAAACAGTTGGTGAAACCATTAATGATTTTGTGAAGAGACTTGATACGCTCATCATACTGTAAGTTCAATGAATTTAAAGAGAAAGCTATGCGACTCAGAGTTATTGATGGATGCTTGTCCGATTCATTTAGACAACGAATACTGAGAGAAACTCTTAGTCTGGAGCGAGTGTTAATGGCTGCCAGAGCTGAGGAGCTGGCTGAAGGACAAGCAACTGACATGGAAGCCGGAGGTGCACAAATTGCATTGATTTCTTTGGTCCAGTCGACAATGGCCATCATTTGATAGTAATTGTGGATGAGTACTCTCGATTTCCATTAACAGAGGATCTCTCACCCACAACTCATGAGCGAGTCATTGAGAGATTTGACAGCATTTTTGCAACATGGGGCGTTCCAACCATTTTGAAGTCCGATAATGGCCGTTTAACAGTAGAGAATTCAAGGATTTTTTGGTACATCTGAACGTAAAGCATCAGAAGAGTACACCTTTGTGGCCGCAGGACAACGGTCTTTTTGAATGTTTTATGAGTACGCTAAAGAAAGCAGCAACTCTGGAGAGGCTCAATTTGCAAACTGTGTTGAATTCCACCCTATGAGCCTATCAAATCAAATCAAATCAAATAAATTTTATTGCATGATTAATAAAAATCTTACAATTAGAACAAGCTATAAAACGCACCAATTAAAATTTTCAAACGAATACATCTAAAATTCGTGTTAATATCATTCAAATAATTTTATCAAAGGTCCCAGCAGAAAACATCCAGTCCGTTTAACATTTTCCACGTTTTAAATAGTTATGAGCCTATCATTCAACACCTCACTCGGCCACGGGTGAAAGTCTTGCGACTTTGATTTTCGGGAGAGCAACGACAACCAAGTTACCTCAGTGGACCAACAAAAGGGAAGGAGGTGATAATACAACTCAAATGAAGGAAATGGATAATAAAGAAAATATGAAAGCCTATGCTGACAAGATGCGACATGCAAAGAACATTGAAATTAAAAGAGGAGAGCTAGTGATCGCCCACCAACTGCGAAGGAGAAAATCTGATGCTCCATATGATGCTGCCCCTTTCTACGTTGTGTACACTAATAGGCATATGGTGACTGCGCAGAATCCTGGGAAGTCTGTTACCAGAGACTCTTCTCACTTTCTGCATTTGATTCATCGGTCTGCTGACCCAGATGGTGAAATAAAGACTGAACCTTGTAGTGTGGTTGCGATATTTTAGAATGGAACCCTTTTGGCTCCTAATAGACTCCGTAGAGCTATGACGTGATTGTTAGAGCACTATGCCATGAAAGCTTGGTTTAGAATGTTGAGTTTGCAGTTACAAGCAGCAGAATAAAGACATGTAATACTAAGCTCCATGTGTGGCGTGGTTATTGGCTGGTACCTTGGCTGGGAAGTCACTACACCAGGCTTTCCTGTTCGGAACTGCCAGCCTTTCCATGGTGGTCATGAGGGAAGCAAGTACCTTGAAATATCTGCCCTAAAAAGAGCCCGACAAATTGAGGTAATTTGACTGACGACCCAGTATCCAACTTGCTTTCAGTCAAAGGTTTCAGCTGGCAGAGCCAGAACAGGTCGTCTCCCTCAAAATAGAGTATTACGGACAGAATATCTGTCACATTGTTGACAGAGTATTATGTCTGCCAATCTTTAATTGAAGATCTTAGTTATTTGTGGTTTGGTAGTAGCACATTTTTAAGTGAGACCTTTGAAATGTCTTAGAAGGTAAGGTTTTACATTTTTGGCACTTAGCCACAATTTGTCACACCAGGTGTAGCTGTCATAAGCCAATTGACTCAATGCAAAGCAAGATTAAATTGTATGCCAGTGAGCTGTTGGTCGCTCCAAGCAACCCCGCCCTCCCGCTTTTAGGTACGCTAGAGTCACTATGGGTGATATAAGTTCCTTTATTGTTGTGGTGCTTATGCAGTTTTTAAATCCTGGATAGATCCTCCAGTCTCAAATAGGTGAGGAAGAGAAACAAAAGTCACAAAATGGGGAAGGTGAAACAAAGGAATACTGAGTCCATAGGCAGCTTTCGTCGGGATAAGGATTCCTTCCCAGGCTTGCTTCGTTCCTCAGCAGGGTACCGGAAAAGAAGGAACAAAAGGACACAGTCAGGACACTTGCTCTGGTGTACGTGGGGGAAGAGTGCTCCCATCACCCGTGCTCTCTCTCCGTGTTGTGCCTAAGTGAATAGGGGGTTTCAGTGCTTCGGGGTAGAGCGACCCATAACCCCCGCCCACCAACCCCTAAAAGAAATAAACCGTGCTCTGGGCACTTGCCTAGAGCCACGACCCTCCTGGGCCATGGAGTTGGGAGTACCAGCCTCCGCTTCTCCGGTAGGAGTACTGGACTCTAGGGCGTTGCTCCGTGAGCAGTCTCCTCTCTGGTGGTCCTCTTCTAGCAGGAACGAGTCTTCGGTCGTCTCTCCTTCATCCGTGTTCAACGGTCTCTCCCCGAGTCTGCTCCCCGGCGTCTCCATAACCTCTTCGGTCCCGCCCATTTGCTCCTCGATAGGCAGTCCGCAGGTTCCTGCTTGAGCCGCTGGAGCGCTCACCCCGCTTCCGGGTTGGAACATGGCAGCCGCCATGTTGGATTTGTCGGGGCATCCCTCCGTCGCGTGAGGGAAACCCTCACAATGCCCTAAGTAATGTACTACTTATTTGTATATTTTCAAATCAGACTTCTCTGTAAAATTGAAGAGTAAATTGCTTCAAAGGTTATACGTCCAAACACTAGTGATTTAAGCATCTTCAAGGTGGAAAATACCAATATTATTTTTACCCTCGCTGCAAATGGTTTGAGTCATTAAAATAGTAGTTTAAATCCGTTTGAAGCAGTTGACTGATTTGTGGACCCTCGTTATTTTCTAGGTATGGTAAACCTTTTTTTTTTTTTTTTTACACCCCAGCATATTTACATCTTGATTAAGGAACAAAGAAGAAAACCAGTCTTGAGAATTACCCTAAGTATTTTGGGTCATAACTACAAAAAGGTACCATTAGAAACAGCTGTTTTTGTTCTACATACTTATTTTCAGTTTTACGCTATTTTCCTGTTTAGATAGTAAATGTATTTCTTTTAAAATGCAAACAACATGGGATGTTAAGACGGAGGTATTTAATGTCCCATGTTGAATGGAACTTGTTGGGATGGGAAAGTCCCCTGCATGGTGATGGTTGTGCATCCTTGCACTGAGTGCCCTAGCAGTTGCAGTATCTGGATTCTTGCTACCGAGTTTTCATTATGGATGAACACAGATCATGCATGTGCACCATGACCTAAGTCTGTCTCATGGATTGTGGTCTTGTTAAGACTGAGATGGGCACTTAAAGGGTTACCCTAGTTGTGGTAAAGGGCTGCTGCCCTTACCAAGAGTTAAGTAGTACGAGTGTGGTTGTGGCAGCATTCCATTTTTGTACTAGTGATCAGTAGAGTGAACAGGCATTTTACCTGTGTCACTAGAGGGAGGCCTACTGGCCCACTCATGTAAAGCTCCACTGCTGTCTATCTAACTTGCTCTTGGCCTACATCCTGTTCGTATGTAGCGCAGTGCCGAGCTTGTGATTGCGTGTGTGTGCTGTATTGTAAGTGTGCCTGTGTGTGGTACAGTACATGGAGGCCTTTGGGTTCCAGATTGGAAGCCCATGGCCTTGGAAATGGCACACCTAAGGATGTGTACTGGGGCTGATAAGGGAATCAAAGATTAGGGCTGATAGCCTTTGTAACATATTGGTAGGCGTACATCAGTGAGGCTGGCGTCCAATTCTGATCTCCTAGTCAATCCCATGGCCTATGTGTGGGGCTGTCAAGAGCTGAGCACTCTTGCTGTGACAGTTTGGTTCCCGGACAAAGGACAGGACAGAGTGGGCACTTGAAAGTGGGCAACCCCCACAACATTAGTTTCAAAGCCTAAGACACTAAATCATTCCTGTCTCTGGAAATAGATTGTACAAATAGGAGCATGAGCCCCCCAAATTTGTCAATCTGTTGTTGCACATGAGCATAGGGAAACTCAACACGACCTCTGCCTGTTGTGACCAGGACTAGGGACTAAGGTCTGCTAGTCTCCCTGCTGGGTGAGGGGACACCACCCAGGAGAATCAAGACAACTTGCCCTGGAGCACTAGCACATGCCTGCCTACTCAAACCAGAGTCGCCCTGTGTGCTGCTGTTTGCAGCCCCCATATGCCAGGTGTAGGCTGCGATACAGATTAAGAGCCGTCACCCTGTGCAATGCTGTGACCCGGAGGGGCTGTTGCCTTATGTGCTGCTGTTGGCGATTCCTGTATGCCAGGTGGGAGCAGCAGTGAATATTAAGGGCCAACTCCCTGGTGCATTGCTGCAATAAGAGGAGGGCCATTGCCATGTGCAGTACTGTGACTAGAAGGGGCCATCGCCCTGTGAACCGTTGCTTGCAACCCCCCTATGCCAGGTCGGGGCCGTGGTGAACATTAATGGCCATCGCCCTGAAGCATCTCTGTGAAAGAAAAGGGTTGTTGCCCTGTGCAGTGCTGTGACTTGGAGGGGACGTCACCCTGTGTACCGTTGTTAGCAGTCCCCGTATGCCAGTTGGGAGCTGCGATGAAGAGGGAGGTCCATCGTCGTGGAGCAGAGTGCGACACTGAAGCATAGTGGGTTGCGACCACCCCACTGTGCTTGATCATGGTGAACCACCTGAACTCAGAATCACCCTAGACCTGCTGCCAGAATCAGGACTTACCACACGATTGGAGGAGTGCTGTGGATACCTGCTGCTGTACCTGCAGCTTCCAGACTTCTGCTCACAGCCGGGCCACTGAAGCGCACCCGGAGCTTCCGACCGCAACTCAAGAGTGAGTGGGTAAGACGGATTACTGGGTCACCAGGCCTCTGTGAGAGCTCGCTCTGGCTGAAGAGCTACGGTGCTGAGCTACTTTGACTTTTTAAAAGTTATAGTGGACGTCAAAAAGACTTGTACTAACTACCTGAATGCTGGCTCTCTTATATGGGGGAATAACCAGTCCTTAGACAGGGAAGTGGGACTCAGGATCTTACCCGAAAAACGCTAGAGTCCTGGCCTTACAAAGACTGTGTATAATTTTTATGGTGTCATATTTCACTTTGTGTTTGAATATAAATACTAATTTTTTTTATTAAAGCAAGTAACTGGCTGTACATTTATTTTTCATGGTTGCTGTTTTGAGTCCTGTGCCTGTGTAAATCTTGTACCTGCCTATAACACCCCCCAAACCCCACAGGAAGCCTCAGACTGCTCAACCCGCAGTACCACTGAGAGTCAAGTGCTGAAAGTGTACTTGGCCCAGTTGCTCAGAGCCTATAGTAGATCAGACTTAGTAACATCATGAGTAAAAGACCTCAGCTCCCACGGTGGGGACCAATAGCTCCTGCTTGGTACATTGCCCTCTGAAAGGGGTTCTGACAGAACTATTATTTATAACGCATGGCACAGTTGATGTACCTTTGTAGTAAGAGAAGCAGAAGAACACGAAAGCTGTGTCTCTTATTGTTTCTCTGGAGAAATCCCTTAAAATGCAGGCTGAGCCCATGCTGTGGTGTTCTATATTCCTCTCCTTCCCAAAGTGACTGCCAGCGATGTCAGCCAGTCCGTAATGCAGGTAGATACTCAGACATCCCAACCAAGCACATGCGATGGAGAACCTACTGATTGAACTGTTTAAAATGTTCTGGTGAGGACAAGAGGAAAACCTTTCATTGTGAACCAGTCAGAGCCAACTGTCTTGTCTTCTGTCCTTGTTTATTAGTTCTTCAGAGAAGCCAACCCTGGACTTGGTCTTTTCCAAGCCTCAGATATAAGTCCTAAAAACCAAGGTAGCTACTTTGGAAGGCCGAGATCCAGGCTTGTGAGAAATTCAAGATGGAGCACCTGCTGGGGCAGTGTCCCACCCGTTTAGAAGTTAAGGTAGAACCCAAGGCCTTCTTGTAACAGGCACACGTTACAACTTTGTCAGCTCTTATTTCTACTATGCATTTGTCCCACAATGCATTTCCCATTTCAGTGTTAGTACACTGGCAATTTTGTGCGATTTCAGTGAGATTTGGAATAAAAATTAGATTTAGGGAGAACCACATGTATTCCGGTAGACATAGTTGGTCCAGCAGTGGTCCAGGGCTGTGTGCAATTCGCTTACTGAGTGTTGGGAGATTACTGTAACGGGAATAAAAACGTAAATTTGTTTGTATTGTTTTACAGTCACATAAATGCATATATTCATGCACGTCTATTAGTTTGAAAGCTTTAGAGAATCTGCATGCATGTTTAGTTGCCCGAAGATACAGATTGGTCATCTCTAATGAAATGTCCATTTTCTAAAGGACATTCATAATCTGAATAAAACCATTTTACTGAACTCTTGTAAAACAAATTCAAGAATATGCTGCAAGAAAAAGCGTAGGAAAGCGGTATGTGAAAATAAGCAGATCCGTCGGCTGTGGATGCTGGAAGATAGGAGAAAACAAAGCAATCTGGAATATTCAGGACCTTTGTATATTCAGCCAGCATTTGAAAATAAGCGTTATAAGTAAAGGCACTCTGAGAATGGGGAACATGAAAAAATCTACTTGCATGAGCTTCATGATTAGCAGCTACAGTACTAACAGTGTTAGCCTGCTTTGGTAAGGTGTTTCCCTCTACGAGATCGAGGTCTAACATCCACTCAACTATGGAAACAGCTATGGTAACTGCCAATATTACCAGGGCAGTTTTGGAGGATTTCTGCACCATTTTTATCTCCGATCTGATCAAGCAAGTATTAGTACTTAAAGTTTTTAATCTCCCTATCTCTACCCTATCTCAGAAACTAATGTAGTAGTCACTACGTCAACAGGATGCCTAATGGCCTAGAGTCCTCTGACTGTTGCCCTGACTTATCACTTAATTTCATCTTGTCAAAATGTCTCTACAGTTAACATCTTTGGTCTTGTCCCTCAGCCATGGATGTCCATTGAATTTGAGTTCAGTCAAGCAATCATCTGTATTGTTGTCGGTTTACACAAAGTAGGTCCAATCAGGACCTGAATATTTTCAATTGGCTTTTCTCTCTTTGGTCTCTTAAGTTCTGTCAAGTCCAAGTCATCGTCACTCAATCCTGACTGCACCTGATTCTCTGGTTCTTCTGCTTTGCTAATTTCTCTCATAGTCTCTGATCTTTCAGTCTTCGATAGCAGTCTCTTTCCTCTCAGTCCTGTCTTTGGCCAACTGTTTTCCTGATGCACTCTTCCTTCTGAAGTACCCATTATTTCTAACTAATCTCACCTCTGGTTATGGTAGGCATGGGGCAACAGCCTTGAAGTAAGTTAGGGGGTCTGTGGCCTTGTCATCGTCAAGCAAGCAAGTACCTCCCCATCTCTCATTAGATCCCCAGTCATGTCATCCTGGGGGCTCTCTGGGATAGCATCCCAGGAGGCAAGTTGTTATTCCATCCCGGTAGCTCAACACTCCCCATTTGATCCTCCATATCCCCCCATATTTCTAAGTCCCGCTCTGCATGTTCATCAGTGTGCACCGAGGTCAGCCTTTGCTCCTCCGCCAACTCTCATATGACCCCAGCCATTTGTGTATGTCTGGAGGTCTAGGTTGAACAGTGGCCAACCATGAGCAAAAACATGCGCACCTCTATTTGTGTGGTCAAGAATTTAACTTTGAGAACAACCTCGATGCACTCCGGAGACACCCTTCTGGCTCCTTCCTCAATTTGGTGTCCCACATAGGCGACCTCTTTTTGACAATACTTTAATTTCTCAGGAGAAACCTTATGCCCGTTTTCAGAAAGATGGTAGAGCAGGGCTATGATGTCTTGTCTGCAATTTGTTATGGATGCCACGAGCAAGTCATCGATGTACTGCTCTAGAGTGAAACTGCATGGCAGTTGCAGCATCTCTAGATTTTTCTTCAGAACCTGGTTGAAGTATGAGGGGCTCTCTGTATATCCTTGAGAAGTGTAACACCACAAAAGAGTTTTCTCTCTGAACCAAAACGCATAGAGATACTGGTTCTAATATTGGAGGGGAATGGAAAAGAATGCCTTATGTAAGTCAATGACCGTGAACCACTCAGTTTCTGGGTGAATTTGGAATAGAAACACTGCTGGGTTAGGTACCACAGGATAGCATGGAATGACTATTTGATTGATCTTTCTAAGATCGAGCACTATTCTCCATACTTTATTTGCTTTTTGCAAGGCTGTAATCGGATAGTTACATGGGCTTCCAATGACCTCTTTCAAGATGCTCTATTCTATCATATTCTCAATGATTGGGGTTATCCCAACCATGGCTTTTGGTGTCAATTTGTAAGGGTGCAATTGGGGAAAAATTGCATCAGACCCAAGGGTGATTTTTAAAGGGGCAGCGTCCATGATTAAGTCTGCGTCCTTCCCTGTGAAATCCCAGTGACTGTTTCCATTATTTCATGGGGCTAGTCTAAATTGGTAAAGATGGGGTACATTCATACCTCAGATTCTTGTGATTTCAATTTAAACTCTGCTCCGCCTCATGGATATTTAATTTGACTGCGTGAGGCGTGCAATAGATCACACAGTTATGTTTACACAGAAGGTCCCTTCCAAAAATATTCACAGGGCTTGGGTCTTATTTGACAAGTTGGTGCCGGTCATAAATGGTTCCTAGGATTACTGGAACAGGAAGTGAAACTTAATTTGTATGTTGCTGATTTGAAATGCCTACAACTTTGATCTCCTTTCCCAGGAGGGGTAGGTTCGAGTGGCTCCAGTGTCAATTTAAAAAGGACACAAGGCCACCTTTAACTTTTCCTTCCACATACGGGCCACTCTGATCCACTTCCAGAACTTCGCTCAGTACGCAATCCTCCTCTTCCCTCAGACACCGTCACTGGGCCTGTTCAAGTGCACAGGAATTTTAACATAATCAGAACTGATCAAGCCTGATTCAGAACTGGAACTTGCTGATTTCTAAGACGGGGCTGGAAATCGGGATCTCGATTCTGCATCCACATGTATGTCTAAGGACCTTGGTGCAAGCCTGCCTTAGGAGATTTTGGGCTCATCTGGGGCTTTTGCGTTGTAGAAACTTTCTCCTGGGTCATGGGGTTTGGTACTTGAGCATTAATCTGTGCCCTGTCGGGGTTATAAGAACACTCCGTCTTCCAGTGTCCAACCTTGTTGCAAATGTGGCATGGAGTAACCTTCTTTAAAGCATCAATGTTTGTACTATTTACACTCCCTCGCCCTGCTCCAAGCCTAGCTTAGGTCCGTGTGAGAAGGTGGGCCCCGGGATATCAACGCCGGCGGCGGTTGGAGAACGACAACAACCAGACTCCTTTGCAGGCGAAGATCAGCCTGCTAGGGGCGTGCACAAGGAAGGCGCTGTCAGGGGGAGAGACACACCCACCTTTCGTGTTTTTCCGCAGCAAGGCCAGAAGGTGGAAAGGGGAGGAGCTGACCCCGGATGTACGGCGGCTGGACCTTTAAGGGAGAGGAAGAGGGGTCGTTGACCGGAGAGTGCGAGGAGAGGCGTAAGGAGCAGAGTGCGGGACGAGAGGAAGACGAGGAGCAGAGTACGGGACGAGAGGAGGACGAGGAGCAGAGTACGGGACGAGAGGAGGACGAGGAGCAGAGTGCGGGACGAGAGGACGGCGACCGGAGCAGCGTCTAGGAGGAAACAGACGACCAGTGGACCGAAGAGTGGTGGCGCCCACCGGAGGAGGCTGAAGAGCGGCCGCAGCTCAGGAGAGTTGCGGCGGAGCCAGTGAGTGGCGCTGGTTTTGGGGAAGGCGGGTTGGAATAGACGTGGGAGGCGGGAGGAGGGTGGTAACGGGCACAGGGGGTGAGAGCAACTATCACAGAGCCAGCAGGAGAGAATATCCTCTACTGGCATTTCGGGCTCGACCTTTTCCTTTTGGTGGCTTTTCTTATCCGAGACAAAAGGCACATCATCCCCTTGTTCCCTTTCCCCACCATGACCATTTATATCACTGGGTGAAGGTGACGGGTTTGGTTTCTCTACACACACCCCTTCCAGAATTTCACTGACAGCCTCCGTTTTCTCTTCTCCTCGGTACGAGCCTCCGGGTGAAAGCCAGCACGACGGAAGAGCCAGAACCCAGCCCCCTTCGCCCCAGCTCAGAAGAGGAAGAGGAGGAACGAACTAGCCCCGAATCCCGACCCTGGAGAGAGAGGACAGAACCCGGAGAAGAGCACCCCATCCCTGTAGGGAAACCTAAGACTGTGGCTCCTGACAACAATAAAACACGAGTCCTTGGACCATATATTCGGCCGCTGCGTCTGTTTATCCGACGCGCCCTCCCACAGTCCGATATTCACATCTAAGCCAAATCCTGTCTCACTTATGCTTGACCCCCTTACTCCTTTTTTGCGCCAGCTTAGTCTGGCAGTCATAAATCTCTCCTTCACTCTCTTTTATCTAGCCTCTAAAGAGTCGCTACAATATTTGGCATAATACGGGATCTCGACCAGTGGTTTTTATTGCCAGCAAAGCACACCCTGTATTATCTGTGTACTGATCTCGGGTCTAAGGTCATACACAAAGGACATAAGGAACCCTTCCATGTTCTCGCCAAGGTGGTCGTTCACGCCACTATGTTCCCTATACACTTGCATCAACTGCTCAAAATGAGCATGAAATGACTCTTTGGATTCTTGTTTTGTTCTAAAAATCTTGGGCCAATCCATTTCGTTCTGAGGAACCTTTGTTCTAAGATGGGCCATGACCGTATTGTACTTGGCTTTTACTACCAAGGATGGGGCATTTGTGTTTGCTACTCTCGGGGGAGGGGTTTGGGGGGGGGGGGGCTCTTGTGTTGGCCAGTCTTCTGCTCTCTTACATTCTGCCAATAAATCCGTCAGGGCTGCTACCTCAAAAAACATATCCAAGTCTTCCCACAACACCTTTGAAATGGTTACAGACTGATCTATTTGGGTGAGCCATTTGTCACGGTTTTCCCTTAACTTACGGAGAGTTTTTGTGAAGTGAAACAGATCTGCTCAAAACCACAGAACATATGCATAAGCTCTTCCCTGCACCTCCCTCAACGGGTACTCCTTTACTGTCACTTTGGGATCTTCTCTCTACTGTCTCCCTTTTCCTTCTCACCTTCGACTTCTCCTTCTTCGACTATTGTTCCTTGAACTTTCCAAATCACTCCATTCTCCAATGCATTCGATCAACTCTTTCACATGTTTCCTTAAACCTTCAGTTTCAGTGCCCTCAAATCCCTGTTGCTAGTAGTCCTCCTAGAATTTCTTCGTAGTTTCTTTCTCTGAGTTGGATCATATCCACATTCTTCTCCTAGTCACTCAATTTTTGCATACAGTTCTAGTGCCAATCTTGGCGCATCTTTGCTTGAATAGATTAATGCACTAGTGTCCTAATAAATCGAATCTTCTATTGCCCTTGACAATCTCTTTGAGTTGAGTTTATAACTGAGCGACATTTATTCGTTGTGGGGCTAATCCATTTGGCAATCAGGTCGTTCTTGGAACTGTTACCTGTACAGGAATTCTGATATCTCTTCCTGACTTCTGGGATCTGGGACGTTATGGGCTGTACAGTTACCTGAATGCTCAGGTGGGCTGAACTTGGGGAGTAGTTGCAGTTATGGGGGGTTGGTAGGAGCCTCGTACTTGTTAGGGTCCGGGTTGCGGCTGGAGGTATCCTTTGGACTGGTGGGGTCTGTGAATTTCCTGCCTCTATAGGGTGCACTCTCCTCTGTAGGGTTCTGTGATGTGGTTTTGTTCTGCACAGGGCTTTTTGTGGTGTATTTCCTGCTGGTGAGGCTGCATTGTACAGGACTGTTCTGTACCCTAGGAGTTTGTCAGTAAAGGCATCCTCCTCATCACTTTCTGATTCCTCTCTCTGTTTCTTTTGAGAGGTGGGATTCTCTTTCCCCATTGTTTCACTGTCTATTGCGGGGTAAGTATTTCAATCATGTCTTCTCGCCTCCTTCTATGCCTTTCGTCGTCCTGAATGTTTAGCCATGAATAGAACTTATTGCAGGTTTTAAGTGGAGATCTTTCTATGTTTTTTGTTTGCCATTTGTTCCCAAAGGTTTAAAGCCTTGAATTGAGCAGAATCTAGGTGGGGCTTTAATTCATACATTCTCCTTCTTATATGTTAAAGTTTGGGTATTTGGAATGTGCAGCATAGCTGGCACTGTAATTCTCCATTATTTTCAGTATATTGATGCCATTGTTTGAACCAGACACGTGTGTAACCCTTTCTTTGCCGCTATTTCCATAGCTGGTGTGCCTTTGGCGGGAATTCCTCCTCCTTTTGACTCTTTTAGCTTTTTTGAGGACTGAATCACCATGATTTTCCCTTTAAATGTCAACTATAACCTCTCCTCTCACTCGCGTCTCTCTCACTCACAAAGTTCTCTATTCGCTCTCCAATCATAGCATGATGAAGTCAAAGATAAGCCAATCGCGGCTCCCAACATCTGCAAGCCTGCCTGTGTGACCCCCTATGACGTAAACAGCCTGTATGCTGTTGAACTCTCCCGAACTCTGCTCTCTCTCACTGTCTTGCTCTTCTAAACTTTGTCTGCTTTTTGACTCTCGACTTTGCCCTGACCAATGTGCTCACTCCTGTGTGCCAAAGAATGAACGACAATCAGCCTTAATTAGTACACCCTCACGATAGCAAAGTTATGTCCCTATCTTGGTGTGACTGATAGCGCTTCACAGTACACCTCACATTGTTTTGACTTGGCTCTGTCGAGCTCCTTGGTTTGGTTTTAGGAGCAGCCGCTTCCATCATTTTGATTTGAGGGATCAGCCACCGCAAAGCCACCATTTTTAGTTAGGTTAGCGCTCTAACAGTTGACTGATTTGTTTGATCCTCTCTAAAAAATTAGCCACATGCCGTGGACCCGCAGCAAGTGCCAAAGGCAAGCGCGTCTGTGCCCAGAGCGCGTCCAGCACCAGCCATGCTTCTGGATTTACCATGTTACCATCTCAGTTGAGGATATACCCCCGGGAGGAGTTACTGTTATCAAAAGATGTCGCGTGTCACCCTCGTGCTCTTTTTAATCCAGAGCACTGTGAGGATAATTTGTTCACCTGTATGGACTGTGAGCTTTCCCTCAGCTGCCCTATGATGGGTATGCCCCAGGCCTCCTGTATTGGTAATAACTCTTAAGGACTTTTACAACATGCCTTTATTCGACCCTCCCTTTGAATGGTCTTTATTTAAGGCCTGTCTCATTAATTGCAAATCACTTCCCAAGCATTCCGTTGATGTGTTTAATCTTCTTGATGAAAAAAAACGGTACTTCATGTTCTTTACTGAAATGTGGTTGGAAGGAAACGCCGGCACCGGATATTGCGTTTGCCATTCCTCCAGGTTTCTGCATCCATTTTGTAACTCACGAAGGAAAAATGGAGGTGGCATCACCATAATATATAGGGCCGTTCTCATGGGTTCTTTCGCAACAGTGACGGAAGTGGGGAATATTGAGGGTCTCCTTATCTTTTTTTTTTTTCCCCCCCCCACATATTTTATTGAAGTTTGATTCAATACAGACCGGGTGGATCCGAACAGAGTGAAACATTCACCGCCATTTGGAAATACATCTACAAATTCTGTGTGCCCACCAGCTATGATTGCGACCTGTACAGAGAAACGTAATCCCGAATAAAAACATAATGTAACAAAACTATAAAAGAAAACGATGTGCATCCGTACTCTGAATTTTATATCCTGTTCCCTCCCGACATCCCCTTCAGGTAGAGGTCTTGATCTGTGCTTTGTCTTCCTGATCTTGCCCGTATGATATTATCTTATTGTCTAAGTGTTGGTGGGGTATAGTGTGTGGTTCCAGTGACAAACCTCTGTGGTCGGCCCATCTTTGTCTTATTTTGGTATGTTTCTGGGGGCCTCCACGTGCTGTGAAAAGTGGGAGTTCTAGTCCCATCTTGAAGTCCATGCCCTTTTTCCAGGTTCCAATACGGGGTGGAGTGTCTGCATTCCATTGTCTAGCGATGTCGCGTTTGGCCAAAGTGAGACCCAGAAATAGCAAATGCTGTTTATATCTATTCCCCCCCTATTCTCTCCGTGCAGTGTAGTAGTAGGAGTTTTGGGGATCTGGGAAGATCCCATGCCAATACCGAGGGTTTCATTGTCACTTTTCAATTGAGTCCTTCCTTCTCCTTTTCAGGTGTTTTGATATACAGACCACCAGACTGTCCAAATAATAATTTTGTACAGCTTCTTGATTTAATTGTCCAATGCACCCTCCAGTATTCGAATTTTACGGTTTTAGGAAATTTTAATCTACACATGGATGACCCAAAATTCCTTCCTGCCATTCAGTTTAACCTCGCCTTAGCGGGCATGAATCTTCCATAGGTAGTCGCCATACCTAGACACAAGGCAGGTCACATTTTAGATGTTTTTTCAGTATTCTTGATTTACAGGTTCTTTCTGCAGACACTCTTATCTGCTCGGATCATTTTTTAGTGCCTTTCACCTTCAGCTGTAGGACTCTGCAGAAGAAATCTGGCAAACCTCCGACTCTCTCTTGAGCATGGCACAAACTTTCTGAGAGAACTTTTTCCCAAAACCTGCAATCTTCTACTCCTCTTTCAACTGGTATTTTAGATATTGATGTGTCAAATTTTAACAAGTGGCTCACTAATGCCCTTGACCCTATAGCCCTGTTAAAGATTCATGCTGCAAAAAGATCTCAACCAATGGCCTCTTGGTTCTCATCCTCCTTAAGGGAGGAAAAGAGCCAATGTAAAATTCTGGTGCGTCAACGGAGAAAGTCCTATAGTCGTGAGGTAAAAGCTAATCATAAATTTGCATTAAAACAATTCCGTAAATCGATGCACAGTTCAGACAGAATATTTGTCTTCCCTAATCTCAAAGGCTCCTAACACTCCCTGTAAATTGTCAAAAATCATCCAGAATTTTTCATCCCGAGGCCACCAAATGGAAAATTACCCCCCTCTTTAGTACTTTGCAATGATTTATCTCAATTTTTCCATCAGAAAATTCAGAATATCTATGTGAAATTCTCCACAGCAACTCATACTAATGCCCAAGTGAAGTCTTGGCTGGTCCTCAAATATTAAGATTTTACTTGATCTCTGAGGCTGACTCCCTTAAGGAACTAGAGAAATGCAAATCGGGTTCACCTGTGGATCCATGTCTTCCCCATAGTCTTAGGATGGTCTCTTCTACCATCAGTCCTGTGTTACATTTTTTGTTTATAATTCGTTTGAATCTGGTTTATTTCCCTCAATTTGGAAACAGGCATTTCTCCTTCCACTATTAAAGAAACCTAAAGCAGACTCGGCAATATTAAACAATTTCAGACCTATTTCCCTCTTGCTGGTTGCTACTAAAATTCTGGAGAAGTTGGTCAGCAGGCAGCTAACTTTTTTCCTGGAATCCAATAATCTGTTAAATGACTCTCAATCTGGCCACCGCTCGGGTTTCAGTATAGAATCCGCTCTGCTGGAGGTTACAGAATTTGTCAAAGAAAATCTGAACCAGGGGTGGTCTACCATGGTAGTCCTGCTTGACCTATCCACTGCCTTTGATAGGGTCTCGCACTGTGTTGGACAGAATCATACTAGCAGGTATTCAGGGCCATGCATTTGCGTGGTTAAAATCTTTCATTGAGGGCACATCGCAGATGGTGCACCTTCCTTCATTCACTTCCACCCCTAATCCACTTCCGTATAGGGTCCCACAGGTCTCACCCCAGAGTCCCACTCTTAACTTATAGCTAGAACCATTGGCTAAGTTGATTGAAACTTGGGGTGTGCAGGTAGTGTCTTACGCAGTTGATACCCAGCTCCTTCTGTCTTTTCAGAAGCATAGTGACAATGCCCTTATTATATTTAAACAGTGCGTGCAGGGTGGATTAATGCCAACGTTCTTAAATTAAATTCTGGAAAAAATAAAGTCCTTTTCTTAAGCTCAAAGTGCCCTCCTGCTCCATGCATGAGGTGGCCGGAGGAACTTAATTCTTCCCCCTCTACTGCCAGAAATTTAGGAATAATACTTTATTCAAATCTGTTTTTTTCATCGCAAATCCAATAGGTGTCAGCCATCTGTTTTGCGATGCTCAAATCTCTGAAGAAAATGCTACACTTAATGGTATACCCTGTTATGTATCGTTTTAATGGTGGTTTCGATACAAACTTTGTTAAGCACCTGGACAATTTTATTGTCTGTACTGCAGTGAAGCTATTAGTATTACCACAATTAATCCTGCAGTTATGGTGAGTAGGGAATAGTCCATTTCTCCCAAGTTCATGAATGTGTTTTCCTTCCACTTTAAAGATTCAGCCTTAAAAAGTTATTAAAATACACTATCCAGTGGTTTGGTTAAATATCTCTTTTTGTGATTCTTGTCTTCTACAAAAGCAGAGCAGTACCTAAAACCACTTTGGTTTGAACGGTGGTGAGCACTAGAGGAGATCACTCAACCGCATTGTTTCTTAGGAAGGCACTGCCCCAGGCCAAATGCCTACCAACAGAAATAGGCAGTAGAAGTGTCCTAAGGGGAGACCAGCCCTGCTTCATTTATAGAGATAGGATGCGCTATGGGAAGCAAAGGAGGAACTGCTACCTTTTTTTTTCCCAGCCTGGGCAAAAGACATCCCTTTTATCCCAGTTGGGTGCACACACTCTTGTTTAAAGCATCGTAACCCAGAGGAAGCCTTTATTCCTGTGAAGACTACAAACATGCCTCCCATCTACCATGACAAAAGCAAATGAAAATATGGACAATGGGTCTCTCAAACAAAGAATGCAACCAGCTATTTTGTGGAAGCAGCTGCAACTTACAAAGTGATCCTTTGCAGCCTGAAGCCACCCCCAAGGCACTGTGGAAGGGGAGGCAATTAAGAACCACAGCCATTCAACAAGTGTTAGCGACTCTGCTGAGGGGAATACTCAAAAGAACTCTGTGGTATCTCAAGAGGTGGTGTTTGCACTTGAGAGAAACCATGGTGATGGAATTGTATTGGGTTATCGAGTGTTGGGAGGTTAAACAGACAGTTGATGGAGAGGAGCTGTTGGTGATGGATGGGACGTATTGAACTTGGAATAAACTACATTTTATACCCTCTCATGGAGTCTACCAATCTTTGGATTGACATTCTTACACTGGCGATGAGCGAGGGATCCAATTTCATTGTTTTGGTGTTCAAGGTCTCAACATCTCATTTACACGACATTCGTGGATAGAGAGACTATTTGGCCGGGGGGGTGCCCTCTGCCACAGGAAGACAACCGTGCGTGCCTCCTGCTTGCGTGAGTTCTCTTAGGAGTGTGCTAGTTTTAAATTTCAGACCTCCACAGCTTCTCCCATGTTTTTCAATCTCTGACCTGCTTTATACGCATTGGGAACTTTATTTGCTAGTTTGGAACGTTTCTCTTTTGGATGTTATTGTTGCCTGTACGGTAACTGTGAAGATTGTTTGGTATTTGGTAGCTCGCATGGACATCTCAGTGGTTGCGGGGTTGGGAGCATACAGCGCGAGCTCACCCTCAACAACTTCAGCACAACTGAAGCATACAGTGGTGCGAGCTCACCCATGGACTTCTGAGTGGTTGCCGCAAGCTCACCCACAACAGCTGAAGTCCACTGATCGGTACCTTGTCTTCCTCCTCCCGGGTGATGCTTCATCTCCTCGCGGGTGCTACTGCATCGCACGCACCCCTCACGAGCAAGACGACCATGATCTTCCGCAGCAGGACGACACGCGAGGCTCTCCTCTCCGCGTACCTTCGACGCTTGGATGTGCCTTCGTCACACGTCTACGGCAACGCGTCTCACGTAACGTACGTGATGTGGATGCCATTTTGGATTGGTTTCTTTCCGCTTCTACAAATTACTACAGTCGCGTCGTGAAGCTGTACTTATCCACGGACTACGTTTACCTTCGTTCCCAGAGTAACAGTGATGCGCACACTTATCTGGGTTGCACATAACTCCTTGTCAGTGATGCGCACACTTACTTCAGACACAGAGCAACGTTGATGCGCACATTTACTTAGGATGTGCACATATTTTAAGCAGTGATTCGCACACTTACCGTGCAACCAGCATTTCTGTGGTTCCTGTGATGAGCTATTTATGATATTGGGGTGTCTCTGACACAGTAAAAAAAATATATATATATTTTATCATTTCCTTATCTTGTGTAAGGATTCTACTTAACTCACCTCTGTGACACGCTACTACCTGTCTTAACTCTACGTTTGCCTACATTTGAGTCCACATTACGTTTGACAGGTAGACACAACATTTTTTTTATCAAGATCTCTATTGCAAGTGTTTAGACTTTCTCCTATTCGTAAAAGTTTTGTTTTCTGTTTTACTGTACTAGATTTCTTCTCAAGTGACTCATAATGCAAAATGTAACAGCGCCGTCATTTTTTCTAACATCACCAGGAGATCCACCTATTAGGTGGCAAAAATGGAGAAAAGTGTTCGAAAGATATACAAACGTTTGTGGGGCTTCTCTTAGTGCAGAGAGAAAAACAGCTCTTCTCCTACATTGTCTAGGTTCTGAAGGTCAGGAAGTTTTTGACCATCTGCCGGAGATTGTGGGAGAAGACCTAAATGAGTATGAAATTTGTATCATGAAACTTGATAGACACTACTTACCTAAAGTTAGTACTATTCTGGAGCGTTATCATTTTGGACGTAGAACTCAAATTGACGGCAAATCAGTAGAAAATTATGTCACTGGAAGTTGGCATCTTCCTGTAAGTTCGGTGCTTTAATTGAGGAAAGGATAAGGGACCAATTTATGCTCGGATGTAGCAAGGAAAAGGTAAAGGATGATTTGTGGCAAAAGGATGAGCCCTCCCTAGATGAATTACTAATAACTGCAAAACAGATAGTACACTCTTTAAAATGGGTAGAGGTCATAACGAAAGAAGAATCTAAAGGTGATACAATTCGCATGGTGAAACATTCGACAAAAGAGAAAAATCAAAGAAAGGAAACAAATTATAGGGTTGAAAAGAAAAGTACCTATCAACCTAAATGTTATAGATGTGGTAAATTTGGTCTTGCAAATGACAAGAAGTGTCCAGCAACCAAAGCTGTTTGCACAAATTGTAAGAAAACAGGGCATTTTGCTGCGGTATGTAAAACTAAAACATACAAAGGGAAGGTTAATGAGGTCAGAATTAGATGCAGCAGTGACCGTGATGAGGCTAACGATTTTGATTGTGGTCAAATTGTTTTACAGGTGTCAGGGAACAAAAACAAAGGCCCATTGGATGAGGTGATTGTGGAGGGGGTTAGAACCAAAGTGTTGTTTGATTCGATGGCAAAAATTACCACTGTGTGAAAGGAATTTTATCTACGTAACCTCAAAAACAAGATCAAAATTTTGAAACCTGACATTAGACCATGTGCCTATGGTGGGGAACCCATAAAATTGTTTGGTTATTTTTAGGGATTGCTGGGGTATAAAGAAAGGTACACTACTGCTAAGATTTACATATCACAAAAGGGAGACAGCATTTTGAGCGGGTTTCACCAGAGAGATCTTGGGGTTACCCTCGATCCCAACTGTGATCCCCCCATTATATTGAAAGAGGATTTTCATGTAAAGGAGGTGAATGTACATGAAGGTTCAAAAGACACATATGCTCAACAGTTAAAAAAGGATTTTCCAAGAGTGTTCAAAGATGAACTTAGGTGTCTTCGTGATTATGTTCATCGCATATGCCTGGTCAGTGGGGCCAAGCCTTTCTCTGGGAAAGCGCGTGGTGTTTCATTTGCAGTGAGGGATGAAATGATAATAGAGTTGGAGAAACTGAAGGCTGATGGGATTATTGAGGAAGTAGAGGGAACACAGTGATTGGCTCCAGTAGTGGCTGCCAGGAAAGTGAATGGTATGTGCGTCTATGTGTGGACTTAAGAGAGTTGAATAAAAAGGTAGTAGTTGACAAATACCCACTTCCGAAAATTTCTGATATGCTCATGTTGTTGAAGGGCGCCAAGGTCTTCTCGACCATAGATCTCAAATCAGCTTACCACCAGATTAGACTTGATGAAAAATCAAGGAATCTCACGGCATTCATAACACCATTTGGTACTTACAGGTTTGCTAGATTGCCATTTGGTCTTGTGTCGGCGGCCTCTGTATTTCAAAGGGCCCTTGGAAAGGTTCTGAAGGGACAGAAGGGTCTAAGGATTTACCAGGATTATGTCTTAATTTTCGGCAAGGACAGTGAGGAGCGTGATTTGAGAGTAAAACAGGTGTTGCAGAGTTTGAGATTATTGGGAGCCTCTGAGGGAGAAGAGTGTGAGGATAACGAGTGGGTGTGCAAGACTGAATGTGATGGTCTCAAAGAGGAGAGGTGGCATGATGCATGTGGGTTGGACAAGGAAATGCAAGATGTTTTGTGTTTACTGAGGGAAGGATGGCATTCCAAAGTTAAGGGTGGTAGTGAGAAATAATGGAATGTAAAAGAGGAACTGTCTGAGACCAATGGTCTTTTGTTTAGGTGTACCAGATTGATTCCGCCGATTTCTCTTCGCCAGGAGCTATTGGTTTTAGCACATGAGGGTCACCAAGGCATGTCTAAAACTAAAGAGAGTCTCAGGTTGACTTATTGGTGGCAGGGTATGGACATCAGGGTGGAAAGGATGGTGAGAGAGTGCATCCCGTGTGTCATGAGTGAGAAAAGTGTTAAACCCAAAGTACAGCCCATGGTGGTCAGGGATCACCCAAACAAACCATGGCAGGAAGTAGCTTTGGACATATTGGGACCGATACATGGGGATGGAGGTGAATCCCATGTTCTGGTGCTCATGGACATGTATTCATGGTGGCCAGAAATGAAGACCGCCAAGGGAATTGAGACTAGGCAGGTTGTGTCCTTTCTTAAAGAGGTGTTTGGGAGAGAGGGCATACCCAACGTTTTGTTAACCGACAATGGGGTGCAACTGGTTTCGAAAGAAATGGAAGAATATTTAGAGAAATGTGTCATCAAGCATAAGAGGGGTTCTTTTCATCACCCAGAAACAAATGGCATGGTGGAACGCTTCAACCGTGTGTTGAAGGAGACCATCACCATGGCCAAAGAAAATGTTCTGGATTGGAAGGAGGAGATAACACAAAAGGTTAAGGCTTATAGGGTGTCGCCCCATGCCATCACAGGGAGATCGCCATTTGAATTGTTTAGGGGAAGGCATCCTAATACTTGAGTGGCACCTCCTTGGGTGAATAATGCCGAATCAAGAGTGGGTATGCTCAAAACTGATGAGCATTGGAAAGCCAGGGAAGCTGAGAAAATTATGGCCCATAAAAGCAACTACGATTCCAGAAAATCTGTCAAGATTGGTGATTGAGTTTTGATTAGGGCCCCTTACGGGCGGAAAGCATCAGCTGTGTTCCGCAAGCCTCAGAAGGTGATCAAGCTTCAGACTAATGCGGTCAAAACAGAAGATTCCCACGTATGGAATCTTAAAAGGGTGGTTGTTCTCAGAAAGGAGTTGGTAGGGAAGGAAGCTGAGGACTCACCTGCTGCAGACTTACTCCTGAGGAAGTCCAAAAGGGACACCAAACTGCCGTCACACTTCAAGGACTACCTTTTGGATCAGAAGAGAAAGTAAAGAAATGTATAACCATGTATTCATGAAGTTATGTTTTCATACCTTCTTGTTCTTGTACATTCAATTTGTGTATGTTTAGAGTTCAAAGTCTCATATCTTGCTTGAGTTACATTATGCCGCATATGTACATTAACTGTATATTTTTTGTTGTTGTTAAGGGGGGGGTGGTATCTCAAGAGCTGGTGTTTGCACTTGAGAGAAACCATGGTGATGGAAATGTATTGGGTCATAGAGTGTTGGCAGGTTAAACAGATAGTTGATGGAGAGGAGCTGTTGGTGATGGATGGGACCTATTGAACTTGGAATAAACTACATTTTATACCCTCTTGTGGAGTCTACCAATCTTTGGATTGACATTCTTAGACACTAAACTTAGGGGTATGGTGCTGCTAAAGGCAACAGGGCCTTTGACAACTCCAGGGGTGGTAGGGAAAGGCTACCCAGAAGCAACCATTATTGAAAGTAGCAGGTCCGGAAATTGAACTTTCAGCCAGAAATGATTGGGGTTGTGAGGGTTCATATGGTATAGAAAGCTAACTGTAGGGGCATGTATAACTAGATAGTTCCCGAAGCGGACGGCCACCCAGAAGTAAAATAACAGAATGAGTATTCAGGAAGTAAAAAGCAAACTGGTAGTACGAATGACGCATAGTTAACCTGAGTTTATTTCCACATGGTATGCCTGATTGAGAGACATTCTCCATAAAGTGTACGGCCACTTGGTATGCCTGACTGATAGAAAGCCACCAGTAGGGCAGGCCAGCCCAGTAGGACAGAGCGAATATATGAGGAATAACTTAGAGGCTACATGCAATGTATTGCCTTCCTGTAGGAGGCTGGCTTAGTATATGGTGCTTACCTATGTAAGTGTAGCACCCTGCACTAATCCAGACAACCCTTATGGTGATTTTAGTGGTCTTGGACAACCTTAGAAAGCTCTCCAAGTGGTAGCTGTGGAGAACAGCCTTCAGGCTTAGTCCAGAAGGAGCGTAAAGCAGCTTGTTTTACCAGTACTTAATCTTATGGTATGAGTTAAGTGAAAAAGAACCACACAGTGTAGTTATAAAAAAAAGGTATTTATTATTAACACTCACTAACACATTGCAGTATCTCCTACCCGGAGATATAAACACAATACACACAATACTTTGTCAATAGAATACGTAAGTAGCACAAATACACAGTGGTCTCCAGGGGGAGGCCAAACAATATACTAAAATAGTGGAATGCAAACCACGACTTAAGTCAAGAACAGACCCAGAAGATTTAGAAGAGCCGGAGACCCAAGGAACCACCCAAGGTGAGTATCTAGGAACCCCACGGAGGCCGTGTGCAGAGTGGGAACACAACTGCGTGCTCAATAGAAATCAATGGGTAAGTCGCGGTTGCAATTTTAAAGAAGGAGGACCCTTCCCACCGCAACCTGAAGAAACCCCTTGGAAGATGGAAGGTTGGAGAGTCACCCCACCCGTGGATACCCCAGGAACCAGGATACCTACACCAGAAAAGTAGGGTGCATAGGTGCGAAGTGACGTCGGAAACCACTGTAGACCACAATGGAGTACTTCAGAGAAGATGCCGCTGGCGAAGAAGGTAAAAGTGTCCGGTGGAACCCAAAGGTGGATACAAGATGAGAGGTACCTGCAAGCAGAGGGGACAGTGTCTATGCCACTCAGGAGTGACCAGGAGGCATGGAAGACGAATGCCCACCGATGTCGGGAATGCAGGAGAGTTAACAGTGCCCTTTAAGTTGCAGGTGTACGGACCAGGCGAGGCAGAGGAAGACCAGTAGCAGTGCACGAGCTGTCCCACATCGGATGTCGAGAGCCAAGAGGTCAGTCTCCGGCAGGGGCACCAACAAGCCTTGGCAGCGGCAAAAAACGTAGTCGTTGAGAATGGTGCAGTGCCGGGACCAGCAAGGTGCAAGTGACTCACCACGAGCAGGGGAGCCCACTGGAGCCAAAGAAGACCCTCAGGAGGACCCACGGGCCGAAGCACAGGAGTCGCAAGAGGACCTTGAGCATCTCACCAAAGGATGAAGACCCACGGTGCAAAGGATGCGGTGCAGGCGAAGATCTTGGCTGCAGGAGATGTGTGAGGCTAGAGCTTCTTGGAGCCCGAAGATCTCTGGAGGAGAGAGTCAACAAGCCCTGGCAACGGCAAGAAAACGCTGTGCACAGGGGTACTGCTCCAGTGGTTCCGACGAGGGATACTGGCTTCAAACTTGCTATGAAGACAGCGCAGGCCTCGAGGGAGTTGCTGAACCACCACCTGTGTTGCTGAACCTTTCAGAGTCCGTAGGAGCTGAGGAACAGCAGTCCAGATGCAGGGGAGTGACTCCTTCACTCCAAGGGAGATTCCTTCGGGTGTCTTGGATGTCCACAGGCTTTGTGAAGAACCTGTATGAAGCACAGGCACAGACGATGCAGCAGACTTGCAGGACGATGAGACCAGGAGCAGCAGGAGTCTTTCCAGTTGCAGTAACGGTTCCCAAAGTGCAGTCCAGCGAAGTCCTGAGTGCCCAGACGGTTGAAGTAGAAGTAGTATTGGATCTGAATCTTGTCCCACGAAGAATCTAGGGACCCACCAACAGGTAAGCCCTTAAGTACCCTAAGGAAAGGGTAGCGACGATTCAGGGATCCCTCCCAGAGGAGGGGCTGTACAGTGGGGAGGATACTCCCATGTCCTTTGTCCAGTTTGGCACCAGAGTGGGAGCCAACTGCTCCCTGAACTGGTTTCAAATGGAGTATGCAAGAAGGGCACCAAATGTGCCCTTCAAAGCAGTCTAGTGGCGCTGACAAGCGTCCCTACCCTGTCCCAATACACTAGGTCCTGTCTGGTAGGTGGTCACACATCCCTGTGACAGGGAACCTATTGTCCTGCCTTCCCCAGCTCAATCTTTGCTCAGCAGCAGGAGGGCAGAATCGTGTCTATGGTCGGCAGCAGCCATAGATTGCTGTCCGGGTCTAGAACACTGGTACCGGGAGCACTGAGGGTCTCCCGGAGGAGCTTTACAGTGCATGGAATCATACCTCTCACACCGTTTACAGTGTGGGGGTATGATTCCAGCATGTTTGATACCAAACACGACAGGGTTGTTTACAGCCAGTTCAGACATAGCCATCGCTTAATGACGCATGGCCACTCTATGTATCTTAATGGCTGATGCACTTACAACCTGGGAGAATGGACTCCGAAGGTTGTAGGGGTGTCCTGCTCTTGCAGGGGCACCCTCACACTTCTAACCGAGCACCCTGCCTTAGGGGTGACTTATAGGTTTTAAGTGCAGTGACCTCAGATATAAGGAAACTTATATCTGTCGTAAGTGGTGCTAGCACCAGCTTACACTGGCTGCAATGGCAGGCCTGTAGTCACAATTTGTGTGGTCTCTCATGGGTTTCATAATACATGCTTCAGCCCATTGGAGACCCCTGGTGTACCTATGCCATGGGTACCTTAGTACCGTATACTAGGGACTTACAAGAGTACACCAGTAGCCAATCTTGAGTGTACCTAAGTACTCACCATGTCAAATTTAGGGAAGAAGCACAGAGACTGGGGTCCTGATTAGCAGGATCCCAGTCAGTAAAACAAAATGACACCAGCAAAAAGTGGGGCTGACCTACTTTCCTACACTCCTGTTGGCGAATGAATGTTGGACGGTCCCCGATATGAGCAAACGGCAAAAGTTCATTGAAGTGAATGGTCACCTGGTGAAAAAAAGGGATGTTGAAGAAGCTAGTAATGGACATTTCCTTGGATATGGTTTAAAAGTTTCACTTTAATAAATCACCAAGTAAATTAAGGAGTGATTGCTTGTAAATTAAAGCTCCCAATAGAATCCCAGCCTTTACTCTGAGAGTAGTCTCAATTATTGGGATCCATGTAGGTAACTAGCTGGAACACCACGGCTATGCCCTAGCGATCTTGCGTTATTCCAGTGACCATATAGGGTGTTGCTTCTACTGTGGTACTTGTTATATGAATGGCAGAACCACAGATAATGGAAGAGTGTGCTCTGGCAACAAAATGCACAAAAAAACTAGTCGAGTAGATGCACACAATACAGTGCCTCTCATTTAGGCATTTCCAAATTGAGCAAAGAATGTTGCAGTGAATGAATTTAGTGGGTGCTAAGCTTTCTGTGTAGACGAAGCAGTAGTACATGACTAATGTGTGCTGTATCTGTCGCCAAAGCACCGGGTCTTAGCGCCTGTACTGATTTGCAGAAGAGAGATCTAGGGGACTGAGTTAAACTTCAGGGCCTATATAGGGAATAGAACCTATGACTGGTTAACAGTTCAGCAGAGGGAACTGATTTTCAACCTCCAGCTACCAAGTCTTGCTGTTCAGATGGGAGGCCAGGACAGTCTCAGTAGAGAGCAGCTGGGCTTGGCCCTCTGCTCTAGACCCAGCACTTACTGGGGGTCGACACTAGTGTTACAACATGTACTCACGTTTTTAAAAATCAGGCCTGACTTGTTTCTTCATGATGTAGCTAATGCTGCAGCTCCATAGGTGATGCCAAATACTGTGGTTTCCTTTTCCGCGAGTATTCGTTTCCTAATGATACCTGCTGCAACTTAGATGAGACACTGATAGGGCCTAGCAAAACCTTTGACCCCCCTCCCCCCTCAGCTCTACAGCAGATTCGGACATCTCTTAACTAAACCAGCCATCTTGAAGTTGAAGTAAAGGCATAAAAATATGATTTTATAAAATTATTATTTAATGATAAGTTGAACTATTGATTTTAATTAAAAAAATATGAAGCTTGAAAAATCTGAGAAGAAAACATTGGTTTGGAAACTGCAAATTCCTTCTGTGACTAATTATATTGTTTCTGGGACTTGGAAATGTGGAGTTCTTCAGGTGCCACACTGACACCTGAATAAACGTGTAAATGTGTTTTTGGATGTTTGTTTTACCTCCTAAGCTGTGTGGGGAAAGATAATGCAGCCATTGCCACTGCAAACTATTGTGTGGTAGATACATGGCACGTTTTTTTCCATTATGGCCTACTCCTTCTCCAGAATTCATGTCACTGAGACCAATAACTGATCAAAGTCGTAAAAACCACCGTCTGTGACCTGGGATTGTGTACTTTCCTAGATTCCCTGGGTTTAGTCTTTAATTGACATGCAAGAAGACTGGTTAAAACGGTAACTTATCTCCAAAGTAGCTTCCTGTGAGAGCTGCGGTTCTTAACTCCGTTGAGTATGCTTGTCGGATCCACCGCAGTGTCATGATACCTGTCATGCCTTCATGCCTTTGTTTATTTTCCTGTTGAGGAATTTGAGAACACTTCCTTTAAGTGCTCAATGGCATTCTTTTCAATACCGTACATAAACAGTAATTATAAAGAGTGGAAGTGTGGCCTGACTGACAGTCACAAGTGCCAAGGCATTCTGTTGATCTGTGTTCTTGCTTTAGGTTAACGCAGACGCCATTTTGTTCATTTACTACCTGGAGTTGATTGACGTAATTCAGAATGCAGGTTTCAAGGAAGGTCATGAAACGTGCATAGAAACAATAATCAGTGTTTTTCCACATCTCAAGCATGGGGTCAGTGTAAAATGTGTCCCTGCCGTGTCCAGAAGAATTTGCAGCTCTAGTTTGCGGTCTGCTTTTGGTTAATGATGTTACTTAAAGAGTGATGTATAATGTTGGGTTTAAATATGTATGAGCTGTTAGCCAAGGTTCAAGAGCTAAAGGGAAAATAGTTAAATACATAATGTGGCAGTAATGGCCCCTGACTTGCTGTTCATGCAACAAAGGGCATGGGAAGGAAATGTTCAGCCTTTGTTTTAGCAGAGCCTCGACAAGTCCAGGCTTGTGCAGCTCGTTCAATATCTCATTTGGCTTGTTGTTGTTCAGGTTTCGCTGCATTGCAAGGAGGCTAAAGAGCAGGTTTGCAGTTCTGGCATTTTTCGCAACACATGCACATGGAAAGGCATACTTAGCGCTGATAAAGGTGTAGGATATATTGTATTTAGCAAGGACTGCAAGTAATTCTATCGAATGCATAGTAGATCAAATTTTTATTTCGGTTAATCAAATTTTTATTTCGATGACAATATAGAAAACATAATAGATTGTTTGATATGCATGTCCAGTTTGAGCTCAAGTTCACAAAATGTATATGTTGGTAATCGACCTATTTGATAACGGTTCATATTGGTTTGCAATAATTAAAGTTTAAACACTATGGTCCTGATTACGATGGTGGTGGGACCGCCACCGTCAGGCCGTAAGTGGCGGTCCCACCGCCATACAGCCCATTTGTTCGACCGCCGCATTAGGATGCAGGCGGTCGAAGCTCAGCTGACGGGGGGGAAAAGACCGCCGCGTCCGACAGGATCAAGGATCCCGTCAGGGTGGCGGTCGGACTCCTATTCCCTGCAAAGAGGGCGGTGCTTGCTCAGGCACCGCCGTAGGGATTAGGATGTCCCTTTCTGCCTTTTCATGGTGGTTCACCCGCTATGAAATGGCAGGCAGAAAGTGACTTTGGGGGACCCTAGCAGGGCCCCCTTCCCCTCTGCTATGGGGCCTGGAGGGCACCTATGGTGCCCCCCTAAACATCACTGCACCATGTGGCAGGCACCACATGGTGTCTGCCACATAGTGCAGGGATGCAGCCCGCAGCACCTGCCGCAATGCAAAATATACACATTGCGACGGCCGTGAAGGCGGTCGCATCGTAATGCGGGCAGCGGGGCTGCCGACTTCTAGTTGGGTGGTCCTGCTTCCGCCACGGTGCCTGTCGGACGGGAGTCCGACCGGTATCGTAATCAGGCCCTAAGTTCACATAGCCATTCTTGCACGATGGTCTACAATACGCCATAATGCAGTTTATTTGGCCTCCATAATTTTTTTTAAAATCCTAATGTTCCTGTCTCCTTTCTCTTGAGCCTCTCTTGTGGATACGTTGAGAAAGTAGCCCAGTTCATGGGTGCATAAATAATACAGGTAAAAGAATGCAACAAATCTACTAAGTTGAAAAATCTCTCTGAAATTGGCAAAAGTCCATAACAGCGACCGGCTATGTTAAATATACAGAACATACTGAAAACATTATTTTCTGTGCTTTCAAGATGACCCCCATGTAGCATGAAAGAATAGAAAGCAATATTTTCTTTGATTTATATATAGAATTTGAACATGACCATTTGAGCATCGGCCAAGCCGATCATGTTGCTCGCTCTACATTGGTAAATTGAGACCGGTTAGCTTTGTTTGTTCTCTACTTGCACTGCAAAAATAAATTTGGCATAATGGAATTCATAATCTAGTTGTAGGCAAAAGGTTTGAGTATGCAAACTCCATCTTGGAGCATCTTTTTGTGTTTTAGAATGCTAAGAAGAGAAATTCATTTAACCCCTGAATGTTGCAAAGATGTTCTTCTTGTTCTACTTACTTGCCATGTCATTGTGATTACTTGTTATGCCCTGCAAATTAATAGATACCATGCCAAATTTCAAAATGTGACATTGATATTATTTATTTGTATCATTATTATAATTTAAATTATTATTATTAGGTTATTAGAGTATTTTAAACGCTAAGGGTGCAGCAAGGTAGTTTCAGAGGGTGTGGTGTGTAAGGACAGGGTGGGGGCACTTAGTAGGAAGAAGGTGGCACAGATGGGACTGCAGCATGGGTTGTGGTAACGGGACTCATAGAGTTCATGTTGGAATGCCTGTGAGAAGTTGCCTGGCATATGCTGTCCACTAGTTATAGTGGGCACCTTGCACCAGTCCAAATGACCCTTATTGATGATCGGTTTAAAGACAACCTTTATTGAAAGCTATCTTGGGAACCACCCAAGGTAGTGACACAGGAGACCCACGGGGGACGTATGCAGTGTGAGAACACAGCCGCGAGCGCCGTAGGATTCAATGCGGAAAGTCGCGGTTGGAATTTTAAAGTTAATGGACACTTAGGAGAGGACTTTGAGCAAACCCCTTTAGACTTAAGGGGTTCTAGGGCCAACACCCACGTGAGCACCGGAGTACTCGAGTTACCTCACCCAGGGAAGCCGGGTGCATAGGTGTCAAAGGGTGTCGGGAATCGTCGTCGTTTTCAATAGCGATCTGTTGCAAAGTGCTGCTGCCGTGAAGGAGAAAAGTGTCCGGTGTGATCCAAGCCTGGATCGAAGATGTGAAGAACCTGAAAGCAGAGGGGACAGAGTCTGGGTCACTAGCCAGTGACCAGGAGCGGAGCAATCGAATGCCCACCGATGTCGGGTGCTTCAGGTGCAAAGAGGTGAAGCTTGACTCTGCAGCCACGGGGTCCTGGAGACGTCGACGACGACCAGGAGCCGGATTCGAGCTGTCCCACGAAGGATGTCGAGTGCTGGGGTGTCGGTGATCGGATTGACCACAACAAGCCCTGGCAACAGCAACCCACGCAGGAAGAGAAAAGATGCTTCTGTGCGGACCAGCAAGGTCCTGGGGACTCACCAAGCGATGGAGAGTCAGGGCACGTCTGGAGCAACCAGGGAAGCCCAATAAAAGTTAGAGTTGCCTTCTTGGGGACCCACAGGTCAACGGACCAGGGATCGCGAAGGGACCTCGAGAGGAATCACAAAATGGCGGCCCACGGAACACTCGTTGAGTGTAGTCCTGCAATCTTCGGTGCAATTACTGCTCGGGGTCAGGGCTACAAGTAACCCAAAGCTCAGCGTCCGGGGTCGCCGGAAAGCTGATGCTTCTGCAAATGGTCGCGGTGTCCAGGGATCGGGTTGCACGGTCTTCCACGAGGGATACGGGCCTCAGACTTGCTGGGGGCACAGATCGACCTCAGAGACCTAGGAAAACCCACCTCCTGTGTGGCAATATTCTTCGGAGTCCGTCGGAGCTCGGAGATGCCAACCGGTCAGTTGCGTTAAAGGTGCCTGCCTTGCAGGGGAGTAACTCCTTTACTCCAAGGGAGATTCTTCAGTCGTCCAGCGTCGTGCAGATCGTCGAAGTACTTGGTTTCTGGTATCAGAGTTTAGTCCAGGTGTAATCTAAAGTCCTGTAGTCAGGGTTTCCTACTTTATACCCAAGGAAGGGGTTGGACAAACTCTGGGGACCCACCTATGGGAGGGTCAGGAAAGAGGGGTGGCTACACCCATTTCCTTTGTCCAGTTTCGCGCCAGAGCAGGGGCTGTGTGCCCCTGCAACTGGTTTGAGCTGGACTATGCACAGGGACACCAAATGTGCCCCCAGTGCAGACTTCAAAGCACTTTGAGAGTGCACCCACCCAGCCCCAATACACTAAAGCCTGTCTGGGAGGTGGTCACACCTCCCTGTGACAGGAAACCTATTGTCCAGGCCTCCCCTGCCGGAGTTTCGTCCAGCAGCAGGAGGGCAGACTCGTGTCTGTGGCTGCAGCATCCATTTTGTGATGCCAGGGCTCTGTTAGCTGGTACCGGGTATACCGGTGCTGTCATGTCTCTCCCTCTAGAAGGGTGGGATCATACTCCCACACCAGTTACTGGTGTGGGGGTATGATTCCAAGGTGCTTGACACCAAACACGACAGTTTTCCATGCAGCCACTCCAAAGTTAGCATTTACCGTTTGGTTATAATGCATTTAAGAGTATATGGTCTGGCTGCATCACAAACAACCCCGGAATAAAGATTCCGAAAGCTGCAGAGGGGCTCTGCTCATGCATGGGCACCCTCTCACATGAAACCCAGCACCCTGCCTTCAGGATTGTTAAGGCCTGCCATAGGGGTGACTGATAGGTTTACATGTGCAGTGATATGGAGAGATATAGGGAACCTATATCTCAGTAAGGGGTGGATACACCACCTTACACAGGCTGCTGTAGCAGACATGCTGTGTCATTTTAAAAGGCTTCCCAGGGGTGGCACAATACATGCTGCAGCCCCTGGTAGGCCTCTGGGGTACCTATGCCCTGGGTACATAGTATACCATATACTAGGGACTCACAAGGGTACCCCAGAATCCAATCTGGAGTGTACCTAAAGTACATACAGTCAATGTAGAGTAGAAAGCAGATAGACTGGGGTCCTGATTAGCAGGGCCACAGTCTGGCTAAGTCGAAAAACAGTGAAACATCAGCAAAAAGTGGGGGTAACTATAAGAAGCAGATCCTACTCTCCTACACAACCCCCCCCAAACGTCAGGACATTAAACTAACCTTGACCAGTTGAGTCTTCATGTTCTAAGTGGAAATATCTGGAGAGTCCATCTGCATTGGCATGGTTACTCCCAGGTCTATGTTCCACTGTATAGTCCATCCCCTGTAGGGAAATGGACCACCTCAAAAGTTTGGGGTTTTCACCCTTCATCTGTTTTAGCCATAAGAGGGGCTTGTGGTCTGTCTGAACAATGAAGTGAGTGCCAAACAAGTATGGCCTCAGCTTCTTCAAGGCCCAAACCACAGCAAAGGCCTCCCTCTCAATGGCTGACCAACGTTTCTCTCTGGGGTCAACCTTCTGCTAATAAAAGCTACTGGCTGATCCTGACCTTTATCATTCAATTGTGATAACACAGCCCCTACCCCCAACTCAGATGCATCTGTTTGGACAATGAATTGCTTGGAGTAATCAGGACTTTGCAGAATGGGAGCAGTGCACATGGCCTGCTTCAGGTCATCAAATGCCTTTTGACAGCTAACTGTCCACTGAACTTTCTTGGGCATTCTTTTAGAAGTCAAGTCATTCAAAGGGGTCACTATGGATCCATACCCTTTGACAAATCTTCTATAGTACCCAGTCAGGCCCAAGAAAGCTCTGACCTGAGTCTGGGTAGTTGGAGCAACCCAGGCCATGATGGTCTGGATTTTGCTCTGCAATGTTTGAACCTGGCCTCCACCCACAAGGTGGCCCAGGTACACAACCTGACTCTGCCCTATCTGGCACTTGGTGGCCTTGATAGTTAGGCCTGCTTTCTGCAGGGCCTCCAAAACATTTCTCAGGTGGACCAGGTGATCCTCCCAGGTGGAGCTAAAGACAGCAATATCATCTAGATATGCTGCACTATAGGCTTCCAGGCCTGTAAGGACTTTGTTCACCAACCTTTGAAAAGTGGCAGGTGCATTTTGCACACCAAAGGGCATCACCACAAATTGGTAGTGCCCACTAGGGGTAGAAAATGCTGTTTTGGCTTTTGCATCCTCAGCTAGTCTGATTTGCCAGTTGCCAGCTGTCAGGTCAAATGTGCTTAGAAACTTGGCTGAGGCCAAAGTGTCTATGAGCTCATCTGCCCTTGGTATGGGATGGGCATCAGTCCTAGTGACTGCATTGAGACCTCTGTAGTCTACACAAAACCTCATCTCTCTCTTACCACCCTGGGTGTGAGGTTTAGGCACTAAGACTACTGGACTAGCCCAAGGGCTATCTGAGGGTTCAATCACACCCAAATCCAACATCTTCTGGACTTCAGTCCTGATGCAGTCCCTGACATGGTCAGGTTGCCTGTAAATCTTATTTTTAACAGGCAGACTGTCCCCAGTGTCCACTTCATGAGTGCACCAGGTAGTCTGACTTGGAGTCAGAGAGAACATATGTCTGAACTGATTGAGAACTTTTCTGCAATCAGTCTGCTGCTGGTCAGTGAGGCTGCCTGCCAAGGCTACACCATCTACTGATCCATCATCAGGGTTCTGAGAGAGCAGGTCAGGGATTGGATCACTCTCTTCCTCCTGTCCCTCATCAGTAGCCATGAGCAAGCCCATGTCTGCCCTGTCAACATATGGTTTCAGTCTGTTGACATGGAGCACCCTGTGGGTGCTCCTGGGAGTTCCAAGGTCCACCAGATAGGTAACCTCTCCCTTCTGTTCAACAATGGTATGGGGGCCACTCCACGTATCTTGGAGGGCTGCTGGGGCCACAGGCTCCAACACCCATACTTTCTGTCCTGGCTGATAAACAGTCAACACAGCCTTTTGGTCATGCCAGGCCTTTTGTAATTCCTGGCTAGCCTCAAGGTTTTTAGTTGCCTTCTTCATGTACTCAGCCATCCGGGAGTGGAGACCAAGTACATAGTCCACAATATCCTGTTTAGGGGGTTTGAGAGGTACCTCCCATCCCTCCTTCACTAGACACAATGGACCCCTAACTGGATGTCCAAACAGAAGCTCAAATGGGCTGTAACCAACCCCCTTCTGTGGAACCTCTCTGTAGGCAAAGAGAAGGCAGGGCAGAAGTATGTCCCATCTGCGCCTAAGCTTTTCTGCGAGACCTTTAATCATGCCCTTCAAGGTTTTGTTGAACCTCTCAACTAAACCATTGCATTGTGGGTGATAAGGGGTGGTAAATTTATAATTTACTCCACACTCCTTCCACATAGCAGTCAAGTAACTAGACATGAAGTTTGCACCTCTGTCTGATACTACCTCCTTAGGAAAACCCACCCTGGAAAAGATTCCCAGGAGGGCCTTTGCCACCACAGGAGCTGTGGTGGTCCTGAGGGGAATTGCTTCTGGGTACCTAGTGGCATGGTCCACCACCACTAGGATAAACCTGTTCCCAGATGCTGTTTGGGGGTCTATGGGACCAACAATGTCAATCCCTACCCTCTCAAAGGGAACCCCCACCACAGGTAGTGGTATCAGGGGGGCCTTTGTGGTGCTACCTGCCTTACCACTGGCTTGGCAGGTAACACAGGAGCGACAAAACTCCTTGGTGTCTTCAGACATATGAGGCCAATGAAAGTAAGGGACAATTCTGTCCCAAGTCTTGTTTTGGCCTAGGTGACCTGCCAATGGGATATCATGTGCTAGGTTCAATAGGAAGCTCCTAAACTTCAGAGGTATAACCAACCTCCTGGTGGCTCCAGGCTTGGGGTCTCTACACTCTGAGTAAATCCCAATAGATCCTATGGGTACGTACCACTAGCACTCCCAGCAGCCTCAGCAGCAGCTTGCTGTCTGAGGGGTTCAAGAGAGGGGCAGCTCAGTTGCTCCTGGCTCAGATCTGCCCTGGAAGGGCCCCCTGTCCCCAAGAACTCAACCTGATCAGGCTCAAGCTCCTCTGGGACAGTTCCTTCTTCAGGACTGAGATCATCTCCCTCAAGAGACTGATCTGCTTTCTGAGGCAGGGGGGAAGACACTGCCTTAACCCTACTGCTCCTCCTCTTGGGAGGCACCTGGTCCATTATTCCAGAATCCAGGGCCTGTTCAGTTTTAGACATTTTTGCCTGTGACCTGGTCATAGCAAACACATCTGCAGGGATGCCCAACATTTCTGCATGGGTCCTGAGTTCAACTTCAGCCCAAGCTGAACTGTCCAAATCATTTCCAAGCAAGCATTCAACAGGGAGGTCTGCACTTACCACAACCTTCTTAGGGCCAGTTACCCCTTCCCAGGAGAAATTAACAACTGCCAGGGAATGGTCTGTCCTGACATTGCTAGCATTGGTCACTTGGTACATTTCACCAAGTATGATCTGCTCAGGGGCTACAAGATCTTTTGTCACCATTGTGACACACTTGCACCTATGTCCCTGAATGCCAAAGCCTCTCTTCCATTAATTAAGGGCTGCTGTCTGTATTTGCCCAGATTACTGGGACTCACATAGGAGGACATATCTATGTCTCCATCACAGATCAGTACAGCCTGAGTTGGAACTCTGACTAGGCCAGAGTCCATCTCAGATCCCAGGGCTAACCCTACTACACCCTTATTAGGAACACCACCACTTGGAGCTGAACTAGGGGGAACAGTTGCCTTAGGGGCAATGGTGGCTGGAGTTGAGTCTTTGGTCTTTGTACAATCACTAGTCCAATGGGTTTTCTGCTTAGAGATTTTACACCATGGTTTCTTTTGGCCTTTTCCTTTGTTTGATTGGGACTCCCCACCAGATGTAGATTTTTGGGGCCCTTGAGAAGACTTCTGGTCTTTACCCTTCTCCCCACCCTTATCAGAGTTCTTAGAATCTTGCTTCTTAGAGTCACCACCTTGGTTCTGAACCTTCTGCCTCACCCTGGTTCTGACCCACTTGTCTGCCTTCTGACCCAATTCTTGGGGAGAGGTCAGATCAGAGTCCACCAGGTACTGATGCAACAGTTGATTTTGACAGTTGTTAAGGATCTGCTCTCTCATGATCAAATTATACAATCCTTTGAAATCTCACACCTTACTGCCAAGTAACCAGCCTTCAAGAGCCTTAGTAGCACAATCAACAAAGTCAACCCAGTCCTGAGTCTGTGCCTTTTGGGTATCTCTGAACTTTAACCTGTATTGTTCAGTGGTTAGGCCAAACCCTTCAATCAGAGCACTCTTCAGGACTTTGTAATTGTCAGCATCCTCTTCTCTTACAGTGAGGAGCTTGTCTCTACCTTTGTCTGCAAAGGAGAGCCACAAGATTGCTGCCCACTGCTCCTGAGGGACCATCTGTACCTTACAGACCCTTTCCAGTGCAGTTATCCATTTGTGGATGTCATCCCCACTCTGGTAGGGAGGGACAATCTTGTTCAGGTTCCTATGGTCATGAGTATGATCTCTACCTCTAGGGACACTGTTGCTGCCACCATGGGGCTCTAGCCCCAACTTCTGTGAAGGTTTCTGAAGCTCCAGGGATGCCCTGTCTAAGGCCAATTGCTCTCTCTTGATTCTCAGCTTAGCTTTCTCAAAATCAAGCAGTTGGCATTTCTTCTCATAAGAGGATGCCCATTTATGAGAAGCAGAGGACCCTATAGAAGTACCAGAACAATTAGATTCCTGAGAAGGAGATCTTGATCTTCTTGGTAGACTACTAACTCTTCCTGGAGGAGTGAAGAGGGGGCCACTGAGGCCTTCCTCTCCTTCAGGAAGAATTGGATTTTCCAGGTGGGAATCATGTTGATCCCCCTGGCCAGCATCAGAGTCTGGGTCATAGTAGTTTTCACTACCTGGCCTTTCCTCTTCTACTGCTCCACCCAACCTGCCTGCCTCATCAGACCCTGGTGTCTTTCTGAGGTCATCTAACAGCAAAGCCGCTATGAGGCGTTGAGTGCTTGCATGTTTCCCTGTTTTCAGTCTCCTAGAGGTACACATATTTCTCAATTCCTGGAATGAGAGATTGTCATACCTAGTGGGCAAGGAGTCACTTACTTCAGGCCTTGCAGACATTCTAGTGTGGTGTGGTGTATGCACCTACCTACTCTAGTGGGAACTGAAACTCTCTTGAGTTGTAGAAAGGGTGTGCTAAACCCTTGACACACAATTCTAAGTTCAGTAGAACTTATTGTATTCTAAACTTGATTTATATGTACCTATAGTGGTTTTTAGTTAGTCACTTCAAAGAGATTATCTGGTAAAGCAATAGCAAGCTTGAATCCAACCGCTGCACACCAATGTGAGAAGTTGGCCTGGCATATGCTGTCCACTAGTTATAGTGGGCACCTTGCACCAGTCCAAACGACCCTTATTGATGATAGGTTTACAGACAACCTTTATTGAAAGCTATCCTAGTGGTAGCTATGGAGAGCAGCCTTCAGGCTAAGTCTTTAAGGAGTGTAAAGCAGCTTGGTTTACCAGATTATAACCTCTTGAATAACTAAATGAAAGGAGAACCACACAAGATATATATAAAATATATGTATTTATTCCTAAACACTAACTACTAATCCCTTTATGAGATTAGAGTTCAAGATACACAGTATCACAGTATTAAAACGACAGTAAATAGCACAATACACAGTGGGCTCCAAGGGGAGACCAAACTATATACTAAGAAAGTGGTATAAGAACCACGACTTGACTAGACACAGTGCCTAGAGCACGTAGAATCGCTGGGACCCCAAGGAACCACCCAAGGTAGTGACACAGGAGACCCACGGGGGACGTGTGCAGTGTGAGAACACAGCCGCGAGCGCCGTAGGATTCAATGCGGAAAGTCGCGGTTGGAATTTTAAAGTTAAAGGACACTTAGGAGAGGACTTTGAGCAAACCCCTTTAGACTTAAGGGGTTCTATGGCCAACACCAACGTGAGCACCGGAGTACTCGAGTTACCTCTCCCAGGGAAGCCGGGTGCATAGGTGTCAAAGGGTGTCGGGAATCGTCGTCGTTTTCAATGGCGATCTGCTGCAAAGTGCTGCTGCCGTGAAGGAGAAAAGTGTCTGGTGTGATACAAGCCTGGATCGAAGATGTGAAGAACCTGAAAGCAGAGGGGACAGAGTCTGGGTCACTAGCCAGTGACCAGGAGCGGAGCAATCGAATGCCCACCAATGTCGGGGGCTTCAGGTGCGAAGAGGTGAAGCTTGACTCTGCAGCCACGGGGTCCTGGAGACGTCGACGACGACCAGGAGCCAGATTCGAGCTGTCCCACGAAGGATGTCGAGTGCTGGGGTGTCAGTGATCGGATTGACCACAACAAGCCTTGGCAACAGCAACCCACGCAGGAAGAGAAAAGATGCTTCTGTGCGGACCAGCAAGGTCCTGGGGACTCACCAAGCGATGGAGAGTCAGGGCACGTCTGGAGCAACCAGGGAAGCCCAATAAAAGTTAGAGTTGCCTTCTTGGGGACCCACAGGTCAACGGACCAGGGATCGCGAAGGGACCTCGAGAGGAATCACAAAATGGCGGCCCACGGAACACTCGTTGAGTGTAGTCCTGCAATCTTCGGTGCAATTACTGCTCGGGGTCAGGGCTACAAGTAACCCAAAGCTCAGCCTCCGGGGTCGCTGGAAAGCTGATGCTTCTGCAAATGGTCACGGTGTCCAGGGGTCGGGTTGCACGGTCTTCCACGAGAGATACGGGCCTCAGACTTGCTGGGGGCACAGATCGATCTCAGAGACCTAGGAAAACCCACCTCCTGTGTGGCAATATTCTTCGGAGTCCGTCGGAGCTCGGAGATGCCAACCGGTCAGTTGCGTTAAAGGTGCCTGCCTTGCAGGGGAGTAACTCCTTTACTACAAGGGAGATTCTTCAGTCGTCCAGCGTCGTGCAGATCGTCGAAGTACTTGGTTTCTGGTATCAGAGTTTAGTCCAGGTGTAATCTAAAGTCCTGTAGTCAGGGATTCCTCCTTTATACCCAAGGAAGGGGTTGGACAAACTCTGGGGACCCACCTATGAGAGGGTCAGGAAAGAGGGGTGGCTACACCCATTTCCTTTGTCCAGTTTCGCGCCAGAGCAGTGGCTGTGTGCCCCTGTAACCGGTTTGAGCTGGACTATGCACAGGGACACCAAATGTGCCCCCAGTGCAGACTTCAAAGCACTTTGAGAGTGCACCCACCCAGCCCCAATACACTAAAGCCTGTCTGGGAGGTGGTCACACCTCCCTGTGACAGGAAACCTATTGTCCAGGCCTCCCCTGCCGGAGTTTCGTCCAGCAGCAGGAGGGCAGACTCGTGTCTGTGGCTGCAGCATCCATTTTGTGATGCCAGGGCTCTGTTAGCTGGTACCGGGTATACTGGTGCTGTCATGTCTCTCCCTCTAGAAGGGTGGGATCATAGCCCCACACCAGTTACTGGTATGATTCCAAGGTGTTTGACACCAAACACGCCAGTTTTCCATGCAGCCACTTCAAAGTTAGCATTTACCGTTTGGTTATAATGCATTTAAGAGTATATGGTCTGGCTGCATCACAAACAACCCCGGAATAAAGAATCCGAAAGCTGCAGAGGGGCTCTGCTCATGCATGGGCACCCTCTCACATGAAACCCAGCACCCTGCCTTCAGGATTGTTAAGGCCTGCCATAAGGGTGACTGATAGGTTTACATGTGCAGTGATATGGAGAGATATAGGGAACCTATATCTCAGTAAGGGGTGTCTGTAGCAGACCGGCTGTGTCATTTTAAAAGGCTTCCCAGGGGTGGCACAATACATGCTGCAGCCCCTGGTAGGCCTCTGGGGTACCTATGCCCTGGGTACATAGTATACCATATACTAGGGACTCACAAGGGTACCCCAGAATCCAATCTGTAGTGTACCTAAAGTACATAAGTCAATTTAGAGTAGAAAGCAGATAGACTGGGGTCCTGATTAGCAGGGCCACAGTCTGGCTAAGTCGAAAAACAGTGAAACATCAGCAAAAAGTGGGGGTAACTATAAGAAGCAGATCCTACTCTCCTACAATGCCTTCTAGAAAAAGTGAGTTTTCAGGAGCTTCAAGACTGTAGTAATCCTTACTTCTGGTTACAAGCTTTCTGCCAGAGCGAGCCACAAAGTGGTTCTTGAGTAGACTGATGCTAGAGAATTTGAGTTGATTTACTTTTGAGTACAAAAGCACCTTGCCAACGAAGAATTGCAGAATTCTTACAGGCTTAAATACAGTAGCAAAATTGTTAGACTTGGCTTTTTCAGCGGGTTTACCCCCAGACTTTTTGCTTTTTGGCCTCCTGTTTTTGACCCTGCGTGTGTTGGTTTTAGGACTCTTGGCACTTGACCACTGCTAATCAGTGCTAAAGTGCATATGCTCTCTGTGTAAAATGTGTTATGGATTGGTGTTTCCATGATTGGCCTATTTGGTTTATCTGTCAGTCCCTTGTAAAGTGCACTGCGAGTGCCAGGGCCTATAGACCAAATGCTGTTGGTGGGCTGCAGCACTGGATTGTGCCACCCACGCAAACAGCCCGTAAAGTGTAACTCGGGCCTGCCACCGCAGAGCCTGTGCGCAGCCTGGGGCTGCCATGTCGACTTGGCAAGTGCACACACTTGCAAGTCCCTAAACCTTCCCTTTGCTACCTGTTATCCACCCCTAAGGTAGGCCCAAGGTACCCCTGTGGGCAGGGTGCGTTGTATGTGAAAGGTAGGACATGCCCGGGTGCGTGCGGCATGTCCTGATAGTGAATTACAGCCTAGTTCGTTTTTCACTATTGCAAGGCTACCTGTTCCCCTAGGCCAGAACAGGCAGTTTTGATTATTACAGCTTATAATCCTAACTGACCCCGGGAACATGGTAGAAATTCGAGTTTAGTATGCCTGGACTCAGAATGATAAAATGCATCTTTTAGTGAAGTTGGTTTTAACATTCTGTGTTTGAAAATACCACTTTTAGAAAGTGGGTATTTTCTTGTCTAACCATCCAAGCCTGCCTCTGCGGGTTGTGTATTCCTTGTCTGGAATGTGAGTGACAGGGGCTGGGGGATGCCAGGAGACAGGGTGAGTCAGCACAGGGCTGAATAGCAAGATCTACATGTAGATGGGTGGGAGGGGTCGCACCTGGGCCCTGAATAGGACAGTGCCTTCCCTCCACAATGCTGGCTCCACCTCCTGTGGTGCGTCTGATGTCCCTGGCCTGCTCACTGAAAGAAGGGACGGAGACTTGTCAACAAAGTGCTCCAGAACTGGTTTGGACTAGGCAAAGGCCTCTCTGCCTCCAGAGAACAAAGGAATTTGGGATATAAATATTGGGGCCCTGACCCCATGAATTTAGATCTCGCTGGAATCAAGGAACCTGGCAAGACGAAGAGCTGGAAGAGCTGCCAGGAGGAGTACTGCCCCTTTGCTGTGTTGTTGCTTTGTTGGGTTGGCCTGCAGCTGCTGCTTCTGCCTTGGGCAGTGAAAGGACTGGACTGAACTTTCTACAAACTTGTGCTGAGTATCTCCAAGGGCCTGGAACCGAGCTGGCCTCCTGTTAAGAAGTCTCAGGGACTACAAAGACTTCACAAGCCTCTGGGTACCGCTTCTGGAACGCTGTTTCAGTTGCCACAGAGGAAGGGAACCGCAACCGACTCCGTCAACCGAATCCATCCCTGGCCGGTGACCTGTTTGCACCGCAGACCGCATCGCCCCGCTTCGCATCGCAACCCTGGTCTCACCGTGGCGGCGTCCGGCCGCCGCCAACATCGAGCCGCTGCTTGCACCGTGACATGTGGGCACCGCAGTTCGCATCGCATCGCTTCACTGAACCAGCCGGACCCGACCGACGCGGTCGCTGCAGCTGGCTCAAGAGTCGTGACCGCATCGCATTTGGGGCACCGCTCGCACGTCTGCGACGCACCGCTCCGACTCGCACCGCTGTCCGACGCCAGCTCCCGCACTCCGGCTAGGTCGCCTGCATCGCAACCTGTCAGCACCGCATCGAGCATCGTCTCACCCTGCATCGCACGCCTTGGACTCACCGACTCCGTCTGCACGACGCTCATCGAGCCGCTGCCTGCACCGCATCGAGGACACCGCACCTTGCATCGCTCCGTCTTGCACCGCAACCGCGACGAACGCCGACCGGCTCAGTACACTCCGTACCAGCCACAACGAGAAAGGTACTGTAACCGAGTCTGTTCATGACTCTGCTGGCCCGTATCGACGCGGTCGGCTGGAACTGTTAGACTCTGTGGTTTTCAGCATCGCGGTAGGCTCGGACGGAGCTACCGACTCGTACGAACTTTGCTTTTGTGCTATTCCTGCAAAGAAGAAGTTAACGTATCAAGTATTCATTCGTAAAGTATAGTATTGTGGATTTTTGTCGTAATTGGTCTTGTCTTGAGTATATAAAATATTGGTTATTTTTCTAAAATGGTGTGGTGTCCGTTTGTAGTGCTTACACTGTATTACTGTTGGTTATGTGCAAATGCTTTACACACTGCCTCTGAATTAAGCCTGACTGCTCGTGCCAAGCTACCACGAGGGTGAGCAGGGGTTACTTCACGAGTGTAACACCCTTACCCTGACTAGGAAGAAGGGTCCCTACTTGGACAAAGGTGCAAGCCCTTGCCAACTAGAGATCCCATTTCTAACAAAAATTCATCCTGTCTTCCAGTTGGCATCTTGCAGATTGAACCTTTCAATCCGGAATAAGTTAGTGCAGTTCCCTTAATACAAGTTTGTTTCGACAATGTACTTTGAGTGCAAGCACCATTCCAGCTCTTTTGAAAGAATTGAAATATTTTTTGTGAGCTGCCTTTGGTAAACTTGCATATGATGCTGGCTCGTAGAACAAAAGTCTTCCTATTGAGGGGAGGTAACGAGATGTTTCTGGCCAATTTGAGGTGGTGGTTGTAATTCCTCCTGACTTATCCAGCACGTCGCCTTTTTTGGGTGGTTCTTTCACTTTATGCCACTCCTGAAATGTGAGGTTTTTTGTTGTTGTTTTTATGTCCAGTTGGCTTGAAAAAATAAATTTGCCTCCCCCAACCACTCATAACATTCACAATGGCACCACGCAGTGAAGTAGAATATGTTAAGTTCTTGGCAATGGTCCCACATAGAGATAGTATTTTCATTTGGGGAATATTTAGACAGTAGGTTATTAACCATTCTGTTCTGAAATTCATCCAGGATCACTGAAAAATTGTCTCCTGTCTATGTCAAGAAGGAACCAGTGCTGAACGATACCTTTGAAAATGTAGAGTAATGGAAGCTATTGCATTTGGTAAAAGTGATTTAGTAGCTGACACAGTAACCAATTCAGCAGTCTAGTGTCAACAGTCAGAGATTTGCCTTTGAAGCCTAAGCTGTCACTGCAGATACTTGCCTTTCAAACCGATCTCTGCTCCCAGAGTGTCTACAAAGATGCTCTCATTTATTGTGGTCCATCTTTGCATTCTGGAGTACAGCTGTTCTGCTACTTAGACGATTGGCTGATGAAAGCTGAATCCTTAGTACTTTGTCTGAAGAGCTTTCTTCTAATATATAATGTTTGCTTTTCAGTTTACCGAGAAAATGTTGTTTGGCATTGTAGAAAATGCAATTTATAGGAGTGTAACAGACTCAAGTTTGTGCCTGCCATTTCCTCCATCACAGAAATTTCTGTTCCTGAATCAAACAAATGTAGCACTTTTCCACTTGTTCTACAAGTTAGTCGCAGGGGTTTCAGAGACCCTTGGGCTTAATGTATTTCTGTAGTCCCTTTTGCAAGGCTGAATCAAGAAGTTAGGGCACCAAAGGCAAAGTGAACTTTTTCTCCTTGCCTCCAGGGCAAGGGGGTACGTTTGATGCTTCTGGGAGCAATCTGGTGTTCTCTTGCTGGTGATACCCTAAGCTGTCATCTGGGATTGCCTTCTTCTGGCAGCGCCTCTGATCTTTGGCAACTTTTGTCTCAAGCCTGGCATCAGTCCCTTGAGCTCCAGTGAATGGTGATTCGAAAGAGCATGCTGAATTCTCTCCAGGCCCTTACTAATTTTTCAGACATCATCTCTCTTTCTCCAAGAGGGTGGTTTCTTTTTGCACCTCTCCTTACCATCGCTCAACTTGAGTGCCAGGAACATGAATAATGTATTTATGTACATTTAACTGTTCCAGAAGAACACATTGCCATCATGTGCAAAGGCAGAAAATAATGCAATAGGAAGTAATATTAATGAAAGTGGCATACATCCTGCATTTGACCAGAAAGAGTAAAACCTACTCTGATTTGTGTCTTAGCTTTCATGACTCATTTGTATGGATCAAGTGTGATAATAGGTGGACTTGAAGTTAGTCTTAGCAGTTAGTTACAGATTTGCTAACTAGATAACAGCCTTTTTGGAAGAAATCACATCTGCTAGAAGAATAGACAAATGTCATGCTTTTTTAGAGAACTTACTTTGTTTTTAGCAAAAATTATATTTTCCTTCAGACAGTTCCTTCTTTTATCTCAAAGGTTCGAACAGAATTCCACCTTAATCGACAAATTCTTCAATTTTTTCAGTCTAGAGCCTGAGCATCCTCTGATGGAGAAACAAAACATTATCATGATGTCTCCAAGCTTTTAAAAATTGACTGGAGTTAATGACCACTGACATAGTTGCACATATATCGTCTATGTTCTGTCACCATGACACATACCAACCGTATCTCGACTTTGCAGGTTCACAGTCACACAAGTGCATAGTCTTTCACTTTTAAAACCTACATCCTGGGTGTAACAAAAGGTACTGTTGTGTACCCTCTGAGTTAAAAAAAATAAAAAAATATTTTTGTTATGCCACACCTGCATCCTACCAAGAGTTGCCCTGGACCTTTGTGGGCCATGAAGCTGGGCCACTTGCCTCCCATGAGCGCCTCATGTATAAACTCTGGATATTACATGTTTATGTTAGTAACAGATGTTTTTTGTCATAAATGCCTGAAAGAGGATTATGAAGGCTTCTCATAATACGATTTAACACTTGATCTTACTCTTAACATTGATGCACTTGTATTATAAATTCTCTGCAAACCTCTGATTATCATGGTCTAATTCTCTATCTTTAGTTTAATAAAGAATTGATAAAAAAAAAAAATACCTGGAGAAAGAAAATCGTTTAAGGTTTAAAACAATTTATCTATTGCATAAGGTGAATTTAACCTGTAAAATAAGGCAGTTAGGAACTGTTGTGCTACGTGGATAGTTTCCTCTGATTTAAAGTTGTTTAGGGGGAGTTCAGACTCCTGTTACTTTCTGTTTGTTGTGTGGTGGACCGCTCTGTGCCATTGACTATCCATGACCATGAATGCTTGTGAAAATACATTTTACGTTACTTTATTTTTCCATTCCATTTTTAAAACTTAAAACCTTACAGAATGTAAGAGTCATCGCAAAATCAATTTGCTACACCCAGGCAAACATGTGAAGTTGGATTGAGTATTTTGATAACATAACATAGTACTTTGATAAGCTAATCATACTTTTTTAACATTATAATTGTGGTAATGGCACAGTTCTTTTATCAGTACTGCATATTCAAGATTCCAGATTAACAGTAGAGCAGAAACTATGCTACATTCTTGGAAAGGACTAATTTTAATGCGTTTGTTTTTTGAGCTTCGACATTACAGGAACTTTAATGCCCAAATAAAATGACCTACAGGATTGTACAAAGAGTGCTACACGTTCCTGCAGACTGTTTCCTAACTTGCTGGAATTTGCTGACAATGGTTTCAGTTCTCGCTCATTGTTTTCATGGACCTTGCTGGAGGTCTCATTGAAGCTCTTTAAATCTTTCAAACATAGTAGTCATATCACTGAAAACCGAAATGATTCAGGTGTTCCGCTTTAGATGAAAACGCTAAGGTCTTTCACTTAAATTTCCAGATTTGAAGAATTGATCACCTAAATGTGCCCTTCCCTATGGCTCCACGTTTATTCCATCTTGCCCCAAAAGTGACTGAGTGGAGTAGCATATAAATGCCACCCCTGACGTCAGTTTCTTGCTTGTCTCTTTATGGGGAGTGTGAACAATTGATAGCACGATCATGCAGATTCCTAAATTCAGACCTTTTTAGATGGAAGAAAGGGGTCACTCCACAGAATGGGGAGATGGGAGGGCAGTGAGGAACATGAAGTTAATTATCCACTAGATATAGCACTGCTGAAGGTAAGTAACTTGTTTTTATGATGTATACATGTAACTGCAGATGCCTCAGCTTAGAATAGATACCAATGCAGTAACTCCCCAGGTGGAGGGCCTGGGATGTGGGCTCAGACCAAAAGATCTTGCAGGACTGCATGGGCGAAACGTCCTTCCCACCAGACCAGCTGTCAAGGCAATAGTGCTTTGTAAACTTATGCACTGATACCCATGTCACAGCTTTACAGATGTCAACAACAGGCTCCTCTGCACAATGGTAGCAGTCTTAATCCTGGTGGAAAGGGCTCTCAGACCTCCTGAGGGCTGCTTCTTGGCCAGTGTGTTGCAGATCTTGATGCAGAGGACTGTCCACCTCGACAGGTTCTTTCTCTGCACAGCCTTTCCTTTCTTCACCCTGATGAACCTCACTTACAGCTGATTGTCCACATGGTGTTACTTGGTACGATCATAGTAAAAACTTAAATCCCTTTTGGGGTCCAGCTTTTGGAGTCTCTCTTCCTCTTTCGAGGGGTGTGGGTTAGTGTTAGACCTGGCACAATTGGCGTGGGTCTCCCTTCCATTTTTCGCTGTTGTCTCCTCTGTTTTACTGGTGTTAGATGCTCTGGGCGCTGTGCCACTGCCATTCCGTGTCACAGCGCGAATGCTCCCTGTGTAAATATGTCTATATGAATTGGTATATCCCTGATTGGCTTATTTGGTTTACCTGTTAGTCCCTAGTAGTGTGGCCTATGTGTGCCCAGGGCTGGTAAACCAAATGCTGCTGGTGGGCCTGCAGCACTGATGTGTGCCACCCACAGAAACAGCTTGTAAAGTGTGTCTCAGACCTGCCACTGCAGAGTCTGTGTGCAGTCCAGAACTGCCATCTTGGCTGTGAAGTGCACTCACTTCCCAGCCCCTGAACCTTCCCTTGGCAGCCTGTAAGTCACCCCTATGGTAGGGTGCATTGTATGTGTAAGGTAGGACATGCCTTGGTGTATGTAGCATGTCCTGGTAGTGAATTACACCCCATTTCGTTTTTCACTACTGCAAGGCTACCTGTTCCTCATAGGCTAGAATGGGCAGTTTGACTATTACATTCTATAGTCCTAACTGATCCCAGGGACATGGTAGAAAAACGAATTTAGTATGCCTGAGCTCAGAATATTAAAATACATCTTTTAGTGAAGTTTATTATTATATTCAATCAATCAATCAATCACGGCATTTATAGAGCGCGCTACTCACCCGGGAGGGTCTCAAGGCGCTGGGGGAGGGGGTAAGTTACTGCTCGAACAGCCAGGTCTTGAGCTGCTTCCTGAAGGAGAGATGGTCCTGGGTTCGCCGAAGGTGAGTTGGGAGGGAGTTCCAGGTCTTGGCTGCCAGGTAGGAGAAGGATCTTCCTCCGGCGGTGGTTCTGCGGATGCGTGGTACGGTGGCGAGGGCGTGGCTGGTTGATCGTAGCTGGCGGGTGGGCGTGTAGAAGGTCATGCGGTTGTTGAGGTACTTTGGGCCCAGGTCGTGGAGGGCCTTGTGTGCGTGGGTGAGGAGTCTGAACGTGATTCTCTTGCTGACGGGGAGCCAGTGCAGGTCTTTCAGGTGTCCGGTGATGTGGCTGTGTCGGGGGATGTCCAGGATGAGTCGTGCGGAGGCGTTCTGGATGCGCTGGAGTCTTTTTGAAGTTTGGCTGTGGTTCCGGCGTAGAGGGTGTTCCCATAGTCCAGTCGGCTGGTGACGAGTGCCTGGGTGACGGTCTTCCTGGTTTCAGTGGGGATCCATTTGAAGATCTTGCGGAGCATGCGCAGGGTGTTGAAGCACGAGGATGAGACGGCGTTGACTTGTCTGGTCATCGACAGGGAGGAGTCCAGGATGAAGCCCAGGTTGCGTGCGTGGTCCGTTGGCTTGGGCGCGGTGCCCAGGGCCGGGGGCCACCAGGAGTCGTCCCAGGCGGAGGGTGATGAGCCCAGGATGAGGACTTCCGTCTTGTCTGAGTTTAGTTTAAGGCGGCTGTTCCTCATCCAGTCGGCGACGTCTCTCATCCCGTCGTGTAGGTTTGCTCTGGCGGTGGTGGGGTCGTTGGTGAGGGAGAGGATCAGCTGGGTGTCGTCGGCGTAGGAGATGATGTTGAGGTTGTGTTGGCGTGCGATGGCTGCGAGGGGGCTCATGTAGACGTTGAAGAGCGTTGGACTGAGTGAAGATCCTTGTGGAACGCCGCAGATGACTTCAGTGGCCTCGGATCTGAACGGGGGAGGCGGACACTCTGGGTTCTTCCGGCGAGGAGCGAGATGATCCATTCCAGTGCTTTCTCTCGGATTCCGATGTTGCTGAGGCGCTTCACTAGGGTGCGGTGGCAGACGGTGTCGAACGCCGCGGAGAGGTCCAAGAGGATGAGGGCTGCTGTTTCCCCGTTGTCGGTTAGGGTTCTGATGTCGTCGGTGGCTGCGATGAGGGCGGTCTCGGTGCTGTGGTTGGCCCGAAACCCGGACTGCGAGGGGTCGAGGGATCCATTCGTCTCGAGGAAGGCGGCAAGCTGTCCGTTGACGGTCTTCTCGATGACTTTGGCCGGAAACGGAAGGAGCGAGATGGGACGGTAGTTCTTGAGGTCGGTGGGGTCCGCCGTTGGTTTCTTCAGGAGGGCGGTAAGCTCGGCGTGCTTCCAGCTCTCCGGGAAGGTGGCAGTGTGGAAGGAGGAGTTGATGATGTCCCGGAGATGGGGTGCGATGGTGGCGTCGGCTTTGTTGAAGACGTGGTGTGGGCAGGGGTCGGTTGGTGATCCGGAGTGGATGGAGTTCATCGTGCGGGTGGTGTCTTCGGTGCTGATCGGGGTCCAGTTGCAGAGTGTGGTGGTGGCGGGCGTTGGTTCGGCGGTAGGGTGCGTGGTTTGTGCGTCGAAGCTGTTATGTATGTCGATGATCTTGCGGTGGAAGAACGTGGCGAGTGAGTTGCAGAGGTCTTGCGAGGGGGTGATGTCGTTGTTTCCGGCGCTGGGGTTGGAGAACTCTTTGACGATGCTGAAAAGTTCCTTGCTGTCGTGGGCGTTGTTGTCCAGTCGTTCTTTGAGTGCCGACTTCTTGGTGGCACGGATCAGCTGGTGGTGTTTGCGGGTGGCGTGCTTGAGGGCGGTCCTTTTGTCTGTGGTCTGGTCGAGTCGCCAGGTTCTCTCGAGAGTGCGGCAGTTCTTCTTGGATTCCTTGAGGTCGTTGGTGAACCAAGGGGTTTTCTTGCTTCCGGGTCTGCTGGGAGGGTTTTTAGTGGTGCGAGGTCGTCGGCGCAGGCGGTCAGCCACTTGGCGAGGTTGCTGGCTGCTTCGTTTGGGTCCGTTGTGTTGGTGGGTGTGTTCTGGCTGAGGGAGGCGGTGAGCTGCTCGGTGGTGATCTTGCTCCAGCTCCGGCGGGGAGCCTGTTGCGGGTGGTGGTGGGTCGCAGTCTTTCTGAAGCTGAAGTGGACGCAGCTGTGGTCGGTCCAGTGTAGTCCGGTGGCGTGGCTGAAGGAGATGTGCTTGCTGGAAGAGAAGACGGGGTCAAGCGTGTGGCCGGCGTAGTGGGTGGGCGTGTTCACCAGTTGCTTGAGTCCGAGGTTGGCGAGGTTGTCCAGCAGGGCGGTGGTGTTTCTGTCGTTGTTGTTCTCCAGGTGGAAGTTGAGGTCCCCTAGGAGGATGTAGTCGGCTGAGGGCATGGCGTGCGGGCTGATGAAGTCTGCGATGTCTTCGCTGAATAGTGTGCGTGGTCCCGGGGGTCTGTAGATGAGGGTGCCTCGGAGGGTGGTCTTGGGGTCAGTGTGTATCTGGAAGTGTAGGTGTTCGGCGGCGGTGAAGGTCTCGTCGGAGTTAGTCGAGATGCGGATGGTGTTCTTGTGTACGATGGCGATGCCTCCTCCCGTCTGGTTGACGCGGTCCCTCCGGGTGATCTTGTATCCGTCCGGGATGGCTATGGCGATGTCTGTGTTTGAAAATACCACTTTTAGAAAGTAGGTATTTTCTTGCCTAAGCCTTCCAGTGTGCTCTGCCGTTATGTGTATTGGCTGTCAGGTTTTAGAGGGGCAGGGCAGGCTGAGTCAGACCTGGGTTGAATAGAGAGATCTGCATTTAGAGTGTGGGGAGGGGTGGCTCCTTGACCTGAATAGGGCTGTGCCTGGCAAGGTGAATGCTGGCTCCACCTCCCACTGTGTGTCTGCTAGCAGACCCCTCTTTCTGAAAGGAAGGATGCAGCCTGGTAAACAAAGTGCTCCAGGCCTGAGCAGAACTGGTTCTGGCTAGGTTCAGTGACTGGTAGCTTCTAAGAACAAAGACTTTTGGGGTATAAATATCTGTGCTCAAACCCCTACATTTTTGTATTGCTTTTGGATCTGGAGAGGAAACTCTGTCCGTGCCACTGGAGGAATCTGCAGGAAGTGACTGTCCTTGTGCTTGTGTGTTGTTCTTGCACTGGCCTGCAGCAGTGACCACTGGACCTTGAAGAAGAGGAAAAGGAACTTTTGAGAGAACTTTTATTTTTGTTACAAGCAATTACCCAAGGGCTAGGAAAAGAGCTAGCCTCCTGCTGGAGTCTCAGGCACATCTGACTCCACCACCAACCTCCTGCTTCCTCCCTGCGAGGACTGCTATCCGCTGATGAGGCTCCTGTGAGTTCCAGGGCCTCTAGTTTGCATCAGAGAAGAGAGTGTGGGAAATCGACGCTAACGCATCTTTGCGGGCCGCTGCAGTCGAGAGCGCTGGGAAAATCATCGCGCTACTGCCGCCGAGGGCCCGCAACACGAAACCATCGCTGACGCCCCTTTGCGAGCCGCTACAGCCGAGACGCGCTGGAAAGATCATCGCGCTGCTTTCGCCGCGCACTCGCAACCCTTAAAGAAATCATCGCTTCGAGACATCGCATTGCGGACGCCGTGCGTCCGCCACTTTGATCGCATCGCACCGAATTTCGTCGCTCCCTCGCGGAGCGTCTTGTCTTCGCATCGCAACACGATCGCACAGCGCAACAGGATCGCCGCATCGACTTCTCCCACGCGGCAAGAAAGTCATCGCATCGGCGGTCCAGTGTGCAGAAGTTTGTCGCATCGTCTCCGCACGCATCACGCAGATCGGCGCATCATCCTCCCTTGCGGCAAGGATTTCATCGCATCGCCGGCCTCGCGTGCCGAGAATCATCGCTACAGCTTATTTGCGACATTTTGTTGGTTTTGCTACTAAACCCTGGTACTTTGTGAGAGAAAGGGTCGCAGAGACCACTGCTTTGAACTTGAACCTTATTTTTGCAACCTTTGAACTATTTTTGACAGCTTGTCAAACAGCTATCCTATTTTTGACAGTATTGTGGCTTTTACAGTTATTGGTCTTGTGATAAATCTGCCTTTATATAAAGATACTTATTTTTTATAACTACTTGTGTGGTGTCCCTTTGTAGTGTTCCTCACTGTGTTACTGTGTATGGTCATAAATGCTTCACACCCTGCCTCTGAGATAAGCCTACCTGCTCGTGCTACGTTACCACAGGGTTGAGCGGGGGTATTAAAGAGGGTAGCCCTCTCACTCTGACTTAGGAAGAAGGGTCCCTACTTGGACAGTGGCCTGCCATTGCCAACTAGAGACCCCCATTTCTAACATTGGTGGTCAGCGGTGAGGATCTGGACTTGCATTTATGATCGCATACAGTAATTATAGTGTACACTACTAGTGAGTGCAGACCATAACGTACCGCATACATTTTTTGAGAGTTTTTTTTAGATCCTATATTGTAATTGATATTGACGGTGATTTTTCACCCGCACACATTTTCTGAGAGTTTTTGGATCCTATATTGTAATTGATATTGCCGGTGATTTTTCACCCGCACACATTTTCTGAGAGTTTTTGGGATCCTATATTGTGATTGATATTGCCGGTGATTTTTCACCCGCGCCCATTTTTTGAAAGTTTTTGGATCCCATATTGTAATTGATATTGCCGGTGATTTTTCACCCGCTTACATTTTTTTTTAGAAGTTTTCTTCTGTCCTTTATTGATATTGCCAGTTATTTCTACAATGGGCAAGCCCAGATCCAATGCCTCAGAGGATCTCTCCTGGGAAGAAGAGAAAATAGAAACCTACAATGCCAAGCAGCTCAAATATTTTTGCAAGCAATTCACAGTCCCTATCACAGGTCTCACTAGGAGGGAGGAGTATTACAAGGCGCTGAAGGCCTGACTAGAAGCCAGGGATGCCCCTAAGGATATAGGAGAGCTTGTGGAGGTGGGAGAGAATGCAGGAGAGCGGCAGGGCGATGTAGTAGACTTAGTAGGAGATCCAGCCCTTTCCAACCCGGGCTCTAGTGTGTCCGCTAAGGGTCTGTCCCCAGAAGAGCTGGAGGACAGGGAGAGAGATAGGCGGCATAATATGGAGATGGCTAAGCTTAAAATGGATGGTCACCGGGACCTAGAGAACAAGAAGTTAGAAATTGAGATTATGAGAATGAAGCTTGAGCATGAGAGAGTATTGAGGGAGTTGGAGATTAAAGCTAAGAGTATGGAAATCTCCCCTCTGGTGGCAGCGTACCTGTAGTGCACCCTGAGAGTAGGGTGTATATACCCAAGGAGGTTATTAAGGATTTCCACAAAAGTGAAGATATTGGGCAATGGTTTGCCGTTTATGAATTAGCCATGGTGTCCCACCGGGTCCCTGAGAAGGATTGGGAAGCGGGGTTGTGGGGACGCTTTGTGAGTGAGGGGAGGGATACCTTGTTGGACCTGCCCCCAGAAAGTAGGATGGTTTATGCCCACATGAAGGAAGCGTTGATGACCCGCTATGGTTTGACCCCTGAGATGTATAGGCAGAGGTTTAGGGTCTGCAAGAAGCTAGAGGGTACCACTTGGGTTGAATATGTGTCTTTTTTTTGCAGAGCCATCGAACGCTGGGTAAAAGGTAGCAAAGTAGAAACTTTTGCGCAGTTTTATGATTTGATTGCATGGGAGCATTTATCTAGTAATTGTTTTCCTGAGCTACGCCAGCACCTAATTGATTGCAAGCTGACTAACCCTAGAAACCTTGCTGAGGAGGCGGACCGCTGGGTGAGCACCCGGGTCCGCAAGGGTCCAGTGGGAGACCTCGCCAAAGGTGGGCAGGGTCCCCAGCAGAGGAGTGGGGGGACAAGGGTCAACAGAGGGAGTTCCACCGAGGGCCCCAAAGTAATCCCCCAGGGAACCAAGCAGTGGTGTCCCAGCCCCCCAAGAAAGGAGGACAGGGCCCCCAACAGGTAGACCTGTTCCCAGGGGGCCCCCACTTGTTACAACTGTGGTCAAGTGGGCCACAGATATTTTGATCCCCAGTGCCCCCAAAGGGGAGCCAGTGCACCACCCCGTGCACCACCCCGCCAGATTGCTAGTGTAGCCCTGGGAGAGGAGGAGATGGGTGCCCAAGAGGGGTGGGATCCCGTAGAGTTGACCCTTGTCTCATTAGGGGACTTTGAGATGGTCCCCAAGCCTGCACTGCCTGCTAACACTAAAAAATACAGGCAGTGGGTGAACATCAATGGCCATAGGGTGGAGGCTCTGAGAGACACAGGGGCCAGTGTAACTGCTGTCAGCTCCCGGTTGGTGTCCAAAGAGCAGGTTGTCCCCCATGCATTCTACCCAGTAGTGTCCGCAGACAACTCAGAGAGCCAATGTGAGGTGGCTCAGGTTCCCTTTGAGTGGGGAGGGGGGTCTCAGGAACTCTTCAGGTAGCTGTGAGGCCCGCCATGCCTGTAGACTGTCTGCTGGGCAATGATTTAGAAGACTCCCCGTGGGCTACGGTGGAGAGGAAGGTTCACTTAGAGATGTTGGGTCTGCCTGAGTGGGCGTGTGCTACCACGCGGTCCATGGCAGCCAAGGAGGGTGTTGAGAAGGATCTGGAGCCTGAGAGTATGGCCCAGATCCCTGCCTTAGAGAGAAGGGGCAGGGGGCGCGGGAATCCGGCCCCCTTGGTTCCCACGGCCCAGGAAGGAGCAGACCCTGAAGGGGATGCCCTGGAGCCTACCGGGGAGCAGATCACCGAACTGGGGGACCTGCCTGAGCTGACCCATTGGCAGCAGGAAGGGGGACCCACCAGGGAGGAATTTTGTGAGCAGCAGAGAGTTTGCCCCTCTCTTGAGGGTATGCGGCGACAGGCTGCAGCCCAGGCAGAAGGTGACATGTCTGGTTCACATCTGATTTATTGGGAGAACAGTCTCCAGTATAGCGAGCCTAAGGTTGCTGAGCCAGGGTCAGCCCGTGTGCTGGTGGTACCCGAGTGCTTCAGAACCTTCCTACTGGGGTTGGCTCATGACATTCCATTGGCAGGACATCTGGGGCAGACCAAGACCTTTGAGAGGCTGGCCGCCCACTTTTATTGGCCCCAGATGCACAAGAGTTCAGACACTCATTGCAGGACCTGTGAGACTTGCCAGGCAAGTGGGAAGAGTGGGGGAAGATCAAGGCCCCACTCCAGCCCTTTCCAGTTGTGAATACCCCATTCGAGCGAGGGGGCATTGATATTGTGGGGCCTCTTGACCCCAAGACAGCCATGGGCAACAGGTTCATCCTGGTCTTGGTGAACCATGCCACCCGGTACCCTGAAGCCATCCCGCTCAGGACAGTGACGGCCCCCGTGGTGGGACGTGCACTGATGGGGATTTTCTCCCGTGTGGGATTCCCCAGAGAGAGGTGGTGTCTGACAGGGGGACCAACTTCATCTCCCAGTACATGAAGTCTCTGTGGAAGGAGTGTGGGGTAACGTATAAGTTCACCACTCCTTACCACCCCCAAGGTAATGGTCTGGTTGAAAGGTTCAACCGGACCTTGAAGAGCATGATCATGGGCCTAGAAGAGCCCCTGAGGCGTAAGTGGGACGTCCTCTTGCCATGCCTGTTGTTTGCCTACCGTGAGGTGCCACAGAAGTCCTTAGGGTTCAGTCCCTTTGAACTCCTCTATGGCCACCCGGTTAGAGGACCTCTGAGTCTGGTCAAGGAAGGCTGGGCGCAATCTCCCAGGAAACCTCCCCAAGATGTATTTAGCTACATGTTGGCCTTCAGGAACCAGACTCGGCGTTTCAGAAAGATTGCTGAGGCAAATCTGGAAGCCAGCCAGGAAGAAATGAAACGTTGGCACGACCAGAATGCCACTCTGGTCGAATTTCAACCTGGTCAGAAGGTTTGGGTACTGGCCCCAGTGGAGCCTTGTGCGCTCCAAGATAAGTGGACCGGTCCATTTGAGGTGGTGGAGCGCAAAAGTCCAGTTACCTACTTGGTGGACTTTCAGTCTCCCAGGAACCCCTTGCGGGTCCTGCATGTGAACCGCCTAAAGCCCCACTTTGAGAGGTCTGAAGTGGGCATGCTTCTTGCCACAGATGATGGGGTTGAGGAGGAGAGTGAGCCTCTCCCTGACCTCCTGTGTGCAGAAGAGAAGGATGGGTCAGTGGAGGGTGTGATCCTCTCCACCACACTGACCCCTGAGCAGCAGAGAGATTGTCACCACCTGTTGGGGCAATTTTCTGAATTGTTCTCCCTGGTACCTGGTGTCACTGATTGGTGCGTCCATGAGGTGGATACCGGGGACAGTTCTCCTGTCAAGCACAAGGCTTACAGGGTGACTGACAGGGTCAGGGCTTGCATTAAGGAGGAGGTCTCCAAAATGTTCGCCCTAGGGGTGGTTGAGTCCTCTAGCAGCCCCTGGTCCAGCCCCGTGGTCTTGGTACCAAAAGCTGCGACGCCTGGTGCCACTCCTGAACTTAGGTTCTGTGTGGTCTACCGAGGTCTCAATTCGGTCACCAAGACCGACGCGCACCCCATCCCCAGAGCTGATGAGCTCATAGACCGGTTAGGGGCTGCCCGGTACCTCAGCACGTTTGATCTGACGTCTGGGTACTGGCAGATCGCCTTAACTGATGGGGCAAAGGAGAGGTCAGCATTCTCCACACCAGATGGGCACTACCAGTTCCGTGTGATGCCCTTTGGGATGAAGAATGCCCCTGCCACCTTTCAGAGATTGGTCAACCAGGTGTTGGTTGGGCTGGAGGCTTTCAGTGCCGCCTACCTGGATGACATTGCAGTGTTTAGTTCCTCCTGGGAGGACCACTTGCGCCACCTCTGGGAAGTGTTGATGGCGCTGCGCAGAGCAGGCCGCACAATCAAGGCCAGTAAGTGCCAGATTGGGCAGGGTTCTGTGGTGTACTTGGGACACCAGGTGGGGAGCGGCCAGGTGGCGCCCCTGCAGCCCAAGATTGAAACCATCCTGGCTTGGGAGCCCCCAAGGACCCAGACCCAGGTGAGGGCCGTCTCAGGACTCACGGGTTATTACAGGAGGTTTGTCAAGGGGTATGGCAACATTGTTGCACCCTTGACTGAGCTGACTTCCAAGAAGCGGCCAAAGATTGTGAATTGGACTGACACCTGTCAGAAAGCCTTTGATGCCCTCAAAACTGCTATGTGTACAGCACCCGTACTCCAGGCGCCCAATTTTGCTAAGGAATTTGTTGTCCAGACAGACGCTTCAGAGCATGGGGTGGGGGCCGTTCTGTCACAGATAAATGAGGAGGGACTAGACCAACCTGTAGCCTTCATCAGTAGGAGGTTACTTCCACGGGAACAGAGGTGGAGTGCAATTGAGCGTGAGGCATTTGCTGTGGTCTGGGCACTGAAGAAGCTGAGACCATACCTGTTTGGGACTCACTTCCGGGTTCAGACAGACCACAGGCCCCTCAGATGGTTGATGCAGATGAGGGTGAGAATCCCAAGTTGTTGAGGTGGTCCATTTCCCTACAGGGTATGGACTTCACGGTGGAACACCGCCCTGGTACAGAACACGCCAATGCTGATGGTCTGTCCAGATTTTTCCGCCTTAGCGATGAGAACTTCCAAGGGGATGGGTAGTTCGCCCCACATTTCAGCTGGAGGGGACGTGTGTTAGACCTGGCACCATTGGCGTGGGTCTCCCTTCCATTTTTCGCTGTTGTCTCCTCTGTTTTACTGGTGTTAGATGCTCTGGGCGCTGTGCCACTGCCATTCCGTGTCACAGCGCGAATGCTCCCTGTGTAAATATGTCTATATGAATTGGTATATCCCTGATTGGCTTATTTGGTTTACCTGTTAGTCCCTAGTAGTGTGGCCTATGTGTGCCCAGGGCTGGTAAACCAAATGCTGCTGTTGGGCCTGCGGCACTGATGTGTGCCACCCACAGAAGCAGCTTGTAAAGTGTGTCTCAGACCTGCCACTGCAGAGTCTGTGTGCAGTCCAGAACTGCCATCTTGGCTGTGAAGTGCACTCACTTCCCAGCCCCTGAACCTTCCCTTGGCAGCCTGTAAGTCACCCCTATGGTAGGGTGCATTGTATGTGTAAGGTAGGACATGCCTTGGTGTATGTAGCATGTCCTGATAGTGATTTACACCCCATTTCGTTTTTCACTACTGCAAGGCTACCTGTTCCTCATAGGCTAGAATGGGCAGTTTGACTATTACATTCTATAGTCCTAACTGACCCCAGGGACATGGTAGAAAAACGAATTTAGTATGCCTGACCTCAGAATATTAAAATACATCTTTTAGTGAAGTTTATTTTTATATTCTGTGTTTGAAAATACCACTTTTAGAAAGTAGGTATTTTCTTGCCTAAGCCTTCCAGTGTGCTCTGCCGTTATGTGTATTGGTTGTCTGGTTTTAGAGGGGCAGGGCAGGCTGAGTCAGACCTGGGTTGAATAGAGATATCTGCATTTAGAGTGTGGGGAGGGGTGGCTCCTTGACCTGAATAGGGCTGTGCCTGGCAAAGTGAATGCTGGCTCCACCTCCCACTGTGTGTCTGCTAGCAGACCCCCTCTTTCTGAAAGGAAGGATGCAGCCTGGTAAACAAAGTGCTCCAGGCCTGAGCAGAACTGGTTCTGGCTAGGTTCAGTGACTGGTAGCTTCTAAGAACAAAGACTTTTGGGGTATAAATATCTGTGCTCAAACCCCTACATTTTTGTATTGCTTTTGGATCTGGAGAGGAAACTCTGTCCGTGCCACTGGAGGAATCTGCAGGAAGTGACTGTCCTTGTGCTTGTGTGTTGTTCTTGCACTGGCCTGCAGCAGTGACCACTGGACCTTGAAGAAGAGGAAAAGGAACTTTTGAGAGAACTTTTATTTTTGTTACAAGCAATTACCCAAGGGCTAGGAAAAGAGCTAGCCTCCTGCTGGAGTCTCAGGCACATCTGACTCCACCACCAACCTCCTGCTTCCTCCCTGCGAGGACTGCTATCCGCTGATGAGGCTCCTGTGAGTTCCAGGGCCTCTAGTTTGCATCAGAGAAGAGAGTGTGGGAAATCGACGCTGACGCATCTTTGCGGGCCGCTGCAGTCGAGAGCGCTGGGAAAATCATCGCGCTACTGCCGCCGAGGGCCCGCAACACGAAACCATCGCTGACGCCCCTTTGCGAGCCACTACAGCCGAGACGCGCTGGAAAAATCGCGCTGCTGTCGCCGCGCACTCGCAACCCTTAAAAAAATCATCGCTTTGAGACATCGCATTGCGGACGCCGTGCGTCCGCCACTTTGATCGCATCGCACCGAATTTCGTCGCTCCCTCGCGGAGCGTCTTGTCTTCGCATTGCAACACGATCGCACAGCGCAACAGGATCGCCGCATCGACTTCTCCCACGCGGCAAGAAAGTCATCGCATCGGCGGTCCAGCGTGCAGAAGTTTGTCGCATCGTCTCCGCACGCATCACGCAGATCGGCGCATCATCCTCCCTTGCGGCAAGGATTTCATCGAATCGCCGGCCTCGCGTGCCGAGAATCATCGCTACAGCTTATTTGCGACATTTTGTTGGTTTTGCTACTAAACTCAGGTACTTTGTGAGAGAAAGGGTCGCAGAGACCACTGCTTTGAACTTGAACCTTATTTTTGCAACCTTTGAACTATTTTTGACAGCCCGTCAAACAGCTATCCTATTTTTGACAGTATTGTGGCTTTTACAGTTATTGGTCTTGTGATAAATCTGCCTTTATATAAAGATACTTATTTTTTATAACTACTTGTGTGGTGTCCCTTTGTAGTGTTCCTCACTGTGTTACTGTGTATGGTCATAAATGCTTCACACCCTGCCTCTGAGATAAGCCTACCTGCTCGTGCTACGTTACCACAGGGTTGAGCGGGGGTATTAAAGAGGGTAGCCCTCTCACTCTGACTTAGGAAGAAGGGTCCCTACTTGGACAGTGGCCAGCCATTGCCAACTAGAGACCCCCATTTCTAACAGGTAGCAAAGAGTGCAGGTAGGGAGATAGACTGCCTAACATGAAAGGGAGTCACGACTTTAGGCAAGAATGCTACCTGAGTCCTCAACACCAATTTGTCTGAGAAAAAGGAGGTGTATGGTGGTGGCACTGAAAGTACCATGAGTTCACTCATGTGACAAGCTTATGTAATTGCAATGAGGAAGATGGTCTTTAAAGTCTGGAGCCGCAACAAACAACTGGGGAGAGGAGTTGGCCTAATGGCTAGGGCGGTCAACCTCGAATCTGGGGAACTGGGTTCGAGTTTCGGCAATGATGCTGAACATCCTGTGATTCTGGGCAAATCACTTAATCTCCCCGTGCCTAACAAAAATGAATGTGTCCTCATGTAATGCAACTGGTGCTATGTAAAGTGCTCTGATACCCGATACCTTCGGGTCAAGTTCGCGCTATATAAAACTCTGTGTAAAAAAAAAACTAAAAAAAAACTATGCATCTGCTCGAAGAACGTGCACATGAGAAATGCCATGACCAAGTTAACGTCCCACTGTGGCATCACAGACTGTTTGGGATGGAACAAGTGCATCAAACCTTTAATAAATCTCATCACAACAGGTGATTTAAACAAGGGCGGTTGTTCTGGTAAACATAAGAAGGTGAAAAGGCCAGACAAATAACTTATTTTTTTTTTTTACAGATTTTTATATAGTGCGAACTTGACCCGAATCGGGTATCAGAGCCCTTTACATAGCACCAGTTGCATTACATGAGGACACATTCATTTTTGTTAGGCACGGGGAGATTAAGTGATTTGCCCAGAATCACAGGATGTTCAGCGTCATTGCCGAGACGCAAACCCAGTTCCCCAGATTAGAGGTCAACCGCCCTAGCCGTTAGGCCAACTCCTCTCCCTTTAATAGTGTCCACAGCAAGACCTTAGTGGGCCAAAGACAAAACAAGCAAAAGAACATCTCACAGCTTGGCTTGTAATAGGTCAATCTTGTGGATCTACTCCAGCCCACAATCTGTCCAGCCTCCAGAATAAATGGATTTTGTGGAAGGGTTTCTAGTGATGAATATGACATCAACCACTTCCTGCTGTAGATCAGATGCAAATGCAAAAGAAACAATTGATGGATGGAATGCTGAACAATGCAAACATTCACCCCCAGTCACAAAGATCTGGGTTTAATCCATCATTCTTTTGCTCACCACGCCACCCCAGACCCAGCCATATGCAAATCAGCCTTGACCCTGTGCCTCATGGGATCAGTCCAGCCCGAACTGCCAAGCCAGGTCCTCCCTAGACCGGAAACAAGCATCCTGGGACCAGTCATCTGCTGCTGCTGCTCAGTCTCCATAAATGGAGGTGCAGTTTGCATAGATCCAGATGGAGGACCCTTTCCTGTTTTTGAGGCAGGAGATCCTCCCAAAGTGGCAGTCTGCTTGGGCACAGGTGCAAATGTGCAGAAGCTCCAGGTACCACACACTCTTGATCCAATCAGGATCCACTAGAATGACTTGGTCCAGTTGTTCTTGATCTTTTCCAGGGCCCAGACAGAGTCAGAGGCGGGAAGGCATACGGGAGTGCCAAGTTCCATTCCAGCCAAATGCATCTCCTAGTGTGTGTTCTCGCAGAAACGCCACTGCTCAAAATTGTCAAGACTGTGCGTCTAGCCAGGGTTCTTCTTTTTGCCTGAATATGCCCTGTATCACTTCAGGATGTAGTTTCCATTTGTAGTCTTCTTGAAGCTGTGCTGAGCTGTTCCTCAGACCCTGCCGGGTGGTTCATGATCAGGAATATATCCTGATGCTTCTGCCAACTCCAGTAGCACAGAATCTCCTGGCACAGGGTCCAGGAACCCACTCTGCCCGGTTTCTTGCAATTATACATGATGGTGGTGTTACCCATGAGAACCTGCACCAATCTTCCTTTGATGGATGGTAGGATGGCCTTCAAGGCCAGGTGAATGACTTGTAACTCCAGAAAGTTGGTATGGAGGCGGGCTTCCATTGAAGATCACAGCCTTTTGATCTTCACTTCCCTGAGATCACTTCCCTAACCAAGCAGTGATGCATCTGTCCCCAATTCTAGCTATAGTTGGGTAAGAGAAATGGTCTGCTGCGGATCCAGTTGCGGTTGAGTAGCCACCACTGCAGATCGTGTGCAGTCTTCTTTGGAATTTTAATGGTATCCTATAAGTTTGCTTGCTGGGCCCACAGGTACTTTAGATTAATTTGGAGAGCCCGCATATGCCACTTTACAAGGAGGATGCAAGAAGCTACAAGGCCTCAGAGCTGCTCTCACGAAGATCCAGGATGAAACATCAGGCTCATAGCCTGAATGTCCTGCACTTGTTGCAATAGAGAGAAGGCCCTGAGCTGAAGCATATTCACAACGGGTGCAATGAAATGAGGCCTCTGTAAAGCTTATTTATTTTTTCAAAAATGTTTTTATTATTATTTTCATCACAACAAACAAGAAATAAAACAGCAAAAATATTTCACTCATTACATTGGTAGGAGAATCAATGTGTACACAGTCTGCTCAACAATGGTACAGTTGGTATTCACTTCGAGGAAAAGGACTTCAGCTTATTGATCGTCAACCCCAACGAGTGACTGGTAAGCCAGCCTTCAACAGCCCATCACTGAGGTAGAGGAAAGCTGGTATCCAGTACCGCTGAAGATGGGCAACAACTACAGTTGTAACTTTCATGAACACCGAGGGACACTGGAGATGCCGAAAAAGAGCACGGCAAACGGGAAATGCTTTGGGCCTACATTGAACCTCGAAAATACGCATCCTGCAGTTCCAGGGACAACTGTCACTTGGGTCCAGAGCAGACAGGATCAGGGCCAGTGTGAGCATTCTGAATGTGTACTACTGCAGGAAGGCATTCAGTGGTCCAGGTATAAGGTGGACTGAAGGCCCCCATCCTTCTCAAGCACAAGGACTTATTGAGAACAGCAACCCTCCCCTATGTACGAGTCTAGAACCTTCTTTATGGCTTCTTTGGAAAGTAAAACTTGCACTTGCAAAAGAATGGACAATTGTTCCAGTGAGATTTGCTCTGATGTGTGGGAAGAGCTGGTGGAGCAGAAACAAAGTAGATCAGGACATAGCAATGATCTATCAGATGTCCGGAGTCAAGAGAGCCAGGAAGCATGCCAAGGCTATACATTAATTGAAACGTCGCAAGGCAGAATTGGCTTTTTCCCCAAACAGGCATGAGCCTTTAAAAAGCATTTCCCTGTGAGAGGCATGAACGTCTCCAGAAATTCCTGTGAAGTGAATCAATGCATGGCAGCAGCGCACCACACTGGTGCCAACAGCTCTTTACAGATGGTCACTAGCATCAAGGCCGGAATAAATCATGTATTTAGCTGCAAGTTGATCATCTTGAATTGTTTGAGCCTGTAAGGCCCTAAGGTATTTCGGGACCGCCGGCACGATCTCGCAGGCCTTGTCCCAGCAGGCATGCATATATTGGTCCAATAAGCAGACTGCATTTATCGATCATTCGTTTGCCACACAACTCAATACTCTTAGACTCCCTATCTAGAGGAGGTGTAGGGAGTGAATGGAAGTTCATCTTGTGTGAAAATAAGGGTCACTAGGCACCGGGCTGTGACGTCTGGCCACCTGCCTATTCACCAGTGGGCAAGAACAGGGCTTTTACCAGATGCCCAATAAAGTGTCAGTGAGGGCATCATTGAAAGGGCGCAAGGGCTCTGATGTGGTTGGCCCAGGCTGTAAGATTTCCATAAAGACATTAGTCTTAATCTCAATAGAGGGCAGTTGAAGGTTCAAGACCTCAGCTGCCCGCCGTAGTTCCGCTGCAAATGGTGGACTCTGTTCTTGTTGAGGTACAAAAAAACCTCAATCCTGTATCAGGAGAAGTATCGAGCCTGCTGGCCTCATGTCAAAATTTTCATCATCAAATTAAGGTAGTAAATCCCCTAAATTCCCATCATCATCTCTGGATGGTGGAAATCTTTGGTCAGAATCGGAGCCAAAAATATAATGGCACCCCTCATGGCGCATCCGCCCTAGTAGAGGCATAGGATCAGAGTAAAGTTATATGGTGATCAGTTGCACTTTAGTAATTTCGTAGTGTAACATTGCTCCGCATCAGGCTGAAGTTGGTTCGGGGTCAGACCTTGTAACCGGCACCGGGTCCTCCTCCTGCAATGTCGGGACAAGTGTCGACCCAGTGGGAACCGACGTAGGTCATGGAGCCAGGGTAGATGCCTGCACCAGAGTCTGTGCAGAGCCCCTAACTGATCCAAGGGTGTCAGATGGTGCCATGGATGGATCCGCAGCCAATAATCTATCTGAGGGCTCCTATGTGCCCTTGGGTGGATGGAAGAACACCAAATATCTGCAGCATGACCTTCTTTAAGGCATCAATTTGCTGTGGCATAACTGTCCGGGAAATTTGGGGGGGCAGTCAGACCAACTGTGGAATTGGCCCTGCAGCCAGAGATCTGGAAGGATTCCGATTCACATTGTGATGCCCTCATGCCTTCTCTGGATAGAAAGTAGCCGGGATAAGGACGGGTCCTACTGTCCTTTCTTTCTTTCTTGTGTTTCGATTTCGACTTACTGGAGGACTTTGACCTCCTGGTTGACCTCCTTGCAGAAGCATCCTCTGGAGCAGGTCTGCGCCCTCACCTTGGAGCAAGAGCGAGACTTACATGAGTTCCCCGACTTCTTCTTGTGTTCAGGACGTACAGCTTTTCTTCTCTGTCTCGGATTGGCTTTGGGTGCATGAGTGCGCACTTGTCACATGCCTTCGAGATGTGTCCTGAGCCCAAAGACCAGAGACGCACCTCATGTGGGTCTGTGACCGACATCTGTTTTCTACTATTGCACATGGTTTGAATCCTGTAGTCTTTGAAGGGCACCTCTTTCCCTAGCACACTGGATTTCTCTTTTAAGAGTCGCCAGAAAATCGATAAAATTGGGAGCAAAGCTCTGGATCTGTGTCAGAAGGCATGGAACGAAAGGAACTGACGGTAAATGCGGCTCTGCTCTGACATGTCCAGGGTGGTGTGGAGTCAAGTCAGAGCCATACAGCGTCACCTAGCAGGAGCAGGAGCATTGCCAGCAAAAGCTTTCTGGATCCATTCTGGTACCTAGGGAGCTTTCGAAGGTGCGGAATCTGTGGTTAGAAGCATCTGTCAGAATGGATACACCTACAACATCACCATTGGTACTAATAAAACCTGTGATGCCATGTGCAGACACCTGTACTGAAGCTCGTGTACACCCCATTAAAGCTAACATGCTATATAGATCTGCAAAAAATGTAAAATTAAAATACGGATGCTGTCAGATCTCTGCCTCCGACGACAGGAACTGCACTGACGCGCAGGTGTTCTGGTCACCGCACCTCACCCCCCAGTTAAAAAGCTGACGAAGTTTAAATCACAACAAATTATCCATCAGGCTTTTAAGGACTCTGGCCTCACATGTCTTAGTGGTAAGTTTGTAACGTGCCAACCAACTAGTAGGTTTGCTTGTCATACATCCTGCTTTTAGGAGCCATCTGCTCTGCCAAGATCTTGGGGTGCTTATTTATTTAACCGTCTCCCCACTCCGGATCCGCAACATCTCTGACCAGCTTTAATTTCCCGAGGCTTGGACAACCTAGCTCTGTGCACCTCGGCCTTCATGAATGCCCGCGAGTTTCCATGATCTATGGCAAAAAAATCGGGAGACTGGTTCCTGTGTATTATGGTTCTTGTACAGTGTGGAAGGAAAGATTAAATGCTGTACTTGTCCTTCCTGAAAATGCACGCGCTCTAGTCTGTGAGACCTTTCATTGGTCTCAATAAAAATAAAATACACATATTGGAACCTGTGATTCCGGAAGGGTATGCCCTGGCTGTTTCAAATGCCTTTTTTATTTTCACTTAGTCCATTAAAAGCAGTTACAAGCGGCAGAATATGATGTTTCTATATAATGGCATTTTGAGATTTTGGTGGCATTTATAAACAACTCCGTCCACCTTTCGTTCTTCATCATGCCACACTTTTTGACCCCAGTACACACTTAACCAGTATGTAGTATTTACAATATTCCATATTTGAAAGTCATGTCACAACTGCATGACTAATCTCCTGGTATGTTTTTTTTGTTTTGTTGCATATCTTGCTTTATGCCTGTTTCTGTTAGCTACTTCACATAACTGCAGGCCTGGCAATTAACAGTGGTTAACACCTTCTGCAGAAAGTAGTAACAATTCTAATAATGCTTCTGAACCCCCTTTGTTGTTGGAATCATTACAACTTTATAAACACATTGTAATGTTTGCTATCCATCTGTCATCTATAAAAATGTTCTCTTGTACTACATAGAAGTACACTGCTTTTAAAGTTTGCCACAAGACTTGGCAAAGTATTTTATACTCGTGTCTTTTCACTACTCCTTTGTTGTTCAACTTTATGACTAGAGAGCACACTTAAGAAAATAACTTTATATATATTTGGAGGTATTTATTAGAGGGTCATTTAATACATGTGCAATCATTGCGAGGGGATAGGCCTCGGCTTCAGTGGCTGTGGTCCAATTGTACTAATCAGCTAAGCAGAGTCAATGTGCACCTGTTCAAATAAATACATCAATACACAAACAAAACATTCCTACACACCATTGTTTGCGCAAGCACAAACTCGAACGAGTAACGTACATTGCTACTGCCCAAATCAAAGTAATGTGAATTAACTGTAGAGAGCCGAGTTTATATAGTGCCAAAAGCCGCCTGGCTAACCGAGAGAGTGATAATCATTAATCGCATGTAAATAGTTGCCAAGGGTTTGTCCAGGGCTTTATGTACAGTGCATCATTCAAATCTTGACCTTTAACCTTTGTCAAGTCGCAGGGTGGACTTACAAAGCTGCTCTTTTCACAGCCGGTTTTACTGCTTAAAAGTCTGTTTTTGTCTTGCAAATGAAGACCAGCATTAAACAAACTATTTGCAAACCGTCTCTCGAACGCAAAAAGTGATTAGGCACAATTAATTTTCGGTTTACATAATTTATGTAAATAAAACCTAGGTGCTCCATTTTCTGTCTACAGTGATTAGGAATTGGTCTGATCAGGGTATTCAGCCTGATCCAGGGGTCTCCCTTTGTATGGTATAACATTATGTAAACATTGAATATGAAGAGAGAACTCTCTGGGTAAAAATATTTAGTGTGATGGGTGTTTTACGTATTTGAAAGTAAAAAATGATGTCAGTAATATAACATAACTAACTTGTATTTGTAAAGCACACTTTCACCCAAGGGTATCTTGGTGCTGAATAACAGATGTTTGTCACCCAACTGAATGGTACTCATAGTCGGCTCACTGTATGTAATGGCCGGTAATAAGCTTTGAACATAGGTGTACGCCACCTCCGGAACTAGCGAGCAAGTCCTTCTCCCCACATTAGGACCTGTTTAGGGTATTCCAGAGAGAACATTTTGAAAAAGTTGAATGTGCTATGCATTTTACCTCATCATTTGTTAAATACATTACTACTAAATTGGACTGCCAGTTCTGAAGGATCACTCGTGAAATATTCCAGTGCTTTAATTGTGTGCCCAGCACACAGAACGATCTACCTCAGCCCACCTCCATCTCTCAGGAAACTACAACACAGATTTCCTAAAAATTGGATAAATATTTACAGGGTTTACAGACAGGTTAAATGATGCAATTTGGCATGGCCTCGTAACATGTTTCAAGATGTCCATAGCATCTTTCTAAATTTTTATCTTCCACTTACTTTTATGTTACCATCCTGTACCTTTGACACACATTTACAGTCGTAAACTATGACTGAGAATCAACCTGCAAGGTTCAGGATGGAAAAGTGAGAAAAAGTAAATGTATACAGGTCTCGAAATCTTAGCAGAGCTGTTGCTCAAGTTTGTTGGATCTTACAGGATGAGACATGAGCTACCACTGAGGGTGGAGAACCACAGAAGTTCTACAAGTTTTTATATTCCACATACCCCTCGATTGTTCTAATCATACAGGTTCTGGCCTCACATAATAGTAGAGAAGATAATGTTACCAAGAAGCTTTGTCAGTACAGATGACTAAGGCCCTGATTTAGAGTTTGGCAGAAGGGTTACTCCGCCACAAACGTGACGTATTTCCCGCTTGCCGTATTACAAGTGCCATGGGGTATAATAGGATTGTAATATGGCGGACGAGATATCCACCACGTTTGTGACGGAGTAACATGCCTGCCAAACTCTAAATCAGGCCCCAAGTGCCTTTACACTTGTCATGAAATAACTGCCACAGCTGCAGTTGGCCTCTGCTGGCACTAATGAAATAACTGCCACAATAAATGTCTTAAATTTAGCATTCATTATCTTTCAGCCATCAGCTTTAGTAAATTATAACTGTGGAATACATTTGTCTCCAAAAACGAGCTTGCTGTTTTCCATAATCGTATACTTTATTCCCTAGTCCAACACTATCTTTTTTTAAGCAAATAAACTCATTTCTTGAAGCAAAACAGTGTAATTTTCTGTATGTGTTCTGTACATGAGTAGATCTTTTACTTATTTTTAGTTATTACTTGAGTTTGATCGACAAATACTAGCGTGCCATTTTTGTCAAGTATTCACATATAGTGATGGCCTCATAAATAACATCCATAATATGCCAAGGATGGCCATCTTTTACCAAGATCACAAATTGTCATTTATGAAGTAGATCCCTCCACTATGCCATTAATGACAAGCATTATGCTAATGAGATCTTTTGTAATGTCAAAAATGCCCATGAATTGTTAATGATGCTTCCTTTTGTGAGGCCTGCAACATATGCCAGAATCAAAACCATCGCACTAGGAATCACCACCTATATGCCTGGAGGCATACCACTATAGACCACCATAATTCTGACAAACCAAGCAATATTGCAATGATGGCAACATTTTGCCAGGACCTCAGTTATACCAAAATTGACCACTGTTATGCCAAGAACACCTACCATCATGTCTGGGAAAGGCACTGTTATGTCAGGAATGGCCAACATAATCCAGGAATGTGCACCATTGTACCTGGGAAAACCACCACTCTGGTGTAGCCACACTTATGCCATAGAGACCCCTTAGAAAAATAAAAAGGATACCTAATTTATATAGATAGACCTAATCCCTTCACGCTTCAGTTCCATGCGCGTACACAGCGGCAGACATATAAAATCTCTAACACACTGACACTGGACTTGGGATTTATGTGGGGTGGTGAAGATTCTAATCAGCAGTGTCTTCCCTGTGTGTTCAATGTGATGTTCACTTTTGGTGTATGGTTACAAGGAATTTTGTAACATCTAGGAGAGTAATTCAGTAATTGGAATATTGAATAATTACTTGTTGGCAACATCCACAAATAAAATGTGATCTTCAAGAGCACCTGATGGTGATCTGATTATCATAATGAACCTACAGGAGGTCTTCATTCGCTAAAGGATCTATATGTGAAATAATCTACTGACGTGGACAGTCTTATGAGGCCAATTTGCACTGTTCTTAACTTACTTTGGTACTTGAAGATAAATTCCAAGAGCCTCTGAAGAGAAGAAGCAAGTATGGACATCAGCTTGAATATTCCCAAAAACCTTTGAGGAATATTTTCTTATTGGTTTAAAGTTTCTAAAACAGCAAACGTGAACAAATTTTGCAAGGCAATGCTAACGAAAGTCCAGTCTTTGTTCTACATACCAGAGGTGTGAGGCAGGTCGTATTAAAGAACTAATCACACTTACTCCAAATGGTTCTGCAAAGTTTGACATCCTATGTAGCATGGACACCGCATTGTAAACTATGCAGCAACCATTCTAATTTAGGATGCTAACCATTTGCAGCTGTCCTCAATACCGCTCCAGATTCATGCTAAGGGTGTGGATCTGCAGTTACTTTCGCTATACCATTTCTTAAAGCTCCATTAGCAGTATTTGTTGAATAACATTGTAGTGGGATTTTCTGTTCTACAATACAAGGCCACTGGAGGAGCGTACATTTCCATAAAATGTACAAGTAATAGAGAGTGTGCGTGCTGCATTGATACAGAAGATCAAAGAACTTGTACAGCAACTACCTTGTCAGCTACACATTTTTAAAGTCAGATTTTCTGTAAAAAGAGGCTCCCTCTATTTTAAATTTGCTATTATGACAATGTCATAGTGTCTTGTCTTTTATTTGACCTATATAATTTTTCATAGAGAAAACTAACCTCAATTAAAACTGTTTATGCTTTTATATTTTTCCAATTATATTATTTATATTATTCCAATTGCTGTTAATATCAATTCTCCCTGAGTTTTTCAAAGTTGGTAGGCAGTCTTGACCTTTGTCATCCACCTTTTTGGCGTCCATACACCATTGCATATTGCATGTTTAGTCCACTGTCATTTCATTGGTAGGGTGGAACGCCCTTATCTTTATGCAATGTCCTTTTTTGACACTATCGGGTAGTGGTTCATGAACTATCTCTGATATCTAGACACGTCTGTTGCCTCCTAGATCCGCAGGAGTATAATTGGTGCTGTCAGATTTATGGTTAGTCCCACTTTTGTTCATAATTCTTGGCATAGTTCTTGCTAGTAGTATGTTAGCAGGGGCAGTTTCCCATTGCAGGGAGAAAAGTGCCTTTCTGTGCAAATCCCCTTATGCACAATTCGTTGTCTGCGGTTCCGAACATATAGAGTTGTTCCCTAGTACAAGATACTCTGTGGAGAATCTTGAGCTGGACTGGCCTCAAGATAGCTTTTATCAACATCTCTCTCGGACATCTAAGTGCACCTCACACATGTCATTTTGAACGGTCCCAATATCCTTCATTGGGTTCTTGGACCCATTAGCTCTTTCTTTGTGCTAACCATCAGGGTAGTGTAAGTCAGAGATTCTGCCTTTCTAACAATGCTGATTTCCAGTAGTTTTCTCTCTAAAGGAGTTTATTCCACTGTCTGTTCCTGTGCCCCTTGGTCCGAGCGTATTTGAGTCCAAGTACCTAAACGTCTGTGATTCATTTGGGTCATATCCGACCTGTAGAGGGCATAAACATTACCACTTTATATCTGATCCTTTGCCTAGTGTCGAAATTCCAATACTGTTCCAGTGTCTGAAACATGTTAATGTACACACTGCTTTTAATTTAGCACAAACTCAACTAAGCATCCGTGCATATTCACTAACCAATGGCTCTGTTGTTAGGGCGAACAACATTGGGGATAATGGACGCCTTTTTCTTGTCACATGGTGAATAGGATAGGTTCTAGGCTACCTACTGTGGACCCTCACTTTGGCTGTTTGTCTGTTATATAGTTGTCTAATGCAAGATAGAAAATAGGGTCCAAACCCCCATTCTCTCTAAGATCTGAAACATATATGGGCATTCTATTAAATCAGCTACTTTCTTTGCATCTACTCTGGCGGCGAATACTAATTTATTATTCAGGCTCCTCAGGTTAAGCCTAGTGGCCATTTGGGGCATGAATCCAGATTGGCCTGGATGGACCACATTAATAATCGGGGGGTAAGGAGGAAAATCTGATGTCTAATATTTTGGCCAGGACCTTTGTCCTGCTATTCAGTAGTGATAGGTCGATAGGATTCGTAGTCTTCTCTAGGTTGCCCTTCTTTATGAATTAGAACTATATTTGATGTTCTTAAATCTGTCAACAAGAGAATATTAAAACATATTCAGCATTGGTTTCACCATAACATCAGCCAGTTTTTTACGAAATTCCAAAGGTATCTTATTTGGCCCCGGTGACTAAAGTTGTGATAGTGCAGGTTTCACTTCTTCTATTGCAAAAACTTCTCCCAACTTGTGTATATGTTCCATATTAACATGTTGCTTGGAGCAGTCTGATTTCACACGGTCAGTTTGGACTCTCTGCTACTGTCATAGCTTCCTCTACTGACTCACCCTAATGTAGGCAGAATATATGAGTCTAAGGGCCCGATTCTGATGCGGGTTGGAAAAGCTTCCCGACCGATGGCCTGATTCTGATGCGGATAGGAAGGCCTCCTAACGGCATTTGCTCCTTCCAAATCGGATCGGGAACGTATCTGCCCGACCGAGGGCCCAATTCTGATGCGGTTAGGAACAAGTGTTCCCATTGACGTCAATGGGAGTTCAACCAAATCGTATCTGGAAACATCCGGATGCATCCTACTCTGCCGGTTGGACTTTCCCGATCCGAGTGGGTCGGAAACCATTTCCCAACCGATTCGGTCGGGAAGCTTTTCCAACCCGCATCAGAATCGGGCCCTTAGTTTCTCTTCTTGTCTCCTCAGCCAGGCCAGAATTTTCCTTATTGTATCACACTTTTTATATAATTTCCTTTTTGCCCAGGTATTCCACTTGTGCTTCATTAGTACGCATTGATTTATAGACTTCTTTTGTTGCCTGTAATCACCTCACCATTGGGATACATCATGCATGTATCGCCTTCAAATGCTGTATATCTTCCTCTAGTGTCTCACATTTTTCTCCCTTGCCCTATCTTCTCCTACCTTTCCAGATATTAAGCAGCCCCTTATTACATACAGATTGGTAGGCTTCCCAAAGAGTTTCAGTGCTTGAGATCGAAGTACTGTTAGCATCCCTGGCAGGCGGAAATATATGCTCAAGGAGGAATATGAAAGAAGCATAACTCCAACTAGAGTTGCATACAGAAATTTATGATCTTGATCACTTCGAGGGCTAACCATATCACAGGATGTTTTTTTGCAGTCTCCAAAAAACAAATTTGAGGGCAACCATTCTAGACTAAGGGAACTGGGTTAAAATAACCAATAACAAAACGTTGTCCCCCTTGTGATTCTTGGTGTTTCACTTACTACTTCCACATCATACTTTACACACACTTGCATACAATCAACCCAAACTATGAGCCTTACTTTTAGTAAAAATATCTCCTCCTTTATTACAGATAATCTTTCTACAGGAAAGACCACAAGAGTTTTTATGCCCGAATTATCCATGATATCATCAGAGAACAATAAATTGACAAGACACTCTGCATTTCACACCTTTTATATGTATACACATTCTTATCGGACATGTCACATTTGTAGCAATTCAACAGTATAAAAAATTATAAATAGCTACAATCCTTTATTGTGTTAAAGAAGTAAATATCTGAAACAAACTTATGCTTATAAATAGTTGAGAACCTAATGAGACTTTGATAACTCTTCATAAAAGTTTATTTTGTCCATGAGTTTGGGCTATGAAATATTTGTAAATAACGAGGGAAATGACCCTTGGTATAAATACACCTTTAAACCTAGGCTCAATCACACATATAGAACACACAGCCTACTTCCAGCCCATGTAATAGAACACCAAAAAGTTATTATGTATCAAATCAATTGATTTATTGTTAAAAACACATTATATTTCTCATCACTATAAAACAATTCTTTCAGAATAACTAATCTGTTTAAAATCACTTAAAAATATATTATACACACTCAACATGTATGGTACAAAAAGACAACAACAAATTTACTTATGAAGTAAAGAGAGAAAGAAAAAAAGACAAATGCTTTGTCATCCGAAAACACATCCGTCGGAATTATTTCTAAAACTCAGCCTTCATACAATATATCTCATTAGTATGTATAGGCCCAATTATTTCCATGGATTGTGTGCAAATAGCGTCGACGCGTTTCGATGGTTCTTAATAATTTCCCATCTTTTTCAAGTCAAAGAGCATAAACTCTCTCTTTGGTAGCACTATACAGTTGCTTTTCGTCCTTGTTCCTATTTCAAATAAACATATATGTATGTATATTAGTTGTCACATCACAATTCGTTCATTGATTGTCAACATTTTTTAACATTTTACAAAACTTCATACCATCCTATCATATATCATCTCTGTTTGTGTTAAAATACGAACAATTTTATTTATATAATTCTATTACATGGGCTTTTTTACTATTTGAACTAGGAAAGAGGATTTCTATATATTACCCCTAGCATCATGAATGTAAAGTTACAATGGGGACATATAAGATCGTTTGCCCTGATCAATCTCCCCCTTCCCTTTCCTATGTCTTCAAATGTTAGTATTTTTTTCTTGCTTTAATCGAGCGCATGTTTATAATCGCTCCTTTCCTGCAGGACGTTTTGAGTCCTTTTATAGCTTTTTGAACTAGGAAAATGGATTTATAAATTTATACCGCCTAATACCATTTTTTAGGAAGTTACAGTGGGGACATATTAGGTCTTCTCCCTAATCTGTTTCCCCCTTCCCCTTCCCTATGTCTCCAAATATTAATGTTTTTACCTTGCTTAGATCGTGCGCAAGTTTGTAATCGCTCCTTTCCTGCAAGACGTTTTTAATCCTTAAACATCTATATATGTTTCTTTGGTTATCTAAGAAAAACAAGTCCAGGGTGAGAAATTGTAGCCCTCTGTGCGTTTGTCCCAACTGCTTTCATCAAATTCATCAGACGCTTTTCTTACCTCTTATGTTTGGTAAGTGAAAGTCTGCCTAATAGGTTTTCCTTCCAATTTAGGAGCCAGTATTTAGCCTCAAATTTTCATCTGCTTTTTTGTATGTCTGAAAGGAAGGCAATTCCTCTATTAGCGTGCGTCCATAATAATACTACCCCACTCAATTTATAAATCTCTCTTTTAAGCAGCTACAAACATTCTTACCTCTCTAGTTGTTTTGTGTAGCACTTCTTTGGCTGAGGCTCTTCGTTTTTTAATCATTAACTTTCCTCATGCCACAGTGTGCTGAATTATCAACACAAAAATTCTGTGTTAGAATTTGGCCTGAAATTGGACCGCCCATCCCCTGCACTATTCTTAACTTACTCTCCAATCCTCACCTTAATGTCACCGTCTCACCGCGTATCTCGGCGTTCTCTCAATCTCGGGGCAGGCAGATGGGGACTGGCGTGTTCACTGCGTTTTAAATACCGCGCTACTTCATTACAAATTGGTAACACCTGCGTTGCAGCCTTCCGTGTCCTCCTATGTCGGCACCTACGCCTAACCAGAAGTGTTTCTTTGACGCGCGTGGCTGTGCGCCTTCCCTGCCTCTACTTACCCGGAAGCATAACGTGCGTGTTCGTAATAGTAAACAAACCACGTAATGTGTTCATGCTGCGCCCTTCTCTCAACCACATATATGTGATCTCCACACACCTTGTATTTCTACACCTCCCAGAGCAAAAGGTTGTTTAAAGAGGCAAATATCCTCTTTCACCATTATTGGATTCCAGATCTAGATATCCCCTCCACATTGAAGGCAAAGCTTAACCTTCGTCCTCAAACTGAATCGGAAACTTGTACTGAGGAAATTCCAGGGTATCGGTATCTGCGATCACAGCTAGAATCATAGCCCATATACACAACCTGTGATATAAATATTCTTAAACTGCCTAAAAGTACATTCTAATCCTAATTTCTATATCATTGTATGGCATTCTTATCTATTATTATTAGGCATATTTATCTACTGTGCCATATATTTCTTAAGGGGTTACTTTTATCCTAAAGCTATATTCGCCCTGAGCTGATTTCAAAAACAAAGTTACATCTGTGTTGTTTCATCCTATTATTAATTTCATCCATTCCTCTCGGGTATTTAACCCTTTATCAATGGCTTCAAGATAACACATGAACCATTGTTCTCGCCTTTTCCTGATTGCTTCAACATCACCACCTCTTCTACTTATATTGATTTTCTCAAGGATGAACCACTTAAAATCATTACAATCGTGCTTCTCCTTGAGAAAGTGCTCAGTTAAAGGGGCATTTTCTTTTTTAGTCCTTTATAGCCGATTTGTGTTCCAGGAGGCGAGTTCGCAACTCCCTACTGGTTTCGCCAACATATCCATACCCGCAAGGACAGATTATCAAGTAAACTATATTGCGACTCCGGCAGTTATTCAATGTCTTCGCCTTGAGAATTTTCTCATTAAAAACTAAACTTTTAGTTTCTATACAGTGTGGGCATATAGAACAGGTTCCACATCTGTAGTTCCTTACCGCCTTCTGTTTGTCAATGGTCATTTGGTTCTCACAATCTATTCCTTTGTAGGTTTTGACTAATGAGTTGCGAATAGTTTTGTTACGCCTAAATGAGAATAAAGGTTTAGATATCTTATTTTTACAACCACTATTCAATATTTTCCAATTCCGGTTTACATATTATGTGTGATTGAGCCTAGGTTTAAAGGTGTGTTTATACCAAGGGTCATTTCCCTCGTTATTTACTTGTCAGAAGTACTCCTTTCCCTTGGTACAAGGGGTCCCTCTCCTTTTTCTTCTTACATAATACAGTACAGCCCTTTGGGCTGGAGAGGCTATTCAGTGGCAATTAGCATTAGCTGTCCAAGAGTGACTAGCAAGAGCCTAACGGTGAACAAAATGGATAATTTCAAAACTTTTGGGTTCACCGAAGATCAGTTTAATAGGCTGATTAATCAAATTCCACGAAATGGGGGGAAATCTGTAATAAACAACTCGAGCCATGAGCAATTAGTAAAAATCTTAAATTTAAAGAAAAAATTTATACGAACAGAACTCCATGCTGAATTTTTAATAGAATACTTAAAAGCAGGAGTGATTCCAATAGGATTGAGAGTTAGAAATGAGCCGGGTGAAATGGTGAAAGAGGATATTTGCCTCTTTAAACAACCTTTTGCTCTGGGAGGTGTAGAAATACAAGGTGTGTGGAGATCACATATATGTGGTTGAGAGAAGGGCGCAGCATGAACACATTACGTGGTTTGTTTACTATTACGAACACGCACGTTATGCTTCCGGGTAAGTAGAGGCAGGGAAGGCGCACAGCCACGCGCGTCAAAGAAACACTTCCGTTTAGGCGTAGGTGCCGACATAGGAGGACACGGAAGGCTGCAACGCAGGTGTTACCAATTTGTAATAAAGTAGCGCGGTATTTAAAACGCAGTGAACACGCCAGTCCCCATCTGCCTGCCCCGAGATTGAGAGAACGCCGAGATACGCGGTGAGACGGTGACATTAAGGTGAGGATTGGAGACTAAGTTAAGAGTAGTGCAGGGGATGGGCGGTCCAATTTCAGGCCAAATTCTAACACAGAATTTTTGTGTTGATATTTCAGCACACTGTGGCATGAGGAAAGTTAATGTATAAAAAACAAAGAGCCTCGGCCAAAGAAGTGCTACACAAAACAACTAGAGAGGTAAGAATGTTTGTAGCTGCTAAAAAGAGAGATTTATAAATTGAGTGGGGTAGTATTATTATGGAAGCACACTAATAGAGGAATTGCCTTCCTTTCAGACATACAAAAAAGCAGATGAAAATTTGAGGCTAAATACTGGCTCCTAAATTGGAAGGAAAACCTATTAGGCAGACTTACCAAACATAAGAGGTAAGAAAAGCGTCTGATGAATTTGATGAAAGCAGTTGGGACAAACGCACAGAGGGCTATAATTTCTCACCCTGGACTTGTTTTTCTTAGATAACCAAAGAAACATATAGATGTTTAAGGATTAAAAACGTCTTGCAGGAAAGGAGCGATTACAAACTTGCGCACGATCTAAGCAAGGTAAAAACATTAATATTTGGAGACATAGGGAAGGGGGAAACAGATTAGGGAGAAGACCTAATATGTCCCCACTGTAACTTCCTAAAAAATGGTATTAGGCGGTATAAATTTATAAATCCTTTTTCCTAGTTCAAAAAGCTATAAAAGGACTCAAAACGTCCTGCAGGAAAGGAGCGATTATAAACATGCGCTCGATTAAAGCAAGAAAAAAATACTAACATTTGAAGACATAGGAAAGGGAAGGGGGAGATTGATCAGGGCAAACGATCTTATATGTCCCCATTGTAACTTTCCATTCATGATGCTAGGGGTAATATATAGAAATCCTCTTTCCTAGTTCAAATAGTAAAAAAGCCCATGTAATAGAATTATATAAATAAAATTGTTCGTATTTTAACACAAACAGATGATATATGATAGGATGGTATGAAGTTTTGTAAAATGTTAAAAAATGTTGACAATCAATGAATGAATTGTGATGTGACAACTAATATACATACATATATGTTTATTTGAAATAGGAACAAGGACGAAAAGCAACTGTATAGTGCTACCAAAGAGAGAGTTTATGCTCTTTGTCTTGAAAAAGATGGGAAATTATTAAGAACCATCGAAACGCGTCGACGCTATTTGCACACAATCCATGGAAATAATTGGGCCTATACATACTAATGAGATATATTGTATGAAGGCTGAGTTTTAGAAATAATTCCGACGGATGTGTTTTCGGATGACAAAGCATTTGTCTTTTTTTCTTTACTTCATAATGAAATTTGTTGTTGTCTTTTTGGACCATACATGTTGAGTGTGTATAATATATTTTTAAGTGATTTTAAACAGATTAGTTATTGTGAAAGAATTGTTTTATAGTGATGAGAAATATAATGTGTTTTTAACAATAAATCAATTGATTTGATACATAATAACTTTTTGGTGTTCTATTACATGGGCTGGAAGTAGGCTGTGTGTTCTATATGTGTGATTGAGCCTAGGTTTAAAGGTGTGTTTATACCAAGGGTCATTTCCCTCGTTATTTACTTGTCAGAAGTACTCCTTTCCCTTGGTACAAGGGGTCCCTCTCCTTTTTCTTCTTACTATGAAATATTTGCACACTGATTTAAATCCAGGCCAATCAGGGGGCCTTTAGACGTGCTGACAATAGCATCATAAATAAAATTGTTTGAAGTTGACCGTAGGTGCTCTCTAAGATCTTTGTGTAGTGATTATTGGTCCTTATGGTCTATGCGTTGCTTTTCAACTATTGGGGCTCAATACTCTGGTCTTCATCAGGACGTGATCATGATTCTATGTTTTGAAAAGTAATTATAAGTGTTCAGGAGTGCGTGCTAAACTTTTCTTTAGTGACTTAGTACCAATAAAAGTTGTACCTTCTGTGAAAGTTGTAGTAAAAAATAGTGCTGTAAAAGAGAAGGACAGTTGTTCTACAGTAATCAGTGTTGTAATGATACTGAGGTTTTAATGCGCCCAGTGGCCATTCTTTCTACCTATTTCGTTCTTGCATGCACAAACGTTTAGAAAGAATATACTGCAATGAGAATGAGTCAAGATTCTAATAATGCCATACTAGTTGAGAACACAGTTCAAGTTTTTTCCTAACCACTATACCAGCGAGTGTAGTCAACGTTGCATCAGTCTCCCAAATTCACAAATATCCTTGTAATCTCTCCATATGCTGCTGTGAGTTATAGATTTAATCAAGACCACCAGTCCCTAGGCCCTAAAACCGGTCTTGTGCAGTGGTAGTGGCAGCGGGTATGTGCTTCCTTTGGTCATTCATATTTCAGCAACGTTGTTACTGTGCATCCTGATTTGGAGTGGGGCGGGGAATGTATGACATCGTCACATCCTGTTTGAATGATGGAAATTGTAGTGTGTTGTAATATTACTGCATTCCTGTACTTGTGTATAAATGTCTTTTTGTCTAGGTTTGGACTTTAGTATCCAGCTATGTCCATGTTTGTCTTCAGCTGTGCACGTTATGATTGGGCTTAATGTTTAGGTTAGTTTTCCTAGCAGCATTTTCATAGTGATTATTGACCAGTTTAATTATGGCTTTTGTAAATTGCATGCTTTCTCAGCTTTGCATATGGCAGGTGTTGATCCTCATTGCTCTTATTATGTTTCTATTCACGACTATAATAGATTATGCAGTTTCTCAGCTCTAGGAAGACCATTGTGATATAAATTAAATGTGAAGATCATGTGGGCTTCCGTTTTTAGTAGTTCTCTTTCTGTACCTCCTACTCTTGGGTTTATTTGACACAAAACTGTCCATTGGAGGTCCTGTTTGTTGTGTGTTGTGATTTGAAAATGTTCGACTAACTGTGCATTCAAGATTTTGCACTTTATCCTAGATTTATGTTGTTATCCTTGATTTTATATTTTGGTCTGTCTTCAGGATACATGGGCACAGGATGGTGTACATAACATATTGTGTATTATAGTTTGTGAATTCCATATATATATTTTTTTATAAATCTTTTTATTAAACAGAGAGATATGGCATTTCTGAATACAGAAGGCGGAACAATATAGCAAGTTTACATAGACCACTTTCCATCAATGAACCACATTGGTATGATAGGGAGGGAGGGGATTCAAGGCGTTAGAATTCCATATATTTGATAATTGCATTGTTGAGTATAAATCAATTTCCTTAAATTCTCAGGATACATACACTGCATGTTCCTCATTTATGATTTCCTATTACAGGCGTTAGACCCCACATAGTTAGTTGATTGTTAGGGATTTTCTTCTGGTTGGTGTCTTCTGCTTTAACCTGGTGGCCTTGCACATTTTGTTAGAGGCTAAGAGGAAATGCTGGTTTCGGTAAAGGATAGTCTAATTCTTTTAGTATGTGCCAGTTTTTTATTAATGATTGTTTTTATGCTGGATATGTGTTCTCTGAAGGTGATGGCACATATAAGTTCAGTAGGTTGTTGATTTACTTTTTGGCTGAAGGGGTACTTGGGAGGTGGGTTACAGTCTTTTTTTTATTTCTAGGAAATAGTTTTTGGGAATATTTTTAGCTTTTAGTAATGCATCTATCTGCATGCTTATAGTAGTGTTCGTTTTTGGAACAATTACACCTAAATCTTAAACATTGGCCGTAATGTATGTTTTCTGTTTGGTTTCCTGAGTGACTGCTTTTAAATGTTACATTTTGTTCTTGTTCGTTTATTTACAAAAGAGTCTGTTTTGCCCTTCTTCGTGTTGTATCTACAGATGCAGAAAGTTTTTTCTTTCTTTGCTGTAGTTATCGTTGTAGGAAGCTGGCTCTTTATATCGTATACAAAAAAGAGGTATATCGTGCAAAGAGTCTAGGTTTTCCCTTACCAGTGGATAGGGGCTCGCTCTAGCAATCCCAAGGTGCTCTTCTAGGGGTAGTGTGGTCAAGCAGCCTTAGGCTAATGAGAGATGAGTGAAAGACATCCGCAAACACATAGCCAATAAATGACCCACACAACTCAATACGGGGGCCACACCAATTTATAAAAAATTACACATTTTTATTGAACTTTAGGCACCAAGATCATCAAAATCATGTAAGTACTTTTTAAAATAGCAGGTTTGAAGAAAACAGGTTTTTGATACTTTAAATTGTACTTGAAGCACTAAGCGTTAATGTTAACTTAGGAAGAAAACATGTATTGCATTTGGGCACTCAACAGCGACTTACGGGACCAATCTTCTGGACTTGGAGTGAGTTTGGGGCCAGGTCCAAGGAAGCACCAGCAGTGCACTTCGGTCAGCACTGGGGCAGCCGGGTGCAGAGGTGCCTTACAGCATCAGGTGCCCCATTCAAGTCTATGGATATAGGTCCATCAGAAAAGAGGCTGCAGGCCCAGACTACGGGACCATTCAGGCTGAACCAACAAGGGGGCTCAACTCTTGCGATGCTCAGGATGTGGGGACGCCTTTGGTCCTCTTCTTGAGGGCTCAGGGGCGACGGGGGCAGCGGTGTCTTTTTATTCATCGGATTTTCGTCACCGGGAGTATTCTCGGTAGAGGGGCCCTGCAAACAGAGGCTGCAGTCTGCGTCAGATAGTCCACAGTGGGCAAGTCCAAGTGGGCTTTGTCTCTGGAGGGCCGGGGGACCATGCTGGCACTTTTGGCCCACTTCAGCTCGGAAGCACAGGTGCAGGGTGTTTTGCGGTGTCCGAATTTTGTGGTCCGGAGCACTCAGTCTTCCTTGGGATGCCTGCTGGATGCAGGGAAGCTGCTCCACTGCTCCACAGGAGTTCTTGAGTCTTTATTGGAGGCAGGCAGTCCTCCCAGGCTTTGGAGGCACAACAGCTGCAGGATGAGACGACTTTGCTGCATGTTCGACAGGGAACAGCAAACAGGTCGGAGGGCTGGTGCAAAGTCAGTTGCTCTCTACAGTCTTCTGCTTTTGCAGCTCTTCAGTGTCTTTCTTCTTAGGTTGTCAGGATCTCAGGATCAGGTTGGCACCGTTAGCCCACTTCAGTTCGCGCTAGACGGCTCGGGTGCAGTGGTGCTCTCCGGTGTCAGGTTTTCGCAGTCTTGGAGCCTCACAACTCAGTCTTTGGTACCTGCAAGATGCAGGGGAACAGCTCTGCTGTTCCACAGGAGTACCTCAGTCTTTAGAGAATTGCTGGCAGTCCTCCCAGGCTTTGGAGTGTCAGCAACTTGCAGGGTGAGATGACTTTGGCGCAAATGTCGAGAATAGGCGAACAGGCCGGCAGGGCTGGTTCCAAGTCAGTTGCTTCTTCTGCAGTTCTTGCTTTTGCAGCTCTTCGGCCCTTCCTCTTCTGTTGGTAGGCAGGATCTGATATCCTCGTACCAGGGCTCTCCTAAATATTGAATCTAGGGGCACCTAGGGGAGTATTGGGTAGTAGCTAATGGGCTTCTTACCCCGGGGTACTACGCCCCTTATATTACCACTTCCTGGGGAAGTGGGCATAACACTATCCCAGAGAGCATAACCAGCAAGATGGTAACTTCTGAAAAGTTGCATCCACTTCAGGTAGCCCAGTTTCGGGGTGGTACTTGCCTGAGGGTGGACACGCCTATCTTGCTTAGCTAATTTTCCCACCTATCCAGGTGTCAAAGGGCTCTGGACAAAGGGAGTCAGTTTCCTCTCTTTGTGAGAGAAGCCAGATTCGCATACCAAAGACGGTGGGCCTCTTTGAAGCTAATCCGCAGGGCATCCTGTGGGCAGGGGGTGCAAGCTACCCTCTGCTCATGCAGGCTTGTTTTATGGCCCCCTGAGAGCAAAATCCCTCATCCGTCTCAGGTGGCAGGCTGGCGAAAATCAGCCAGTCAACCCACCAGTAAGCGATAGGTGTTCAGAGGGCACCTCTAAGGTGCCCTCTGGGTGCATGTATTAATAAATCCGACACTGGCATCAGTGTGGGTTTATTAGTACAAGATGCTTGATAGCAAACATCCCTATTTTCAGTGAAGACATCATGGAGCTGAGCAACTCGTATTCGCCAGTGTCCAGCACATGCTTTTAAAATGGCTTCCCTGATCACTTGTGCTGACAGTAATGGAACTGACAAGTACAAGGGCATATCTGCTCATGCAGTTATGCCCTCACTTGTAGTATAGTGCACCCTGCCTTAGTGCACTAAGTCCTGCTGTAGGGGGGCCTTACCTATACTGCGTACAGTGTCGGCATGCAGGGCACACCGGCTGTGTGCCATGTTGTGTTCTCATTTTTGTCTGCACCAAGACACGCAGCCTGCAGTTTCCATGAGCTTGGTGATGGGTCCCTTACGGTGGCACTGTTCGTGCACCACCTGGGGACCCTCTTTTGTACCTCAGGCCCTAGGTACCAGGGGTACCATTTACTAGGGACTTACAAAGGATACTAAAGGTTTCACCAATTGGGGGAAACAATCACACAGTTTTAGGAAAGAGATCTGGCCCTGGGGACCCAGCTAGCAGGAACCCAGTGCACTTCCAGTCGAAATTGCATCAAATAGCAGGCAAAAAGTGGGGGTGAGCATGTTAAAAAGGGCACTTTCCTACAATTGTGGATTGAATGCCTAGCAGGTGTCTATTGATAGATTTGATGGAAGTTAAATAATTCTTTGGATCTACCCCTCTGAATCAATATCAACTCTTGAATGTAAATTTCCAACTGTAGTATCTAGTTGACGAAAGGATGCTCTCAGGCGGGTGTATTCACAAAGGGCACATTTTAGTACAATAGCGGTACTATTTACATACTACAGGATGCTATTCCCATAAACTATAGGTGGAGATCTCCTTTCCTTTCATTTCTTCGCTGAGATCGCTGCACTCCTAACCTTACAAAGGGGCAGTGGTTGGAAATTGGGGACAACTTCCTACAAAATGGGTAGGGTTTATGGAAAAGTAGGCAGGGGTTTAGCCCACTGACAAATTAGTAAGCCTGTTGCTATTCACAAACTACACTTCTAAAGTTATCCCAGCCCTAAAGGTGACAAAATAGCAGTAAATGTACTCCATCTCAGACTTGGAGTGTGTCAAATGACACGCATGGCCCCTCACAGCTACTGCAACACCCTCCCAGAGAAAAATATGGAAGTGGGGACTTGAAATAACACCACATAGGAACTCAGTTAGATAATTACAATTATTTAGACTGTTACGATATATATTTTTACTTTTATTTTTTAAAAGTATCTATTATTATTGGGTTTTCAAAAAAATAAATATATATATATATACATAAATATATAAAATGAAACTTTTAAACATTTGTGAAAAAGTTAAAAATAATGTAAATTGTACACAACTAAATGAAATACATAATTCATTAATAATGAATTATAATATATTTATTTCATTTATAAATATTTCTTAAAGAATATAGTTAAGAAATCCACCCAGAGTAATCATTTTTACTATATGTATGTGTGTGTGTGTATATATATATCTATATCTATATATATATATATATATATATATATATATATATATATATATATATATATATATATATATAGTAAAAATTACAATATATTTATTTCATTTATTAATATTTCTTAAAGAATATAGTTAAGAAATTCACCCAGAGTAATCATTTTTACTATACATATATAAATGAAATAAATATATTGTAATTCATTATTAATGAATTATGTATTTTAATGAGTTAATGTTCTGTATCAATTTATTTGAATAGTTCTGTTTCTATGAAATATTTTAAGTTATTTTACATTTCTATTTTATATTAACATATTTTAATATTTGTAAAGCATAATGTTAGTTTTTGCTGTACTTTCTGTAAAATTGCCTTTTTTGGCATGATTATCCCCATTTTTATTTTACTAATGCTGCTGCTTTTATTCTTCTCTGGTACTAGGACTTTGTTAACAAGGTCCCAGTGCATCTGCTCTGACCCCTAAAGATTGGCTATCTTCTAATTGGCTGTGTTAACTTTTGTATGAGGCTGTAGCATATCATGCAGAAATACACCAATGGCATGAACAGTTAAATGTCACTTGTAGACTGCAGTACATATTGTGCCATCCACTAGTATGACAAAGGAAAACATGTTTTCAGGCCCACCATTTGGCCTGACTGCTGCAGTGTAACACCTGCAGTGCGAACTGTTAAAATATTTATTTTTAACAGATAAAAACCTCCCATTTAAATATTAGTTAGTCGTCCCTATCTAAGAATAGCCCGCAAGGTAGAGTGTATTAGAAAATCAGTGTTACCATGTCCTTACAGTGACAAGGCCCTACAAGCTGTTTTCTTTGTGGCAGGTCTAGGTGTCCTATGCAGAAACCCAGAGTACAGATTAAAATACTAATACTGTATCTCAGGAATGAGACCATCTGGAAAAATTAACAAACATTTTTAATAGGGATTGAAAATCCAATTTAATGGTAATTCAATTTTTAATAAATATTACGATAAAGTAACTTCTAGCAAGTTACCTTTCTCTTGCTGAATTAATGAAGTCTAATTTTCATTAACTCTGCAGCTGAATTTTATTATTAGATGTGGGAAGACACAACGGTTACCTTAGTTAATTTCCTACTCAAACGCCCAGCCTCAGAGCCCACATTTAGTATGGCTGAAGATCTTTGCCATCTTGGATTTGCCTTGACAGATTATATTTTGGGCCTGTTTACAGTAAAGCAAAATGGAATAACTGGAAAGGTAGGTAGATCAGTGCATGTGAACCTTTGCTCCATTATTTAGAGAGGAACTAGGAGTGTTTTAGGGTGTCCTAAGACCACAAGCTGGTGAACCCTACAAAGCTGCACCCTGACCCTGCTTTCCTTAGAACACTGCAGGACATGCAAAAGGATACCATGCGGATTGAACCTGCTGCACTTGGCATCTGTGACCTGTAGGTAGGAACTGAGGAGGTTGGACCTCCTTCCAGTTGAAATCCAAAGACGGAGAGATCTCCAAGGATTATAAGGCTGTTTCCCTGGGTCGCACCACAAATATAAAAAAGCAAAAGAGGGCTTTCCTATGAAGAATCCCAGCTGACCATTGGCAACTGGGCCTGGACTGGACTTTACTTTTGCCCTTTGTCTGCCACCCAGAGAATCTCCAAGTGCTCCCCAGGAGGTCCTGCGTGCCTCATAATTGTACACCTGTGGTTATTTCGGCACCAAAAGAAATTTGGGAACTTTAGCAAAACTTGAGATTCAAAGCTTCGGGATCGACCCGTGAAAAGTATCTGACCAGTAGTTCCATGGCATCAGATTGAATTTCAAGTTTGTTTCACATAGAGAAGAGTTTTTCCTCAGAAAACAACAAAGTCCTTTTTCATATTGGGATTTAGAAAAATGTTCCAACTTTCCAACTTCAGGCCCTAATGGGGCTAACTCACTTGGAGTATCCGACCCTTGCTGTATCACAGTTGGCCACAAATTGCAACCTGGTCACGCTCTACTGTGACCATTGAATACCATTGGCACTTTTTGGCACTATTTCCACTTAAATCTTTAAAAAATCATATATATACTGTACACCTTAGTGGATTTATTTCATTTTGCTTATTAACATTTGCTCTTTTTTTATAAGTTATATTGTGATTTTTATTGTGTTGTGTTAAGCCTGTCTGACGCACCTACCAGTGGTTGAGCTCAGGTTTAAAGCACTGAAACATTGGACTGGACCTCACAAGATTGTGACTTTATTACTTGTGGTGGACACCAATCCACCCCAATAAACCACTTCCTTACATTTTCCCATAGGCAACTCACTGCAGCGATGGCAGCGGCCTCCACCCATGTTTGAAAATTTACTAGTAGTAGCTGTACACTTTTAAATCCTGTTGTTGAAGGCTCCATCAGGGGGTAGATTTCCACCTGGGTGCAGTAGTAGAATTACATGTGAATAAATCTACGTGTAAATTTACATTTGTTAATCAGCCCCCAAATGTTCATTAGTTTTTAAGCTCTACCATAACTAAATTGGCTATTGTTGAAGTCAAGCTGTATACCATGGCTACTCCTTTTATTTGGCAGTAGAATTTTTCTTTAAAGGTGAAAATCTATTTGTTGACTGTGATTTGAGCCGGTTAAAAAATTAAGTGATTAGATATTCGGCATTATCTTTCCCTTTGATTTGAATAAACGTAATTATCTCTAAGGTTAATTCTTAAGTTAAATTGGCATACAGTGCTTGGATATCTAGTGATGAGTATATCTTTTTCTTTGTTGAATGGTAGGCCTTCAAATTTGTTGATAGTATCCTTTATGTCCTTGAGATGTGCTTTTGTTTCAGGTATAAAATGTTTAATATAAGTTTTAGTTCTGAGTTGCACCAGGATATAATTGTACATTTTGGTAGGTTTTTCAAGCTTTTGTGTATCATGTGTAAGACATAAAATACGGGCATTCCAGAGTGTTTTGATATAGGTAGTTATATTCTTTTGCTAAGACATCTGTTAAATTCTTTTCTTAACGGACCCCACTAGTTTATTTCTTGTCACTAGTTGGTAAACAACAGGGGAGTAATTCAACCTTGGTGATAGGTCGGCATGCTTCAGCCCACATGTGAGTGCCCACTAGGAGTCAGAGTTTTATTCAGGTCTTGCTGCACTATGTAACACTTCCGTAACTGACTACCTAGTATTCTACCGGTGCCTCTAAGGTGTGTGTGGTATATTTGAGGTGTGTGAAAAAGAAGAACAAAGTTAACTTTTTGGTTTATACAGTACCTGGGTTTTTTGGTTGGACTAGTTGTTGAATGTCCCACTGTTTGTGCTCTTTCGTACTGCAGGAGTCTTTAAAGATTGTTTGTTCCCCTTATCCGCCCTCTGGCCTATACCTGAATCATAAAACCTTCCTACTTAAGGAAGTGAAACCACTCATGGGAAAATGTCTTCTCACGGGTGAGGAGTGGGTCCTCTGATGAAACATACCACCCTTGGGTTAGTGGGGACCCACTGTTCTTTAAATAATGTAACCAAAAAAGCCCTATACGAGATAGTTTGGAGGAAATAAGTGGAGATAACTATTGCAGTTATTTTTTTGACCATGATATTTATCGGATACCAATGCTATGTCCTAGAGTACTGACATCCATATATTATTCTATACTTCTAACATTTCTAAATAAAGAAATTCCTCGTTTCTTACATTTATTGATACAACGTTCCATTATAGTCTTGAGTTCATTTATTGGGAGTAACTGTATTATTTTCCCATTGCAGGATCCACTGAAACCTCTCCATCATTCATCCATGTTCTATCCTTTTGTCTTTCAGTTAATCAGTTGATATAATTATCTTGAATATTTTAGTAAAAAAGCAGCATGGGTAAAATCTTTTTTTTGTGAATCTTTTAAATATGATCTGGTAACGTTGGTGAACGCACAAAAAATAATTTTTAGCTTTGAGTTAACCGTGGTGATTTAAAAAAAAAAATCCAGGATGTTTTAGAATAGCTGAATTATTTTCTTTACTGAACCGCAAGGAAAGCAAATATTTAAAAGCTTACCTTCATGTTACATGTTAAGAGTTGCACTGCCTGAGATAAAAAAAAAACTGTACCCTCCTGACTTACTCTCATCTTGTGGATGACAGCTCATATTAATCATGCAACCTCAGCACTGAAATACTTCTCGGCTTCAATGCTGCTTGTATTCGGAGCTCAAAGATTCTTTCCTAAGCCTGGAGAAAGTAAACCTTTTTCATAATTTAATGAGTAAACAGTTCTCATTGGTTTGGATTTAATCTTCTCTTTTCAATGTCAGTATCTCAGTCTCACTCGCTGACCAACCCTGCGTCAACTACCCTTAGTCATTGCCTTGGCAACCTATTTATACCACAGTCAGTGCACATCAACAGGCTCCATTTAATTTCTAACTCTCCAACTCCTTGTAAGGCCTCGCAGCCTCCGCTCATTGTGTTCCACTGCTGATCCATTAAAGTGAATGGATTTAAGACCTCGGATGCCACTCTCATATTATTGAACTGTATCTGCCATAATTAACTTGCAAAATGGAGTTGAGAAACTGTCTCATGAAAGTGACTGGACTTAATGTTGACGGCTGTTCCTGTTGTGTTAACGATCATCTATGCCATCAACCTTGAGGTGCATATTTAGATGTTTGAAAAGTCTTGCTAAGGTTGTGCCTCTGCTCTACTTTAGATATCTTTCACCTTAAAATAGAAACAAAGCAGGTTGTATAAGGTTTCAATATCTCTCACGTGGAATCCTAAATATCTTTACAAGGGTTTGTGCTGTCCTCTCAGTTGTGTAATGTGGTTGTAAACAGTCATTATTACATCAGTCTCCTAAATATTCAAAAGTATTTCTTGAGAAAATACAAATGTACCTTAGAATAAAAGAGTCGCTATGGTGGCTGATCTAGACACTGGGTTTTATAAACTCTGTGGAAATGCAGAAGAAGAAACTGGGAGCACAGTTGGAAAGGACAAACATGCAGCAGACAGTCATTACAGTTGAATTTTACAACCACAGTGAGCATCCACAAGCATACTGCATAGAAACCTCCCGTAAAAAAAAGATTAATACTGTTCCTCACTTAACCTTAGATAAGCAACACAACATATGAATCTTAAACACTATGCTTCAGAATGTCCAAAAATTATGTCATGACAAAGAGGGACTGCAAGATTTAGCTGCAAATTTGCTTTGTCAGTACCAAAATTATACAAATTTAAAATAAATGCCTCTTCAATGATCACTGTGTGATAAGCTGAGTATACTACTAGCAGCAAGTGTTTTGACCTGTGTATGTTCTTTCCTTAGGCGTGTCCCTCGATTTAGAAAATAAGAGGGTTTCATATCAAATGTGCTTTAATTGTTCACTTCAATCAGTTTCTTTGGATATAGCTTCTCACTACGGTTTTTTTTTTTTTTGCTTGTAGGATGGAACCAAGAAATTCTGGGATTTTATGAGAACACATGACAGGTAGGCCTGATTAAAATATGCATCATCGTGTTACTTGTACTTTATTTTTATTCTGCTTCAGTTATTGCTGCTAGCTAAATGCTGACTTGTCATAAACGCGTAAACTGTAGAGAATGCAGCATGTTTTAAAATTGTTTTCAATACTGTGCTACTCGAATGTCTCTCATCATGGTTAAGGTTATTACTAAGATTCTGTCCCGAGTACCTTTTTCAGAGTCCTATCTCTCTAATTCTACTTTTTTCTCTTTATCATTCCCTTCTACCCGATTTATTTCTATATTGCATGCTTTCAACTTTTTTCTTGGCCCTTCAGCGTTATAATTTTTTTTTTTTTTTAAATGCATTTTGGCTAAGATTACCAGAAGTGTTAAAACGTTATATTTTTAAATTGAAATTTTGGTCTCAAGAAGCCTAAAATAACTTTATTGGCCTGCACAAATGTTTCGATTATGTAGAACACGAGCATTTGTACCCTTTTCTTATTTTTCTAAAACTTAATTCGTCCACCTTGACTCAAATTTTCAAATTGGAAAATCAGTGTCCCTGTACGGTCTTGAATATTCTGGAATCAAGCTGGGGACTACTGTTTAACAAAATAATGTCTCCATTAGACTTGTTCATTGCATTAGACTTCTTGAAAGTGAAGATATTCTCGAAATATATATATTTTAAATGCAAGATGTTAATTTGAAAGATGTTGAGGAGTGCAAAAAGCCTTCAAAATAGAAAAGGTACCAGAAAAGATCTAAGCAAAAAATTATAAAAGGAATTGAGAAAGAGCAAAACCAGTAGGTTAGGTAGAAAATGTAGAGCTCCTATCCCAACAGAAACCGTAAAAATTGAATATATCAATGCCTTCTAACAACTGTGTATTTATAGTAATGAAAGGAAAGGGAATTCACTTATTACGTTGATCATCTTGCCACTCTACAGTACTAGACTTTCTTGGCTGTACCCCGGGTTGCCATAAACACGATCTACCGTGTAGACTGTCCACACACCTTCACTGCTCCGGACTTCACCTCCAAAAAGAGACAAAGACCGTCAGCCTTGACTGCCTTTGTACGTGTGGGCATGCTGACATCACCATTCTGGTGTTGGTTTGAGTGGACTTGCCCATAATGCTGGGGTGGTTAGCACAGGCGGCACGGATTGAGGAAGCCGTGCTGCGCACGGCGGTGGCAAGTCTAGGGGCTGAAACGAGTCGCAAGCCGGTGAACGGGCTTGCGCTGCCTCTGGACAGGCTGTGGCTGGCGGCCATCTTGCAGGCTGGGACGCGGCTTGTGCATCACTGAGGAAGCCGGCGGCCTGGGGTCTGCTGCAAGGAGACAACCACGACGGCAGCCGATTGTGGTGGGCCCCGGCGAGGAGACGCCGGTGGGCAGAGGCGACGCCTCGCCGCCAGTTGGCGGAGGCCGGAGGCGCGAGAGTAGAGTGCCGGAGACAGAGGTGAGACGCACTGTGCGGGCCTGGCGGTAAGGAACCGGAGCTGTGGGGCCCTGCCTGTGGGTGTCGGCGCATGCGGTTGGCCCCGTGGAGTGGTGGTAGGGCGTGAATCGGGAGAGTGCGCTGCATGACTGGGGTCCGGGGGCTGGATCGAGCCTAGTCCAAGCCTGAGAGGCCACACACGAGTGGGACCGTGAAGCGCCGCTAAGGTCCGACCAAGGAGGGACGATCCAGACCGCTGTTTGGACAGAGGCCAGGGGAAGAGAGTAACCTGAAAGCACCAGAATGGGACACGGCTAGCGGGAGATAAAAGGCCAGAAGTGTCATTTAACCGGGCTGCGCCCCAGATTGCGACAGGGAACGGCGTGTGGAGTGCGGGGACCGCCCCACTAAAGAGACTGGGTTTAGGGCACGCAAGACTACCGTATCGGTCCTGGGCACTGAGGAGGCGGCCAGTGTCACGACACGCTATACCGCGACAAATCTCCCTCACACCAACGAATATTGCAGCAAATGGAGACCAGTGTTGGACAGGAGCGCCCCACAGATTCTGTTAGACCTGGCACCATTGGCGTGGGTCTCCCCTCCATGTCTCGCTTTTTGTCTCCTCTGTGTTTGCTGGTGTTAGATGCTCTGGGTGCTGTGCCACGGCCATTCCGTGCCACAGCGCGAATGCTCCCTATGGTAAATTGACTGTATGAATTGATGTTCCCATAATTGGCTCATTTGGTTTACCTGTTAGTCTCTAGTATAGTGCACCGTGCGTGCCCAGGGCTGGTAGACCGAATGCTGCTGGTGGGCCTGCAGCGCTGATTGCGCCACCCACAAAAGCAGCTTGTAAAGTGGAAAGTCGAATTTAGTATGCCTGAGCTCAGAATATTAAAGTACATCTTTTAGTGAGGGTTATTTCTATATTCTGTGTCTGAAAATACCACTTTGGGAAAGTGGGTATTTTCTTGCCTAAGTCTTCCAGTGTGCTCTGCTGTTATGTGTATTGGCCGTCTGGTTTTGGAGGGACAGGGTAGGTTGAACCCGACCTGGGTCGAGTAGAGAGATCTGCAGCTGGAGTATGGGGAGGGGTGACCCTTTGATCTGAGCAGGGCTGCGCCTGGCAAGGTGAATGATGGCTCCCCCTCCCACGGTGCGTCTGATGGCAGACCCCCTCTCCTAAAGGGCAGGATGCCGCCTCGTAAACAACATGCACCTAGGACCTCCCCGAACTGGTTCTGACTGGGTTCAGTGACTTGTGACTTTTGAGAGAACAAAGGCGAGGGGGGTATAAAGAAGTGCGCGAAAAACCCCCACGGGTGTGTTACTTCTGGATGCCAAGACGAACCTCTGTCCGTGTAACTAGAGGGAAAGGACTTTGAAACTTTCATCCATCTTGCTGAAGCAACTACCCAAGGGCCTGATTTGAGCTCGCCTCCTGCTGAAGTCTCAGGGACATTAGACTTCACCCATCAGCCGTCTGGATTCCTATTTGAGGGGATTCTACCCGCAGGTGAGGCCTCTGTTGAGAATTCCAGTGCCTCTGGTTCTACTGCGGGGAACGCGGGCTGAAAGTCGCTATCGCTATTGTAGGCCGCTGCAGCTGAGGAGCTGTGCCGCTGAGTGCCCGCATTTGCCATCCTACGGAAATCATCGCTATCGCTATTGTGGGCCGCTGCAGCTGAGGAGCTGTGCCGCTGAGTGCCCGCATTTGCCATCCTACGGAAATCATCGCTATCGCTATTGTGGGCCGCTACAGCTGAGGAGCTGTGCCGCTGAGTGTCCGCATTTGCCATCCTACGGAAATCATCGCTATCGCTATTGTGGGCCGCTGCAGCTGAGGAGCTGTGCCGCTGAGTGCCCGCATTTGCCATCCTACGGAAATCATCGCTATCGCTATTGTGGGCCGCTGCAGCTGAGGAGGTGGGCCGCTGAGTGCCCGCATTTGCCGTCCTACGAGAATCATCGCTATCGCTATTGTGGGCCGCTGCAGCTGAGGAGCTGTGCCGCTGAGTGCCCGCACTAGTCACCACTTCCAGGATCTTGTTACCACCTGTGTGTGCCGCTGGGTGCCTGCCTTTAAGCCCCGTCCCAGGATTATCGCGAGTGCACTCCGCGGACCACTACAGCCGGGAGCTGTGGCCGCTGCGAGTCCGCCTGTCATCACAGCGGCTTCCTTGTGAGGCTGCGTGCCGTTCCCCTTTACATCTCAGGTACATTGTGCATCACCGGGTCTCGTGGACCCCGGCCCCGAACTAAGTCCGTTCCACCCCCGTTTCGAGTGCCTTTATTGCTTTTGTAATCTGTAATTGTGCGCATTGTGGCTCCTTTAGTGCTTTTAGCCTCGTGTTCAGTCTATATAAAGATAACTATTTTTCTATAACTACTTGTGGTGTCCGTTTGTAGCGTCTCTCCTGTGTTATTGTGTATGGTCATAAATGCTTCACACACTGCCTCTGAGATAGGCCTGTCTGCTCGTGCTACGTTACCACAGGGTTGAGCAGGGGTTATCAAAGGGTGTAGCCCCCTTACTCTGACTTAAGAAGAAGGATCCCTATTTGGACCTCGGCGCCAGCCGCGGCCAACTAGAGATCCCCATTTCTAACATTGGTGGTCAGCGGTGAGGATCAGGACTTGCATTTGTGATCCACATACAATAACCAGTGTACGCTACTAGTGAGTGTAGGCCTAGGCGCAACCACGTACGGTTTGATTTTGTTCTATTGTCGATTGTAATTGCCAGTTATGTCTACAACGGGTAGGCCAACGTCCAATGCTTCGGAGGATCTCATCTTTGAGGAAGAGAGGTTACAAACCTACACTGCCAAACAGCTAAAGTCTTTTTGCAAGCGATTCACAGTCCCTGTTGCGGGTCTCTCTAGGAAGGAGGAGTATCAGAAGGCCCTTAAGGCCTGGTTAGAAGCGAGAGAGTCCGCTAGGAATGAGGGAGAGAAGGCTGGAGGGCAGCAGGATGACGAAGTGGATTTAGTGGGAGGTAAAGCATTTTCCAATCCAGGTACTAGTGTGTCTTCAAAGGGTCTGTCTCCAGAAGAGATGGAGGACAGGGAGAGAGATAGGAGGCATAGTTTGGAGATGGCCAAATTAGGTCAGAAGGACCTGGAGCCTGAAAGTATGGCCCAGGCCCCTGCCTTACAGAGAAGGGGTAGGGGGCGCGGGAAACCGGCCCCCATAATTCCCACGGTCTAGGAAGGAGCAGACCTTGAGGGGGATGCCCTGGTGCCTACAGGGGAACAGGTAGCCGAACTGGGGGACCTGCCTGAGCTGACCCATTGGCAGCAGGAAGGAGGGCCCACCAGGGACGAATTTTGTGAACAGCAGAAAACGTGCCCTTCTCTCGAGGGGCTGCGGCGACAGGCTGCAGCCCAGGCAGCAGGTGATCAGTCAGGGTCACATCTGATCTATTGGGAGAATGACCTCCTTTACAGCGAGCCTAAGGTTGCTGAGTCTGGGTCAGCCCGTGTGCTGGTGGTACCCCAGTGCTTCAGAGCCTTCCTACTGGGGTTGGCTCATGATGTGCCATTGGCAGGACATCTGGGGCAGACCAAGACCTTCGAGGGGCTGGTCACCCACTTTTTGGCCCCAGATGCGCAGGAGCTCAGATGCTCACTGCAGGACATGTGAGACTTGCCAGGCAAGTGGGAAGAGTGGGGGAAGATCAAAGCCCCACTCCAGCCCTTTCCAGTTGTCAGTACCCCGTTCGAGCGAGTGGGCATTGACATTGTGGGGCCTCTGGACCCCAAGACAGCCGTGGGCAACAGGTTCATCCTGGTCTTGGTGGACCATGCCACCCGGTAACCTGAAGCCATCTCACTCCGGACAGTGACGGCCCCTGTGGTGGGACGTGCACTGATGGGGATTTTCTCACGTGTGGGGTTCCCCAGAGAGGCGGTGTCTGATAGGGGTACTAACTTCATTTCCAAATATATGAAGTCTCTGTGGGAGGAGTGTGGGGTAACTTATAAGTTTACCACCCCTTACCACCCCCAAGGGAATGGGCTGGTTGAGAGATTCAACCGGACCCTCAAAGGCATGATTATGAGCCTAGAAGAGACCATGAGGCGTAAGTGGGACGTCCTCTTGCCATGCCTGTTGTTTGCTTACCATGAGGTGCCACAGAAGTCCCTAGGGTTCAGCCCCTTTGAACTACTCTATGGTCACCCGGTAAGAGGGCCTCTGAGTCTGGTCAAGGAAGGCTGGGAGCAATCTCCCAGGAAACCTCCCCAGGATGTGTTTAGTTACATGCTGGCCTTCAGGAACCAGACTCGGCATTTCAGAAAGCTTGCTGAGGCAAAACTGGAAGCCAGCCAGGAAGAGATGAAACGTTGGCACGATCAGAATGCCACTCTGAGTTTCAGCCTGGTCAAAAGGTTTGGGTCATGGCCACAGTGGAGCATTGTGCGCTCCAATATAAGTGGACCGGACCATTTGAGGTGGGGGACCGCAAGAGTCCTGTTAACTACTTGGTGGACTTGCGGTCTCCCCGGAACCCCTTGCGGGTCCTGCACGTCAACCGCCTGAAGCCCCACTTTGAGAGGTCCGAAGTGGGCATGCTCCTGGCCACAGATGCTGGGATGGAGGAGGAGAGTGAGCCTCTTCCTGACCTCCTGTGTGCAAAGGAGGAAGACGGGTCAGTGGAGGGTGTGGTCTTCTCTGCCACACTGACACCTGAGCAACAGAGTGATTGTCGCCAACTGTTGGGACAATTCAGTGATCTGTTCTCCCTGGTGCCTAGTGTCACTGATTGGTGTGTCCACGAAGTGGACACTGGGGACAGTCCTCCTGTTAAGCACAAGGCTTACCGAGTGACTGACCGGGTTAGGGCATCCATTAAGGAAGAGGTTTCCAAAATGTTTGCTTCCTGGTGCCACCCCAGAACTTCGGTTCTGCGTGGACTACCGAGGTCTCAATTCAGTCACAAAGACTGAAGCGCACCCCATCCCCAGAGCTGATGAGCTCATAGATCGGCTAGGGGCTGCACGGTACCTCAGCACGTTTGATTTGATGTCTGGGTATTGGCAGATCGCCTAAACTGATGGGGCAAAGGAGAGGTCCACATTCTCCACACCAGATGGGCACTACCAGTTCAGGGTGATGCCCTTTGGGATGAAGAATGCCCCTGCCACCTTTCAGAGGTTGGTCAACAGGGTGTTGGATGGGCTGGAAGATTTCAGTGCCGCCTACCTGGATGACATTGCAGTGTTTAGTTCCTCATGGGAGGACCACCTGCGCCACCTCTGGGAAGTGTTGATGACACTGCGAGGGGCAGGCCTCACAATCAAGGCAAGTAAGTGCCAGATTGGGCAGGGTTCTGTGGTGTACTTGGGACACCAGGTGGGGAGCGGCCAGGTGGCGCCCTACAGCCCAAGATTGAAACCATCCTGGCTTGGGAGCCCCCAAGACCCAGACACAGGTGAGAGCCTTTTAGGACTCACGGGTTATTACAGAAGGTTTGTCAAGGGATATGGCAACATTGTTGCACCCTTGACTGAGCTGACTTCTAAGAAGCAGCCCAAGATGGTGAACTGGACTGACACCTGTCAGAATGCTTTTGACGCCCTGAAGACTGCCATGTGCACAGCACCTGTACTCCAGGCGCCCAACTTTTCAAAAGAATTTGTTGTCCAGACAGACGCTTCCGAGCATGGTGTGGGGGACGTTCTGTCACAGATCAATGAGGAGGGCCTAGACCAACCTGTAGCCTTCATTAGTAGGAGGTTACTTCCACGGGAACAGAGGTGGAGTGCAATTGAGCGTGAGGCCTTTGCTGTGGTCTGGGCACTGAAGAAGTTGAGACCATACCTGTTTGGGACTCACTTCCGGGTTCAGACAGACCACAGGCCCCTCAGATGGTTGATGCAGATGAGGGGAGAGAATCCAAAGTTGTTGAGGTGGTCCATTTCCCTACAGGGTATGGACTTTACGGTGGAACACCGCCCTGGTACAGAGCACACCAATGCTGATGGTCTGTCCAGATTTTTCTGCCTTAGTGATGAGAACTCCCAAGTGAGTGGGTAGTTCTCCCCACATTTCAGCCGGAGGGGACACGTGTTAGACCTGGCACCATTGGCGTGGGTCTCCCCTCCATTTCTCGCTTTTTGTCTCCTCTGTGTTTGCTGGTGTTAGATGCTCTGGGCGCTGTGCCACGGCCATTCCGTGCCACAGCGCGAATGCTCCCTATGGTAAATTGACTGTATGAATTGATGTTCCCATAATTGGCTCATTTGGTTTACCTGTTAGTCTCTAGTATAGTGCACCGTGCGTGCCCAGGGCTGGTAGACCGAATGCTGCTGGTGGGCCTGCAGCGCTGATTGCGCCACCCACAGAAGCAGCTTGTAAAGTGGAAAGTCGAATTTAGTATGCCTGAGCTCAGAATATTAACGTACATCTTTTAGTGAGGGTTATTTCTATATTCTGTGTCTGAAAATACCACTTTGGGAAAGTGGGTATTTTCTTGCCTAAGTCTTCCAGTGTGCTCTGCTGTTATGTGTATTGGCCATCTGGTTTTGGAGGGACAGGGTAGGTTGAACCCGACCTGGGTCGAGTAGAGAGATCTGCAGCTGGAGTATGGGGAGGGGTGACCCTTTGATCTGAGCAGGGCTGCGCCTGGCAAGGTGAATGATGGCTCCCCCTCCCACGGTGCGTCTGATGGCAGACCCCCTCTCCTAAAGGGCAGGATGCCGCCTCGTAAACAACATGCCCCTAGGACCTCCCCGAACTGGTTCTGACTGGGTTCAGTGACTTGTGACTTTTGAGAGAACAAAGGCGAGGGGGGTATAAAGATGTGCGTGAAAAACCCCCACGGTGTGTTACTTCTGGATGCCAAGACGAACCTCTGTCCGTGTAACTAGAGGGAAAGGACTTTGAAACTTTCATCCATCTTGCTGAAGCAACTACCCAAGGGCCTGATTTGAGCTCGCCTCCTGCTGAAGTCTCAGGGACATTAGACTTCACCCATCAGCCGTCTGGATTCCTATTTGAGGGGGATTCTACCCGCAGGTGAGGCCTCTGTTGAGAATTCCAGTGCCTCTGGTTCTACTGCGGGGAACGCGGGCTGAAAGTCGCTATCGCTATTGTGGGCCGCTGCAGCTCAGGAGCTGTGCCGCTGAGTGCCCGCATATGCCATCCTATGGAAATCATCGCTATCGCGGGCCGCTGCAGCTGAGGAGCTGTGCCGCTGAGTGCCCGCATTTGCCATCTTACGGAAATCATCGCTATTGTGGGCCGCTGCAGCTGAGGAGCTGTGCCGCTGAGTGCCCGCATTTGCCATCCTACGGAAATTGTCGCTATTGTGGGCCGCTACAGCTGAGGAGCTGTGCCGCTGAGTGCCCGCATTTGCCATCCTACGGAAACTATCGCTATTGTGGGTCGCTGCAGCTGAGGAGCTGTGCCGCTGAGTGCCCGCATTTGCCATCTACGAAAATCGCTATCGCTATTGTGGGCCGCTGCAGCTGAGGAGCTGTGCCGCTGAGTGCCCGCATTTGCCATCCTACGGAAATCATCGCTATCGCTATTGTGGGCCGCTGCAGCTGAGGAGCTGTGCCGCTGAGTGCCGCATTTGCCGTCCTACGAGAATCATCGCTATTGCTATTGTGGGCCGCTGCAGCTGAGGAGCTGTGCCGCTGAGTGCCCGCACTAGTCACCACTTCCAGGATCTTGTTACCACCTGCGTGTGCCGCTGGGTGCCCGCCTTTAAGACCCGTCCCAGGATTATCGTGAGTGCACGCCGCGGACCGCTACAGCCGGGAGCTGTGGCCGCTGCGAGTCCGCCTGTCATCACAGCGGCTTCCTTGTGAGGCTGCGTGCCGTGCCCCTTTACATCTCAGGTACATTGTGCATCACCGGGTCGCGTGGACCCCGGCCCCGAACTAAGTCCGTTCCACCCCCGTTTCGAGTGCCTTTATTGCTTTTGAAGTGAATCTGTAATTGTGCGCATTGTGGCTCCTTGAGTGCTTTTAGCCTCGTGTTCAGTCTATATAAAGATAACTATTTTTCTATAACTACTTGTGGTGTCCGTTTGTAGCGTCTCTCCTGTGTTATTGTGTATGGTCATAAATGCTTCACACACTGCCTCTGAGATAGGCCTGTCTGCTCGTGCTACGTTACCACAGGGTTGTGCAGGGGTTATCAAAGGGTGTAGCCCCCTTACTCTGACTTAGGAAGAAGGATCCCTATTTGGTCCTCGGCGCCAGCCGCGGCCAACTAGAGATCCCCATTTCTAACAGATTCGAATTATAGAGGGGGAGAAACAGCTACCTAAGTAAGCGCCAGCACTGAGAAACTGACTGCCCTACCGCACGATTGATCACAGCTTCGTGGTGGTGGCCTGCATCGGAGGCCACTGGCGGCCGGAAGCAACCGCAAGGCGGAGTAACGGAGGGGTCTGTGGCCCCTGACGAGAGGTATGCGAAGCGCGCTGCGCGTTGCTAGGGACCGGGGGCTGGGTTGAGCCTAGTCCCAGTGACAGTAGCAGGGCGCAGGAGAGTGCAAGCACACGTTAACCCCATCCAGAGGGAAGAGCAAGGCTGCTGCCAAAGCGGAGGCTCGGGGGTTTGTAGCAACTGGGAGCATCAATTTGGGACCACGGACGGTGAGAAGAGAAGACCAGCAGTGCCGTCGACCCGGACTGAGCTCCAGATAGGCAGCGTACACTGCCATCATCAGGGGCAGACACCAGGTAGAAGTGTCCCGCAGATACAGACACTGTAGTGGAGAAGTGGCTGTCAAGGAGCACGACCCATACGGTAGCCCGGGAACTAACGTGGCTCAAGGGTGAAAACAAACGGGTCGTGCCGCCCTACCACAGGACTGGATCTGGCTCTGCGGCGGTGGCCCAAGACGCGAACTGCGGGCAGTTGACCGCACCCGCAGACAAGGTGAACCGAAGGCCCTGGGACCCCTGAGGTACGGCATGAGGAGGGGGCTGCCGTGGTTGGGGCCAAGGTGCTTCTTCTGACACGCACACTGCACCCCAGAACAGAGGGACTGGTGGCTGATCCAGCACACAACTCCGCAGTCGACCTAGCCCCTACCAATCTGTCAGCAATAATGAGTAGGCAACGAACAGCAACAAACGCGCAGCACACAGCGTCCTCGGCGCCACCCCAGCGCCCAGAAAATGATCTAGAGCCTGAAGACAATGCGGACAGCCCCACACTGGTTTCTAAAATAGACAATGTGCTGCAGGCGGTGACGCAATTCAGTGTGTCTCTGGCGCAAACGCGCACGTCCTTGGAGGAACGAATTGATACGGTCACGTCGGACTTCACAATATTGTACGCAGATCATCGCAAGCTGACTGAGAGGGTTGACGAGATGGAGGCTGAACTTGAGGAGGTACTCCCCGCCACCAAAACATCTGCAGCTGAGGCGCGGACACTAGCGGAGAAAGTGCGTATTTTGGAGAGCAGGATTGACGATGCTGAAGGGCGCTCTTGCCTCAATAATGTGCGGATTGTGGGCCTCCCCGAGGGGGTGGAGGGCCGAGATACGGTCACCTACACGGAGACCTGGCTGAAGACCTTGATGCCACCAAACACACTCTCCCCCTTTTTTGCAATAGAAAGGGCGCACAGAGTTCCGGCGGGGCAGCGGCGAACGGGAGCTGGACCTCGCCCATTCCTGATTCGACTCCTGAATTATAAAGATCGAGACGCGATATTGCAGGAACTACGTAAGCTGGAAGAAGTCAGAGTCGACACCTCTAAGGTGATGTTCTTCCCGGACTATTCACTTGGTGTGCAGCAACAGAGAAGCACATTCCTGTCAGTTAAGCAGAAATTGCGGGAATTAGACATCAAATGCTCGCTTCTCTGCCCGGCCCGGCTTCGAGTGGTAAAGGACGGAGGTACACATTTCTTTAATGGCGCGGAAGAGGCATGGGACTGGCTAGAAGCGGAAGGACACAGCGTGTCGCCGGGAAAGCAAAATGTAGTCACGAACTTGCAGCACACCAGCTGTAGGGTCTGGCAGAGGCCTCGCAAACGTATCAAGAAGCGCCCCCCGCAGCTTAAGGCGGTCCCTGACTTGGAGCAGCGCATGCAGGAGCGCCGTGCTGCCCTGCAGACAGCGGCGACCATGAGAAGAAGCCCGGAGCGGAAAGAGACAGACGCCTCGTCAGAACACTCCATGAGCGCAGACAGCGCGTCGGTGAGATGGCCGTTAGGAGAAGACTCACATCCAATGCCTGACGTGACGCCCCAAACAGCGGATGACATTATGTAAATGTATGCATGGGGTGCTATCATACATGTTACGTAGCGATCAGGGAGGACAGTTATTATAGAGAAGAGAGAGTAGTGTTGTGGGGTGGAGATCTGAGCATATAACATAACATAACATGTGTATTTGTAAAGCGCACGTTCACCCTTGGGTATCTTGGCGCTGAATAACAGATGTTTATTGTTACCCAACTCAATGGTACTCATTTTATCGACCTCAGATGGATGAAAGGCTGAGTGGACCCCCCGGGATTCGAACCTGTGACCATGAGGTCGAACACAGGCCCCTGCAGTGGACGCATTAGTCCACTGAGCCACCAGACCCGGTGCCATATGACTTAAGCACTGTTATAGGGGTAATCCCGCTGATTTCTCTCCCGCCATGGGTCCAGAGGCGCTGCAACGCCAATAAGAAGAAGAAGCGCAGGGACCATAGCAAATTGTTGTCATAGGGCCAGAGCTTCAGTTAGCTCATTGCGCATTCAGTCAGGGCTACCCCCCCTCCATACACCAAGAAGTAGGGCACGCAAAGCCGATAGTTGCCGTGAGGCACAGTTCAAGGTTTGGGCAGATACCTGTTGTTCCCCTGCTCTGTCCCAGTTATGCCACAAAATGTCGTCGTCGCCTCCCCCCCATATAGCTTCTCACTATCACAACACTGGAAGCTGGTGGAGTGGGCCTAGGCCACATGTGGGTGCCGTCCGCCCCTCTTGCGGAGCAGCAAGCCGCAGGGCTATGCATATATGCTGCACAGATAAAGGATGCCACCGACATCTATAATAACCTGGAATGTCAGGGGTATGCACACACCAGCACGCCGATATAACACATATGCATATTTAAAGAGACATGCAGCGCACATCGCGTTATTACAGGAAACACACATATCGCAGCCTGAGATACGCAGGCTACAGCGCAAATGGAGGGGGCAGATATTTGCCACAGGCTACTCATCATACGCACGGGGTGCACTAGTTTGGGTCAGGCCAGGCATACATTATGTTTCGGAAGCAGTAGAAATAGATGTCCATGGTCGATATGCGTTGACAAAGGGCAGGCTCAATGGCAGGCCAATAGTGTTAGGTTCAATATATGCCCGAACACTGACGAGGCCCCTTTTTGGCATGCATTGTCAGCAAGGCTGTCCCAGTGGTGCGATGTTCCCTGGTTGTTAGGGGGGATTATAATGCGGTATTAGACACAGGACTAGACCGGTCCTTCCCGCCATTGCAGCAGACAGCTGCAGCAATTAACGCTAAAGGCTTGAATGAGTGGCTCCGAGGGTGGGGGCTTGCGGATTTATGGAGGACGTTAAACCCGCACACCCGCCTTTACTCCTGCTACTCGCACCCCCATGACCTGCACGTGCGACTCAACAGATTTGTGGGAAGCCGGCTCATTCCACTGAAACCGTAATCCTCGCTGTCCTGGACACTCTCCGGGACAACGCCGACAGAAGCTCCCCTCAGGCACTGGTATTATTGGACCTTTCCGCCGCCTTTGACACGGTCGACCACACTATTCTGTCTGACCGTGTCAAACATGCTGGTATTCAAGGTGCTGCGGCTCTCTGGCTCACTTCCTTTTTGGAAGGTCGCTCCCAGGCCGTCCGTCAAGGACACTTCTTGGCTCCCCCACGTAAAACTACCTGTGGTGTTCCACAGGGCTCGGCTCTCTCTCCTCACCTGTTTAATCTTTATATCGCCCCTTAATTCAGTCCCTCAAAGACAGGAAGGTGACGGTTTTTAACTATGCAGATGACCTTCAACTACTCTTCAAGATTGACAACTCCCACAACTCGGTCACCGATTTCCAGGCCACAATGCTGCACATCCAACAATGGATGGACCACAACCATCTCAAACTAAACCCTGGTAAGACAGAGCTTGTTCTCACTGGGGACAGTCATAAGTACTGGGGTCCTCACTACTGGCCACCAGAGCTAGGATCCCCTCCCTCCCCCTCCCCCTCAGCCAAAACACTAGGAGTCTCCCTCAACAATGACCTTTCACTAAAAACCCAGGTTGGCGTGGTTATCTCCAAGTGTTTCTTTCAACTGCGTAAGATCAGGAAGATACATCGCCTTCTCACTCAGGAAGCACTGATCCAGGTCATAATAGCCACCGTCCTGTCGCACCTGGACTATGCCAATTCTGTATACTTGGGCATGCCACTGTACCTGCTCAAACGGCTTCAGATGGCCCAAAACCATGCAGCCCGACTGGTCTTTCGACAACCTAAATGGCAACCAGCAACCCCTTGCTGAGGAAATTGCACTGGCTCCCCATTTCCCAGCGCTGTACCTTCAAAACAGGCTGCCTCATCTTTAAATCCCTGCATGGCAATAGTCCCGTATTTATTAACAGCCTGATATTTAGGCACACTCCCTCACGCAACCTGCGTTCTGCCCACCTCTCACTCCTCACCACTCCGGCATTCAAGCGGGTACGTCAAGGAGGCCGCAGATTTGCTACCCTTGCCCCCAAACTGTGGAACTCCTTCCCGCTGGAAATACGGTCCTGCACGAACCTCTTGCAATTTAGGAAGTCCCTTAAAACATGGCTATTTGCACAAGCCTATAATTAATGTCTTCATCGATAGCACAAAGAGCCTTTTACAGCGCCATGAAACCACCCGGTGTACGCGCGCTTTATAAATCATGTTTAACATTAACTAGTAGCGGATTGCGTGAATGCGGACTATCTGGGATGCACACATTCTGATCATAACCCGCACATAGTGCAACTGGGTGGGGCCGATCCGACGCCAGCCACTAAATTATGGCGTCTGCAGGTAGTAGCGCTGGAGGACCCCCCTTTCGTGACTCGGTGGGGTTGGCCATAGGCGCATACTTCGACACAAACAAAGGCTCGGTGTCTGACCATGGGGCACTTTGGGACGCTTACAGAGCGGTGGTAAGGGGACACTGCCTAAGCTAACTTGGAGTATACGTCGGCAGTTGGACCGTGAAGCTAAACACATAGAGGACACCCTTATCACCCTCAACACCGACTTAGCAGAGGGCATTGCCGCACAGCAGGCGGTAGCCGATCAAAGACATAAACACGCTGAGGTGATGGAAAGGTTGCGCTGTCTGAATTATGGGGCGCACTCTGCCCGTACTCGTGCTTCCGCAGACAGGGCGGGGAGACTATTGGCACGTCTTATACAACAAGACCGAGCGCAGCACCAGACGTTGAGCTTACGATCCGGAGCGGGTCAACTGCTGACACGGCAATGCGAAATACATGGCGAAATTACAGCCCACTACACCGACATATATAAGTCAGTAATACAGGCAACCCCGGAAGCGCTGGAAGGGTATCTGTCCCAACTGCCCATGCCAACGGTAGATGACTCCCAACGAGCTGAGCTGAATGAGCCACTAACACTGTTAGAAGTGCAGTTAGCAATCCGGTCACTGGCCATGGGCAAGGCGCCAGGTCCAGATGGACTGCCGGCAGAATTTTACAAGGCATACCAGGGCACACTAGCCTCGAAATTGCTGGCACTGTGTATCAGTGCACAAGAGACAGCCATGTTACCTCGGTCGCTGCGCGAATCCTTGCTTGTCTTGCTGCCTAAGCCGGATAGAGATACGGAGCTCCTGGGCTCTTACCGCCCACTGGCGCTGCTCAACTCGGACTATAAAATACTTGCCAAATTATTGGCAAGCAGACTGGCTCCAGTGGTCCCGCGACTAGTGCATGAGGACCAAAACGGGTTCGTACTGGCGCGCAACACGTCTCGGTTTTTCAGAATCGCCCACTACTCCAGAGAACGCTGGCCGCACTCGGGGTGCCTAGTGTTGGACCTAGAAAACGCGTTAGACACGCTCGAGTGGGACTTTCTCTTTGCCACCCTAGCCAAATACGAACTAGGGGATGACTACATCAGTCTAGTGAGATTGCTCTACACGCGTCCTACAGCTAAGGTCAGGACAGGCCCGTATGTCTCTGAGCCCATCTCCATTGAACGAGGAACGCGGCAAGGTTGCCCCCTTTCCCCGCTGCTATTCGCGCTGGCCATCGAACCGCTGGCGATAGCCTTGCGTAGTACGATGGCAGACTGGGGAATACCACTAGGTGACGGGGTGCACGCTGTGTCGCTTTATGCCGATGACCGGCTGATATATTTGTGGGATCTCCGACAGCCGTGTGATGCAATAGCGAAGGCACCTTCAGATTTTGCCGCTCTGTCTGGGTTGCACGTTAACTGGGGCAAGTCATGCCTTTATCCCTTCAATGATACCACCTCAGATCCCGCGCTAACAGTCAATGGCACGCTGGTACGCTGGCAGCAAACTGCATTTCGGTACCTAGGGATTCGGATATATAGAGAGCCACTGGACCTTTTCGAGGGCAATTACACCAGACCAGTGACGGCGCTCCGGGCGCAGATGGTGTTTTGGCGTACACTGCCACTTTCCACTATGGGCAGAGTGGCGCTATTGAAGATGGTGGCACTCCCACGATTGTTATACCACTTTGCAAACCTGCCGGTATACATCAAGCCTGCGGTGTTCCGCTCGCTTGAGGCGGACATGAGGCAATTTATTTGGCATGGCAGCCGAAATCGAGTGGCGTTAGCCAAAATGTACTTACCCGTGGATGGTGGTGGGGTGGCAGTCCCAAACATTGAACACTATTACCTGGCAGCACAGCTGCAGTGGGTAGCCCGCTGGATCAGTGAGAGACAGCTTGCTGACACTGCCACACAACAATCGGGTTATACCCAAGGGCAGATAGTGTCCCTGTTTCACCCGGGCAGGAAGGGGCAGGGTCACACCCCGCAGTTGGTGAAAGTGGCGTATGCCTGCTTCCGGCGCGCCCTACGTCTCACCAGAGAAGTCACCACATATGCACCCTCTCTCCCACTATTGGGCACACCGAGGCAGCGATGAGTGATTACAGCGGTGGAATTGTGCGCATGGGAGGAAGTGGGGCTCCAGACGGTGGGAGACTTATATCAAGACGGGCAACTACTACCATTTGACACGCTCGTGAACAACTATGACCTACCGCAAGGCTAGTTTTTACTACACGCAGCACTCATTAGATCGCTGCGGTTGCTCTGGGGGGACATGACGGAAGAACCAAAAATGCACCTAACACTTTAATATCTACATATAATGGGGTCGGGCCGGCATCTCGTATGGTGGTTGGCAGGGTCATTACGGATACATGCAGCAGTCCCTTTGGTAAAGCTAAAAGAACGCTGGGATGCAGATCTGCAGAGACAAAGCACAGATCGGGAATGGGCGACAATACTAGAAAGCCCCACTTATATAACAAGGAATGCCAGGTTTAGGCTAATACAATATTACATACTGCAAAGGGCGTACATGACACCGGCCTCCATCAATAGAATATTCAACCGAGTAGACGCGCAGTGCCCTCGCTGCGAATCGGTGGGAAGTGACCCGATACACATGTTGTGGGCATGCAACAAGCTGACCACCTACTGGGAATTCATCACAACACACTTAGCGCGCTGCACAGACCACACACTGGAATGGAACTGGGAGGTGTGCTTATTGGGGCTGTACCGGAGACAGAAGAAATATAAGGTGACAACCCGCTTTATAGATCTGGGGCTTATAGTGGCAAAGCGCCTAATTACCAAGCGCTGGAAATCCCCTGACCCCCCATCAGTGAAAGCATGGTACCACTCCATGATCTGCTGGGCACAGGCGGAAAGTGTGGCGCTTCGGAGAGAAGATGCCATTGGCATACGTAAGACGCCTTTAGCCGTGGCCTGGGACACAATACTCACGGGCCTCCGAAGCGAGTGGCAGGAGCACACGGAGACACAGGGCTCATCCCAAGCAGTGAGGGAGATGCAAGAGCAGGCAGAGGGGTCCCAACAGTAATTAGAGCCCCCCTTGCACCGCTCTGACATTAATCCAGGCGTAGAACATGGACAACACGCATGCAGCAACCCCCGACATGTATCCAAGGTAACAGGCATTGAAAAATGGGGCTTAAGATAACGAAACAAAGGCGGCGCACAATGTGGCAGGATCTATATATCGTACACAGCAGCAACAACACCACCCGCACCTAATAACCAGCGCAGTGAGATGCTCTCCCCCCTTACCCCTCGCCCCTATCCTATTGTTCTCCCCCCTACAGGCTAACATGTTATTACCAGCAAAGCGGGGTACACCCTAGAGATAGATTTGCAGACGTAAACTTATGTTGCTATAATAAATACAGTACCCTGTTTATCTTCGGTTCCAGGTACGATAAAGGCAGTCCAAAGGGTTATTACACGTGACAAAAACTGTTTATAAGAGAGGCAAATATGCAATTTCCGTTGTTTGTAACTGCTGTAATACATAAAAATTTGTCAAACGAATAAAGACATTTAAACAACAAAAAAATAATGCTGGGGTGGTGTCACTTGAATCCACTTGCTCCCTAGTGGAACCATACTCAATTCTGAACCAACTTGCTAGACCACAGTCTAAACTTCATTTTATCTTCACAGCACTGGAAAGCTCATGCAAAAATATTTTTTGAAAATATTTTCATAAAGGTTTTACAGTGTGTCACAACAAACCAGTGCATAGCAAAATCAAAAAGATGCCTGCAGGCTTCACTCAGAGACAAGTCATCAGTAGTCAGTTAGCACAATGGAGGTAGAGTTAGTGGGAATAATAAAGTCAACATACTCTGCAGAGAAAGTGCATCCCCCTACAAAATAGCCCTGAGACCATACGAGTGCAGCATACACAACATAGAAGCAGCCAAACAGAGCCCCCCCCCAGCACACCCATCTTGAACAGATCCCAAAAGACCCCATCCAGGATAGCTTGAAGAAACAGAGTATGGATAAGGGGATATCTGAGGGCCACTAGGGGACGCCACCCAAAGCCGGACTCACTGCACCAGCATCTGAAGTCGGCATGACGCAATCATCCACAGCCACCCGGCCCACCGATCCAGTCGCGGGCAAGATAACAAAATGGTATTTCATGTAGGTAAAATCAGTACCTTTCTAACTGCTCTGCATGAGCCCCTAGCCGCATATGCCTTATAATCAAAGTAGTGTAGGCGTTCAAGTAGCTCAAACAGCTTCTCCCGCTCCTCCAGCTGGGGTCCCCTGTAATCTGGGGTCCCTTCCAGCTCACCCGAGAGACCATCCAATGCTGCCATCATGTTTTTTGCACTGCTGCTGATGATCTAGCATTGCCATGTGCCTGACCTTGATGTTGCACCATGTATTCAAGCAACATCTGATTATGTGTAGACCTTGTGCCTCACCCTCCACAGTTGCTGCTCAACTTATCGTCCAGCTGCAGGTGGCTGTCTCCACAAGCAGACTTGTTTACCCAGCTGCACTGAATGCAGCTTGTCCCTTTTCTTGACCCTGACTAAGACTCCTGTGAAAATTCAACAAATTCCCTTTGGATGTACTCAACAAAGCCCAATAACAGATCATACACCATTCATACCAGATTCAACTAATATCACCAAGAGTCCTAACTATATTCAATATGCAAATGTACTTTTCTTTCATAAAAAACAAGTAAAAAATATTATAAATACAAATAGTGCATTCAATGTGACAATAAAAATAGACACAACAAACAGTCCTATATCAAGTTCCAAAGATCCCACTGATCCATTCGCGAGGCCAATGTCTAATCAGGGATCAATACTCAATACATCACAATATAATGGCCCATACACATTCACCCAAATCCCTGATGCGCTGGGTCAATTTATATATTCAATTCTTTTCCTTCTAAAATCCATGTATGACATTCCAAAATACTTATCTAACTTATACATCAACTTTCCTTCTATTTGGTCGATGAACCAATTAGTTGAATAGTTGATGGTAATGATACTACTATCTAACTAACTATTCAATCAGCTAAATAAACACAGACTCTCGGTGAAGTTAATAAAGCTTTATCTCAAATTAAATGATAAAAATGCTCAATGCATACGGTCACAAGTGCAAATAATGAGCTCACAAAAGGGGAGAGAAACATCAGCAATTTCAGATATAGACAAACTCATCAATCAAATAATGACATTGTGCATGAAGGAATAGAAAGATTAAGAGACATCAGTTTCAGCAAAATCAAATGCGAAACAAAATACATCTAACGGAGAGGATAGATGAAGACAATAGTTTCATCTAAATAATACGTTTCAATGTACCTATGACGGAGTGGATAGGTGAAGAGACAAAAGTTTCAGAGACAAAATACATTTGCAGGTAATTTTGCAGGAACGAGTCAGAATAATACAAACCCGAAGGATCTGTAGAAATCCACCCCTCTGGCCAAAGTGATGGTGGGGGTAACCTGAAATAGAGTCAGGGAACAAAGATTACAGGGACCGGGACAGGACAGGAACAGCTAGGCCTCTCTGCAAACCGACGGACAGCGACGCATCTCCCCTCTCTCTCTCTGTAGCCAGCCTAACCTAACCACACCCCTAAAGGTACCCCAGTTATACCCTAAAACCTACATGTCCATCCCACATCAGTTGAAACATTTCACAAAACTAGACAGATGATTGGAGAGCTTAGCCAGGTGGATTGTCACACCACTGTGACTTAATTCAGAGTTTGGGCTTATTCATTGTTCTACACCCATTCCCATGATTTCATAATTGTTCCGTTCACACGATTTAATTCATGTTACAATTGCACATAATTTTAAGCAATGTCCGCGGAAGGAGTCTTTTTGTCCCACGGTCAGTCACATCCCTTGGCAAGCGATCATCACATTGGCCTTCAACCCTTGCGTTTCTTCTGCTGCGCCCACGCTTCAGTGTGCCTTTGACAGATCAATTTCACTTGTTTATCCTGCCCCTCCTTTATCCGGCTAAGTTAAGGGAAAATGGCGTCTCATCCAGCTCACTATAGCAAATGGAAAATGAACATTCATTAATTATATGATAATGTAGTTTTCACTGTTTACCACCCACCTTTGCACTATTCCCTGTTAGCGTTTTTTCCTAGCATAGCTTTATGCAAAAGCGGTATTATTTATAATTTCAAAGCAGGCTGCAACATGCAAATTACGAAATGCACATGCGGCCTAGTCATGCATTATTATTATTTTTTTGGTTTCTTTCAAAGCACAATGTAAATATGGTTTTAGTTCTTTCATATATTATTTCACGTTAGTGCACACATGCGCAAAGCTATTTCCCTCGTGTTTATGTAAGGTGCATGTTAGTCTTCTATTACTACTTACTGTTAGTACGTATTATGGAGGTATTCATTTGAGCAGGTTTCTTCTTGCGAAATCCTGCTCCATCGATCCCCCCCTCTGATGGCTTCCTGGAGCCATCATAAAATACCTACCATACCAAGTGCCATCTTCTCTCATCTAAAACTCTGTATTCTTCTCTCTTTTATGGCACTTTCATCTATATCTTTCATCATTTTATAGTATTCTTCTAGCTCTATTTCCTCTCTTTCTTTTTCTCGCTCTTCGTTTATTCTCCGATTCTGTCACTTCCTTTTTAACACTCCTACACTTACAACGTTTGTATGTTGTTATTATAACTAAGGCTACTACAGCTACTGAAATAATTGGCTTTATTATTTTTCCTAATAAGCTACTTCCAAAAGTAGAAAACCATTTACTTACAGAAGAGAAACTCTTACCAAGTCTCTCCCAAACACAGTCAACCTCCAGTTGGGTCAAATCTTCATGTAATTTCGTAATATTCTTTATATATCCCTCAATCCCTTTACTTTTGTCAGGGATATAGGTACAGCTGTGTTGGATTTTCAACATGCCACAGACTCCACCCTCTTTTACCAATAAAATATCAAGGGCAAGTCGATTTTGCAAAACCATTGATCTGATTGCAACCATTTCTGTGTCAATCATTAAGAAACCACCAGCAGTATCTGTTGATAAACGATCAACCACTGTGGACAACTTTCGAATTTTGTGTGAATTCAGAACGACTCCAACTGAGGGTATCAGTGCACCAAAAATATCACCTACTATTTCTGAGAAACTTGCTCTTTTGTTACGTGTTAGTCCTTGTTTCACTTCATTTAATCTGTGGTTGTTTCGGTCCATGTGATAGACCTTTGGAAAGACAATAGCAAAATAATAACTACCATACCAATGTGCAGGCAACCTGTAATAGGCTTTCTTACCACACACATAATAGACTCCCGGAAACACAGGATCAGTTCCACCCTTCAATACCCAACCTCCAGTAATTTGGAAAGTATGCTCACATTCACTAGTACCGATGAAATCATTGTTATAGTTAGTTTTCATTCTGGGCAAACATATTTTTCCCTTCTGATGCTAGTCCAGAGGCATTGCAGCGTATGTCTCGCCTTTCTCATAATTTCCTTCCCTGAAAGCCCATGGTGGTATCTGTGACTTTTGTTCAGCAGCTTTTCTTTGGAAACTTTCCCTTCTACTTTCTACCATTTCTATAAATACTTTTTCTTCAACCTGCAAACTACATGTTAAATTGTTTTTGCCACTGGATTCAAGCTAGCCTGGCTGATGAGGGCTGTTAGCCCGAAACCGGTCCCAGGATGCTTGATTCCGGTCCAGGGAAGACATGGCTTGGCAGTTCGGTCTGGACTGTTCCCATGAGGCACAGGGTCAAGACTGATTTGCATATAGCTGTGTCTGAACTGGGGTGGCAAAGTGAGCTAAAGAATGATGATGGATTCAACCCAGATCTGTGACTGGGGGTGAGTGTCTGAAAAGTTTCAGCGCTCCGTCCATCATCTCCTTGTGTTTGCTTTGTTCTTCCTAAGTTGGCAGGGTATTGCCCAGACGTGGGTCCCTTGCTCACTTTGCCACTGGATTCAAGCTAGCCTGGCTGATGAGGGCTGTTAGCCCAAAACCGGTCCCAGGATGCTTGATTCCGGTCCAGGGAAGACATGGCTTGGCAGTTCGGTCTGGACTGTTCTCATGAGGCACAGGGTCAAGACTGATTTGCATATAGCTGTGTCTGAACTGGGGTGGCAAAGTGAGCTAAAGAATGATGATGGATTCAACTCAGATCTGTGACTGGTGGTGAGTGTCTGAAAAGTTTCAGCGCTCCGTCCATCATCTCCTTGTGTTTGAAATTGTTTTTATAGGCATATTCTACATCTAAAGTTTTAGTAATATAGAAAAACTCTCCCATATAATGTGCATTTTTACTACTTAAAACCTTATTCAACTCCTTTATAATGGGTATTTCTGAAAACACTAAATCTATATTAGAATAATGATACTCGAGTTTCCCCGTTACATAAAACAGGCTCGTTAGGACACTACAAGACACTCCATATGTTGAAGGTAGGTGATGATACATCACCCCCTCTGAGACAGACGAAGGTAATTGCATGCACACATAACAATGATTCACATTCATTGTATCAATGTATTCATACAACAATTTAGTAAACACATTTAACGAGAAATCACGAATTGATTTATCATGATGGAGAATGCTTCCATCCATTTGTTCTATATTAGTACTTGGTGTTCCTTTAGTAACATCATTCACCCTTACACTTGTTACATCATTAGTATTATTTCTGTTGTTGGTTACCATTAGAATAGGTACAAGGACAGTTAGTAATATCCACATAAATGTTAATAACAAGACACTACACAAGCAAGTTTTAATACATCTACGTTTTAGACTAGATTTTGGATGTTCAGTCACTTCTGTTTCAGCCATTTTGTATTCTATAAAAAATAAAAATCTATCTAGACCTAAAACTCTAATTTATTCACAATTCTTTTAACCCCTTCGGTGCTCATGACGAGCTCAGCTCGTCATGCTGCGCAGTGCTCGTGTGCGCATGACGAGCTGAGCTCGTCATGAACCCGCCCGCTTAATGAAACGCCCCGCACAGGGCGAAAATCGGCCGCGCACCGAAGGGGTTAATAAAAATAGTAGTGCAATCTTACACTTCAAGGCTTTCTTCTTTACCCCCTTCTTTTATTTATTTCTTCGGGTCTTCTGAATCTTTTAATTTGTTTTCTTTCGGTTGGCAAGGTTGCACCTTAACTTATCACAGTTCTCTTAAGGCGGTCTTAATTTGCTTTCATCAACTTGCTCAGTATCAGAACTGTCCTTTTCTTCACTTCGATCAGAACTTTCAAATTCTTCCAAAATAACGTATGTCCATTCTGGTGCTTTGTATTTCCTGCTGGGAATTCTTACTCTCCTTGTTTTTCGTACTAATTCGTCTCCTGATTCTTCTTGTTCTGTTTGACTTGAGACCTCATTACTCTGCTCTGGTCTCCTCTTTGGCTTTCTCCTCACAAGAGTGTATTTCAGTTTTTTCACTCCACCTGGCCAATTATCACCGTTTCTTGGTTTGAACTACCCTTTCACCTTCTCCATCTGGTTCACAGGTTCTTTTGTTCGGCCTTTCTTCTATTTGTTCTTCTTCTTCTGGATTTTCAGTAACTTCTGTTTCTGCTGATTCAACAGCAATTTCACATTCTCCTGGTTTAACTGTGAACCTACTTTCTTCTGGTTCAACAACAGTCTCACCTTCCTCTGGTTCAACAGCAGTCTCACGAGACCCAGTAGCTGGTGCCCACTTTACTTTGGCTGTTCGTCATCAGTTTGTTCTTCAGAATCTATTACTCTAGATTCTTCAGCTTCACACACTTCAACCTCTGGTCTTTGACTTTGGTTTACCAGTTGCTGCTCTTCTTGTCTTTCAAGTGGACTTGGGACTTGTCTGGTGTGGCTTGCGTGAATCCAGTTTGGCAGACCACTACACTCTACTGCCGTCGTCGTCACCAGAATTATTTGGTAAGGACCATTCCACCTGGGTTCTAAACACGATTTCCTCACGTGTTTCTTGATGAGAACCCACTCACCAG